>JASKOT010000006.1:0-600000 GCA_032158125.1 Papiliotrema nemorosa | reverse complement strand
ACGTGAGGGAAGTAGCGGATTGTTGGATTAGTCGAACTAAATTCTCGATAGGTGTAAATGCTACGCCTTGCACCAAGCCGGCCCCGGCACCCGAAAGAGCGGAGAGCAGGGTTGGATGACGGGGAATGACCGTTGGACCAGAGATCAATGTATGTATGTTGATCTCTTCCTCGTTCTCGTCTTCTGCTCTACTGGAAGATTTGTACGCCGGAAGTGCATCCGACTCGTGGGAATGGCGGAAGAAGGGCAGTCGAGCCAATGTCAGTGCGAAGAAGGAATGCGAGGTGAACAAGAGGAAACCTAGGGTGGTGTTGATCACCAGAGGAGGCAAGATTGTGAGGCCCATAGCGATTGCCTGTGCGATCAGTATGCCGCTCCGTCTGGCAAAGCATATTGTGCTCCACATACACCACTCTTGCTCCTCATCAAAGACCGGATGAAGGAGGGTGAAAGAGATTGGTCGGCTTGAAGAGCCAGATGTCGCAGACCGCCCCAAGTGTCGACTGTCGAAGTCAACTTGTGGTCCAAATCTTTTCAGTCAACTGACCTCTACTAGGCCTAAAAAGCTTGGACGGTCGACGAAACATGAGTCCTCATAATCAGTCCGTGCCGACCCATTTGAGAAATGAAATGACCTCACCTAAGAAGAGGAAAAGCGACCTTGCCAGAGCTGCAGAAGCCGACGTGCTCGTCGTGGATACGGGCAAAGTATCGGCCTTAGTGGGCTTGGAAGCCCTTTCAGAAGGCATCGGACCCGTCAAGGGCAACAGCTCTCGAGCTGCCGTGGATGGGGAAGTCATCAGGGCATGATATGGGTCGTGAGGCAAGGTCAAAATGTCATTTCAAGTTCATCCCCCGGTTATTTCGTCTTGCCATTCGACATCCATCTCGACTCACCTGCTCCGACTTTGTTCAGCACCAGGTAGCCTGCCTGGACTGTGGAGGTGCTCGTTATCGATTAGAAGCGTTCCGTTTTTAGAAATGCGGAATCTACCAAATCGTTTGGTGCGGTCGACGTGCTTACGGCCCATCGCAAGCTCTGCTACCCGGTCCCAATCTTCATCCACTTCTTCGTCATCTACCACCTCGACCTCTTCCACTGCACAGTCCACATTGCGTCCAGCCTCCAGATCATGGAACAGCGTCAGCTCCACATCCACTCCTTCCAATCGACCAAGGTTGAAAGATCGCGCCTTGGAGACTGTAGCCCACAATGCAGAACAGCCTCTCCTTACTGCCGGTTCACCTCCGGCTACTTTCCGACCGCGGAATAAACCCCCAGCGCCTTCACCTCAGGATACCCACAATATCAACGAGATTGATTTGTCCCCATTTTCGCCTAATTACCTACCTGCTCCTCCACCTGTAGACGCGCCGCCCAGAGAAGGAAGGCTCTTGAGGGAGTTTGACGGAATACAGGCCGTACCGGAGGACCGTGGGTTTGGACAGTCGATCACGAGCAAAGAATCAAAGGGGAAAGAAAAGGATAGTCTTGAGAGTCGAGCGACTTCTTCGGCACCGAAGCGATTCGAGGCTCGACATAGGAAAGGTCCATCACATCGTCGTGTTCCCTCTCCGGCAGACAAGACCGCCGCTAGTGAGTCCTCGCCAAAGGGAAATGTTCCTACAGAAAGATATGCGAATCCCTTCATGCGTACACGTCCAATCCCATCTCGACAGACCAGGAGTCTCCCACCTCGTAGCCGGATGGTCCGATCATCGAAAGGGGTCAGACCTGCTCATTCGCCAGCCAATGTGCATCACAGCCGGAGCATCAGGCCAACACAGACGGGCGTCCACAATGCCGGATCTACATCACCTCCATCTCGTGTTCTGCAGTATAATGATACGTCCCTGGAGCTGTACAAAGGCTATCTCACCCTGAGCACCAAGCAAATACCGCGAAAGAGCTTCAATTATGCTCAACTGCGTGAATATTGCGCTTGTGACAAGTGTATACATCCCAGTACACGACAACGGACTCTGACCCTGGGTCAGATCTACCAAGAAGCCAAAGAAAGTGGCTTGCTCGACGAGGATCCCGGTCAGAGCGAAAAGATCCGTCAAGAAGCCGATGACCTTGTCATTGATTGGGGAGGGGCTCAAGGTCATACGTCTAGGTATCCCATCCGGACCCTCCGATACCTCGCTCGACCAAGGTCGAAGGAGGTAGACTACCTCACGAATGTCTGTTCGAGGCAGTTGTGGTCTCATGCACAAGCCTTACCCACCGCCAAGAAGGTCGTCGAATTCTCGCAACTCTTTCCACAGGGTATCGACGGAGTGCCAGATCAAGCAGCTCTTGAGCACGTCGTCAAGAACTCTCATATATACGGATTTGTCAGAATAATCGGGGTTCCCACGGACAAGACAGATAATGCTACTTGTGCTCTACGCAAGGTAGCGAGTGCTGTCGGACCGCTCAGAAATACCTTTTATGGCGAGTTGTGGAATGTCAGAAACGAACCGTCAAGCAAAAATGTCGCATACACCGATCTCAATCTGGGTTTGCACATGGATCTCTTGTACATTTCCGCCTTCACCTGATTCACACGCCTTGTATCGCTAATGATCCAGGTATCACACCAACCCGCCCCGTTTCCAACTCTTGCATTGTCTTCGAAACCGAGTGGAAGGTGGTCAATCATACTTTGTAGACTCGTTCGCTGTCGCAAGAGACTTTGCAGCTCGCTATCCTGCCGAAACGAATCTGCTCAGTCAAATCCCCTTGACGTTCGAATACGACAACGACGGACACTACATGTCGCACTACCGGACCATCTTTCCCAAATCCCTCTCATCTCAACATCAACATGCCGAAATATCATGGTCGCCTCCATTCCAAGGGGCTAGAAGGGGAAACCCACCTGTATGGGCCGCAGAATCCACGGTCGGTCTCCAGAAATCGGCAGAGATCGATTTGAACTTTTTGAAAGCTGTGGCATTATGGGAGTCATATCTCGACGATCCGAAATACAAGTACGAGTTCGCAATGGCCGAGGGGGATCTAGTATTCTTCGATAATCGACGTGTCCTTCATGCTCGACGGGCATTCCGAGATTGGACAGACGAAGAGAGGGCAGAGAAAGCTGTGGAGACTGTGGAGGGAGAACCAACGAGGTGGTTGAAAGGGTGTTACTTGGATGGCGATACAGTCTGGGACAGGATCATGTCATCCAGCAAGAAGCAATCTTCGGCTTGACGATCGATCACGGTCGGTACCGCGAGTTGAGCGGATAAGCTCGTGCGCCCAACCAAGTCATGCATCTTCCCCTTCGAATACTGCGGTCGCTGTCTATGAAACACTGACGCAGAGGGAAAGACGTCGTCGAAGGGCCTCCTTTAATGATTTCCCTTGTTAATGGCGACAATTGTTTCAGGTTTGTGAGGGTGGAGCTCAAATTGTTGGAATGATTAGGTCACAACGGCCAGCACGCTTTTTCACATTTAGCCTTTACTCATTTTCTTTGGCCTATCGATTTCCTTGCACCGTGATGTGAGAGAAAAATACCATTTACGATATCTGACAGGCAGTTGCGGGACCCAATAAAATGTCTTTTATTAGCACGCTCGCAAAATGCCAGTCAGCTGTACAGAACGGCGAGTCAATTCAGTACCGAGGTGTTCGCTTGGACAATGGGCAATGGGAGATATGGTCAGGACACGAACCTGACTTCCAGCGTAACAATGACAAGCTTGAGGCGACATCGGATATTGGCCCTCATACTTCTCATCTCGTCATCTCGGTCAGTCATACTCCTGGTCTGGGGCTGCTCTGCAACAAGATGTCGGTGGACCCAGAGGACCCAGATCTCGATCCTGAGGTGGATCCTGAAGATGTGGTATCGGAAGATGTACGGTCACTCCACGCAATTCCTCTCGATCCATTCTGTGTGTATTTGGCCTCACACGCGACAGAGGAAATTACATCGAATCCCCGAGGTGATGACTCTCTTGCACTGCTAATTGGTAGCGATAAATGGATCGATGAAGCGATCGGCCTCGCTGTATCAGCATGGCGGAAAGGATTTGGGTTGGTTGACGATGGCGACGCCACTGACTCGATTGCCTATTCACTCAAGTATGGCAAGGAGAATCTGCGAGATGCGCTCGAGCGAGTCGGCCACATCCTCTCTGAGGACGACTCGGGACATGACGTGTTGTTGAGATTCGGCAGTGCTGTGTTGAAATTTGCCAACAACCAAGAGGCAGCACATGCTGGTTGGCAGATTGAGGGTGTTTCCGGAGTCGTCGCACCGTATTCAGCGGATGATATCCAGTCCGTCTTTGAGCTGAAGTCAGAGGCCGCCCTACGAGGAAAAAAGGGTGCAGTCTACTGGTCGGCGAATTTCGCCAACTCATCCAGGACAAGCGAGACGATACAATCTGAAAGAACCGCTGACACATATGCAGCCGAGACGGAGCTCGCGGATCAACTGGATATCCAGTTTAACCTGTTCAGGGATCAGTCAGCAGAGAAGTGTGACCACTGGATGTACACTGATTCATATGCGCTCACTGCTCCTACCGAAGACGAGGACACGAGGAATAAGAAGTTCCGACGGGCTTCGGTCTCATTACACGACGTCCCACTGGGGATTGACCGGTCATCTGAAGCTCTGAAACACAGCCTGGAGGCTCATAAAGGGCTGTGGACGAAAGCATATCACGACCGATCGAAGTACAAATCACTCTTTCTCAACAGAGGGAAGAAAGCAAATTGTATGGCGGTCCTGGATCAAGTCACTCAGGCAGGGTTGTCTCAACTGATGGAAAGAATCAACAGTCTTCGACAGGCGAACAAGTGGTCTGAAGACGACATGCAGAGTCTATCGATCCGAATCGGAGGATTCTGCTTTTTGAATAACAACGGCCCATCTGGTCTCGTTCATCCGGCCTACAAGGTGTTTCTTGGCCAGTCGGAAGTGGCTACATCAGTCGATGGATCTATCGCACCGATAGTGGGTAAGCTGCCAAAGACTCAACAGTGGAAAAGCAAGGTCAAAGCTGAAGGAGCAAGCACCCTTGTACCATCACGCGGGGATAAGTGATGTGCAGCGAAGGCTAAGCTGTCCATGAACAGGAATGGGATAGTAGTGAAGACGTGGATATGTCGTGCTCCTTGATGCTCATGGATTGAGGCGATTTTGCGGCGACGTAGAGTATTGTACCGGAGACCGCATTTGAGCAATCCCAGCTGATATGATTGATACTCTTTTGCCTCGATTATTTGTGAGGAGGCACACAAATCGCATCACTCACGGGTAATAGAAAGTCATTGGAGAGGACTTCCTGGTGTCTGGTGTGATCAAAGGATGCCTCACACAAAAGGCCCTGACTTGAAGGGCCAAGGGACAGCATTACACGTAGCATATATGTGAAAACTGAGACCGCACTGTTCTCCAGCTCCGCCGAAAGTGCGAGCATCCGAAGCCGTGGGATTCTGCTCGCCCTTACTCGTACCATATGTATCGTTTGTCAACTCAGGTGTACATTCAGTCACATCTGGTTTTGCTAATTTTACGCCACGCGAAGAATCGCTGCCAACACCGTCGTCAAGCATGTCCGATCAGGTTTGGCATAATGAGCAGATAGTTGAAGGGGATTCTAGTGGATCTCGTGATGTCAGGACAACACACTCTCCTACTACAAAAACCTTGGACGCTGAGCTCATGTATAAGTTCAGTCATATAGATGAACAGAGCATGACCGCATACTATCGCCGGAAGCTTGTACGAGGGGAAGACTCCAGTTATAAGATTCCGCTACAGAGAATACGTCTCGAAGCGATGGTGCATGACGAGCGCACCATCTCCGACCTCTTGCGGAAGGATATTACGCTGTTCACAAGCGGATGGGAGTCGGCAATCTGTTCTAAGGAAGGAGATTCGTGGGCACGAACCTCACGAGTGATCGTGGATTACGTTGAAACAGCCATCAAAGAGATCAGCAGGTTGACTGTGAAAGCTGCAGATGTAAACGAATGGCATAGTGCCGATTGGGGGAATGTGTCCATCGCGGTCGGCGGATTGGCATTGCGAAGACACGAGGGTTATCCGCAAGAAATCTACTCGGGGTATCGGATTATGTACGACGGACAGGACGTTCTTGATTCTCTCGACGACGACGCGAAAATTGGCATCTTATCATTACCCATGTAATGACGATACACATTTGGATGATGCGCACGCGGTCTTGTAGCAGGTCAGACAGGGTCTACATTGAATAGAGTAGTGAAATTTGAGTCTGGAGGCTGAGCCGATGAATCGATGCCTCTTTGCGCAACAACAAGGGCGTAGCTCTCAGGCCGTCCAAGCGCACTCTGAACCTAAATACATTCAGCTCATGCGGTAGGATTTGCATCGCTTGCGATCGAGCCGTGTGAGATGTCGCTGGTCGTCGAACTGGGGCTGACGCAAGCACGAAGACCTAGCAGGTGTATCGAGCCGCACCCGCAGCAGTCGAGGCCTCATCAGTGACCAAAGCGCGCACCCATATGTGCAGTCGGAATCTGAACGCTCGAAATGTGAACCACGTGTGGGAATGTGCACTGGGCTTTTCACCTCTTGTCTCGACTCTTGATTCGCGCATCGTGTCAAAGCCCCCTAATCAACGTGAGAACGCTCTCACGAATCCTTTGAAGCCACTGTGGCAGAAATCAAGCATTGGCCACTTCCCCATACAGGTACGAGACATATAGCAATAGCCCTTCCGTTGCACCCACTCGTCCCGCTCATGCCGGCTGACTCTGATATTTCCAGCCTCAACATGTCCGCACGGGCTCAGATGGCAAAATTCAAGACACAAGCTGAGTCCCGCAATCGTGACGTTCGGGCTCTGCGAAGTGAAGATGGCACATGGCAGATACGAGTCAGAAACACCGATCAATTCTCTCCCGAAAGCGACGTCATCTCAACACTCGACACCGACGACAAGTACCTCGTGATTCCGATGGGAATGATACCACCCGACGTCCCCTGCCTGATCAAGATGGAGACAGTGCCGTTTGGCTGGAGGAGCGGGGTAGACGAGGACAACCTGAACAATGCCTCGGTGGATATTCGATGTCTACAAGCCATTCGTTTTGACAGCCAGACGGTAGTGCTTAACCCATCATCCCCTGTAAACTCTTCTGTATCATCAAGAACTAAAGTTATAGTCACCGACAGCGATGTTTGGAAGATGACCATCGGACATTGGGCGACCAAGGCTTGGCTGAATGGGTTTTCGTGGGGCTCTAATACCGATCAGGATACCATCAGATGCGGTGAAGCAGCTATGAAACACGGGGTCAGCGACCTCTTAACTCAGCTCAACTCATGGAAGAACGATACTCGACTCACCGATGTGAGGATCCGGTTCGCAGCTGGTACATTGACTCTTAGCACAGGTCAAAAAGCCGTACATGCAGGATGGCAGCTCGATGGGATTCCGTCCACTGTCCCCCCTTCGTATTCTGGAGACTACCCTACCGCCATCATTCCTCTTCAGGCACTTCCGAGTCAGCGACCACACGTCCCTGCAGAAGCTTTGGGAATCCAGTTGAACTACGAAGCGCATCCTACCCAGTCACATACCTTCAATGCACCATATCACAAAAGGTACTATATCTCCCGGCCCTCCACTGGAGCAAACACCGCATCGGTCTGGGCGGTCAGCATTCGATCCCGATGTGGAGCATACCGCTTGAAGAGAGGATTCACGATGAACACAGCCTTACTAACCTTTTGATGAGTCACAAACAGCTTTGGAAGAAGGCTTACGCATCGATGCTCAGCCCACAGACTGACTCTTGGTCAAGACATTCCCCGACACCACAGGAACAGGTCATCAATCATTCTGTTAAGAATGCGATTGATGAGATAGTCTTGAGGCTTGTGACGACATCCAAGTCAGCAGGGTGGACGAAGGAGAATTGGGGCAAGGTCTTGATTGCAGCTGGTGGATTCGCGCTACCCGTTATGGGAACTTTCCCGCAAGACATCTACTCAGCGTACAAGATACTGTACGACGGCAAGTTCTTTGCCAATTGCTTGGACGAGGCTTCCAAGCTTCGTACCATGTCTCTATATGCCTAGAATCCACGGAGTACAATGGATGGGATGAGCGCAAGGATTCCCTGTCCACGGTCTGATCAGCTTGGCGTATGTATTGTGCACAAATAGAGGAGAGGTGAAGGTTATGTACGATGCGATACCCCTGGCATCACATAACCCTCTGATGCACGTCGCAGCCGTCTTAGTCCAGAAGTCAGAGGCTAGGGTGCGTTCAAGACATTTATTTGATACAACGGATTCTTCCTCAAATCGTGCGAGCTGGGGACGTGGCGGCTTGATAGCCATTTGACGAACCTCTTTTCACGAAAGGCGCTCAGGGGTAGGGGCCTTCTTGTTCCCGCGAGGGGAGGGTTGTAAGCGTGTGCGACGTGCCATTTCTGATTGATCCATTCAGCAAACGCTAGAATCTCGTATGAAGCTGCTTGCGTGAGATATACATAAGCTGCACCCGGCATTAATGGGTATTCAGCATTCGCACTTGAGAACCAATTGAGATTCGCCACTTGCATCCCTCACATCCTTTCCAGCATGTCCCAACAATACACCGATGTCAGCGAAGCCAATTCCTGCATTACTGTCCAAGATACCGACATCAGCGTCTTCGGACCTTCGAATGCCCCAGAGGCTTGGGCAGACGAAATGGTCGTTCAGTTATTGTACCGGAAAAATCCCAAACGACCCGAGACAGTACTGCCCGGAGAGCGCCAAATGATCTTGTCAGACGACAGAGCGTCAACCAATGAGGAGGAGGTAGAAACACACCACATATCGCTTGTTAGGATAACTCTTCCGTCAGAAGACCCGCCAGAGCACTACGCGATAAAAGGATACAATCCTCACTTGAGGAAAATGGCTGAGATTTTGGAGCAAAACGCGGAGCTGTTCAGCATAGCCTACGAGCCCAATAAAGAGCGCGAAAGACCTATCTGGGACGCGAGGCCGGCAGGGTCGTCCAAGACAGCTATTGATTCTTGCATTAAAGCTGCCATTGACCAGATATACGAGGTGACAGCGGACGCTGTCGAACGGGGAATTTTGCCAGACGATCTCAAGGATGTCTCTTTTGCCGTTGGTGGATTCGCTCTACCCACACGTCATGGCAAATTCCCGCAACAAGTGTACTCAGCCTACAAGATCTTCCGCGGAGGACTTGAAATTACAAACTCCATGCAGGAAAACCATGGACCTGTCCTCTGGGATTTACCTGACACGCGCAAAGCTTCGAAAGGATCACGGCGAGTTAGAGATTGAGCGGGCGTCCACACATGACACTTTACAGTAGGCGGAAAGTGAGATGCAGTGTTGAGCTTTTGAGTCATATGTTACTAGACCTGAGCGGAAGGGTGCTAACGTAGCACCCTGGTTCTCGCTACGTGGGCTTGCCCCAACAGTCGTCGAATCAATCCTTGTTATTCATTCAAAATACTTTTTTTGAGCATCTTCAGGAGTTCGCCACTCAGTATTCCGGAAATTACCCTTTAGTTACCCTTACTGCATCGCCCCCCCTCCCACCATCACCTCATGACGATAGAAGGGACGAGTCGCAAGTCCGATTGAAGCCTAAAAGCGGGTCGAATCAAGCCATTGGGAAGCACTCTCTCAGCAGTCATGCGTGAACGCAGGAAGTTGGATTCAGAGATGAGTGGGTCTGCATGCAATATTCTTACGCATAAATCATACAACTCTTGTGATTGCCTGCGCCAAGTTGCGCTATTCGTCGTCCGGCTCATCGTCGTCGTCCGACATGCTCTCCTTGAGCATCTCCAACAGCTCATGCGCCTCGCTCAGTTGAGCATTTAGAATGGCCTGACCCTCGGGAATAGACCCATCGTCCGCGTAAAATTTGCCGTCCTTGCGTAGGCTGTCGATCTGGTGCAGCGCGAGATGGTAAGGGTACAAGTCTCGAGGCGTGTATGGTCCTCCGTATTTGAGCACCTCATTCAGACACTTCTTGATTGTAGACAATTTATTGGCGATCGGCATGAGCTCTTCCGAGATAGGCTCAGACTCGGAGATCAGGCGGTAAATCAAACCGTGCGAACGACGGAGCAGGAACAGCAGCGCCTGTCGTTAGTGAGTCCTTACGAGCCATGGAAGTGGGCTCACATATTGTCCTTCTGCCTTTTCGCCATTCGCATCGACGAATTTGCCATCCACACGCATAGAATCGATCTCTCGGAGAGCCATTGCGTAGCTGTCATCAGTATTGGAGGCGCGGTGGCCGAGAATGAGCGGCACTCACTTGTATAGATCCGTCTCCCGCAGTGTCCATCGATGCGTCAGGACTGGAGGATCAGAGTAAACCTACAGCACAGGGCGGCGAAACTCACGCAAACGCTCCAACTGGGACTTGATTTCCGACAGACGGTCATATATCGGCTTGAGCGATGGCGTGACTTCACCTTCCGCCTCTCGCGCCTTGACATCCTGGGCCACCTCGAAACAGGCGTCGAGAATACCCGAGAGCAATGCTTGTCCCTCTGGGACTGAGGATCCACCAGGACCCAAAAATTTGCCATCAACCCGTTTGCTGGCGATCAGCTTCTCTGGCAGGAGCAAGAGAGAGATGCACTTACGAATCGATCTTACGTAGCTCCTCTAGACAGGCCTTGTACTCTGCCTTGTTCAACTTCGGCTCAGCGGACAACATTGCCAGCCTCTTCCTCAGGTCGACCAGTCGTTGATGGATGGGCACCAGCTCAATTGAAATGACTGATAGGGATGCGAATAGGGCATTCAATTGACGTTCTGTGTCCTCAGCTTGGATGTTGCGATTATCTGAAAGTATGACATACCAACTCCCTCTAGTTTCTTCGTCATCAGACGGACGATGGGTTCCGGGTGCTTTCCATCATCGGAATCCTGCTTGATGATCTGTTTGAGATTGGCCAATCGTTCTCGGAAGGGTGTCAAAAAGGCCTCGGTGTACGCTCCAGTCTCGTTCATGTGTGCCAGGATTTGCTAGGCGGTAAGGTTTAACTCATCCGGATCGACTCACCCGCATCGAAGCAATTTGGCTGAACGTAGCCGGCGTCTCTCGACTCTTGCCGATCGTGAGGAAGAATAAACTGAGCAGACCAAAGACGTCCGACAAAATTGTGTCGACTCTGTTGGGTTCTGGAGGAGCAGGGCCGGAAGCCGGAGCAGAGGATGATGAAGCGGTGTTGGTGGAGAGCGAAGACTCCGTCTGTTCATCTCGGATAGCGTTGAGGCGTGTCACTGATAATCAGCACATATACTCAAAAGGTGGGCGGAAACAGAGACACACCTTGTTTGACGACCGAGTTGTAGATGGACATGACATCCTGTGCCCGGATGAACTTTGTAGTGTCCTGCTTGTCAGCACGAGACTTTGCAGACGAGTATCAAACCTGCCTTCTTGAGCGCTGTCAGCCGGTTTCGGATGGTGATGAAAGCTTCGAGCACAGGAAGCTCTTCCTGTATGGAATGAGCGCATGAATCCTGCTCTCCAACACGTGTGAGCGTACCTGCGGTACCATGTTTGAAGCCATGACTGATGTGCTGTTCAATGAAGAGGTGTGTGCGTTTGATTGAGGTAGACTTGTGAGACGAATCGGTCTCGCCAGGTGTGTGTGCCAAGTGCCAATGCGTCAGAGGTAACAAGTGACGGTTTCGAATGGTTTCCTACGCCGGGTTGAGATCAGATATATTGGCGGGCCAAATATATCGGCGAAAGCGGTGGTTTCCGGCTATAACCTGAAAAGAATGCTGTCTTTGGACAAGCTAGACCTCGTACGTCTGGAAGTTGAAGATGGGTGGAAGCGAGGGACCGATTAATCGAGTCAAAAGAGATGAGAGAAGTTGCGCATACTCTCTCTCATTCGGCTGATGCAATCGAATAGGACCGAACCGGGCATCGAAAAATAGGCATGGCAAGATAGATCTGGTGTCATAGGCTTACGATCTCCCACTCGACGGGATCAATTGGTTGTTTATATTGCCATGATTACCCGATGCGGCAACGAGTGACGTAGGGTGCCACAAGCGGGATTATAAGCGACGATGGGTTGGGTGGCCATCGAGTTATCGCCGGGGAGGGAGAGCGCGTTGGGTGCCACTCCCTTCCCCCCCCGCCCCTCCCTTGTCACGCTAGCCCCCCCCCTCCCCTCCCCCCTCACCCCCCTTCCCACCCACCCCCCACCACCCATTCCGTTGCCTTCTACTCCATCCTCATTCGCCTTCTATCTACCTCAATACCTATTCACATACCAATCGCTTCTCATCCTTACAACAAGGTAAGTGCTCAGTGTCCCTCACCAAGCAGCCGTACCACTCTCATGGACCGGAGGGAGAAGCCTGTAGAGCTGGGAAAGCGGTGTCGTGTCATCCAACCCAACACCTCGCTGGCTATCTACCTCTTGGCCAAACACCCATCGAACCCTTCCCCTCCTTTGTCCTCCAACCCCCTCCTTGTCCTACTCTTTATGAGACGAGGATAGGTGTGGATCTTCACTCCGACCCCTTCTACACCTCATTGTGCTGCTACTTCTCACAACGCGAAGGCGTATCATCAAAACGGACAAAGCGCTGACGACACTTTCTCTCTTCCTCTCCCTTACCCCATCCGTATCATACATCTGCAACCGTACTACAATCTCTGGCTCCATCGCCTGTGCATATCGCTGCCTGCGCTACATTCAACTTTGGTAACACCTGGCGATCGCGACCAGCAGCCCGATTTATATACCAAGGTGAGTGCCTCTTCCCATGTCTTCCCTCTGTACACGCGTCGTCGCGTCCGGTGCTACGAAGCCTTCTCCTTTGGTCTGGTCAGCTCGTCTGCGTGGCTATTGGATAGAATGACCATGCCGATATGCTCAAGGCGCGATCAAGAGAGGCAGTCGTGCGGAGTAAAGGACTAGGTGGAGTAAACGGACCATCGTCCGACCCCTCTTTCCGCAGTCCTTTTTGCCTCTTTCGCTCTTCATGGTTCCGTTCGCTGCATGGGCTGACAATACAGATGTCAAACCGTGAAGATTCCGTCTACCTCGCCAAGCTTGCTGAGCAGGCTGAGCGATACGAGGGTGAGTCGACCGGCCTGGGGCCCTTTCCACGTGTCGTCGACTGACGTGCTTCACAGAAATGGTCGAGAACATGAAATCGGTCGCTTCGTCTGATCAGGAGCTCACTGTCGAGGAGCGAAACCTCCTCTCCGTCGCCTACAAGAACGTCATCGGTGCTCGACGTGCTTCGTGGCGAATCGTCTCCTCCATCGAGCAAAAGGAAGAGAGCAAGGGAAACGAGGCTCAGGTCGCCATGATCAAGGCTTACCGAGAGAAGATCGAGGCCGAGCTTGCCAAGATCTGCGAGGACATCCTCCAGGTCCTTGACAAGCACCTCATCCCCAGCGCTGCTTCGGGTGAATCCAAGGTGTTCTACCACAAGATGTGAGCAGATCGTGGACTGTACCCAGGAATGGGCAGCGGCTGATGACGCAGGATGGGAGACTACCACCGATACCTCGCCGAGTTTGCTACCGGTGACAAGCGAAAAGACTCTGCCGACAAGTCTCTCGAGGCTTACAAGGCTGCTTCGGACGTTGCCGTTACCGAGCTCCCTCCTACTCACCCTATCCGATTGGGTCTTGCGCTCAACTTCTCCGTCTTCTAGTAGGTCACGCATTACATTGTGATTTGCACGAGGCTGACAATGCTTTAGCTACGAGATTTTGAACAGCCCCGACCGAGCTTGTCACCTCGCCAAACAGGCCTTCGACGACGCTATTGCCGAGCTCGACACCCTGTCCGAGGAGTCGTACAAGTGAGACCGGCGGGAACCATATGTGAATTGATGCTGACGATACAGGGACTCTACCCTTATCATGCAACTCCTCCGAGATAACTTGACTCTCTGGACTTCGGACATGCAAGAAGGTGAGCCTTAGTGCCCTTCACATGGGTTTTCGCTGACGAAATAGGAGACAAGAAGGACGAGGCTGAGGAGCCAAAGGAGGAGGCACCCGCTGCTGCGGCCTAGATGAGAGGATGGACCTGAAGAATCATCAGCATTTCTTTCTCAAGGGCTTCGGCGTATCCCCCTCTTTAACCCCTCTCTTATGCTCATTGAACGATTGTCTAAAGATTACTACGTCGTTCTACTCCGTCTGCCTTCCGTACCCTCCTACCTTATCTACCGAAGTCCGCACGCGTTTGTTTATGATGAAGTCATTTCGCTCAGTCGGGGTTTGGTCTGGTGTAAACACCACGGTCCGGTCGTTGAATTAAGCTCCCCTCCCTTGAGTCGTCAAACGCGTCGTCACACTCTCTCACACTATGTGATGTTCGGGCCGGTTGTCGTGAGTCGTATGCGTGAGGGCACTTGAGGGGTGGCGGGATCTGCGATCTGCGTTGAATTGTTCGGCTGTGGAAATTTCCGAGCTCTTCAGGTTTCTCTTTGCAACAACAAATCGTGACAGCTTCATTACTGGCGCAGTGACGTACACCATATAGACCATCTAGATAACTCACACCTTCTGTCCTCGAGGCTTTCTCGCGCTCACACCTGTTCCGAAAACACCACCACGCCGACGACTCACAACATGGCCGAAACGACTGTCCCTCCTCTTTCTGAACCCTTTGAAGAAGACGGCTTCAAACCCAACCCAGACGACCCGTCTCAACCCCTCGCTACCTCTCTTAAACCGTTGACAGCTGCTACATTGACAGTGAGGATTATAAAATCGTTTGAATTTAGAACGGCCAAAGCGCTAGTGATGAAAGATGTGGATTTGGTCAGTCTGACAGTGGGAGGGTTGATGGATCGAGTGAGGGAAGGTGAGTTACCTCTGAGCATACGAGCCTATGGGAGATATGTGAAAGATTCCTCTGGAGTGGTCATTGGTAGGAGGTTGGAGCTCATGATAGCGATCAAGACGGCCCCGGGGTTCAAACCGTATAGGACATTGCAACTAGGTAAGCCCTCTTCCACCCTCCTGGCCCGTCCACAGCACCCCCTCCATCTGTCGATAGTGGACAGCGTTGTCAGCAACGCTCTACTGAGCGCCTCTGGAGGACAGAGCTGATCTGTAGACACACTGAAATTGTATACCGTCGCACATGGGCATAAAACCACAAATCTCATCATAAACTTGGACCATGATGAGTGGATCTTGGACGACGTGACAAAGACACTGGTAGATGTTGGAGCCGGTATGTCCACTTTTCTCCATCTCACTTGCCCAACTCTCCCTCGTTCACTTGGACCACGGATCATCTGCCTATTCGGGTCAACAGGATCCACCTCTCGTCTTTGGCCTCCTTTCCTTGTCCACGCTTTACGCTGCTATGGTAGTTTCAGGCCAGCGCTGATATGACAGAGAACGAGACTGAATTGTCATTCTTCAACAGGGAGGCATACGAGGCTTTCAAGAGGAATCCAGAGGTCAGTCTAAGAGAGTTACTCGTTCAGCTCAACTGATCATCAGATCAAGTGGGATTGATAGTGATTTGATGTCCTGTCCAATTCGGGATACCTCTCTACACGGGTAATGCTGGTCGAGGAATGAAGTAACGCCATTATAATGTCTCCGCAATCTTCTTGGGCATATTATACATTCGAGATTCCAGTCATACGAAAGCAGATTATACTACATGAGCAAAAGCGATTCCCGTCTGATTTCACGCAAAGTTACAGATTATAAGCCAAGCTCAGGATACACATACCATCACGCTAATACGTCAGGACGTGCACTCGCCTAGAGCTGAGCCATGGAGCTGATGATACCGGCGTTGGTAGCCATGGCGGGTTGAGAGCCACTCGAGCTTTGGTGTCCATCTTGACCTGAAGAGGCGGCAAGCTGGTTGGCAGTGTTCGAGTCGAGACCTCCAGCTCCCATCGTGTTGAGGTTCATAGGGACTGTCGTGAGCGCGACACTAAACATGGCACACTATACTCACCAAAGATGACCTTGGATCCTCCACCAGCTCGGGCCATGTTCTGCAAAGCCTCGAGTTGTCGGATCTGCATAGCAGCGGGCGAAGCGAGGATCTACCATTAGTATGGTTTCTCTTTTTTACTGGTCAGATGCCACGTACATCGGCGGCTAGAGACGTCAGCTTAGTACTCTCAATCTGATGCTTGTCAACTCACCTTGTCTCATGAGTTTGGCAGCATCGACTTCGGCTCGGGCAGCGATAACCTTTGATTCACCGATTCGCTTCTGCGTCGCCGCCGAAGAGAGCGATTGTTGGAGCTCAACCGAGAAGTTGATATCTTTCAGGAGAATCGACTCGATAGCAACACCCCATTTCTCAGCAGTAGCTTCAATCTACCATGTCAGCTTGGTATATTTCACTGAGAGAGATCGCTTACAATCTCGGCGACCTCGTGAGCGAGACCTTCACGGTCGGAAATGACGCTTTGGAGCACTCGTCCACCGACGACTTGTCGCAGGGTGGTTTGCGCTCGCTCGACCAAAGCCATTCGGACATCATTGATACCGAATGCGGCTCGGTATGGTGAGACGACTGTAACGTCAGTTTCCTCTTCTGATACAATGCTTCAGTAGATACTGACCGTGCCAGCAGATGACACTACACGCCAGTCAGCCTTGATAGCCCACCAGAAAGATGAAGAAATACTCACCTGTCGACTTCGACGGAAACGTTGTCCTTGGTCTGGACAGTCTGTCGCGGGACAGAAGTAAGTTGGATCTTGACGTCTGCCTGTTAGCCATACTGAACACAACGATCCATGGTCCGCACTCACCGACGACTCGGATAGACTCGGAGCAAACGTTGACCTGGACCAATCCTGGGTCGACCGACTTGTAGAACTGTCCGAATCGGCTAATGAGACCGACTGAGCCTTGGTCGACATTCTTGAAGGGGTTGGGGAAGGGGCAACAAGGGATCATTCCGATTGTACCGATGCAGGCTCCCAGTCCGTTCATCATCGAACCGTAGAAACCGTGCTGCAGGTTAGACCCAGCTCTGGAGGACTGCTAGAGTGAGACTCACAGTGACGGATCCGGCTCCGAGGTCTTGAGCGTAAGAAGGCTGCATCCTGAACCACACGTCAGCGTCGATCCCGGCTCGATCACGCATGGACCCACTCGTTCTTTCGAAGAGGTTGGACAGTCTGATATCAGCACATGTATGCGGAATTCTGTAGATACATACAATCAGACCCTTGTCAGCTGCTGGGATACGAGCAGCTCGAGGTGCATCGTCGGTGACGAATCGATTCAACTCTTCTTCATTGTTTGAGCCTTGATCGGGAAGGGATCGTTTACCCGAACCGGCGCCGACCCCGTTGCCGCTAGGAGGGTAAGTGTTGTCGGTAGAGTTGACAATGGTACCGTCCATGGAGGGTTTGTAGCTTGGGGCAGACATTGCGTGTGTAGTCTTGAGAGTAGTAGCTGTCGGAGGTGTATGAGTAGGGGTTTGAGGTGGGAAGTTGATGTGGAGGTGAGGGGGGAATCGGGGTATTTATCTATATCGTGATGGTGTGGGCTGTCATCTCCGAGTGGCGATGCTCGGCATGGGAGAAGGGGAGGACTAGGTTGAAACTCTATTCCACTATCGTGATGTCACCAAATGTACCATGCATCAAGGGGGCAAGGCGAGGGATGAGAACGGCGAGGGCAAAGAGCCGCTCTTGTGGGTGCAGCTATCTATCCTTGGCACCAAGGGCATCACAAGAGAAGGGATAGTTACCTCTTGGCCAATTCCAGGTATCTCGGCCGTACCTTGTATTCGGCACGAGTGGCAACATTTACCAGATCGTCGACTCCCTCGAACCGTGACTTGTAGGGCGTATGACCGTTGCGCGAGTTTCCCATCTGATCTATTCTCAGAATGGGCTGTGCGGGATGATAGCCGTCTAGCTACACCAACGGAGCACGTTCATGAGTGGTTTTGTAAATCCCTCGTGAGATGATCATGCGGAGGTCTGCTCATTGGACAGAGGGAGGTTTGGGCGAGTCTTGCGGATCATCCTCTCGATTCCGGCGGATTCCAAGTCTGTTCCGATGCTTGAGTGATATCTTGGCGAGCCATGGCCCCGCGGAGATGGGCATGCGAGTCGAGTGATCATCGCCTGAAGCACTCCGCCAAGTGACGGCTGCCAGAAACATGTGTAGGGGCACCAGGGCACCGGGGGGACAACAACATCGGCCATCTCCGTCTAACCGGAAAAGTGGTCAACCAATCTCTACTCCACTATCTCCCTCTCACTCTACCCTCCTCGCAACATGCGCTTTGCCCTTCCTTCCCTCCTCTTCTCCCTGTGTACCGCTCTGGCTGTCTCAGCACAGCCGGAAGAGAGCACCACACCGTGAGCTCCATTCACCTGTGATGCTGTGAATGGGAATTGACGAGCAGATCGTACACCAACCATCTATGGCAGTTGGGTAAACAATACCTTACGGGCGAGATTCCCGAGTCGGTCCTCATCAAGCGACGCATCGAGGACGAGAGGGATAATGTGGTCCGACTCACTGATGAGACCTATGCCCAGTCGGTCCTGGAGGGAGACGCAAATATGTTATGGGTGATCATGATGTGAGTGAATCCGTCCAGTCTCGCCTACACAGTTGGTCCGGTCTCCTTTGCCTTGGTGAGGGAGTCGCGCAAGCGCTGACCAATCTAGACACCAAGACAGAGTGCCGATGCATGTCGAAGCTTTCCATGCAGCTCATGGCAACGCATCTCAATTACTCAACAAACCCACCTCCAAAGGCTTATCTGATTCTGCTGTCGATGCAACAGGTACAAAGGTGGTATTCGCTCGAATGGAGTATAATGCCGAATGGAGGACTTGTACTCGATGGTTGATCTTCAGGTCAGTCCACTCCACCTCCTCTAGGACTGACTCTATACTGACACGCAGACCACCTCGACTGGTTTTCGTCTCGGATCAAGGGAAAACGCTCCGATTCCTCGATTTCACCCAAATGAAGCCGGACGGAGAAGCTCTAGCTAAATGGATCAAAGAAGGACGTTGGAGGGAACTAACCCCTTGGGAGAGCTCGTTCCACCCTACAGGAGACAAGTGAGCCAAAGATATTTCATCTAGGTATTAGTGTCAGGACCTGACAAGTAGGGCATGGATCCTCGAATGGTATATCAAGGCTTTTGATGCCATCTCGTTCAAAAACACCAACGTTCCTCCGATCGTTTGGCTGATGCTCTCCGGGACCGCGGCAAAGTACATGATGGAGTACCTCTGGTCTAGCAAGAAGCCGGCACAAGCCCCAGCGTCCAAGCGGCCCTTGACGAGGGAACAAGTGAGAGAGGCACAGAGGAGAGCAGGCGACAAGGGTGGAGATAGGAAAAAGCAACAATAAACATCATATGCAACTGCGGACGCAAAGTAGCTATTGTGGCAGCCCAGATAGTGGAATGCAATCTGTGCAGGTCGAGCGGATATCGCATCAAACACCTTGCGGACCGGGGCAACAGCTGGAGGCGGATCGTACGCACCGCCAGTTCTGATCGTCTCAGCGAGGGCAGTCACGAGGTGCAATGGCAAACTCGTCATCCATTATAACATCTACAACATGGTCTACAGATCTTCATTTACACTGCGTCGCCTCACGTACCGGATCCCTGCATTGATGCTGCCTAGGTCTCCTTGGGCCATCGCGGTTCCAATTTCTCCTGCGCAATCTCATAAACCATGAGGTTCCTCAGATAAGGCATGTTCTCCGCTCCGAAATCCCATTCTTCCCCTCTAGACAGGTCTTTCCCTCTTGCGATGGCCTCGAGAGTTTGACAAGTGAACACTCCACAATCTGATCCGTTGCTCTGCTGCGGCGAAGACTAGTTGTCAGCGATAGCTCCAATGTGGAGCAAGGACTTATCGCTCACCTTGAGGAACACTTCGGTCCAGTCTGAGAGATCTATTGAGGAACCCTTTTTGTCCTTGTGCTCCTTCTCTATGTACTCTCGCATATTCTGTCCAGGTCAATCGGGAACCCAACACCAGATTACAGGGCTGCCTGTCACTCACGTCGTAAACTTCGTCTCGATGCCTCAAACGATCGCCGAGCGAGTCGTAATACTCGAACCGCTTTTGTGCGATATTGATGCAACCCGCCGTCCAGTGCATGTTACCGATATTGCAAGGGAACAATACCGCATCCTTGGAAAAGATGTCGGCTTTTCCTTTGCCCTAGACATCAGCTCTTAGACTTCGGTCCGCGTCCATGCGTCCGAGACGTACCCGCTTGGTCCAACGGGACAAGCCCGCTTTTTCGTACCCCTGCTCCCGCAGTTTCTGGTAAAAGAACGAGTTGAATACGTAGATATTCCTATATTGACCAGGTGAACCATCTTTGGCCGCCGTCTGGTATCGCTCTGTCATGAGTTCTCCGTACGTATTGATCACTTCGTCATTCAACCATTCGACGGGTCGCAATCGTTGCACATCGTCCCACATGACTTGGCGAGATCTGAAGGCTGGATTCTTCAAGTGCCTCGAGACCTGTATGTTAGCTTGATGCTAGTAGCGGGACGGGTATGGCTCGACTGACCATTCCAGCTCGAGCAGGAGACATTTTGATCGGGCAGGCTGGTCGAAGTCGTTTCTGAATCTCTTGTTCCTCCTTGATGTGGGTCTTCTCAACTTTGTCGATGATGTCCTGGACTTTCGATTCACGACTATCATAAGCGACATGGCCAAGAGCAAACGATGCGCATACTATGACTGGATATCTTCCTTCGTCCTCGATGCCCGCCTGAATATCTTCGAGTCTGAATCGGCCTGAATGTCAGCCCAATGCTTCGTCAGGTCGAACGGTTGAAGAGCATACAGAGTCAGTCTTCCTGGTCAAAGCGCTTATTGACCTGTCCGCTCGCGACTCTAGCAGGACCTCCAAGGCGTTCTTCGCCTGTTTGTCCAAATTTTGGATGTTGTCATGCGCGATTCCGGCTATTGACACGACTAAATGTTAGCATGCAAACTTTCTCGTGTAATTCGGTACTCACATCTTTTGTAAAAACCTTCTGTCCGCCTTGCTGGCGATGCCATGTCTGACCTCTGAAGGTCGTCCAGCCGCAATGTCAAGCCCCTGACCAGCTTATGGTTGCCATCCGTAGCAGCTACCTTAAGCTGTCTCCTCAGCACCTTGATTTGATCCATGACCTTATGCTGTCGGACCGCCCGTTGAGTCTCCCGTTTCGTTTTGCGCCTGAGTGACGAAGGTGACCTCAGAGGGGAATCGATGCCTCTTCGGGGTGTGCTAGGATCGATATTCGGGGTATTGTCTAGCCATTCGTATTCCCGCCTAAACTTATGTTTAGACAAATTGGGCCGTTTCGGATCCGCGCGACGATGCGAAGAAAGGAGGGCAAGGGGAGTAGGGGTGGCCTGGGTACGTGATGGGCCTGCTTGTGGGGGATCTTCCGTATCCGAGTCTGAAAGCTCTATTGGGTGAGAAGACGTTCCTTTCTGCTCGCTCTGGGCAGAATCGACCGAGCCTCGTCGACTTTGACCCAGACGTCCTTCGTCAAATAGCAAATCTGACCTATCTATACTTGACGGACGCTTGCCGAGACGGAAATCTAGCTGAGATCGAGAAGGCGAGGCGTGATCTGAACCGTGAGGTGACCTAGCGTCTGGTGAAGATGAAGAGGAGGCCGAGCTGCTCCTGGCGAGAGTCTGTGTGTGTTTCTCGTTGATCAAACTCAACAGGTGGCCGGGAGACTCTTCAGTATCGCGCAGCCGCAAAGTACCATTGGTTGATCTTCCACTCTTCCGCTTAGTAGAATTATCCTCTCGCACTAGGTATCAACATCAATACCGCCCTACGACCGCAGATGACCCACTCTGCGTCCTCGTCTTGACATCCTGTTTCTTGATCACATTCATCATTGTGCCTGCCAAGTCGTACAGCCAGCTGAAGCTAGTCCACGAATCGACGGGTAATGGCTGATGTGAGGATGTCTGTGATGTCGTTCTTGATCGTTTGGGAGGTGAAGGAGGGGTCGCAAGGGAATTTGTGGACTCTCGAGGTCGTTTTTCAGGCATCTCGAGGGAGACCTGATGGACGATTAGGTGAAAAGATCGCCGCGAAAGGTATCGTGGGCGCTAAAGGTGTCTCCGAGGCTGGTTGGATATTGAAGGTAGTGACGAAGTATCAATCACTTTCATGATGCTGCCCCCGGTGATGGGACGAAGGGCGTGTTGTAATCACTCACGTGACTTTTGTAATCAACCCTCCCTTGGGCGGCGGTCATCATTAGCGGGATCAAATCCCCATTCCTAATCGGTAACAACAATAACAATCCCACTCAACCTCGCTCACTCCCGATGATAATCAATCCACCTCCATCTCCACACACATCACTCGTCGCATCTCAGACCTCGGTTTCAAGCTCGATTCCCGCTCGCGCTCGGCTTTCAGATACCTCGCCCCCGGCTTCATTCCTGCTGAGAGCTTCAGACCCTGCCTAAGATAGCGGTCGCCGCACCACACCTGATCTCGCACGCGAGCGAGGTCTCTCGGCCGGGATAATGACCTCGGTACAGGACACTTCCACATCTGAGTCTCCCGACGCGATAGGTGAGGATGTGGAGGTGACCTCGCCCTCTACCGGCTTATTGGTGGTCGACGACTCGGTGGAGATGGCCGTGGATCCTCCTGACGATGGAGGTGAACCCGAAGAGTCAGATACGGATCCCGATACGGCTATACATTTGACTGAAGAGGATTCAGGGGAAGTCATCATGTCTGATCCTGAAGCTGGGCCTTCGCAAGAAGGTAAACGTGTCAAGGTGCGTCCCCTTTCTCGCCGAGGTGAGGGTGAAGCTTAATGGCAGGTGTACGAATTGCGTGATTCGTCTTGGTTCGATAGGGGGACCGGGTATTGTAGAGGTATCTACGACGACTCTCAGGACCTAGCCCTTCTTGTGGTCGAAGCGGAAGACACAGGCGCGGAGAAACCTGGAGACGCAGAAGCAGAGGGTGAAGGCGGTTTCTTGAAAGAGGACCTGCTATTGACTGCTCGAGTGGAGAAGGAGGATATATACGTCCGACAACAAGGTAGGTCCAGGAACTATCCGATCATGCCATGCGATCATTGGCTGATCGACAGACACGCTGATCGTATGGACGGAACCGACTTCGAATCTCGATATAGCGTTATCTTTCCAGGATTCAGAGGGGTGCGAGGATATTTGGCTGTTTATAGCGGAAGTCCAGAGGCATCTCAACAACATTCCAGGTAAGTGCTACTTAACGGACTCAAGAGTCGAGCTGAAACTATAGTGGCAGATCAGCCGGGGCCATCGTCCTCGTCGAACGCGTCAGACTCGCCGTTGATGGGTGTGGGCGGAGCTAGTCTCTTGTCAGGTGACGGGAAATCGACGTGGGAAGCCCCGACATTGTCTAATCTGAGGTCAGTCTGAGCAATCTCTGGTTTTTGGCTCGGGAGCTGATATTCAGACAGCAAGAACCGTGGTTGCGCATGCAGGCAAAGTCGGCACAGGGTAGAGAAAGGGCAGTAGAGCATATCGTCAACGAGGTGAGCTAGCGCGAATCGGAATGATGCGATTCTGTAGCTGATACCGCAGGACTATATACGGCAACTCACGGTACTCTTCGAGCAAGCCGAGGATCTGGAAAGCACAGAGGATCTTCATGCACTGTGTTCACTGATGCAGACGATACGTGAGTCGTGTCGTCCAAGACTTAACTGACGCATTAGTCATGCTGAATGACAATACTTTGTTAGAGTACATATTGCAGGACGACATTTTCCCGGGCGTGATTGGTATCTTTGAGTGTGAGCATGATCTATATCATCCGAGACCCGTGTCGCTGATTGCTTAGACGACCGAGAATTCCCAACGCTGAAAGCGTCTTACCGGCAATTCTTCTCGGACGTCGCAAAGTTTAAAGAGGTCGTGCCCATCTCTGACTCCGCCATACGGTCCAAAATCCATCAGCTCTTCCGTGTCCAGTACTTGCGCGACGTCGTTCTAGCTCGCATGCTAGACGACGGGACGTTCAGCATCCTCAACGGTTTCGTCTTCTTCACTCAGGTCGATATCATCACCTACGTTCAAAATGATGCCACATTTCTTGATTCACTAATTCAAGGCTTCAGAACGACGCGTCCGAATGAAGATCCTGATCCGGCCGAACCGCTCGACGAAGCCAAGCGAGATGTAGTCATGCTCTTGAACCAGCTCATGATACTCGGCAAGGGAGTTCAAGTGCCGAGTAGGATGGCATTGTACCGGAATCTCTTGGATAAAGGGCTGATCTTCGTCGTCGAGTGGGCACTACGTCGGAGCGAGGCGCAGATATTACATGCCGGAGCGGAGATTATGACCCTGGTCGTGGACATCGACGTCAGTGCAGTGAGGACACACGTGTTGAAAGAGGAAGAAGCAAGAAGGAGGACGCTATTGGCCGATATCATCTATCTGCTGAAGACCACGAAGAATATGGGATTGTTGAGTCAAGTGGGAGATTCACTGCGGAATCTGCTGGATACGAACATGGACGACACGGTAAGTCTTCCTGACGCTGTCCATTTGCAGCATTGTGAGCTTATCAAGCAGTCGTTCCTCGCCAGGAAAGAGGGACCGATCTCGGAAAATTTCATCAATTCGTTCTTCGACGACACTGTAGGGGAACTGTACAAACCTCTGCTCGACTTGCCAGAGATCTCTAACAATACACGTGAGTCTTGGCCTACTTGACACGGTGGATCTTACTCATCACAGCTCAAACTCCTATCCCTCGAGAACGGGCGGCTTTGCTACATCTTCTCGTCGAATTGTTGTCCGCCTCGATCACCAACACCAATCAACACCAAAAGGCCTCATACTACATTCTCTCAAATCCAATATCACGAAAAGTTGTATCATTACTGTACATCAAAGACAAACCACTTCGACATGGTGCGCAAATTGTCAATGGTCGTGAACAAGCGCTGATTATAGCTGCATTGCGTTTCATACGGTCCTGCCTGAAATTATCAAACCACTTTGTGGTCCGCTATTTCATCAAGAACAACCTATTCCTTCCATTGGTGGATCTCCTGGAGAACGAGTCGACAAGAGATAACATGTTGTCTTCCGCTTGCATGGAAGTGTTGGACATTATCCGCAAGGTGGGCTCCTGCGCCACATTGTGGGATGGCGCTTACCATGTAGGACAATATCAAACCTGTCATCAACTATCTCTTCGAAAACTGCAAATCTCGTCTGGACGCCTTGGGTGAAAGACCTTATTACCGCGCGATCATCTTTGGTCTCACCGTCCGTTGGCAACAAAACAACGAGCCCCCTCCTCCACCGGTCCAACCTGAAACTTCGGAACAGGGTCGGCGATGGCAGATCTCGTTTGAAAAAGGCGAAGAAGACTACTTTAACGCATCAGATGACGAGGACGACGTTATCGGACCCAAACAGCCCAAGGCGTCCTCTTCGCCAGCTACACCAGAGGGTGATGCCAAGACCCCGAGAAAGAGGAAGAGGCAGACACCGATCAAGCGGGAAGGTCCCACTCCGCCTCGACGTCCGGCAGGGCCGAGTCCGAGTAGGATGACGAAAGTTTGGAAAGATCCTAATCCTGGTATACCTAACCCGGGCACGGGTTTGGTGGATTACGACGATGGCAGCGATTCAGATTCTTCGGCTGGTGCTCAATCCCCTCTACTCAAACCCCTTTCCAGTGCACCCGAGGGTCAACCCGATCAAGTGGAAGAGAAACCGTCTGTCAAGCTCGAGGAGGATTTGGGAGATGTGGCGATGAAGATGAGGCAGAAGAGGGAACGAGAGGAAGAAGAGGAAGAAGGGTTTGCGGGATTATTGGTCAAGTCGAAAAAGGCGGCTTCACCGGATAAAGCGGTCAAGAAGGAGGATGAGGCGAAACCCGTCATCAATATCCAGACGCAAGCCGGTCTACAGGAGAATGGGGCGAAGGTCGAGGGTGACAAGAGGATGACGCCGACTAAGGCTAAGAAGGAAGACAGGGGGAAGAAGATACGTTTAAACTTTGGCATCTTCAAGCAATCAGCAGACGAGGACAAGTGAGCAGTGTCAGAGGGTGAGAAGGCATGTGTGATGAGCAATGTATCAAGGTAGTGAACCGGTCAGTCATGCACATGAGCGCGTTGCCCAATAGTAACCATGAGTGAGCGCGGGATGCCGGTGGGATCGATGGTGGCGAGAGTGACGCGCATGTCGGTGTTAAGAGGAAAATGTTGCCACCCGAAGCTAAACACCGACAGTGGTCAGCGTCGGAGTTATACCGAGTGTGGCATTTACCCTCTTTGCTCCCATTTTGCCTCCCGTCCCTTCCTCCCCTCGCCCGCTGCAGACTGTGGATGCTCGCTCGCTCTGGCAGTCGTCTAGATTTGTACCATCCCAACTCCTTTCCTTATCCTTCAAAACAGACCTAATCATCAACCATGGGTGTAAGTTCTCTCGATGCACAACGCGATGCGGAATGTCTACTAATCCATCCTAGCGAGTCATCCGAAACCAGAGAAAGTCGGGAGGGATCTTCAAATCCCACACGCACCACAACAAGAACCCGGCTCGACTGAGGAACATTGACTTTGCCGAGAAGAACGGTTACATCCGGGGTGTCGTCAAGGACATTATCCACGATGCTGGTCGGTGAGTTGAAGGGTCCATTTGGAATGGAAGAGATCGAGGGCAAGGCATTTGGGCAAAAGTTGTGCGATGTTTAGGGATACTTTGGGATACAATGGTCTGGTGGATGGATCGTCGGGTCGTGGATGAGGGAGGAGAGATCATACCGACTGGGGCGTACATCCTCTTGGGCCCATTGAGGAAAGGTGCAGGCGGGTGCGGCTGCAGCATGTCGTCGCGACCATCTTTAGGAGGAATTTTGGAGAAAGACGAATTTTGGCACATCCTCGCCTGAACATCGCACACCTTTGCCATGCCTTGTCCCCAACCCTTGAATCCATCCCATGAACTCTTTTGCTAATCATCAGAGGTGCTCCCCTTGCTACCGTCGTCTTCCGAGACCCTTACCGATACAAGCTCCGAAAGGAGACTTTCATCGCCGCCGAGGGAATCTCCACTGGATCATTCATCTACTGCGGAAAGAAGGCTACTTTGAACGTCGGAAACGTTCTCCCCATCTCTCAATGCCCCGAAGGTACCATTGTCTGCAACGTCGAGGAGAAGATTGGAGACCGAGGAGCATTGGCCCGAACTTCCGGAAACTACGCTACTGTCATCGGTCACGGTGAGGACGGAAAGACCCGAGTCCGACTCCCATCCGGTGCCAAGAGTGCGTCCAAGATGCCTTTCGTCCGATAATCTGAAGCTGATTGCTTAGAGGTCATTCCTTCCCGATGCCGAGCTGTTGTGGGTATCGTCGCTGGTGGTGGACGAGTCGACAAGCCTTTCCTCAAGGCTGGACGAAAACACCACGCTATGCGAGCCAAGCGAAACTCTTGGCCTCGAACTCGAGGTGTGGCCATGAACCCCGTGGACCACCCTCATGGTGGTGGTAACCATCAACACATTGGTCACGCCTCTACCATGGCCCGAGACGCCTCGGCTGGTCAAAAGGCTGGTCTTATCGCTGCCCGACGAACTGGTCTCCTCGTGAGTTGCAGAGACATCTCTTCACTGGAACATGTGCTCATGTATAGCGAGGTACCACCGGAAAGGAGAAGGACGCCTAAGCTACGGCTCGAGTTGCAGTCGGAGTTTGGCGAGGAGGGTAGAGACGGTTGGGCTTTTGGCTTGTACGAATTACATACCATGGACAACCTCTTATGCGATGTTTTCATGGACGCAGCAGGGTGTACAGGTGGTACTGACGAATTGCTGATTCTGTTTGGCTGTGGGTTGGCGACATGACATCCTCCTTACATTGCCTGAAGGTCATCGATCGCGAACTTGGTGCGGACTTCGACCGACTCCCGGTCTTCTTCCAACTACTAGGCAACATCCCGAGAGTCGACCCCCAAGTGGCTGACAATACAAAAAGCCATGCAAGAGATGTGTCATGATACCTATAACTACTGCTATGATGCTAGATGAATCTTCCCAGCCGGTCCATTCTGTACCACCCCGTACACCCGGTCCTACTGCTTGATTTCGTCTGCCCTCTGCTCGGCCTTGGACTCTACAGTCTGATACACCCTCAACCAACCCTCAAACCTCTCATCCCACGTAACGTCCCTGTTCAAAATCTCCCATCCTTCTTCTTGACCCATCCACCTGAGCTCCTTCTTCTTTCTCTCCTCTTTCAGTTCATCCTCCGTAACGAGCGGTTTTGTGCTCTTCTTCTCTTCCTCTGTCAATTGTCTATCACCAGCCACCAGAGCGCGTGTATCATCCACTTTGGTCCGGAGTTCATTGTAATACACCTTTCGGGCATCTTCAATTTTCGTAGGTAGTCTCGACCAATCCTTCTTGAACCATTTCTCGGAGTCTTCGTTGAAGGATAAATCGGCGCTAGGTTCGAAAGGTCGAGTCTGACCTTCTATCAGGGCGATCGCGGCGTCTGCACCGGATTGTACGCGGTATCGTTCGGTGAAGAAATCGTAGATCATTGATGGGATCTGTTTGAATCCGAGATGCGAGACAAAGGGGAGTAGCAGCATAGGAGGGGAAGGAGGGAGCGGGTTCGGCGGGAGATGGAACTGAGGAGGGATCATAGGCTGTTGACCGGGCACAGAAGGAGGAGAGAGGGCCGCTGGTTTGGGTCGAGAGAGGAATGCCAATGATCCAGATAGTCCAGCCGCTGGCATGGCCGCGGTGGGTACAGGCGCCGGTGTAGACTCCACAGCTGTCGAGGTCTCTTCCAAGGTGGTTCCAGCGGTATCTGCCAAAGGGGGCGAGGCGAACACCCCGTCAAATTTGAGTTTCTCCTCGACATCCTTTTCCCATTCCCACTCGTCGACCCGGCCCAACCACCCACGCTTCAACCCCTCCATGTACTCTTTCAGACTGTGCCTCCCGACGAGTACGACTCCCGCTTCAGCCTCTCTCCTCTCCACTTCCACGGGGTCCAATACTCCTGGTAGAGACAAGGATGGAGGGAGCGGCTCCAGGCCTAACCTCTGACGACGCTTGGCGAGGATTTGAGCATGAACTTGACGGGTTATCGAGCCGTATAATGGAGCTTGGACTTGTTCATAATCCACCGCAGCGGCCACAAGGTATGGCTGAAGTCAGCAATCCATGAATTCAATGCTCTTCGGACCATCTCGTCGTAGGGTAACAACGATTCAAGGGCGATTGTGAAGTATCGACAGTATCAACTCACCTTGACATATTTCCTGAAATACCTCAATGCTCTGTCCGTATCATCGTCCTCTGGCCATCTACCTCCATACACCTTGACCTTTCTGACCATATCCAAGCTGCCCTCCATACTCTCCTCGGCATAATGTCTCACTCGCTGTACCGTCCTCTCTTTAATCTCTTTACATTGTTTCCGGTCGTCATAGTACAGATAAGAGACTGTGCCCACGACTGTCCAGAATATACACCAATTCCGACTGGGTAGCCTCGGTTTCCACGTCAAGACACCTCTTGGTAAGCCTGTATGTTCGAGTGCTGCCCGGAAACCTGTGAGCGGTTCGAGAGGTTTAGGTTGGGGAATAGCAGAAGATGTAGAGGTGGTTCCGGTCGATGCGGATGTTGATGGGATTGAAGGAGGCACCGAGGAAGGAGTAGGTGCTGGGGATGAGGCTGTAGAGGGTGGAAGAGGGGGTTCAGGCGGTGTGAGTGCCATGACGAGTAGGAGCGGTAGATGAACAAGATTGAAGAAGTCGAAGTGGAACTTTTGACTTTTCCTAAAACCGCCCATCCAGCGGCAAGAGGAGAGACCATCTCTGAGAGTTGACCTCCATC
Source organism: Papiliotrema nemorosa (assembly GCA_032158125.1). Taxonomy (NCBI): domain Eukaryota; kingdom Fungi; phylum Basidiomycota; class Tremellomycetes; order Tremellales; family Rhynchogastremaceae; genus Papiliotrema; species Papiliotrema nemorosa. Next base: position 570,115 of record JASKOT010000006.1, on the reverse strand, counting down.
AAGGCCATGCAGCAGACAAACAGTCTCGTAAATAGGACATACATAGACAAAAGATAATATATCGCAATGCGTGGAAAACTATGAATATGTAAACAGCACCTCTGAGCATGAGGCGCAAAGATAGTCTTACCCTCGCCAAAAGCACCACACCGCCTCTCGAGTCGACCTACCCATTTTCATCGTTGGGTGGCCCATCGATTCTGCTGCTGATGTTGACTTAGCCGCTGCTGCTGCTGAGCCGTGTGCATTGCGGCAAACTGCCTCTGTTGCTCGACCGAATACTGCGGAAGTTGAGCGGTTTGCGGTTGCGCGTAAGCCTGGATCTTTAGCTCCGAAAGTTCACAAGGGGGTAAACACATACCTGAGGAGCTCGCTGCGTGGCTTGGTATCCTTGAGTGTAAGGATTCACCGTAGAGTTGGGAGTTGCACCGAAGCTGCTACCGTTCGACGCCGCCGAAAAGGGTCGATCCATGGGAGAGTAGTTGGGTCGGGTAGCAGCGGGTTGAGGAGGAAGGGGATTGATCTTTCGAGGGACATTGACAGGTGGAGGAGGCGATCTTTTGGTGATTCTCATCGGCTCAGTCCTAGCTTGCTTCGCAGCTCGAGTAGCATTACCCAGACCGTTCTCATCGTATCGATCAGTAGCGGTTTCTCGATAAGTCGGATCCTCCTGTTCAGACTGTCGAGCACGCTTGGCCATTCGGACAGATCGAGGGTCTGCTCCGTCGTTCTCGTACTCCTCGGCAGCGGGCAGCTCTCCAGGTCGAGCTTTGATAGGGATCCTCGCGATGAACTCGTGGAAAGACTTGGAGACTCGCGCATTGGTTCGGATATCGACGTGACCTTCCGCTCCTCGGATGAACACTCGCATTTCTCCAATGTATTTTGCGAGTCTCGCGACGGGGTGGATACCCATTCGCTTGAAGATCAACAAGGCGCAAAAGATGAACTCTGTCATGTTAGCGGAAGTCATGTCACTCATCAAGCTTGCACGTACCTGCTGGAGCGACACGATTCTCAACGGCTCCGAACGAGTCTCCGAAATGGCTGACGGCGATCTCTACAAAGAGAGACAGGGCCATCTCGATCTTCCTCTTGAAGTGTTCGTCGGGCGAGTCTTGTCGAGAGATGAATGTGTTGATAGCTTGAGCGGAAGGGACACTCTTTTGAACTTCCGGATCATGGGCGAGAATGACGAATCCAGCCAAGTTCTGGAATGGTTTTCCTCGAGTCTGATCCCAGGTGATCTTTGCTCCTAGGGTGTTCTCCTCCATGACGTACTTTCGTTGAAGCTCGATGATCCATTTAGGCCAAGGTCCAGGAATAGCCTGCAGCTTCTCGGCCGTCGACAATGATACTCCCATCTGAACGCGTTCTTATACAGTCAGCAGCAGCTCGGGGACGTGGCAAAAGGGGTCGGCTCACGAAAGAGGTCTCTCTGCTTCATATCTGAGATCCCGGTGTATTCCACCGCCTGCAGCCGGAATCGCTCAAATTGAGTCTTGAGGGCCTGAGGGAGCTGCATCCCCCGTTTCTGCTGGCCGTATTTGTGGTACCAATACTTCTCTCTGGTGTACGGCGAGATGAAAGGGATTTCCCCCTCGAAGAAAGCGCGTACAGTGGTGCATCGTTGTTTTCCATCGATACAGATCCGAGTTTGGTTTCCTTCGGCGTCTTCCTCGACGGCAAACATGACAGCAGGGATGTAGTAGTTCTGTACCATCAGCATAGTGAACGATGTAAAAGCCAAAGGTTAAATCGTCTAGCACAACGTACCAAGAAGATGGACTGAATTAAACCCGTCATCTTCGACTCGTTCCATACCACATCTCTCTGATACGACGGGCTGAGCTCGACACCGCCGGTGTGGATCATGTCTGATAGTCAGCGATGATCTGCAATGAGGCGCCGAGGGACAAGGGCATCGAAGCAAACACGAGGCAAAATGAAACTCCGACGTACCGTGTAGATGCCTCAAGTTGAAGTCGGTAAACTTGGGCTCGGGAAGACCGCCCTTGGTGATCGACTTGACATCGCCGGGCTTGACATCTTCATTTTCCGAGAGCAGCTCGTCGTCGTCGCTGTAATCATCGTCGGAAACGATAGATTTCTCAAGAGGCATCGTTGAAAGTCGCGTCGAGATTGATTTCTGAGCGAGAGTCAGAGCGCGTTCGGTCAAAAAGTCGTCATTACCCGAAACCGAAGATCTCAAAGGGGACTCACCAATGTATTAAGATTATGGATGGTAAGGACACACTGATGATAGTTTATGCTATGGCTGATCAGGAGTATAGATGAAAGGAGGCAGATGTGATTGTTGAGGTGGGAAGAAGTGGACTGATGAGAAAGGAACAACTTGAGGGGAAGTTTGTTATATACCTCTATAGCCACCCAGTGGCAAATCCATGCTCCATTTCACATGACCCCTCATCAATTTGCCTCTTTGGGAATGGCTGGCCCTGGAAAATTGCCACATTCCAGTGCATTCTTGCCAATACCGTCTGATGACACATCTGTCATGAAGGCTACCTCGACGCGACTTACTTTTGCCACCAATGACCGAGGATATATGACCGAGACCTCAACGACTTCGCCTATTTCGCTGGAATCGCCTACTTCAACGACTACTCGACGATTCTCGCTGAGAAACCGATTACCGCCGAAGAAGTCCAACGAAAGGTAGATCGAAAGGTGGAATATCGTTCAACTCTTCGTCATCACTCAACGCTCATTCAACGCCCAAGGAATCCTTCGTTCATGACCAGAAAGATATATAAGTACTTGGAGAAGACGGTGGATTCCTTTTCTTTAGCTTCTTGTTATTGAGTCAATACAACACTATAACAGTGCTTTCAGCATCACTACTCGTTATCTACTCGTAGTTCTGCTATCAAGTCATCTTTAGCTTCGGCTATTCTCGTCTTTCCAGTCACTCTCGCTCGAATCTCGTTCATCTCGTTCAGTCTCGCCGATTATCACTCAACCCTCAGCGACTTAGACGACTTAGTTACTGGTAACTAAGTTCACACATATCGTTGAGTACCTTCTCTCTCTCTAGGCTAGATAAACTAGTCACGCGTTGGGCTGGTAACTAGTAGTGGAGCAACGTGACAACATCCCACGTCACATTCTGAGAGTACGCACCATCTGGGCGATATCCCAATATTACCGCTTGCAGACAAGAAGCAATCAGATGTGCACGTCCTTTCTCAGCACCTTCACTTTGATTTACCATTTTTGGCAATATTTCGGCGGTTTGTGAAATGTTTGCATCTACCCTAACATGGGGAAAAGGGGTGTTTGGCCAAATGTTGCATGCTTGGCCTGGTCATGACATTTGGAGGGTTGAGGGTAAATGGCACTGATTGCACATACTGCTCACTGATGACATCAAGGGACATAGTGGCTTGGCTGGAGTATGGCATGCATTCATGACCCCAAAATCACCTCCATGTATGGGTCTGGATGGACCAATCACAATCATCTGTGCATGTACAGATACCCATCGAGGCATTTTCTTCAGTCTTAGCAATGTGCATGCATGAGGATCAAAGGATTGAAGAACTCTGTGCCATGCTTCACGGATGTTGAGCACACGCGGTGACAAACAGCCAAGGAGTGATGATGAATAGGATGCCACTGTTGATGCTGTTGATGTGAGATATGCATTGCGCATCAGGTTGAAGCGTTCGACACGGCCGTGTAGATGATGGCATCGATGAGATATATAGACAGCAAAGATGGTGGGGACAAAATGGCTACATACACCACCGAGAGATCCTTCTTCCTCTTTCGCCTTGCTTCTGCTCTCGACTTAGTGACAGCTCCATGTATCCTCTACGCCAAACTATCCCCTGTTGTTTGGGCTAGCCTGTTGGTCGAGTCGGGATGAAGCGTGTTTGATGCCGCCGTTCCGCAAGGACAAGGTGATCATAGTTTCGCCAAAGCCCTTCATGGCTGATGCCGAACCGCCCACTGCCTGATCAACGAGGATATTGCCCTGTGGCTTGTCCTGATAACCCCTTGCGCTGTCCATTCCACCCTGCATTCGCTCCGCCTGGCCCACCAATCACGCCAACTCCACTTATCACTCCCTCCTTACCCCATGTTCCCGATCCAGAAGCCCGATGCCATCCTGGTTGACTCGAACTCTGCCTCGCCAACGCAGGAGGGGAAGGTGTTTGATCATTGTTCCAAATGTTGGCGATGTTGACATTCGGAGTGACAGCTCCCCTCTGTGTCCCTCTACCGGATTCTTCACGAGTCATGGTCCATATGCTCGAACCTGTCACATCTCCACCAAAGAGCATTCCTGGAGAATGTTGACCCGTAGAGGAGTGTCGGGGAAGGGAAGGTCGGGCGGGAGGAGTGTCAACGATAAATGGAGGATGGGCGTTGTCGATCGTGAGGTTCTGCAGCAGATCCTGGGCTGTGGGTGTTTGAAAGGGTGACTGGGCGTGGAAAGATGGTTGCGTCAAGTTGAATAGACCAGGTCTGCACATCAGCCGATACAACCTCGGCGTGCTGTCATGCGCACCTGGCATTCCACACGATGACCTCTTCATCATCATCCCTGATCTCTTCCTCGTCTGTGCTGCTCCCTCCCAGCGATGCATTCATGGCCATCTTCACCGGGTCATCCTCCGTCTCCGTGCTTACGGACGCCAAGTCATCCTGTGGATCTCTAGTTCCAAACGCAGGAATCGGTTCGTAGTGGGCCGTTGGGTTGGGGCCATGCTGGCCAGACTAATGTCAATCACTAGGATACAATGAGCACTCACCGAAAGCTGAGCAAGAAGTTTAGCATCGACCTGTAGATCCGCTATCCTCATCAATTGCTCCTCATTTGGATGTGAGTCATGTTGCTGTCCATCTCCATTTCCCTTGAACATGCCCCAAGCTAGCGGAATGTATCCCTTCATATCGACATCCTCCTCAAGGGGCTGCGAGAGAATCGGTAAATGATCAATGGGGAACAAGGTAGCGAGCGCGATGGCTAATCGAGTGAAGTTCTCCCAGAATCTCGCGATCACCTCCCCGAGCACACCGGAGCGCTGAATCCGTGTGATGTATTCGAGGTGAAGCTTGAGCCACTTTGAGAAGATGCGCAAAGCAGGGAGGAGGCGTCGAAGGACTGCACTGATATGTAGGTGGAGTTTCGGCTCGTCATCGTCAATCGCACTTTCGCTCGCTCTCACTCGCAAAGCTTCTTCCACTTGCGACGCGCCGGCCGAGAGCACTTGGGTGTACGAGTCGAGCAGGACCCGTAAAGCGATAATCTCCGTCTCGAGCCTGCGTTGAGCAGCTCTAGGATCGGTATTTCCGTTTGGCGTGAGATTGGCGGTCTGGCGAGCATGCCAGTGAGTACCGATGATCATGGCGGTCATCTTGACAATGGTCTCTGAGGGGATTTGTCGAGCTTCAATCTGTTCGCGGAGAGCGCTGCTAAATCTCCCTTCCACCTTGTCTATCATGGAAAGGCTATCATGAGCTCGGGGCGTGATTGTCATTGCGAACTCACCCGTGACTCCTGTAGAGTATAGCCACGAGCACCAGCAGATCCGATCTGATGCCCTCGTCCACCTTTTCCCCTTGCTGTATCCCCCCCGCCCATCGTTCATAAGTCTTCCTCAAAAACTTGTCCAAAATCTCGTTGATGTTCTTGAAAGAGCTCTTGACCGCCAACGCCCTGAAATAGTAGTATACACACAGAAACTCGTCTTGAGCATAAGTCGATACGACTGCCAATTGGTTGAAAGCCGATCCGTCGTCCGGTACCAGCGCCCTGGCGACTTCGTAATATGTCCAAGCTTTTCCAAATTTGTCCGAAGCCGATTTCCCAGTATCCGGTCGACCTTCTCTCACTTGTCGTCGAGTGTTATCATCATATTGTACCCTGTACCTCTCCAAATCTCCAAGACAGATCAACGCTTTATACACCAGTCCAACTTTATCCTTTTTCTCCTCATAGCTCATCATAGGCGCTAAACCATGTTCCGATCCTCCATTAATCACTTGTTCAGGTACAGCGATTGAGACGGCCGATAGATACCCTTCAGTCAGGGGTTGAAGTTGGTAGAATCCCACTAAGCGGGTGATGAGACTTCGATAGAATAGATCCTCACTGACGAGAACTTGTCGGAATCGGGTCAAGACCTTTTTGAGCTCGTCATGTTCTCGTTTATTGTTGCCGTTTGGACGTTTGCGGTTGGCAGACGGAGGAGGCAGGGCAGCTTCGAGGTTGGAGGTGACGGCGCGGTAAGCGGATATAAGGCTGTAGGTCGTATGATGCCATAATGGTTCAAGCGATTGAGCGTGGGTACTGAGTGGATGTCCGAATAGAAGACTCAAGAACAAGTCTCGGCACCTGGGATCAGTGTATGGCCATGTGATAATGGAGCGACGAACCTCTGTCGATGAACTTCGACCTCCTTGACCCATGGAGGCACCTTTCTCAGTGCATCCTTCAACCTCTCCGATGCAGCCTTGGCGTCCCTACGCATGAGCAAGACTCCAAGAGCTGTAATGGAGACGACAAACGCACCGGTCAAGATCGACAGCGGAGCGAGACGATTCGGTAGGGTCTCGCGATGCGCCATTGTTGTTGGCTGCCGCCCTGCGCAACTCTCGCATGTTGTTCACACGAGGCGAGTTGCTCTGCATACCGAGAGCGTGTCACCAGGACACAGAATGGACACAAGACAGTCTAGTCGACCAGCATATCGCTGGTCTCAGGGAGGGAAGCAGGAGCGAGGAGGGGGGTGAAGTGAGGGAACGAGAGCAATGTAAATCCGACGGGTGGATGGAAAACCGCCAGGTTCTGCGGACGAATGACGTTGACTCTAATCTCACCACACACACCCTTCTGCGGCAAACTTCATTGATGGACCCATACGACACGGCAGATGGGTATGTTGTACGGGCCCGCAGTATGACTGCAAGCTCGATGCATAATGTGTACTTCGCTTAGGCTATTTTCGACCAAACCATCCACCCAACCATCCTTTCGGTTTCTCCGTTTCAGTGTCACTGTCCACTGCGGGCGTAGCCTCCCTGGTCGCCCTCTTGACGGTGTTGACAGCACTCTTCACAGTCTGAGTAGCAGCCGGCGCCACCTTCTCCACCACTTGCGCGGCCATTTCCACTATTGGGGCTGCAGGTTCCGGCTTGGCCTTCTCTTTGCCTGCAAGGACAAGCAGTTCGTCCATTGGCACGTCAATGTAGTTGAACGCCGTATCGAAGAAAACGGGTTTCGGTATCCGTTCGGCGAACAGTGCTCTTTTAGCTGCTGAAGACAGAGCAGCGACTCTCGAGCCAAGGTCGGCGACATCTGACGCTTTGAGCGTGATGATTTCTTCCTCGAGGGGTATACCCAGCTCGAACAATGATGTTTTCGATTGAGTGACCAAGCGTTCCGCCCTGTCAGACAGCTGGACTGCAGAGGCGTATGAGGGTGTTGGGTGGATGCAATGGAGCCGAGCGAGGTAGTAACATCTGCGAGTGAGCCAGATCCAACCATTCTGCGTGCAGCGAGCTTACCTGGATGCGTGGAAGTATGCCTCGAGACCATCGGCCATCGACCTGACTCCATCCTTCTCTTCCACAATGGCGAGACTGCGCAGCTGCGACATGCTCTGCAGCACCGTGTCGTAGAGCTTGATGACCGCAGCCAGGTTTTTCACCGCTTCCTCCACCTTGACCTTTCCACCGGGTACTCTGAAGCTGGTTGGATCGACGGGCAGGGCCGTCGAGCCACTTTGTAGAGTTTCAACAAGTAAAAGATCTCGCTTGATTCGGTTTGAAAGGAGTAGGTAGACGATATACTGATGAGCTGTTGAGAGAGACTGCGAGGTTTTTGCTGATCGCAGGGAGTTTGTTCCTGTTGCCTAATGGTCAGATGGGTACGTCAGAAGACGATATTTCGACTCACCTCGTGATCGTCTACCAGTCTTTTTGCAATCGCTTCAGCCTCCCCTAAAACGGCCAGGACTCTATCCCATCCTCGCATGCCCTTGCCTCTTCCTCCTTCGGATCTACCTTGCACCCTGCTAAGAGCCTCCTGGACCTTCAACATGACGCCGACAATCTCTGCGCTTCGAAGTTCCACGCTATCTCCAGCGAACTTGACATCCTCAAGCTTCTTTCTGCCCTGTTCCATCTCTTCCACGTTGGTCTCTCCACGCAAAGCCTCGACGAGTTTGCCGAAACCTGGTAAAGCCTCCTCCATCATCTCCCCATCGACGTCTTTCACGACACCCTCAATATCGTGCGACTCTTGTCTACCAAGCTTGTAAGCCGCGAATCGGATGAGTGGGTCGTATGTGTCGATAAACTCAGTCGCGAGGGCTTGGTCGTACGAGTCTCGAGCGGCTTCAGCCAATGTAGACAACAACTTTCGTCGTGCTGCGAGGTCCGTCACTGCCTCTGCCCATGCTGATCGATCAAAATAGAGTTCCGCTCGTAGAGCAAGGTGGTAGATTGTGATCTCTGCAAAGGTTCGCTGGTCCATGGTTCCATCTTGGGACAAGGCGGTAGCGATCTCGTATAGCGATGTGGAGTATTTGAGAGCTTTCCGAAGCCAAGATCGTTGATCCTGTCGAGCATTTCGAGGAGCTTCAGGCTTGTTCGATGCCGCTTTGAATCCGTGAGAATGGGCGAGCGCTCGTTCAGCCGAGAACAGCAGGATCTGCAATTGCCTGCAATGAGCTTGGACGAGTAATTCCGAGAGCTGCAGCTCACTTTGCATCCTTCACGCTCTCCTTGGTAATCGGAGCAGGCTTTTTGAAAGTCTTGCCCTTTCCACAAGTCGAGCCAGTCACTTGTCGGAGACGATGAAGCTTGTTGGCGCAATGTCGCTTGTACCGGTCATAGTCTCCATTTCGCAGACCATACACCCCTCGTTCCTTGCTCAAAAGGGCCAGAACTGAGGGTCAGCGTATTCAAGAAATCGACTCACCCTTGAAAGAGTACCCATCGCTGCTAGATGTCGCCATGTTGCGCTCAGATTGAGGACAGGGGAGAACAGGTCGATATGAGGAGAGTAGAGTAACCGGGGGTGATATATCCTGCCTTGCATTTTTCCGACTATTTATCCCGAACCACCCTCGGTCGCTACCTCATCTTGCTGTTGTTGCCTATACCTCAATACCTCGACTTAGACAAACTATATCAACATGTCAGCTAGAGTGAGTCGTCAAGCAGGAGAGCAGGACTTGGCCTGACGCGCAGGGTGGCCGAGGAGGCGCTTCAAGAGGTCGAGGTGGTGGAGCTGCCGGTAATGCTGGTCCAGCTGAAAAGAAGAAGCGTGAATCGATACTCAACTTGCAACAATATGTCGATCAGAGCATACGCGTCAAGTTTATGGGTGGAAGAGAAGGTGAGTGTTCCATACTCGTAATGCCTATGTGGCTGAGGAGCAGTGACGGGAACTCTGAAGGGTTTCGACCAATTGATGAATCTGGTCATGGATGATGTAGTTGAGGAGTATGAGAGTGAGTCTATTGATTCTCTCGTCTCGTCCCCGCCTGACGTATAGACGAAAGTATGAAACCGAGGACTTTGGGTCTGGTGGTGCTGAGAGGTCCCAACATCGTCCTCATAAGTCCAACCGACGGCTCTGCTGGTAAGTCTTTCGACCAACCTGGAATACAGCTCACGTGGCAGAAATCGAGAATCCCTTCGCATGATAAGATGTAACGAACAACACGAGATGAATCCTGATATCATATCTATGGCGTATAAATCGCACTGCTAATATGTGCTGATATGGCTGACAAATCGACTTGATTTTCTGCTTCAGAGAAATCGCTCGTCCACATGTAAGTCAAGCCCAGCCTAAGTCCCTCGGATGCGCTCAGATGCGACCAGAATCTCACTAATGATATGATATCCAGTACGGAAGATCTAGAGTCTTGATGCCTTGAACACATGATCCCACTGCATGTCCCAAGCGACTCGTCGCATCACCACTTATGATACTTCTTACACGGATGGGATGCCGCGACACTGGCCTTTTGTCATACTGGAACCCGCTACGATTTCCCCACTATACTGTATGCTCGTATAGCATCACCAGCATCACCACTGGCATCTTCGGCCTTGATCAAATATCAGATCACTGTTCATCGCAAGCGTCCCAACTCGGCCTGTGACATCGAAGATCTCGACCTCAGATGGGTCCGAAGATCCTACCTTTCTTGATCTGTAAGTTACATGACCGTTCACCGAGCTAGATCAGGTCGAAGAATGTTAAACACGTTGACCCGGTTCTCCCGGCACTCATCTCGACGAGACTTAGCTACCGGTGCTCGTGTATCTCAACGGAATGGTGCGGTAGGCTGCCATGCAGGCTTGCCTCAAAGTGCAGTCTATCGTTCTTGTAGAAGATTCTTGTATCCAAGCAACCTACACAGGCTCTCCATTGACCGCACGATCCTCACGGCACCATGGCTCGTTGCCACTAGCTGCTACTTGTAGAATACAATAGCTAGCTTCATCAAGGGGGAGGGGGCTCTTCATCCCAGTTGGAGTGAGTTTCGCGAGAATCATTTTCCTCCACAGATTCTAAGTCTGCCGCATAGCGAGTCGTCTTGGAGTAGAAGCAGCCGAGAGTCAGGTGTTTTCGGATGGCTTAGGACCGGGAAGAGGTCAGCATGCGCTTGGACGAGCAGCCGGAGGTAATTGCATGACCGGCCCAGCCATACATGGACACAGGCAGCTATAAGCTATACGGGGAAGGGGATTTTTATGGGTCGTGAAGGGAACGTGCTTTGCGATAGAGCCCCTGGAGAGTATTTAAAGGCCACGAATCGGCTTCACAGATCTGCGATTAGGTAACCTCAGCCACATGTTTCACTCGAGATTCGAATCACTTTAGCCGTGACAACCATCCTTGCCCGCCCTCTGGTTGGGTCCCTCAAGGCCTTGCTACCTCGAGCATGTAGAAGATTAAGGCTGGCAGCATCATCTGAAAGCGTATCTCGCGGCCTAGACGACGTGACCCTTTCGAACTTATCCGGCTACGTTAGGTTGATATATGTATCGGTCATATTGCGCATTCATGATGAAAGACGGTAAGGACCGACTGGAGAAGGCGGTCATGAGCCTGTCCGTGAACGAGAGACGAGGTAGGATCCCATACTCGACAGGTCAGGACAATACTGAACCCAGACATGGCTATGCAGCTCATTTGGTCTCTACCACGCATTGGTGAGTGTATGCCTCGTCTCTGAGCCATACCCTTGCTGACGCGACAGATGTGGTGCTTCTGACCGAGCAACTGTCTAAGACCCTTCAGAAGGATATCATAGCTGTACGTTGGTGCTTATTTCAGGATACTGAGGCTGATGATCAGGCCCTGCCTGCCGAGATATCATTCATCATCCTCTCCAAGCTCAATCTGAAAGATCTGCTCGAGTGCACTCTGGTCAGTCATACATGGGCATCGCGCTGTCAAGATCAAGGTGAATGCCTTGACATCTGCATCTGTCCTGAGTGTACTGACACTTTCAGCGCTATGGGCAAAGAAATGTCTCGAAAACGATCCTCCCATCCTTCCCTCTTCCACGACCTGGTCAGATATATCGACACATCGCGCCCTCATGTACCCTCCGCCGCCACAAGAGTCTATAGTGGACGATGAACTAGGAGAAGAAGATTTTGACTATGATCCCATGACGCGTCAAAGTGGGATGAGCGGAGGGGTCGTCGAGGGCAGACCTCATTATGGCTGGAGCGGTCTACGTCGGTCTGTGTGGGAACGCAGCACCCCTTCGATCCTCCCCTCCTTCTCGCACAACTCACCTTCTCTCCTGGCCGAGACGTCTGTGCTCCCTCGACGTGCAGATCATGGAATGGGAAGGAGGAAGACGGATCCCCTGGCGTCTCATATCGACTCGCCTGATCCGGTGCCCTTGGTCAAATACAAACACCTGTACATCGTCCACTGGAAGCTTCTTAAACGCAAAAGATACCCTGCACCAGCGACATCTACTATCTCGAAGGCAACTGAATCCGCAACGAGTATACTGTCAAATACCGGTTCAGTCGGCCAAACTCAACGTGGGCCCATTATACCCAAGAAGCTGGACGCCGTGTCATCCATCCAAGCCGGAGGTCTGCCTGGTCACTCGGAGATCATATATTCCCTTCAAATGATACGACACCGCATGGATATCAAGATGGCCAAAGAATATTGGGACGGCGGACAATACGATACGCTCATGACCCTCTCTCGATTGGAGCGCGGACAGTGTGGGAGAGTACCGTTCGAGCCTGTCGTCTCGGGACGGAACTGGATCTTGTCAGGATCTAGGGATAAGACGATGCGTTTGTGGGCTTTAGACGTCAACAAGCCAAAGGTCGTGAAAGTGTTTCACGATGGTCACGATGGGTCTATTTTGTCACTCTTCGCTGTTAGCATCAAGGGGGATTCCGAGTCGAGGGACAGTAGTGGTCTCGGGAAACAAGAGAAACCCCGAACGGCAAAAGGGACCGACGACAGGCTCATCGCCGTAACAGGTGGCAGCGATGGTCGACTCTGCATGTGGGACATTGCGAATGGCGATGGGACTCCAGAGAAAATGATAGATGCACATTCTGATTCGGTATTGTGCGTCCGAGGCAATGAAAAGCGGATCGTCAGCTGCTCCAAGGGTCAGTGAATCATGTCGAGTTCCGATCTAAAGCTAATATCAGACCGTACTGTTCGAGTGTTCAGCCTCCCCAACTTGAACGAGGTGTTATGTATTCCTATCGAGATGGCAGATGTGGTCACCGGGACTGTCAATGCCGTAGGCGTATCTGACGATTACATGTAAGTCAATTAAGACTGAGAGTGATAGAGCTGACGATCGTAGTGTAGCGGTGGCGGGTGACAGGTTGATTCGAGTTTGGTCGATTCAGACGGGCGAAGAACTTACCAGAATCAAGGCGCATAGTCGAGGCATCGCCTCCGTCTCTTTCGACCCTACGCCTTCTAGGAATCTGCAGCACAAGACGAAACATGCGAATGGGCGGATAATAGGGACTATAGCCACCGGAAGTTCGGACGCTAGCGTCAAGCTGTTCGGTCTGGTGGCTTATCCCAATCGGAGGAACCGAAAAGATAGACTTTCCTTTGAAGAGATGATGGAGGAGGATCGAACGGTCGAAACGGAGTTTGAAAAGGGCAATTTCTCGGTAGCTATCGAAAAGCTCGTGACTTGCACCGCGCCGTGTTGCTGTCCTCCAGGTCTGGCGAGGCTCGAGGGGACGAGATGTAGCAGGTGTCTGAACCGGGGCCACATGGAACTGGTCCGAGCCGTCTGCCTAGACAGCATGATCCTTCTCTCGGGAAGTTACGACGGGAGTGTCAGGGTGAATGCTCAATCAGCTGTGGATACTCTTGCTGACGCATAGGTATGGGATCGCGATTCTGGCAGAGCCCTTGCAGACCTCTCGGAATCGCATTCGGGCAGAGTGTTCGCTGTGGTTGGTGACAAGGTGCGAATCGCCAGTGCGGGCTTGGACGCCAAGATTCTGTTGTGGGACTTTGGACAAGGACTAGATACATCGTTTGTCGAGCCTTGAGCATGACGTGTATTGTTCAGTATGAGGTCGTCATGGTAGTCGCCCACATGCAAGGTATGCAAGGTATGCAACCCTTGAGTTGGTTTTTCCGGTTCCGGCGAGAAGGGGTGGCGTGTTTTCTTTTGCCACCCGAGAGACCTGGGTTATTTTGCCACCCACCCATTCTCCCCTATTACGAGGTTGCTTTTGCTTTCTTTTACGCCCCGCTTTTGGGTCAATCCACTCGACATCTTGGCCAGGTATCTGCCAGTCTCATCGTGCAGCGAGCAGGATCACAGAATTCTGGAGATCTTCTGGAGCGCTGTAGCGAAGTCAATTAAAGTTACTCGGTGACAAAGGGACGGTCGACCGAGGGAAAGACCAATAGTCACCCATGTCTATCCCTCTGACAATATCCGACTCTTCATCGTCTTCCTCTGCCGCACAGATCCCTCTCAACTATACACATCCACGCACACCATCTTTCGACGGGACTATCAACTCTACACCCATCTTTTCAAGCCCTGATACGCCATACGATCCTGGTCCGAGGGGGTCTAGATTAAACAGGAGGAAATCATCGACTGATATGGAGGTATCTGTCGAGTCGCCCGAGGAGGAAGATGGCGATAGGACGATACGACATATTGGTCTTGGCCTTGAAAAGGAGACTCCAGACGCCTCGAGCGACCGTGAAATGGTGCTAGAGAGCAAGATGGAGGTCGTACAAGAGCAAGACAACGGAGAAGGAAGCTCTAGGATGAGGATCTCGCCTAAGCGCAAGGCGGATGAGCTGGACAACGAGGACGACAACAGTGTCGATTCCCCTGATCCTGACCTCGACGCGTATAGGAGAAGATTGGACCAATTGAACGGACAACGAGACGGCGATGGATGGTCTCAACGCGACGAGCTTGTTGGGATTGTGAGTCTCTGCGTTTACCTAGCCCATGACTTCAGCTGATGTCAGGTCCGAGATCTCCTTTCCTCCAGCCTGGAAAAACTTCCTCTTCTCAAACGACAAGTGGATGCGCAAAGTCATACAATCAGGCAGATGCAGAATCAGGTCAAAGTGTCACAGACCCTCATGCAGGTGGAGAGGTGAGTTTTCGGTCCGGCCTTGTGACCCGAGCTTATATTAGGGATCGACATACTGCAGAGAGAGCAGGTTGGCGAGCGGAACTCAAAGCTTTGGATAAGATTCGAGTTGACGAGATTGCCGCGGGTACGAGGCCAAACAAGTCGTTACAGATTGATGTGGGGTATCATCAAGAACTAGAAGCTGCCAACAAAAGGCTAGAGATGGACAACCGTCTCATGGCGCCAAGGGTGTGTATAAGTTCCGGGTAAATCCTTTAGCTGACATGTAGCTTGCGGATACGCAGAAACAAATCGACAAACTGGTGACCGAATTGCGGTATCTCCGGTCTCATGTGATTCTTTCGACTGAACCATTCTCCAGAGACATCCCTTCCATCTCCAAGTCTGGCGCACTCCAACATGCATCATTAGTCGACAGCGGCAAGTTGGCATCACCGACCAAGTTGGCCATCGGACACACAACAATGGGTGATGCCCGAGCGGAACATTTGCTTCTCGCTGCGAAGAAAGTCCGTGCGATGCGTGCAAAGGACGATCGTGTGGGACGATTGACTCTGAACGAGCTCCAGAAAGGCGGCGTGGTCGGTCCGAATGGGGGGTTGGGCTACGCCGAGGGGTACGGCGAGACTATCGATGAGGAAGAAGGGGAAGAGGAGGAGGAAGACTTTTCCGAAGACGACGAAATCAAACCTGTCTTTGGTGTACGACGAGATAGCGTATCCCGCCCCAAATCGAAAGTCACCGGAACACCGTTACTACCTCGAGCAAAGAGGAGCAGTAAACGATCTCTACCGCCGCCGAGCACTCCCCGCGGTAAATCGAATCGGCCACAGACCACGCCCGGAGGAAGCAACTTTGACGAGTTGCTCCGAGCTGCAGAGATGGCTACGAGACCCGGTACGCCTACTCCTCCAAGCGCCGTCCTGCCGCTCCACGGTGCGACCATGTCTGCTACGAGGAGCACAACTCGGGGAAGAGCGGACAGCGTGTCTGACCGAGGATCACCAGTCAAGCGAATTCGTCGTGATGCGCCGCCTACTTGGGTCCGTGATCACAGATTGAATGGTATGGATCAAATGATTCCAGAACGGACGGAGGTGGGGGCGGAAGACGAGTCGGCACTGGATATACTTGCTCAAGCGAGTCAGCTCGAAGTTGCGCAATCACAGGATTCGGATTCGGTTATTGAGCGAGAATCACTCGGAGGTGGTCTAGCTCCAGCTATCAATCTTCAAGAACGAGCCGCGGCCATTGACAAGGTTCCGGTCGAGGCGACTGCGGAAGCTCCTCCAACTGTCACTACGCCAAAAGCGCGACCTCGAGCTTTATCCAATGCGTCTGAGATCCGGACCCCACACAGAGGATCGCGCACATTTGACGAGACGCCTATGACTATGCGCCAATCGCCGCCGAGTTCTGTGTCCCGGATGGAAGATCCGCCATATGGAGCGTATGCCAGTCCGACCGGAGCTGCTGTTCCTGGTCTAGGCAAGTATGTCCACTTGACCAGCTCGTTGCCCGCTCGCAGAGTCAGATCGCCATACCTCAAATGGACAGTAGAGGAGGATGAGCTGTTGGCCCGGGCAGTGGCTATTCATGGGGAAAAGTGGGATCTGGTTAGCAAAGGTGTTCCCACCAGGAGTTACCACCAGGTCAGACAAAGGTGATTTACCACTTTCTTTGAGGTTTGTTGAAGCTGACGTTTAGGTGGTTGCGAAGAACTGGCGCGTTCGATAAGAAGCCCCAAGTGAAGGAAGAGGTCGACGATGATGAAGAGGGCAGTCCCACGCCGACTCCAGGTGGATTCATATCCCAAACACCGATCGGCAAGAAGCGAAAGGCGAGCGTGAACTGATCACGCTCCTAATGGTGGTCGGCAGGAAAGCGAGGTGCGGAGGGAGATGTCTAATATCATTTTTGCATATCTGTTTTGTTATGCTACATCTTGCTCTGTCGACCGAGAATCGCCCCAGCGTAATAGATACAATCACTCATTGGACACCCATGGTACACGGTGATTCCGGAGAAGGCCGAATCGCTCACCAAGATTGTCTTTTCATTGACTTTGCCTGCGGTCCTACTCACAGCCTGTTCATCCCGGTTGGTAATGCTGGGTAAAAGCGGACACCAGAGTACCATCCTCTCCGCCTAGCCAGTCAATTGCAATATGACTATGCTCGGTAGCAAGAGCAGAATGAAGCTATCCAGTCGGGTTGACCGACAATCTACGCCGAGTCCCTTTCGGCAACGTCTGATAGATGGGCAACACACAGAGGACATGAGGTTCTCTTTTGACATTCAGACATTCTGATTGCATTCAAGCTCATTCTCCTACACTCATATCGAGCACAGGACGAAATCGACAATCTGTCAAAGGACGAACAATATCACTCAAATCGGGAGGAAGGATCGTACGTTTCCCGCCTGAACGGAGGAGTAGATCGACATTCAGGACAAAATGATTCGACTTATGAAGACGGGGTTCTACCTGCTACTAGTTGTCACTGTAGCCTCTGCCTCGAGGGCAAGAAGAACTCCGCTGTTGGGACAAGATGGACATGCCAAAACTCTAGCTCCTTGGGTATCTCACCAACACCTCCCACTCAACCATACTCTGCATTCAGAATTGTACTCGCAACGTGATATTCACCAAAAGAGGATGGAGAGGGCGAATAAGATCAAGGTGGAAGAGGAATTGGGACAGAGGGGATCCGTTGAATTACCGGAACGGAGCACCGAGAGTGTGGTGGAGAGAGCTTTGAAGTGGGTTGTGCAGATTGAGTATTCTGGACAAACCTTCTTTGATGGGTAAGCCAGTTCGGACCCCTTTGACCCCTTGTTCACTCTTCATGGTGTATCCCGAGGTGGCTCGGAGAAGGGTTGATGCTCAGATGGGATTTCTTCACTGCTCCCGGTGAGCAGATCATCCTAGTTCTGCCCCGAGCAAAAAGGTGTTCAGCTGACGCGTTCGAGATCCTACACATGGGAGTGAGTCTTGGTACGACTCTGTGGAAAAACACTGACACGCAGTAATCAAGTGAGCCCAGAGACATACTACTGTCGCCTTGCACTGATGTCCAGCTATGTGGATCGTCAAACGGCATTGTCTGAAGGGTTGATATTCTGGACGCAAGACGGTACACCAGGCATGCAGGTGGGTCCACCGTCTTCACACCTCAACGCCTCACCACCTCTTACAGCACCACCACACTCAGCTTCATCATCCCTTCCATCTGCCAACCCTCCGACTTCAAGCTGACCCGAATCAGGTGGAACATTGGAGCAAGACGGACCCTGGTGTACCTCGAAACTCTGTTCGGATCCATACGAAATCTCTGTTCGCTGGAGGGTTGTTCGTGATTGATCTCAAGTTGATGCCATGGGGATGTGGCGTATGGCCCGCTTGTGAGGACCGCTTGGCGGTGAGAATATTGGAAGCTGAGACCAGTCTGGACTCTGGGATACGAAGAACTTTGGCCTCAGACTGTGAGTACACGATCCGATAGGCTACTGACCACCAATTGATTACTAGGGAGAGATCGATATCTTCGTTGGTCGACTGTAGCATAACAGAATTAACATCGTAGGAGGGGATCCAAAGCATGACCAACAAGTATGTACAGCTATCACGGATGCAGAAAGTGCAGATCAGCTGACCCGTTCAGCCAGATGACAATGTGAGCAGGGCCCTCTGCCTAACCTCAACTTAACAGAGGCTGATGGAATAGCCACACGACACCTGGGTGTGTACTGAACGAGTCTCCGGGATTATTCTCCGGGACAGTCGCTGTAAGTGGCTCATAGGAGACTTCTTCCTCTTACTGACCCGCAGAATCATGTATGCGACTCTTCTACTGGTATACCGTCCCTCCCACTTTACATCCGGAAAGATCTGACGGCAGGCGGGAGTGGATGCTCGATTATCTCTCCGTCCAATACATCCTACGGGAGGCCGTTCAATGAGTATGACGGAGGAGTCTTCGCCATGCTGTGGGATGGATCGGGTATAAAGATCTGTCAGTTGAATTCAATCCGAACTGTCCAGTAAGCTGATGGTTCAGGGAACTGGAATAGAGCGTATATCCCCGCAAAGTCGGTCATGTTAAGATGTAGATAGCTCAGGCTGAGTGTACAGTCTGAATAACTCGGACCCGGACCCTACAGCTTGTGAGCGTTCCGCTAGACCGCGAGAAGATGGCCAGACTAAATGCTGTGTCAGGGGGTCTACCTGTCGCAGCATGGGAAGCATCCACTTGCAACCCTTACACCTTTTTCAAGGCCCAACAATTGATCCTCAATATCAACCTATGTGGCGATTGGGCAGGAAACAACTACAACCGTGAGTAACCCGTATTCTGTCCTTGTCCTCTGTAGGCTCTGTTGTTCGTTTCCGCAAAGACTAACAAAATTAGAGTACCCTTATTGCCCGGGTACATGTGCCGAATACGTGTCTGATCCGGTGGGTCGACTGGCGTGTTACACGTTGCCTGATTAGCAGAACAACCTGAACAACACGGTGATGCTCATCAACCATATTCGGGTATATCAACAGGCCGATGTGGAAGCTATCACACAACAAGCGACGGGCGCGAACAATGCAACCGGAGTTGGAGGTCCTGTGCCCGGCAGTTCTAGCCCTCGGAATGATAGTGATCCCAAAGACGGCGGTTCATCTGCCAACACGACCGCGAAAGATATTCCAGACTGGGAGAAGACTGGTGGTGCCACACCATTGGTGATTTCTCTATCGACCCTTGTCCTCGGTGTGCTCGGTGGGGCCATGGCGTCTCGGTGCTTGCTGTGAAGAGGTCCACAATGCCGTCAGGTCAGACTGGACAGACTATCAGTGAAAATGAAAAAGGGCATTCAGGACAAGTGTGAGAAGAAAGACACATGGCGGAGCGAACACGTGGACACGTATAAGCACGATTGATGTAAGCGTAGACGTGAGGATGTACTATACATGCAATATAAGAGGCTAGAGCCTTTGAACCAAGGGTGAGAGCCATATCGTGGGGTCGGGTATCACTTCGCCGGGGCCATTCCGTCTCCCTCTACGCAGTCTCTCGCAGCCGCATGGGAACATTTGACGTGTACGAGGACTGCGCCAGGTCAGCTAGAGCCTGACATGTCAGAAGCGCTAGCTTACTGTGACAATCGTCGCATTGCAATGCGGGTCGTTGTCCCACACGCTTGTGACACACCGGACATTTGATAGTGGTCGGCGCGAGCTGTTCGAGCTGAGTCCTCAAGAACGCAAATGCAAAGTTGGAAGCGACTCGGCATGAGCTCCGCCTCCGCAACAGAAAAGGGGATAAAACTCACAAGCTGAGACCTTTTTGCCATTGATCAACGGTACAGCGTCCTTGTCGACCAAGGTGAACCTGTGAGTGCCGCCCGAAGACGCTGAATCTCCCTTCTCTGGGCTTTTACCGATGATTCCCGAACTTGTCAAGCTTGGGATAGTCCCAATTTGACTTTCGGGTGGGATCTCGTCCTTCTTCTCCTTGGTTCGATCCATATTAGCCAATCGGGATTTCTCCGCTCGGTCCTTTTCAATCTCGTGTCGGGTTGGAAGCTTTACACCTGCTGGACAAATATCGTCTGCTGGAGGTGGTGGTGCCGGCCTGATGACCGTCGGAGCACCCTTGAGCGTGATTGCAGAGCCCGCGGTATCGTCCTCGATGGGTTCTGCAGTCCTAAACGCTGAAGCACCCTGCACGGGTCTCGCGCGGACAACATCGGTGGAGTAGGACGACGAGGTGTTTGGAGCGGAACCAAAGGACGATGAGGTGTCGGACGAGGGCAATAGTCTTCGGTGACCTTACATTAGCCACATGTCTGCGAGCCTGAAGACTCACCCTTGATCTCGCTGTCGTCGAGCTGATCAAAAACACCTTCATCCCATCTTGCTGTCCGCCACGTTCCGGCCTCGCTGTCCAGTACACTAGCGCC
The DNA here is from genome assembly GCA_032158125.1 of Papiliotrema nemorosa. Taxonomy (NCBI): domain Eukaryota; kingdom Fungi; phylum Basidiomycota; class Tremellomycetes; order Tremellales; family Rhynchogastremaceae; genus Papiliotrema; species Papiliotrema nemorosa. The sequence continues at coordinate 549,511 of JASKOT010000006.1, read as the reverse complement.
ACCTCCCCCTACATCCAACTTGGCCAATGTATCCAATGCGTCCTGCTCCATTTTTCTGACTTCCTCCTCCCCGTGATCCGCCTCTTCAGCTTCTCTCACCTCGACCGACGTCTCTTCCTGTAGTCCAATTTGAGGTGGGTCAAAGATGGGCATCCCTCGTTGACCAGCATGAGGAACGAGCTTGATACTTCCCACGTGCTCTGCAGACTCATCTGTCCGGTTCAAAACATCCAGCTCGATCTCTCGTAATGTCCTCAACACCTCTGACATCAGAGGTCTGTCGAGGGGGTTCTCGAGACAGCACGATAGAGCGAGCTCCACTAAGCCCGGAGGACAGCCTGGGGAAGCTCGACGTCGGACCTCGTCAGGATCGGGGACGAAAGAAGGAGCCGTTCGCTGGAGTCAGCTGGACGGAGAGTCATGAGAGGGCTGGGTAGCTCACGGTGTAAGTCTTCGAGTCCACGAGTTTGCGAGACAAAATCTCGATGAAGATGATGCCCAGCGAGAACACATCGGTGGGCAGGTCGAATTGATGACCATTGATAATCTCCGGGCTCATATAGCCCTAACAGATGAGCGTCATGGCCTTGGAGAAAAGGCATCATCACTCACATCGGTTCCGCAATAGGTCATTCTCCGCATTTCTTCCGCGTTTCTCGAAGCAATCCGAGCGAAGCCAAAGTCTGTCACTTTGACCCGTTCATTTGAAGTGATGAGCAGGTTCTCGCCCTTGAGATCTCGGTGGATACACTACACATGAGCTTTTTCGTTAAGGGACCGAGATTGTACGACTGACTTGCCGTGCGTGAAGATAGGCTACGGCGCGAGCCACATCCGTCGCGAAAGATAGTCGGAGACGCCAGGGAAATGCGTGGGAGGAAAGGATGAACTGCCGCAGGTTTCCTCGAGGTACGAATTCCGATATGATACTGCGCCTCAGCCGGGTCGAGACGTTGCAAGACAAAGACGTACAAGACTCTACCATCGTCGCCTGGAGCTTTGGACAATCCAAGGAAGAGGACAATGTTTGGGTGTCTGCATTCTCGCATGATCCGCCATTCCCTTTCGAAGTATTTGTGCACCTCGCATGTCAGCACATACCTCGAGAGACCTTGACGAGCTATTGACGAAGGGGCTGTATGGAGAAATAGTCATGATAGACTTACGTCGTATTCTGTGGAAGGGAGTACTTCCTTGATTGCGATATCAATACCAAGGTACGACCCTTGTAGCTGCATCAGCAGCCAATTCTCCGATCATGTATGATACAACGGCCATCATGTGCATCTCCACACAGCTCACTCACCCTTAAACACTGAACCGAAGCTACCTGCACCCAGCCTCTTTCCCCATACAATGTCTTCGTACTGACCATCAGCGAAGCCTGGGTAGGTTATCAGGCGGGATGCCAAGTCACCGGAATGATATCGAAGTCCATGGTTGATCAGGTCTGATTGCGTCCGGGAAGTGAGTGTAAAGTGCGCCAGGTGTAAGGGAGTGAGATGACCTTGAGCAGGGTTTGGTCCGGTACACTTGAAAGTGGGACAAGGTAGAAGACAAAGACGAGTGAAGTGCAGTGCAGAGAGTGGGCTGACCCATCGCTGATCTGTGATGAAACACCCTTGTCATGCCATTTCCCCGCCTGCTCTGATCGCTCGGATCATGGAGTGACATGGCATCCCGGACATCGCGCATGTCGAAAAGGCAGACCTGATACTGTGGGATTTATCCGTTGTGAGTGATATCTCGACTGTTCTGGCCACCCTTTGGATACCGAGCAAGCTCCAGAGGTATCCACCTCGGTGTAACTACATGTTGTGGTGATGAGGGACGCTTGCTGTGTTTCAGCCGGGCAAATTCCTCTCGACTTTAGCCGGGGAACACGGCCAATGGGGAGGCATTACAACTCGATTTTGTAATGAGAGTAGGAACTTTTGATTAGCGGGATCAAATATTCCTAATCTGTGCCCTGTTCCTGCAGATCCCATCTCGAGCGTCATGCACCATCCCATTGCCGCTCATTCCACTACACACTCTTCGAATCATTGTGACCATGCTGGGCTGGATCTTGAAACCCTTGGCGGTAGTCTCTACCATCGCCATATCCACAGCCAGCCTCTTGTCTCGGAAATACCAGCGGGTCAAGCTATACTACCACCTCGGGCTGTACCTCTCAACCTTGGGGGCGTTGAGCATATGGGGTGTCCTCGTTTCCATCTTGGCCACCGCCGCCGGCCAGGTGGGTACGATTGGCCATGAGGCGACATTAGCTGATGTGTAGCGACTCAACATCAATTACTTTGTTGCTAGGTCATTCTACCATGTATGCTCACCGCTCGTCGGCATCAGGTTAGAAGTGGAAGGTGAAGAACATTTGTCGGCGTTGGTAGGCGCTAGAGAGGGCAAGGGGCAGAGCGCCGTCCTCGTGGGTAATCATCAAAGGTGAGCTCACCTCGTTGTCTTCTTGACGTGCTCAACGTTTTCTCAAACCCCGACGAATAAGGTGCGGGCGCTAATGCGTAGCGTTCTGGACATTCTCTTCCTCGGACGTATATTCCCTAGGCGAGCGGCGATCATGGCCAAAAAGGAACTGAAGTGGGCACCTCTTCTCGGACAATACTGTCAGCCCTCCTTGCCTCACCTGAGTGGAGCATTAGCTGACTTGCAGTATCGCTATCTGGAGGCGTGTTCGTTGATCGAAAGAACCGCAAAGCCGCTCAAGACGCTTTGGAAAAGGCAGGAGACGATATGAAGAAGAAGGGGGCAAGTTCTTCGGATTTTCACTTGCGCCGAGCTGACAGCAAGGTATCCCTATGGGTCTTCCCTGAGGGAACTCGATCATCTTCCGCGGAACCAGAACTTCTGCCGTTCAAGAAGGGCGCTTTCCATCTCGCTGTTCAGGCTCAGGTACCCATTGTCCCGGTCGTGTGTGAGAATTACCATCGATTATTCGATTCCAAGACGAGGATGGAGGAGGGCAACCTGAAGATCCGAGGTGGGAGATACATTGGCCAAGATGTGCTTTTACTGACAGATAGTCTTGCCGCCAATACCGACCCAGGGACTCACGGCTGATGACGTGACTGCTCTTACGGAGTCAACAAGAGAAGCCATGTTGGCTACACTGCGCGAAATCTCGGCTCCCGGCCCCTCACGGAACAAGTCCCTTGAATCTTCGCCATCCGCATCTCAGACATTACCCTCAGACCCGGTCAAGAACGCTCAGGAGAGATCAGAAACCGATAGTCAGAACGATTCACCCTCCCTGGCGACTGGCACAAGTGAGAGCGGACGCAGTCGAGCAAGCGAGGACAGCACAGAGGATGAGATGGACGAGGATGCCGTTTTGTTGAGGCGGCCCACTCAACAGTAGGACCATAGTCAGAAAGGTGTCTGCGGGACACAAGCAGATGAATATTCCGGATTGGCATTCACAGCATACCATGACCATTGTGATACCCTCCATGCATTCCTCTCATTGTACACACTGTGATACCGACGGTAAGGGGTGTATCTGTATTTGCTCCCGCTGCGACGCCTTCTCCACCTTCGCGTCACCCCCTCCCAGGTCACTCGCTCACTATCATTCTAGTCTGGCTAGCCTTTGATCATCCTCCACGCTACATTCTTACCTCTCATTGAGAGGATCCCCAGCTCTATCTCCTCTTTAGCTAGATAGACCTCGGCCAAAATGGCGATGGCCCCACCCCGAAAAGGTAAGCCAACATCACCGCTTCAACTTCTCCCAGATTTCCCAGATCTCATGTCTAAGGCGCAATGGCAAAGCTGACATACAACAGGGGAGAACTGGGAGCTTCGTCAACAGCTCAATAGCGAGTACAGGGACAAGAGAGCAGATGCCATCAAACGGGTCATTGCGAATCATACGATAGGAAAGGACTGTAGTGGTCTCTTTCCGGATGTCGTCAAGAATATGGTATGTTCAAGTTCAATTTCACCTTCAGTGTTCTCAGCGTCATGCTACTGGTCGAATGATTCTCCTCGCCCGTGAGTAAGTGCTGATCAATTCAGCAAACGGACGATTTGGAGCAGAAGAAGCTGGTGTATCTGTATTTGATGAACTATGCGAAGACTCAACCCGAACTCGTCATTCTCGCGGTCAACACTTTCGTCAAGGTCAGCTTACGCCCTCTCGAGGGCTTCCCTCATAATTTGAGAAATGTCTGACCCCCAGGACACGGCAGATCCGAATCCACTGGTCCGAGCACTAGCCATCCGAACGATGTCGGTTCTGCGAGCGGAAAAGATTCTCGACTACCTTGCCTCTCCCCTCTCCCGATGTTTGAAAGATGAAAACCCATATGTCCGAAAGACCGCCGCATTGTGTGTCGCCAAGGTCTTCGACTTGAAACCAGAGTTGTGTATAGAATACGGGTTCATCGAGACTTTGAGGGATCTTATCGGCGACGGAAACCCCATGGTATGGATCTGCACCACTTGGATGTTGCAAAACTGATATCAGGTTGTGGCCAATGCTGTCGCTGCTCTGGGTGACATCCACGAAGCTGCCTTGTCACTGCCCCCTTCCCCTCCTTCATCCCCCGGTCGCTCTTCCTCTCCTCCACCTTCTGCCAGGCCCAACTCGTCCTTATTCATCATAGACGGTCCAACACTCGCCAAGCTTCTTGTAGCTCTCAACGAGTGTTCAGAATGGGGTAGGATCGCTATCCTTACGACACTGGCGAGGTACAAGGCACAGGATGTTTCGGAGAGTGAACACATTTGTGAGAGAGTCATGCCGCAATTCCAACACAACAATGCGGCCGTAGTCTTGGGAGCGGTCAAGGTGATCATGATACACATCAAGAACGTTCATCGAGAAGATCTAATCAAGAATGTCACAAAGAAGATGGCGCCGCCTTTGGGTGAGTCTTGGGGAGCATGAGGTCAAAGGACGAAGCTGATATGTCAGTGACACTGATATCATCGGCGCCGGAAGTGCAATGGGTGGCACTGAGGAATATCAATCTCTTGCTGCAGAAACGCCCCGATACTCTATCAAACGAGATGAGAGTGTTCTTCTGCAAATACAACGACCCGCCGTATGTCAAGGTGGAAAAGCTGGACATTATGGTCAGACTGGCAAACGATAAGAACGTGGACACTCTTCTGGGTGAACTGAAAGAGTGAGTTCTGCGTAGTCCAAAAAGTGAAGCTCACGCTCAGGTACGCTTCGGAAGTCGATGTCGACTTCGTCAGAAAGGCCGTTCGAGCTGTCGGGCAGGTCGCCATCAAGATCGATTCGGCAGCGGACCGATGCGTGGCCGTGTTGATGGACTTGATTGAGACTCGAGTGAGCTATGTGGTGCAAGAGGCAGTGATAGTGATCAAGGTGAGTCTAGCCTTGCCTATGATATGGAAGGATATCTGAGTGTCCAGGATATCTTTAGGAAATACCCTCACAGCTACGAGGGTATCATTCCCACATTGTGCGCCAATCTCGAGGAGCTAGACGAGCCAGAGGCAAAAGCCTCGCTCATTTGGATTATTGGAGAATACGCCGAAAAGATCAACAACGCCGACGATCTACTGGGCTCCTTCCTGGACGCGTTCAAAGAGGAGTCTTATCCTGTTCAACTGCAAACGCTCACAGCAATTGTGAAGCTGTTCTTGAAAAAGCCGGATGAGTCGCAAGAAGTCGTACAAAGGGTTCTGCAGGCCGCCACGAAGGATTGCGACAGTGCAGATGTGAGGGATAGGGCGTATATCTATTGGCGATTGTTGTCTTCAGATCCAGCTGCGGCCAAGGTGAGCTAGAATATACTGTGCATGAGATTCAAGCTCACAAGGATCAGTCTGTCGTGTTATCTGTCCGACCACCAATCAGCTTGCCTCAGACTACTGTTCCGCCAGCAATACTGGACGAGCTCATATCGGAGATTTCGAGTTTGGCAAGTGTGTATCACAAGCCAGCGGCGACATTCATCGGCAAAGGTCGATTGGGTGCAGAGGAAATGGCCAAGCGTAATGTTGAGTATGTGTCAGACGATTATCAGCTGGCCCGGCATATGCTGACATTTCAGGCCGGAAGAGGAGATATCACGTGAAAAGGCACTGCAAACGGTTGTGGCTGGTCAACAAGCCGAGAACCTGCTCGACTTTGACGCAGACGAGCCTGCAGCTGCATCAGACGGTCTCGGAGGGTTAGGTAGTCTATCCAACAGCGATCAAGTCATCTCAAAATCTCAGATTGCCACGGCGGCAAAGAGCGTCAACCCGCTGGACGACCTCATGGATCTCTTCTCGAATGCAAGTATGCAAGCTCCCGCTCAACCTGCCGGACAACCTCAGATTGGCCTGACACCATCGGGCAGTTTACAATCGACTGGAAGTACAGGTGTGACGGGTATAGGTGGATTAGGAGGTGCAGGGGGATTTGGAGGATTGGATGATCTCATGTCGCCTTCATCCACGGGGATGAATGGGTTGACTGCTCAGCAACCACAGCAGCAAACGCAGCAGCAGCATCGACCACAACCACAACAGCCGAAACAGGCGCCAGCAGCAGGAGCAGACGATGATCTATTAGGACTATTCTAGATTGGTTCATGGATCTATCCCTTCAGTGACATGCACATAAGTGCCCGTGACAGCCTTTGCAAGAAAGGATCAATGCAAAATGATCCATTACTCCTTTACCGTAAAATCCCAGAGAGAAAAACACTGTATAAGAATCTTCTCGTCTTCCTTCAAGCAGGACTGATCTATTGGTACACCTGACACAGAGGTCTGTTCCCCAGACGCCTACTTCATCCATTATGGCTTTGACCCGTTCGTCCTTCCCGCTACCACATCTCCGAAACTCGCTCTTCTCTCGTTACCCGCTGTCAGGTCCCAGACGCCCAAATTTGGCCTTGATCCATCTACACTAGCTCTACTGATTGGCGCATTGCTCGAATTGGTCTCCTTTGGACTTGCTTCTGCGGTGATTGGCGGGACCGGCCGGCCAAGATCCCCTGAGCTCCCCTTGGCTCCGTAAGGTCTGGTGGGTGATGGTGGACCCGTACTCGGTACACTCGAGTTCTCAGTTGCGTTTATAGACAAACTGCCAATGGTCTTTGTGATGTCATCCAACTCCTTTCCGTTGGCTGCGCCCGGGACGTCCGCGTCCGAGGTGGAAGCCAGTCGGTCCCTCGCATTCAAGGGCGAAGGGATCGGAGGTGGTCGTGAAGCGGTAGGCGTCACGTGACTTGACGAAGCACCAGAATCGTTGGAATTTGAGGGATATTGTTGTTGATGCATCGTGGGGAAGTAGTCGCCGATTTGACCCAGAGATGGCTGGCTTCGTTGACCTAGCGATCCATGGATAGGATTGCTCGGAAACACCTGGGTTGTAGGCGTGCCTAGAGCTGCAGAGCCCCCTTGAGGAAACCGATTGACCGGTGCGCCCGGAGCGGCGTTCAAGAATGGATTGTACTGGAATCCACCTGGACTCGTCACAGGAATGCCGGGAGAAAAGGGGCCCATGAAATGAGGGTGTATTGGAGGTGTCTCTGGATATGCGTTGAAATGGAAACCGGGCATGCTGGGCGTCATGGGCGGTAGACCTCTTGTCATCAGTGGAGACAGGGGATTGTGACCTGGACTATCGAGGGGCGCAAACACTGGCATGGAAATTGGACCGGGAGGATGATGCCTGTAAGTCTGCTGAGGAGTCGTGGCATCTTCGGGTGAATGTTGATCGCGTCGGCCCGGAGTGGCATGAGCGTAATCAGTGTTGAGAGTCCACGGTAGACGAGCTGCTATCGGTGATTGTGTAGTCGCTTCCACAGCATCGGTGGTTGTGTCTACAGTAGGGGCAGGATCCTGCGAAGTTGATGCGCCAGCGTTATCCGCGTACCCTAGTGCGGATGCGACGGAGCTGCCCCTCCTGCTGATCGTCTCTTCAATGATAACTCTCTCTAAACTGACCCGGATCTTGTGCCCTGAAATCTCACGTCTGGACCATCAGCAGATTATTCGATGTTAAAGCATTTGCGTACCCGTTGAAGATCTCGACAGCTGAACGGGCATCGTGTTCCGAAGCGAACAATGCAGTGCCGAACCCCCTAGGTCTGCCCTCGCCATCCGTCGCGACACTGCCAATTAGCGATCTCTCCTCTTACGAGGCGCATGGCGAACGCACTCTGCTCGTATGATCAAGCCAGACGGCCTTAAGAGGTCCTTCAGTTCTTGCCATTGCATACTGAGCGGCAGCTGCAATTTAGCTTGCAAAACGGAAAGGTTTTGATCGACTCACATTCGAGACGAAGACCACTCGATCGTGCAATGTACTCGGGGGACCCATATGGGCGCCCTGGTGTGACAAGCCTTCCATCGCGATAGCGACAGGAGCTCCTCCGGGCATTGCCTTTGGCTGGAGCGGCGGAGTCGGACCTTTCGAATTGGTAAGAGACGGCGTGCTATCCGAGCCAGCACCGTTGTCTTGAGAGGAACCGACGGACCTGACTCCGGCGAAAACGGACGGAGGAAGGGTGCCAAGGCTGCCGGGGGGTCCTTGTCTTTGACTGCTGTCCGTCGACGATGCAGTGGGATGATCATGGCTCGACGTGGGTCTAGATGATGGTCCTGGCGCCCCTGACAAAGGTGAGGTTGATCGATGGGCCACCAGCGGCGGAGGAGCACTATCTGGCGATAGAGTATGGGCGAATGGCGATAGCGAGTCTCGCCTTGTCTGATTCACCCCTCCGCCGGATCCGGGACCGCTCGTCAACGATCCGGCTAATGGCGAGGCGCCCAGTGGCTGATAGTTGCCGGTGTTCTGTCCGCTTAGAGGTATAGGATGCATTCCTGGCCCAAATCCAGGGCCAGGGCTGATCGAATGAGGTATAGGTGAAGAACCGGCCATGTTCATCGGATGGGAAGGGGACGGACCGTGATGAGGTAAGGAAAAGTGATGGTGCATGCCTTGGGAGACGGGAATAGGGCGAGAGTGATGGTGAGAAGGATGCCAGCCTTGTCCGCCATGGAAAGGAGCGGGGTTGAACGAGGGATGTGGAGGATGGTTGTGGTGGGGAGGACCATGGTGATTGAACATGGGTGGGCGAGGTGGAGCATGATGAGGAACAGGATGGGGTTGAGCTTCATACTCTGGGGGTAATCGATCCGGTCGGACCTCTAACGTCCTGGTCTGCCATGTATAGCCATTAAAACGATCTGTCTCGTCAGCCCCGTTGTCGACAATTCTCACCTATCGCCCTAGCTGCATCCTCTCTACTTCCCATTAAAACCGTTCCGAAACCTCTGCTCCTGTTATCTGGCCCAAGACTGACGTCCGCCCTCAGTACCGTCCCTGCTTTCCTGAACAGGTCCTTGAGGTCCTGCCATCGTACTCTGTAAGGAAGCTGTCGTCAATATCAGAGCTGGTTCAACAGTGAAGACTCACATTTCCCACAAAGAGATTTACACGTCCGTCGACTCCGACAGCAGACGGTAGGAGATTGGTCATCAATGGAGTCGTGGATCGATCAATCTCAGGCTGCTGAGGGGGCGGAGGTGGTGCATTGGCGATAGCTGCTGCGATAACGGCATCAATCTCGGCCGAGGTAGGAGTTCGAGAGGGAGAGTATGGTCTTCCTGGAGGAGCGAGGCTGGAATGGACTGGAATGGAATCGACCTGCTTCCATCTTAGTAATGCTTCCATCGATGTTGCTACTCTCGTGGTAGACATCAAGAGGTTCGAATGGGAAGACAGGAAGCAAAGGGGAGTTGATCAAGAAATGGTTCAGAGGGGACTCACGGGTATGGAAGACCCCTGATCAACGGGTAGCATTGCCGTGTCGGGGATTTGCGCCTCTTGCTCAGTCGACGACATTGTTGTGGCATTATTCGTCGTCGGGTCAGTCATAGACATGCGGATCTCGACTGCATAGAGTTAGCGCTCGACCCTCAGAACAAAGGGAAAGGGCCTCACAAGATGGTGTCCACTCTCGCCAGATGCCAGCCAGCAAGAATACGATCCGTAAATATTGGGGTTTTCGTCTAACCAGGACAAGCGCCGACGAGTCGGAAAGTGACCGGCGCGTATGAACAGGTTTCCTGTGTATCTAAGAGCGGTGACGAGGTTCCCCTTGGATGATCGCCGGGGAAATTCCTGTCTTCCCCGTCCTACCACGTGCGACCACGAGCGATTTCCAACTATATACCCAAATATAGGAGACAGAGACCAAGGTATAGACACCAGATTCTGAGCAGACTGACGAAGAAAGGCCCAAAGATGAACTGTAAGAGTATACAAAGCTACTAGTCCCCAAGCAGGACGAGGTTTGCGAATGATGACGGATCGCGCCGGAGATGCCCCCACGTGGCTTACGAAATCAAAATATCAAAAGCCCAGACACCATCAATTGCGATTCAGCAGCGTCGCCGTGGAAAGTAACAGTGGATCCCCTTGATTCTGGATCAATCGAAGACCCATTCAGAAGGTATTGATCACCTCTTCAGGTGAATTCTATGACTGCAAGGGTCAGGCCGCGGTCTTCAGCCGGCATCGCATTGATCAGCCGCGTTTCGCCACCTCCCGGTATCATCAGCGACGAGCTGATACGCAATTAGCTCCTGCTTCGCAGGACAGGCTCCACGATGGGCAGAAAAAGAAAGGAAGGAATAGGTGTAAGGAGGGCAGGCTGAACATGGGAGTCTGGAGGGAATCCTGTAATTGCCACTTGACCAACACTTCAGCTCTTCCACGCCATTCGCTGATATGCACAACTCCATGTCTGCACCAGATGAAGCGGCGCAAGCTGACGATACTGAGAGCAACAGTGAATGCAGTGATCCGGACATCAGATCCATCTTCGTAAGTCGACTTGGAAAGCGATGTCTCCTTTAGTCATGAAAACGGGGCACTAATTTGCTAGGATTCGGATTGTGACGACCAGGAGAGCGACATGTTGGGATCGGCTATCACGGAATATGACTCGACAACGGAAAGACCACCCATCCGACTGGATCTCGGGACACAAGTGACGCAAGCCATCGCCGCCAATGGAGGAACCACGCCGGCCGTCATTCCCGTCAGTTTCAACGGCCGAGTGGGGACGTTCACCCCGTCTTCGGCAGTCACAACACGCAACACACTATTGTTGCGCGACGCCGGAGAAGGAACCTCGATTACGGTCGATCGACTGTAGCTGATCCAGATACACGGGACAGCAGAGCATCACATACCGTCTCGCATGCCGAAAGCGGTGACCAGAACGCTCAGGGGAACAATCAGTGACCGAGTGAGAGATGCGTGTCCTGAAATTGTTGATCACATTCGGGTTTGATGGATGGGCCGTGTCTATGATATGATTCGAGCTGTACATATTACCATCGGATGCACGTATTGTCGTTTGACTAGCGTGGCCTTTCACGGGGCTCGGTGAGGCAGTTGGGTGGGGCAGACCCAGCGGGTCCAGTCACGCGCACATGGCATAACATAGTGAAGGGATGTCATGCGCGCAAGGGCATCAGTATCACCCTTGAAATGCAAGGCGCAGTCTCCGACTGATTGCAAATCTCGGTGAAACGAGTCACCAATGATCTGCGCGCCTTTGAATGTCCTTTGTTACAGTATCGCAGGGGCTTCGGCGAATGATCGAGTTTCGGGCACCGCAAGGCCTGAAGTCGTGGGCGGAAAGTCCAGACGAGTCATACATATGCTCTTCGAGCCATCCTAGCTGCAGATGCCCACCTCTTCCACCGTCAATATGCCTCACGCCATCGCAGACGAGACCTCTTCGACCGCCTCTGCGAGCGCCTCTTCCACGCAGAACGGCGTACATACTACAGTCACAATTGGCAGTACCTCAGGCGGCACTGTATCGGCTAGAAACGACCAATCTAGGCCGATTAGTGATTCAGAATGGAGTTCCGTCGGCGTGAGGCTTGTTACGAATCCTCCTGAGACCGAGGTCCTAAGTCCAGAGGAAGAAGCGAGCTTGGCCAACTCGACTTGAGTCCTCAAGCCGACATCATGTCCCCGGCAGCAATAAGTAGGAAAGGGCGCAGGGATCGATGAGAGGCGAATGAGATCTCAGTGAAGCAGGAGAAACGATGACATGTGGTTCATGCAAGGCGTCGATTTCATGGCGATGCGTCTAATCTACCCCCTCGTTCTTTAGTCCCGTCCGTCACTGATTATCAACTACCGGCAACCAGTATGAAGCACTGTTACTCACATTTCCAAGCAGGTTCGTATGTCCCGTCCGGGCGTTGTAGTAATGGGTTCGGTACGGTGTTCTTCGTCGACCCTAAGGAAGTATACCCCTCATCGTACAGGTGACAATATGGCACGTCCAGTTCTCTCAGAAAGGCCCATATTTCCGAATACGTCCAGTCGAGTATAGGGTGTATGCGTAGAAACTGTGGCCAATGTGGGTCAGTGGGATCTATCGGTTTCACCCCTTGAAGTCAGCCGTATTCCGGTCATCGTCTGCGATATGCTTACGACCATTAGGATCTCCAGTACGTGTCCCAACCAAGACTCCCTTTACACCTCGTCCACCTCCACATTCGAGATACTCGCGTAGAGCCGCCTTCATATCACCGCCAAAACGATACAGGTCCATGCCGTAGCGTATCACCGAATCGTCTGTAAAAGTATCCAATTCTGGGAAGTGATTGGCTGCGGTGATGTACACCGACTTGATAGGTGGATAGGCTGGGGTCATCTCAGCGGTAATGTGTCGAGGCTCGGAGACCGCTGTGACCGATGACGAGGCTTCCCCTGAGCTAGCTGTAGGTAACGATTCCAAAGTGCTCGACTTTGGCGAAGTAGGGATATCAATAGGATGCCGTTGAGGGATCAAAGAGGGCGACAGTGAGACATGTCTCGCATAAAGTGTCGCAGCGAAGAGGTGTAGTAGAACTGTGCAGTCTTTACCTCCATTGAAGGACAGAGCAACCGCTTCCTCTGTCAGATCGTCCAGCACGGAGTCGATGAGTTCGATTGCCTTTGCTACCTTCTGGCCGAGTGCGTCGACCTCTTTCGACCGCTTCAGAACCTCGACGAAGCAAGTCGAGGGGAGGCAGGACACCATGCAGAGCAGGCGTGCGTCCTAGGTTTGGCTGCTGAATGCGTATACGTGAGCATAGGGCCGCATATAGTCGGGTCGAAGGCTGATATAACCCTTACGCGCCTAAATTTTTGTTTTTTTTGTGCGCCTATCGGGGGTGTCCCACACACTCTATGTGGGGTTCCTGTTTCGTCTTTACGTCTATTCCTCGCACTCTTGATACCCTCGATATCCCTTAACACAGTCTCGTCAAGCCTAAGCGACCAGAGCGACAGGAATGCGGTATCTTTTAGTACGAAAAGAAACTTGAAAACCCGACAGCCATACCGATTTGTTCGTTGTCACAAATCACCAAGGCACCATGAACGGCTCTGCCGTCGCTGGGCCTAGCGACGCGAGCCGGCCTGATAACCCTCAAATGGGTCTCGAGCCCTGGTTCGTATACCCCAAACCGTCTGTGGAGCAGCTAGAAGAGGAACTTCCGCCATATTTCGAAAGCGAGAATGTCTCCCTTGGGTTGATATTGGACCGTTTGACTTTGAAGGGTTATGGTGACTTGAGGCGGCTGTTAGAAACAACGTGAGTATGCTGATTCCGCTTCTTGAACTCGCCTTCGTGGTCGAGAAGGCTGTCTCTCGTCTCCAATTGGAGGAAACACTAGAAGCTGACCACATGCTCCCCCTTTGTGCTCGGCATTCGCCCTATACAGTCTACCTGTGTCTCCACTGCAACATCGTCCTCGACTGATCATCGACTTTGCCAAGACACAACGGCAGGCCTTCCTCAAATATCTAGCCATTCTACGGTGGAAAGTCGCAGTGGACGTTCCTGTTGCATCCTCGTCGAGCTCTATACTCCCCAGTATATCCTTTCCTACCCCTCAGACCAACGGGTCCGGGGGCGATTCGAGCAATACCAGTCCAGCTGCCGGATACTCCGGCAAAGGAAAAGGGAAAGCTACAGATGACGACCTGTCGTCTGAGCTGGCCGTTGGCAAGGTCACAGATGCCAAACGAGTGACACTTTTGCTGGACCACCAAAATCGACAAAGCGACGAAGCCATAAGACATATAGCTCATGTCACGGCTATAGTCGACAGCCTTCGGTGAGGTGTAAAGTTAAACAGCCGACTGACCATGTAGAGAGCGCAATCCGGACCTTCTCACATCAATATCGTTGTTGCGGAACGGTACATATACCCGACTTCCCACCTCATTGACCCATTCCTTCAAAACACCTCGTCCCCTGACCAACCGCCAACTGTGTCGGACTTTGCGGCGCTTGAATCGACACCTCCTATTTCGGCTGAAATGCGTTGACCTTCTGCCCGCGCAACTCGTTGTAGAAGCAGTCAGAGACGGAAAGGTGTATCTAGGTGCAGGTGGGGACCATGGCTGGAAAGCTCAGATGACCGTGGTCGGCTTTGGCGAGGGAGATCAGGCGAGATGGTGGTTGACAGGCGTCGAATGGGGCTGGAAAGTGCGACAGAAAGGTACCGACGATCCAGGAGGAGTCCGTACATTGGGAGAAGAAGAACGCCAACAGATCCTGGATATCGTGAATGGAGAGATTCTGACGCCGCGATCAATGGAAATAGACTCTGACGGCAAGGAGACAGTTGACGCTCCACTGAACAGGTTGTACAACTTTTTAGGTACGTGCAGGCTCCCTCACGCGACGTTGTCTGACGACTCAGAACACCTATCCCTATCTTATCAGCTGGAAACACTTGTCGGCCAAGCTGTCGAGCTAAGTCAAGGCAGATGGCGGAATCATCTCGTCGTCGATCTTGATCGGGCTACAAAGACCTTGACGGCTCGATACTGGATGTAAGTGTGTTCAAATCTCGACGCTGACCGGTAGACGTCCCCGTCCTCCTGCACCTCCAGCATCCGTGGCAAATAAACGTATGCCCTCTGCGTCTCTCAATCCATCGCGAGCACCGCTTGTTGGGGGGATACTGCGCATCAGATTATCGGAGAGGGAGTCGCGTACCAAACTCCCCCAGGATCTGCTGAAAGAGGCATTGTCGGATAAGGCAGAAACATGCGAAAGGATTCTCAACTTGGCGCTGAGCGTCCATTGGGAGGTTGGCGAAGCGGGTGCGGGAGGCGGATTGAGTGCTGGCAATGACATGGAGTCGTCTGGACTGGTCATTGTAAGTGCGATCCAGTCTCCGTTGGGCGAGGCTGACCGCAGAACACCGCGTACATCAGCTTCAGCGATATCCTGCACTCAGCAACTCGATCTCACGCTGCTCACCTCACCCGTATTCATGCCGATCCTCTCATATCATCTCCGCGTATTGCCCTCTTCCCGCTCAATCCCCCTTCTCTGGTCGAGAGCGACGTTGATCGAAAGCCCTTGTCTCTTCGAATACCCCTACCGTCTCGCCAAAAGGAGTCTGCCCTGTCATTCTCAGTGTCGAGCTTGACAGGTCTGATAGAAATCGAGGATGAAGGTGCGACCGATGCTCGAGCGGGACGAGCACGCATGGCCAGTACCAGCATAAACGACAGCAAAACCAGACTCATCGATGATCTTGGACGACTCATCACAGCTGTGAGTGATGCAATCTGCGTCTATGCCAAGTCTGACAGCCCAGGTAATCGCGGACAATCTAGAATCGCAGATGCGTCAACTAGGCTGGACACCCATGCGCCGACTCGCGCTCCGATCCGAAGATCTCTCGAGGAATGACCTTCACCCTGCGACATCCATCTTTGTTCCCCTACCGACTTCACCAATGCACTATTTTATGGCCAAGCTAGGGTCTTCCGGGGTGACATTCGAGTTGATCAAGCTGGCAAGGGTCCCAGCGGATAAAGCAATCGGCATGAAGTTGACAGTACAAGATAGAACTCCGTTGGACATGGACAAGATGAAATCTCGTCGGATAGAGCGGGCAAAGGCGAACGGTGGAGAGGACTACCTCGACGCGATGGAGCATCTTGTCACTTCTTCTTCGTAAGTCAGCTCTTCCACGTGACTGTTGACTCCCACTGAGTCCTAGTTTCGAAGTGGATAATCGAGAAGTCAAGGAGCTGTTCGTCTTCTGCAAGTGAGTCGAACGAGTCTTGGAGCAGAATCTTTCCTGATAAGCAGTGCGTTGGTAGCGCAGACCACCGTCGAGCAACAACTAAAAGACCGCTCGATACCCTACTCCCTTCAATATCCTACGCCAACTGGTCCAGGCTCGGCCACCTCAACGTCAGCCGTGGCGGGTATGATACCAACGCTTCGAGTCAATGTGCGAGACCTTCTCAATGATGGCAGAGCAGCGAATATCGCCGAGCCTTTTGTGTACATCCAAATCCGCGATTGGTGGAAAGGAGGGCGATGCTCGACGGTCACGGCCATACAGCTTCAGCACAAGCCCGCGCTGGCATCTACGGATCCAACGGGCGGGCCAGCAGAGCATGAAGGTATATCCTTCGATGCCAACACCTCGGTGGTGCGCTTCTTCGCGGATGATATATCACGCTGTGTGCCCTCCTTCCTGGAGCAATGGGAGCGGCTGTCCAAGGTCCTCGTGGTGGCCGGAGAAGGTGCGTATCACAGGGTGGGGTGGCCTGTTCATGTATTAATTACCAGTAAATCGGCTCAAAAAGTCGGGTGCCTTCGAAGAGCTTCGGATGCTCTCTTTCGACTTGCGCACCGTCACGTTCTCCTATCTCCCTGGATACAATGCCTCGATCACCTACACTCCACAGGACGACTCGTATGAGGCTTCCTTCTCGGCAGAGGATGGAGAAAACCCACATACTCTCCTCGCCGGGCTCCTATCACACCATTTGAACGAGCTGACCGGCGGTGCTCCCGTTGCGTCCAAAAAACGCACCAGTGGAGAGCGCTTCATCTCGGTGAGTGTTGGAGGGTAACATCTGATGGATACAGCTAATAGACTAGCTACTGGTCGATACTCTTCCATTATTACGTGATATCACTGCAATCACGTCGTCCCCAGACCCACCATCGCTTGTCGTTCGGTCGGTGACGGACTATCGTCTCGTGTGGGACATCCAAAATGCACGTCGACATATCGTGGACCTCTCCGTTGTCGGAAACCGAGTTTTGTTCTTCGACGGGAGCACGAAATCCGACATGTCATGCGGTCCTCTTACTGCGGTTCCGGGGTGGAGGAACACGGTGATTGCGACATTTGACATGTTGAAAATGTCGTTCTCGACCCTTGTTGGGGATCGGGGACCACCAGCGATGGTGTTAGATCAGGGTCAGACACTCATGTGTCTTGCATCTGAAGCTGGAAAGGCTGTCACCAGTCTCGCAGAAGGTGTCCGACGCGAATTGAAATTGTAAATCCCTCAGATGTCCTTTGGGCCATTATGTTATAATATGTCTAGAGACCATGCACACGCCGTGCAGCAGCACACCTTTTGTACTCGAGTCGTGGCCATGTCTGGGCATGTGAAGAACGCTTCGCTCGTGCGGAGCCCCTCATTGCGATTCCGTCACAACAAATGCACGAACACCTCGACACTTGAATATCTCGACCCATCTATCATGGTGAGTGTAGTCCAGCATCGATGGTCCTCGACTCAATCGCAGTCCACAAGAACAGTCGAAATCCCAGCAGGCGTGAAGGATGCTCTGCGAAAATTCCGCTTCGCAAATAAGAAAGAAACGGCCGCTCTTTCGGGTACGTTTACCGAGTAGACCTCGTGCTCCATCATCGCTGATACGATCCAGTCAAGATCTCGAAGAAAGACCTAGCGATGGCTGTTGATGAAGAGTTGAACGATCTGTCGGTTGAAGAAATCGCGGAAGGTGAGCTCTCGATGATACGTGTGGAAAGTCGGGTTGATGTAGCAGAATTGCCTGAAAGTTCGCCTAGATATGTTGTGCTCTCGCACGAACTGGTCGGTTCCCTCACTGTTGACACTATCAATAGCAACACTGTCATACTGACGGATCAGAAACATCCGGATGGGAGGATATCCTACCCCTTGATCCTGATCAACTGGTCAGTCGCCTCCTATCTGACGCATTTGGTGCTGATACTCAGGGCACCAAGTTCTTCCCCTACAGATCTGATGACTCTACATGCCTCGTCATTGTCGTATTTCCAGCAAGTAGCTGAGATTGCCAAAGTGAGATTGTTTCGCTGATCAGATGCGAAAGCTGACCGGAAGATCTTGGAAGTGCGCGATGGAGCCGAGGGGTTGACCGCGAAAGCCGTCAATGATCGTTTGCTACAGAACTAGGATGCATCGTCAGTATCCACTTGACAACACATTACGAGTCGTTCCGGTGTCTCAAGGGATCAGGGTGTGCTGAGAATGTATGGGTGTCAAACCTCTGAAGGGCTGCTCCAATTGGAGAAGGTGTTCAGGATACGTGCGCATCAAATACTGTGCTTGAAGCATTCACTGGGTATCTCTCTGTCGTTCCAGCGGTGGTAGTGTTGTCATGGCCGACAGCTCGATGTCCAAACGCAGTGCGATTGCCGGCATGATCTCCGCGTCCTGGAAGATGATGGGTAGATTCCCTTCCAAGCTTGCTTGCGGTGCGACCATTTACACTTTCGGTCAGCGCTTACGTACCTCGCAGGTCCAGGTCAGGAGCAGAGCCCCTAATGTCTCCTGGCTGGGCAGGCTCAGTTGAGGAGCTTCAGGGTCTTCCCTGTAGATCGCTGATGCTGAGGGTTGTTCCTACGAACGTTCGATCCAGGCTGGACAGCGTTTACTTCTCCACGGGCACGCAGACCATGTTTGTAGAGACATTGCTATGAGCGTCTGTCACCGTCAAACCCCCGTGTCGCAGAATAGCTGCGCCCAACGTTAGCTGTAATGTATTGTACAGTACAATCTGTGACCTTGGCCGGGCACTCCTTGGCAGAAGATTTCAAGATCACTGAGATGATATGGTCAGCTGATCACACTGATCAATACTAGAGTAGAACTCCCTGCGCCACCGGCACCAGTTACGCGGATGTCCAATGCATACGGTGAAGCTATTCCGATAAGGGCGGCTAGTCTACTGTAGAGGTATCATCGCGCCAGTCCAGCAGATTTTGTGAATGGGCGACCATTCGCATGGCATCGGATCTGCCATTTCCCTCAGTTCTGCGCACCGAACGAGTGAAACGACCAAAGATCGATCTGCGAGAACGCCCAGCTTGTTTGCTTGTGTCCGGAGTGTACGTTTGATGCTGGACGCTCAGGTCATTCTCATTGAATTGAGGTAGATTTGGGTTGATGGTGACTCGCAAGCCAAAATTTGATGTGGCGATGTTGAACGATCCACCGTTCTGCTGGAGAGGATTGGACAAAGCTGAAGCCACATCAGCGACTCCGTGGATAATTTTTGCCATATCATCCTCCTGTTGGACCGGTTGGAAGTGACCAGAGCTATGTGCGCTAGGTGACCACAGTGAGCAATCGGTCTCATCGCCACCCCCATGACGGGGTCGTGATCTCCCGTAAGGTGATACTTTACCTAATGCTGACGGGCGGACACTGTGCTGGTCACCACGGTCATTCTGATCGTAATGCGAAGCATAATCGACCGGACTGTGGGAGACGACAGCTTCCGTGCTTGAGGTATCGTCAGCGAGAACGCGCGCGATGGCTGCATCGGACGATGTATCATCCTTGCGTGGTTCAGGGGAACCTTGTAAGGATCGGCTGGCAGCTGAACCACCGCTGACAGGTCCACTCGGCCCATTGCTGGCTGAAGTGAGACCCCCGTTACTGCCCCCGCCCTTCTTGCCGGATTCATCTTGCTTCCCAAACCTCCATGCAGCCCATACCAGAGCCGCTGCCGCGCTGCCCACAATGACGGTCGATAGTGTCTCCGCGAGTCGCTCAATCGCTCGACTGTTGTTGCTTTGACGAAATCGAGAATCGTCAGACCAACTGGGATAATGTGAATAGTATGCCATGCTCCGTGTGTAATCTATATGCGTGAGTGACGGCGGTAAATATGTCTTCTTATACGGGAAAAACAGTGTAGAGCCCGTGGTGGGGAAATGTAAAGAAGGAATAAGAAAGTAGAGGCGCGGATTGGTGGACGTCTTCATGTCTCCTGTCAGCGTACCCTCCTTTCAACAAGGGTAGTCAAACCTGACGTCTCCATCGGAACAGGAGTCGACATCCTTTACTGGGCATATTCTTGCAAATGTGATACGCGTTGAGGACATGTGTGAAACACTCATTGTTGTCTTCTTATTTATGTCACTTGTCAAGCGATTAGGCAGAGGACGATCTAAGTGTCACTGACAGAGTGCGACTATTACAATCGACGACATCAGCTATGTATATGGCTCGTTCGAGAAGTCCGAAGCCCGAGTATGATGATTTCGCCAAATGCATCACAAGCCATGCATGTACTGCACAATACTCGTGAATCAGTGTATACAATTGACCAAGAGATTGAAGTCTTATGGACTTCTTTGACTCCTGAATGAACGTTTCGCCCCCCGACTGCTGCCGAAGCTGCCATCCGCCGGCTGATCGACTGAAGGGGCTAGTTGAAGGTTAACCTGGTGTATATCTTTCGTAGCCCGCTGAATATGGATTGCTTGCAGTCGCGCGTGTTGATTGATCTGAGCAGATGGTGGTGGAGGCGTCTTGCGTGAGATGAGAGTGCTCTAGCAAGGGCGATTGTGGTAGAGCTAGATTCTCCATTTGGAGCGATCCTGTCGATGGATCTTCAAAATGAACATTCCGCGAGTTCTGTGAGCTGTAATTCGAAGAAGCAGCCAACTTTGTCTGCTGCACCTCCGCAGGGTCCAGAACTTCGCCGTACAAGACTTCGCCGTCGACAGTAGTATCCTTGTGCAAATCACTTCTGGCAGAAGCACCTCTTGCGGAGGATAGTCTACTTTTCCTTCCTGCATTGCTCCCCTCGTCGGACCCTTTGTTCGTGATAAGGTAGAACGCCAACCCCGCAACGAGAAGAGCAGACAAACCTTTCACCGCACTTTCAGCATAAGAAGATGGTCTATCCCTCCAATCTGCGTCGCTCATCTTGAAGCCAAAGTGGGTGACGGTTTGGAATCAGATGGCTTCTGTTGGATGTATGAACTCTCGCCAGCAGTCGAATCGAGCAATTGCTATTTCAACCCGGTGGGAAGGCCGTGAGTAGGGATCAGGAATACAGTGGCAAGAGATACACCGACCACACACTTCACGGCTCGTGTTATGAGCTTGAGACGAACTACAAGTCGACCTGCAGAGAGCGATGCGTGACTCACGGAGTGGAAGGATAAAGGATCAGAATCATGGAATTTGCCAGACCGCAACCCTGTCCAGCCGTACATGTACTGTATCACCCGGAGCGTCTCTCCCGCTGTCAATGACTGGCTACGCCTTGTCAATGCGAGTCTCACCACTGCAAGGCTCTGAATGATTGAAAGGCTGCTCAAAAGGTCACTCGATGAACTCGCCATGCATGCCATACACATAATACGCCACAGTGATCGAAGTATCTCCAAAACCTCGTTCAACTCCCTGAAGAGCCCCTCGCCTGCAGACTCGCATAGAGAGCGGCAGTACTCTCATCCATCCAACCATTCCAGCCATCCGTGTTCTCCGATGGAGCGGGCTGAACATCCTTGAGATCCTTTCGAGTAGTGTCAAGGGTGCTGCTCGCCCAGCCTGCTCGCTGGCTTGGTTCGAGTCCCTCGAATTGCGACTGAAGGTATTTGATCCACTTCTCGAGAGCTTCATCTTCGGTCCAAATAATGGAAGATCCCTTCAACTCACGGAAAGCTTGGGTATCCTGGCTTGTAACGCGCAGGATGAAGTCCCTGTCTTCGGGACGGATCTGGACTAGCTCTGACCCCTCACTGACGAAGTCTATCCCGCACATCGTGTCGAAGTCATCCTCCCCTTGGTGTTCTTTGTCCTTTTGCACGCCGCCTGACGTCCAAAGGCATGAACCGCCACAATGCGATGAGTGTGGCAACACACCCCCTTTCGGAGCTGACCGACGATTGCGATAAGAGATTTCGAAGCGCTTCGGGAATCCGAGAGGAGATTACCACCTGGGTGTCTGCTCGACGACCAATAACGGCTCAGAGGTGACCATGTCCACGCATGCACTCGCATTCCTGATGCCCACATCAGACCTGTCCACACGATGGTCTCAGGGTTGTCATTGGTTGAAGACCTCGGAAAATGGGCGCACACCTCTTCGGGTTAGCGGGATCTCGCCAGGAGGCTTGAGCAGGCTTATCTCTCATCGTCTCGTCTTTCGGCCTTGGCTCGCTTGCGAATACTCGACTCGGTAGTAACAAGTCCGATCGGGTCTAGCTATATTAGACCATCCCTCATTTTCGAAACAAAGTCCGACCGTCTCGACCAACATGATTCACCTGTCCCTCGTAGCTGGCACTTTGCTCGCGGCAACTGTCAGAGCACAACTGGCAGGAAACGAAAACTATGCTTTGGAAGCCAGAGCCTCTCTCCATCGAGTGTCTGCATCCAAGCGAGACGAGGGGGTGACTTTCTCGCCTTCATCGGTCTCTTTCGCGTTCGGCAACAAGACTTATCTCTCGCCCACTGGTTCCCAGTTCAAGCAATACTCTTTGCAGTCAGACTGGGGACTGGACAGCTATGCAGGCAAACTCCTACCTGTAACGGTATTTGATGTCGAAGGAGAGGTGACATGCGATGTCCTCGGAGACTTGGTAGCAGAGTACATGGATGCAGACGATGTTTGGGACCCGGTAAGTACTCGCAAGGAACACAGACCAGCAGGTCGCTGATATCAAGGCATTCCTCTCGGCGGCGGTCTTGACCACTTCAACTTCCTTCCATGTCGCATCCGATGTCGCGGGATGCGTGAGCGGATGGGGTGGAAACTTGATCATCAAGAATGGCAATGCGACATCTGACCTCAGTGGGATCGGACTGGCCCACGTCGATGGACTCTCGGTGAGTTCCAGCGCGTCCCCTGCATCGCTGTGTACTAACAGCTAGGTTCCTCCTGGCCCATACCTTGCATCCATTAATGGTGGTGTCATCTTGACCGAAGTCTATCGGACTTATAGGGATGAAGCTCAGGCATTCACGACGGCAGCAGTAGCTGGCACCGATGGAACCTTTGTCGATCTCACCACTCCAGTCATCGGTCTCAACACCTTGACTATCCCTGTTCCCTCTCGATTATACACCAAGTACCTCACCAACCCTCGACCACTTGAAGGTCGACGAATCGCGGTCAAGGATCTGTTCGACATGGCCGGGTTGAAAACCGGCGGAGGAAATCGAGCGTACTTTAACACCTATCCCGCGAAGGAGACTACTGCTGTCGCAATTCAACGTCTTGTTGATCAGGTGAGTCAATCTCACGAAGTTGTTTTGCGAGTCTGATGACAGGGTGGTGTCATTGTCGGCCGAGTCAAAACCTCTCAGTTTGCCAATGGAGAATCGGCCACCGCGGACTGGGTCGATCAGATGTGTCCCTTCAATCCTCGAGGAGACGGCTACCAGCAGCCTTCTTCCTCTTCCAGTGGTCCAGGTGCTGCCATTGGAGCCTATGACTGGCTCGACCACACGATCGGCTCCGATACGTGAGTGCGGTCCACCTCTTGGCGACTCATAGCTGATGGCAAGCGGAGGAAGTATCATCGACCCTGCTACGGTCGGCGGTACATACGGTCTTCGACCTACTTGGAACGCTATCAGCCTGACAGGTGCCATCCCCTTGCAGGCTACTCAGGATACTGCTGGTTTCTTTGCTCGAAACGCTACTGCTGGAGCCTCGTTTGCTCGAGGTTGGTACGGCGACCGATTCAACAACTACACTTCATACCCTACCGTGAGTATCAGTGCCTCAACTGCTCAAGCTTGTCACTGACTCTTATCTGTAGACCTTGATATTGCCCAACAGTACTTGGACCTTCGACGAAGACTACGCCGGAGCCGACCAGTTCAACGCTTTCAAATCTGGCCTGATCGACCTCTTGAAACCCTCATCACTCGACGGTAGGGATTTCGAAGGCTTTTGGAATGCTACCGGGTACTATGATCAAGTCGGCCAACAATCGGCCACAGACTACCTCAACACCACCTACGCCAATCTTATCACCTATTACCAGTGGAACAACTTGGGCAAACTATGGTTCGAGGACTATGCTGCACAGAACGATGGTCGAGTACCATTCGTTGATCCTTCTCCGCTTGCTCGATGGACCTACGCTCGGGATAACTTGACCGAGGGCGACTTTAATGCTTCTGCAGCTGAGAAAGCTACATGGAAGGAGTTTATCGACACCCAAGTCCTGATTACCGATAATCAGACTTGCTCCAATGCGGTCTATGCCTATCCGTATGGGCTAGGAGATACCGCTTATCGAGTGAGTCCATGATGTGGCACCTGGCCAAGCTCTTGCTGATCAAGAGAACATCTACAAGAAGGCTCCAGGAGTACCATTCGGCTTTGGTTATCCTGCACAATTCTCGGGTGTACCTCAACTTGTCATTCCTATCGGTCAGATTGCATACGAGTCGACTATCACCAATCACACCGAGTACCTCCCACTGGCCGTGACCATGTTTGCCGCGAATGGTTGCGATTATCTCTTGTGGGATATCGCGGCTGCACTGGAGAAGGCAAACGTCACACAGACCGTGGCTGCCGGAACTCTTGCTTACCCCGACCGCGTATAGGTCCACCGGATCAGGGAGCAGAGGCAGAATCATAGAGCAGAGAATAGAGAGTAACAACAACAATAAGACATCAGGGGAGAAAAGGGTGAAACCCATTATAATGCATCTCGTGAACTAGACAAACGAATCCAGATCTGCCAGTTCCGACACGTGATGAGCCGGCGCCGAAGGGCTACGCAATGCTTTGTGTCGTCTGATATGAGTATTCACAACAGCAAAAAGGAAGACGGCGCACCTTTCGCCCGCAGCTTGACTTGGGAACGAAGCGAAAAGGTCAGGATGTTTCGGCAAGGGATGTTCACTGCTCATCAGGCAATCGGGAAACACCATAGAGCTGACACATACTCGAAATATGGATGTTTGACCGCTTCGTCCGCGCTAAGTCTTCGAGTGGGATCGTAGCATAAGAGACCAGACATGAGGTTGTGACCTTCTGACGATAGCGACTTGAACTTTTGACGCAAAGTAGAGAATCTGGTAGTCAGACCATTTCTCAACGGAGCTCCCGGTGGACTCACGGAGGTCCTATAGGATTTAGATTTTTGACCAGGGGTAGCGAGCCATATCCTGGCCAAACGTCATCATTAGGCTGGCCAAGAAGGTTGAAGATCTGCGCGTCAGACTTTAACCCTCCGTCCGATGAGCAAGATCGACCTACCCGGTTGATCTGGTCTATCTCTCCTCTGCCTGGAAAGAGGGCCTCCTTCTGCATCAGCTCTGCAAAAATGCAGCCGCAAGACCACATGTCGACGGCGGTCGTGTATTCCGTTGCCCCGAGTAACAGCTCTGGTGATCTGCGATGAGTATTTGCAACATCATTGGGTATGACCCGTGCTTACCTGTACCAGAGGGTGACGACCAGTTGGGTCATTTCGCCTAGAGGATCTCCGAATTTTCTCGCTAGTCCAAAATCTGCAACTTTGATCGTCCCTCGATTGTTCATGAGCAGGTTTGAAGTTTTCAAATCTCGATGCAGCTGGAATCCGTCAACCAGGAAAATCACCACTGACCGACCGACGGAACTCACAATCCAGTTGTTGTGACAATGCGACATGGCTGATAAGAGCTGGATCATGATCGTCTTGACTTCTGATTGTAAGAACGGATGCGGCATATCCGATAAGAGCGTCTTCAAGTCGTGTTCGATAAAAGGCATGACAATGAAGATTCTGTTTGATCAGCTGTAGCCCTGCCTATCCAGCGTTACTCTCTAAGCCGGAGAGAACTCATACTCACTGATTCAACGTATCTCCAACTACAATCTCTCTTATCCCTACGACGTTCTCATGCGCTCCAGTAATCATCAAAGCCATGACCTCTCTCAAACTCGTGATTGGAAACCCCTGTTTCTCCTCTTCCAGCTTCAACTTTTTCAAGGCGTATATCCCACCCGTATCGTTGCATCTGGCTCGAAAGACTACCCCATAAGTTCCCTCTTCGATATGGTTCAGCCTTGTATAGTTGTATACCGAACGACAAGAAGTGAGGGGTGGATGGGCGGTCCGGGCCGGAGTGAGGTGAGATCGACGTAAAGGTGAGGCCGGTTGAGGGACTGCTACACCATCATCAAGCCGTCCATTGGGTGAAGGCGAGCCTTTTCGACGTGGTGTAGGTGAGGCAGAACGACGTGGGGAAGAAGGACCTGCTCCAGGGGACGACAAAGCTGGGTCGGTGTCGTCTGGCCGACGTAACTTTTTGGGCCGTATCAGTCGACGTTTGATAGAGGGAAGATCCCGGCTATCTTCATCGGAGCCTTCCAGATTCCGGTCCATCTTGCGTGAGCGCCCGTTATCTGGGGACCGTGCCCGCGTCGACTGCATATCGAGTGTTGCGTGTGTGCAAGGAGGACGAACGCTGGACAAAGTATGATGAATTCAACGAACCCGGAAAAGCCCCGGCTAAACCCCATGTTCACTGCATCTGATACAAAGGATTATTATACAACAATGATGATCAAATGCACCGAGAATTCAGGACCTAGGCCGATGTATTGCAGCCTCCATCGCATCCAAACCTCACGTCGTATGCCACATTTGCGTACCCGGGAAGAGCCAACTCAGATCTGAATCGTCTATTTGTGATAGGTCCAAGTCAGACGCCTTGTTCTGGATGTTGATGGGTTGACCCAGGGTCGAAGACGACTCTCCCATGTACTGTTGATTGTACTCATCCGTCTCAAAGGGGTTGGGAAGCGGCATATGGTGAAACGGAATCTGTCCCAGGTTGTCTTGCGTTTGGCTAGAAACGTCAGCAAATCGTCGTATGGTCTATATGGTTATGAACGCACCCCTGCTGTGGAGTCGGCTGGAAGGTTGGCGGCACTACATTGTGGCCTAGAGTAGTCGACGAAGCCATCGGTGTATTCTGACTGGTCGAGATGGATTCCGACCGGCCGATTTTAGACGAGACGGATCGATACCAAGCGCTTTTGCTTCCCATTGCATCTTCGATCATCGACCAAGCAGGTTTGGTAATTGGTACTCCACACACTACGAGTCAGAGGGAAGACTGGTCGGCACTCACCTCGGCATGTCTCATCCATGACCTCAGCAGCTCCCAAAGCGATGGGCAGAGAAACGACCATCATGTGCAAAAGCAAGGACGCTGCCTGGATAACACGCTGAGACTCTTGTTGCAATGCCATCTCCCCTGCATGCTTGGCTCCAACGTAACAAGCGATCAGCAGTCGGCCAGCGACCAAGATGTTGTAAGCCACGACTAGCGATCAGCCTAATCTGTATCTCAGGCAAGCGACTCACGCATGTCACAATGTCGCAGCAGCTGAGCAGCTCCTAGCTGGACGTAGGAATTGATCATTTGCTTGGCGGCTGATATGATCGGCTTTCGGTATTTCTGTTGATCCATCTCGTTTGCTGCTTGGGCAAGCTGCAACCTTCTACCAGCTACCAGGAGCTGGACGAGCATCTCTGTCCCGGCGACCTGCTCTTCGGCGACCGAATATAACGGGGACTTTTGTCGACTTTCCAGGTCTCTTGCACGAAGACTCGGCGTGAGTTGGCTACAGTCAGTGAAATCCCTTGCGAACACTCACGCTCTCCACTTGTCCAGCTGTCTTTCCACTTCTCTCAGATCGTGCTCGTCATTCTGCACGCCCCACATTCTGTCCACAAGCTGATCAAGGAATTTGGTCTCGGGGAAGAACGGTCGGTGGATGACCGAACGCAGAGCCAAAGTCAATACCGAGCTCACGCCAATATGGGCGTTGAAAATCTCGATGTATTTGGCGTCCAGGATGGCAGGTTGCAGATGAGCATCTTCAGGAACATTTGCGTATGGTGCCGGCACCTCGCACGAGACATCCATCAAAGGCAGCCAGACATATCGACCGAAAAGAGCCGAAAGCTGTTTGTCCCAGCTATTTTGTGAGCACAGCTCCATCGGTCGGCATTGCAAATACTCACCAGAAGATGCACCAAGTGATACGCTGATATATGAGCGAGCTGATCTCGAGCCAGACTGCAGACGCACCTTTCGCATCTCCCGCTCGACCGGATCTACGGGAACGTACTCGGGCAAATCACTGAGATCAGCTCAGCAACACCACACAGACTCACCGATGATAACCCGCATCCACGCAGTATGAAAAGGCAGTGCTGAAGTAGGAGATGGCTAGTGGTCGAGGGTGGTTGTTGGTGCAGAAGAACTGTGAAGCGTAAAATAGCGCTGCAACCTCGTACATCCGATTTCGGTGTTCAAAGGCTAGCAGCTGCTGGAAGAGTGCGTGATAGTGCATCCCACCCGAAGTCGGATCCGCTAGCCATTAGTGATACATTATGGCAGTGTATGTAGTACTCACAAGGATTTGCTAGAACCCGGGTGTCTGACGAATAGCGGGATGCGACCATGCACATCGAGACCAGCAGTGCACCAAAAGCAGGATCTGTCCAACCATCAAGCTCCTGAAGATCAGTCGAAGTGCCTTGTGAGGTGAGAGCTACCGACGCGAAAGAAGGTCCGCGCATGGATGATGGGCCAGCTTGGGTGAACCACTTGGAACTAAAAATCAGTATCGACCCGAGATGGAGCATGGCAGCGCACAAAGAGCTGCACAAGCGTCGCCAGCAAGTCTTGCGGTACTGTCCATGAGCTCGAGTTTTTACACTAGCTGAGCGTCACTCACTAACAGCGGTGACCGCTAAGAAGATGTCGAATGCAGGTGCAGCATTCTGGCCTTCTGATACCCTGCCCGGGAAGAATTCCTCTTCTGCTTCTTCTTCCAGCTTCGACATGGATCGTACTGGGCTGCCAGCTGTATCTCCATGTAGCAGTCGACTCAGATAATTCCATGCGGGCTCGTTTGGTGTCTGCGGAGAGGGCGCTGTCTTGCTTGACTGAAGCAGCTTCCGGGCGTTTTCCCTGCGAGGTTAGCAAACTAGTGCTACAGTATGTGACCATCACAGCAGCCGGCTGCGAATCACTCACAGTACTGGCATACCGGATGTCGACCCCGCGAACCGCATCACCCCCTCTCCCGACGAGAACCAGTGTGAGGTATACGTTGATCCCAAAGGAGATAAGGCTAATTCGTCAGCCTCCAGTATGATCCAGCGTGCATAGTCTCACCGTTAGGTATGAATGCTTCCTCCTTCTTTCCCTGTCTGCGCTTCTTGTCCCCTTTTTCAGGGGACCTGGAGAGTGACCTTGAAGACTTTCGCCTTGGTTTGCGTTTTCTAGCTGCTTGAGCTTCACTGGGCTGAGATGATGTCGAGCTGAGAAGAGCACTGGGACCGCCGTCGAATGTACATGGGCGAGCTTCAGCCGTACATCTGGAACACGGCATATTATTATCACACTTGATAGTCAGCTGTGGCCTAGCAATTGCACAGCAGAAGACTCACTTTGACCTTTCGAGAGCTGCAAGGCCTATTAGCTTTCATCGCTGGCCGCTAGACGAAGGAGCTCACCGACACCTGTCACAAGCTCTGAGATACCTGACTCTTGCATCAGGGCCATTGTTGGGAATTGGAGCGCTGTTGCCGTTCACTGGGATATAGCTCGCATTGTTGTTGCTATTGTTGCTGTTAGGAGGAGGAATGGTATTGATAGGGTTGCTGATGTTTGCTGAGGCTGAAGACTCGCCCAAATTGGGCAGACTGTCCCCCATGAAAGGTCTCTCCAGCCAAATCCAATAGCAGACGCCGCAACGGTAGATCCAAGGCGGTGGTGTGAATGAGATTCGGAGGTGCGAAGATGAAGTGTTCAAGTAAGAAGGAGTTTGGTGGATATCCGGTGACAGGGTCCAAGATGATAGATTGATCTATCAGTGCTCACGGCACACAGCATATCTATGCATCGTCTAAGCTACAATGGCACATCATAGTCCTCGATTCTCCTCCCTAGACCCTTGAACACTGCGGCGTCAAAGACAATCCTGGTGATGGCTACATCTTGGATGCCCAAACCGACCTAGAAAAATGAGCTTGGCGCGCGGGTGTAGTTGGTGTGGGCTAACGCTTTTGAAGATGGCCACATCCCCTCCACGACCCACCGTCGATCTGGCAGACTCGTCCGCTACTATGGTACCCAGCTCGATCAAGTCTTCGTCTTTGACGTTGGCCTGTAGTAGATCCCCCGCCTCATGACCGCACGCCTCGATAGAGTCTACCACGATGATCCCTGCCCTTTTGACCAGCGCCGCATCGACTTCTCTCATCTTTGGCGTGTATGCTCCAACCAGGATGAGACGGGTCCCAGCAGCCACCCATTCTGATGGGAAAAGGGCCACCGTTGAGGAGGTGACGGTCACGATGATATTGGCAGCTCGAACGACTTGTTGAAGGTCGTCCTGGCTCTCGGCCGAGGTGACATGCAGGCTGTACTCTGTCTCCGAGTCGAGCTTCTCCAGCTTTTCAAGCAGCTTTGTCGCCCTTTCATTGACAGATCGCACAGCGAATGTCACCCGTTTGATCGTGGGGAACAGGCGAACAAGGACGGTCGCGTGAGATTGGGCTTGAGCTCCCGAACCGAATATGACCAGATTGGTAGGCCGCTCGGGCGGTGGTGCCAATTGCAGGAACAACGCGGAACCTATGATCAGCTCTCCTTCCTGAACGGAATACGTGCATACCACAAGCATTTCTCAGGGCAGTGAGCTGCCTCGCGTTGACAACGCCCTTGACTCTGCCTTCATCGTCCACTACCAGGGTTGTCGCAGGTAAACCGTCTGCTCCTCCAGCTTTGGGTATCGCGACAATTTTGCAAGCCGCTTGATCTCCTTCTACCCTTGCTGGCATGTACAGAGTCGTCGTCTTGGTCGACTGGATCGCTAATCTCTGAGGGGTCTGTATCGGTTCGACCCCGTTGATTGCCGGACGCTTGGCCGAATACGCCTGGAACACCGAAGCCTGGGAGTGCAGGGCGGCATTCAGGTCGAGAGTTTGTATAACCTGATTGACATCGGTCGCAGTGAGGATAGTCAAGTCTGCCATGCTGGCGATACAGTACCTTCCCAAAAGTGTGACTGCGACAAGTATCGTCTCGACGATGGCGGTCATGCCTGGTGGAGGGTTATCAGGTCGGGTCGGAGACTCCGCTTCGAGATCCCAACTCGGCGTCTAGCTGTAGAGTCGTCAGAGCCATCGCAATAGAGTACCGGATCTCTTCCATGCTGGCGCGGGGCTGCCCTCGTGCACGCACATCCGGAGACCGATAGCCAAGGGGCTTTGTCATTATTGCTTTCAGAGCCAGACGGCAGGTCAAAGCCGAACAATCACGGCCAACGAGCTGCCCGAAGTTCGCCGATCCATGCTGCGCGTATTTTATACTCTTCACGGAGTCGACCCGCTTCATCTGCATATGCCCACTTCAGATAATTGATATGTCCGGCCCAAAGTCTTATTGGGTACAGACTGACGATTGGCACACGGCAGGGGAGCCATTCAGGATCGTCTCTCAGCTCCCTCCGCACTGCTCGACCATCGGTGAGACTGTCAAAGCCCGACGGCAGAATATCATTGATACACCTGAACATCCTCTGGACATCCTCCGACAAGCATTATGCCAGGAACCTAGAGGTCATGCGGATATGTATGGAGAGTTTATCACTCCGCCGGATGATGCTGGGGCCGCATTTGGGGTATTGTTCTGGCACAAGGACGGGTTCTCCACCGCGTGTGTGAGTTGCGGCGTTGGAGACACGATACTAAGACAACAGGGGCATGGAACGATCGCTTTAGGCTGCTGGGCCGTTGACAGAGGCCTGGTGAATGTTTCCGAGACCGGGCAAACGGACGTGGTCATCGATGTTCCCTCGGGTCGAGTCAAAGCTCAAGTGGTGACTGAAGGTGGAACGATCACAAAAGTCCACTTCGTCAACGTCACATCGTATCAGATTGCCTGTGACCTCCCTGTAGAGCTAGCATCCGGCATGGAGATCAAGGTGGACCTGGGATGGGGAGGAGCTACATACGCATTTGTCAATGTTGCCGATCTTGGCGCAGGCGGTATCGGCCCTAAACGCCATGACGAGTTTATAGCCTTGGGCAGGCATATCAAAAAGACGTTGGGAGATCGAGCGAGGCACAATGGTCTGGACATGTACGCAGTCTGCTTCTTCGAGGAAGTTGGGGAAGGTGCGGACTACGTGGATCAGCGAAATGTGGTGGTATTCGCAGATGGACAGGTGGACAGATCACCCTGTGGATCCGGCACGGCTGCTCGAGTCGCTGTGCTCCTGCAGCAGGGCAAATTGGAAGGTGGAAAGAGGCTGATTCATCGTTCCATCATCGATACGGTATTCGAAGCGGTGATTGTGGGCGAGGGGGAAAGCCCCACGGAATTCAAGGGATGTATACCGCGAGTCACCGGCATGGCGCATCTGATGGGTGAACATCGATTCTTCATCGATGAGAGTGACCCGACATATCCTGGATTCGTTTTTAGGTAGATGCGACTGATATATTGTGCCCGGTCTGACATCTTGTGCTGTAAATTGTTCGGGTTCCGCGGCGTGTGAGGAGCAGACAAGGGGCAATTGCCGGAGGTGCGGTGGACCGAATCGCATCGTCCGCATCGCCCTTCAATACAACCGATCTCGCTCTTACTATTCTTCCTTTTCTCAAACATCGGAAAGAGCTTGATAGCTATGTATAGCAGATACAAAGGTCTGGAGCATCGCCTTTGATATGCCATAGGACTTTGCGGGACCCACACATTCGATGCATCATGCAGAAAGAACGACGAGAGAAGTCTGACCGGAACTGACAGGTCAGAACCCTGATGATCAGCAGTGTAGAACAAGCAGTCGTGAGAGAGCTTACCATATTTTTGCCCGGCCAAACGCATATTCTTCTTGTTCTGCGCAATTCGCTCTTCCATCTGTCACATGAGCTTCCACAGGTCTCTAGATGGGAAACCAACTGACCTCTTCTCTTGAAGAATAAGCTGTATGTAGAAGGGATGTAAGTTGGTGTCGTTGCGCCGCCAACCCTTTGATCTGTCCAATCGTCTACCCGTCAGCCTCACGTTCTTCCGGATACGGTGCAGAAAGCGAGATGTGACACTCACCTGATATTCGAACTCGTCTTGTGAGATCTTTGGTTTCTTCATCAATTTTTTCCTCTCTTCTTCCTCTCTGGCCGCTTTCAATCCATCACTGACGTCCACATCCTTCAACTCTGCACCCTTGACATTAAACTCGTCCCAGTGTCGTCCGACTCTGCCGTCATTCTCGTCCACCTCTCCTTGAAGTTTGACGGTCGGTTCAGAAGCGAAGAAGGAAGCGTAATAATCTGGATCGTACGCTTTCCATTCGCCGCTTGGGGTCTGATAGTATCCCGGATAAGGATCTTGGGTTGTCGGTTCGGGAGGAATAAAATCAGGAGCAGCTGGTGCAGAGGATATGGTTGGAGGAACGGCAGATCTTGTCTTGGATGACGAAGCGATGGGTGGAGCAGCTGATGTAGAGGCTGAAGATGTCAGCCAGTGAACACGCATCATCGGCGTGAGGAGGCATGGCTTACACAACCCAAAGAGGTCTAATGCCGGTTCAACAGGTTTAGCCTTTGCCTTTCCTCGAGCCAAACTGGGGGGAAGGAGCATCCCGCTCTTTCCTCCTTCTTCATCATCGTCTTCATCATTGGTAGGAGCTATACCAGAGAGGTCAGACATGTCCAGTCCAGGCGCCGGCGGCGGTGGAGGCAGTCTAGACGTTGCCATTGATTTGTTTACTGCTAGTGGGGCTTTTGAACCCTGTCCTATCGTGATCTTCCGTTTGGGAGGTGGGAGCATGTTTAGCAGTGCGGATCTGTGTCTGTCAGCTTGTAGTTTTGGCACATGGGGTGCTCATCAAGGTTAAGCACGAGGCGGTGGGGGTGGGTACCACTTACGAGCCCTTGCCTTTTGGACCCAGCTTTGGCTTTTTGGCGCTGCTTGATTCATCCTCACTCCTCTCATCATCGTCCGCAAGACCGTCCCCGTTCGTCGATGATTTTGGAAGGTCCAACGTTATTTTGACAGGACCCTTTCGTTTTGCCTTGCCAGCAGGCACAGCCGACGTTTTCGAGCTGGACGCTGATGTTGAAGGAGCAATGACAGCGGGTCGAGGTGGAGGAGGGGCTTTGGATGGGCCAGGAGTGTCATTGTCTGACTCTGAACCAGAGTCGGAATTGTAATTGGCCAACATCATCCTGCGGAAGAGGTGTAGAGTGGATTCAATGGAGGTACGAGGAGAAGATGAATGGATGTCGAAGGTGACGAAATGTGAAGAGGGTGTTTCAGTGGCCAAAAACAGATCAGTGGCATTTCCTCTCAGGGCTGGCATTCAATGATAGAGTCGAGCGAGCATGCATACCATGAAAAAGACTGCGATGCAATATGAGCTAGGGATACAACAAGAATTGATAATGGGCTGCTATGTCAGAGAGACGCTGGCGGCAGCGCGACCCGGGATCCGGCTCGGCGCAATGGACTGGATGCTAATTGCTGTTAGGCTCGTTGGATGTATAATTTGACAAGTGACAGTGCACAAGCGCTAGAACATGGCCATCTCTCCCAAGCTCATCAAGACAATCTGAGCTTCCGGTCGACCCATGTCGCACTATACATCAGCCACTGTCTCTTTTCAGGCGAGGGATACTCACAGCTCCACCGCGCAGCTCTCTCCATCTGGCAGAATACCAAGCGAGCACTTGTCTCTCCCTCGGAGACAGGGGCATCCCGGTGAATGAGCGTTGCTTGAGTTTTCCCATGAAGTACTGGACTTCAGCGAGCCATGTTCGCAGACCCATCGGGCCTTGTACTATCGCCAACGGCTCCAACAGCCTGGATATGAGTCACAGATCCATCTAGGCGCTACACCGGACTCGCTCGGCTCATGCATCGCGTGGCAGACTTCAAGTAGGGAAAACCGAAGTGGTGAAGGGGTACTCACTTGTTCAGAGCGTCCAGATAGGCCTCAGTCATGACCATCGGTAATGCCTTGTGCCTCTCCAATTCCATCTGTACGGACCCCAGCTGCATGCTAGCCATCTTGAGTTGAGGCGCAGCAAAGTGACCCATAGGTCGAGCAGAAGCGAACATCATCTTGAGAAGAGTCTCGAGCAAGGATAGGCGGTTTGCGGACTAGCGATTGTGACTCTGTGAGGTGTAGCAGAATGAGGCCGAGGAGCGATGAAAGACCTTGGGTGAGATGGGAGTGTCGTGAGAAAGACCGTGCTATGTCGGTCGATACTACCCGAAAGGCTGGGAGTATGGGTCGATCAATTGACCGAGTGTTTGATGAGCTCTTCTGTGAATCAAGGGAGGAAGCCGTACGAATTATATGCAAAGCCGGATTGAACCGAGATGCGAAGGCGAGCACAGCGCGGCTGGACAAACGGTGGGGGAACAAATCCGGACGAGAGTTATTGCGGAATTGGTGTGAAGTCGGGTTCGGAGAATCTGTACACAATGAATAGGTTGATGTTGAAGATGCCCAAGCTACGAGTAGGTGATAAGAGTCGTCGAGAGCAATGTGCAACAAGACGAGAAGGCCAACGCTCGCCTGACGGCGAGAGAATCACAAAGTGTAGTGCAAAATCGTCAAGCTGAGCGATCCTTTGATGGGCTCTCGATCGCACGGTATTACACGGTCGACGTGAAATGACTTTGGGGTTTTAGCTTGTCGGTTGGGAAAGGTGAATGGGCGTTGCGAATATCACACAGATGGTCGAGGATATCGGATGTTGTTTGTTTTGTCTGTTCTACCTTATAGGTGAGGATGACTTTTCGGATCGCCTTTATACCTCGATGTCGGTGTTCCAAAGAAAGGAACAGGCCTCCACATTTGACCTGTTCCGACCGCAATGTCGATCTCCAGAAATCCTCCGAGACAGTCTTGGGTAGCCAGGTGGTAAGACGACACGTAGATCAGTGATCGTCAATGGACCGTCGAGCACAAAAGATCAACATGAAAGACATCGTGTCAAGATCCAAAATCAATAGGGATCGTCAGACGCCCGGCTTCCGTACAAAGGATCAGAGATCGACGACAAAACCTCCTTCCCCTTATTCTTGAAAGTCTTGACCATTGTCCCTTTAACGAACCCCGTATTACCCCGCATTCCTAGAAGCTCCGTCGTAGGCTCCTTCGGTCGCATGCAACTCTGCGCTCAATCAACTGTAGCCTCGTCAAGCTCGGTCAGTGTATCGGTGCCATGCGGGTTGATTCGACGGCCAATATAGGGCACAAAGGACCAGGTATAGGGATCGTTGTAGGAAAGGACCCGCCCGCAAATGGGAGGCAGGGTCAGGGCACGCTGGAACAAGGGGTCAGCTGTTAGAAAGGCATGTAACAACAGGAGGTCCAGGAGATGCGCACGGATCACCATGATCCTAAGAGTTTGGTTTGATGAGACACACATGCAACCATGCATCAAAGACCCCCCTTGTCGATCTTGAATGGTATATGCGTCCGGGTGTAGTGCAAAAGACACGATGTGCGATTGGCCGGTAAAACCAGGGTGAGCCAGCTTCCAGCGGTGAATCATTATGCGGGGTGAGCAAAGGGATATTCGAAACCATATGGGGGCGTGAAGGATGTACCAAGACGATCGAGGATCTATGTGAGGGCTGATTGTCAACAGAGGTCCCACCTGGTGTCAAAGAGTCGACGTACCATATTTTGGTCCACCTCCACCTTCGGGCACCGTCCAGGTAATGTCCTGTGTAGGTGTCTTGATCGAACAAGTTTTGCACTGTGCTGTTAATACGCCAGTCGAGTTGGAAAGAAGGCCAGCTCACATGAATGCAATTCTATCTGTCAGCGCCTGAGAAAGGGATCCGGAAAGGTTGACTCACCTGAGCGTTGATGATAAATTTCTTGCCCTCTGCATCGGCATCCGCACCTTCTGCGTCTGCATACTCGTATACAGCAGCAGGGCAGACTCGACCGAGTAATCCAGCATACTCCTTGACATTCTCCTTGGTGTGCGCTTCTCGAGCTCCGGGCTTGTCGGGAAGTCGCAAATGCGAAGGTTGTCCCTCGGCATGATTTGTGCCCGTCAAGGCGACGCTGGTGAGAATGTCAAAAGATAGTTTGCCATCGGGATTGGGATATTCGATGGGTTGACATTCGCTGCGGTGTCAGCTGAATAATTGCCTCGAATTGTTGTGAGAAGTTACCTGGCCCTTTTCGTAGCATCCGCATCCTCCACCTTGTTCCTGAACGTCCATGGCACCCGACCTTTGAGGAACATGCTGTCCAATCCAGAGTAGGCCATGCCTCCCCACAGACCTAGCGGGTTGTGGAAGGATGGACGCAGGTTTCGAACCTCGTGCAGCTCCTTCCAGATCCAAGAATCTTTGACCGCAGTCTCATAGCCAGACATGTCGACGGCGCCGGTCGTCTCTGAGCCCTCCTCTACGTTGAGAGCCTTGTAAGCCGTCTCGGCGGCGAGCATTCCAGATTTCATCGCATTGTGCGTTCCTTTGATCTTGTGACTTAGCTTGACGCTCAACGTAGCTGGTTTCGCTCACCTTTGGGACGTTCAGGAACCCAGCTGAGCATCCGAGCAAGGCACCTCCTGGGAAATGCAGCTTGGGTATTGATTGCAGTCCACCCTCGTTCAGTGCTCGAGCACCATAAGCGATCCGCTCTCCGCCTTCCAGGATGTTGGCAAAGAAAGGGTGGTGCTTCATTCGCTGTAGCGTTGGTGATGATACGCATCCGGACGTGCTGTGCTCACCTGGAACTCCTTGTACGGTGACAAGTAGGGGTTTTCGTAATCCAGTCCAACCACTAGACCCATCGAGACCATGTTGTCCTCCATGTGGTACAGCCAGCTGCCTCCATACGTCTTGAAATCCAAGGGCCATCCTAGGGTATGTACCACTTTTCCAGGCTCATACACTTCATCTCTGACTTTCCAAACCTCCTTGATTCCAATCCCGTACGTTTGTGGATCACAGTCGTCACGCAGGTTGAATTTGTTTTGTATCTGTTTCGACAAAGATCCGTGGGCTCCTTCCGCGATAAGAGTGACCTTGGCGTGGAATTCCATTCCTGGCTCAAAAGATTCTTTGGGTTGTCCATTTTTGTCCAATCCCACGTCACCGGTACAAACACCCTTGACATTACCGGCTTCGTCGTAGACTGGTCGAGCTCCCGCAAAACCAGGGTAAATTTCGACACCCAGTGCTTCAGCTTGTTCGCCCAGCCAGGCTGATAGTCTGCTAAGAGATACAATGTAGTTTCCCTTGTTGTTCATCTGCGGTGGGTGGGGTAGTGGGAATGAAGAGCTGGAAGTGAGGAATCGCATGGAATCAGAGGTGGCTTCTTGATTCAGGGGAGCACCGTCCTCTTTCCAGTTGGGCAGGAGCTCGGTGAGAGCTCGGGGTTCAATGACTGCGCCTGATAATATGTGAGAGCCTTGCAGTCAGCCTAGGTCGATCATAGGCTCATATGACACACCGATTTCAGCTCCCTTTTCAAGGACAACGACCCGGATCTCACGTCCATGCTCCGCTTCGAGCTGCTTTAACCTGATTGCAGCACTCAGTCCCGCCGGTCCTCCTCCCACAAT
Source organism: Papiliotrema nemorosa (assembly GCA_032158125.1). Classification (NCBI taxonomy): domain Eukaryota; kingdom Fungi; phylum Basidiomycota; class Tremellomycetes; order Tremellales; family Rhynchogastremaceae; genus Papiliotrema; species Papiliotrema nemorosa. The sequence goes on along the minus strand of JASKOT010000006.1, from coordinate 510,829 downwards.
ACAGACATCGACTTCATCAGAGTCACGCTCGATCGTCAATGGGTCGAATTTGGCTTCCTCACTGGCCTCTGTAGCGTACGATCTTTGACCGATCACTACCCGAGGTGGGGGTATCGCAGCGGCGCGCGCGACACGTCGAGGGATCGCCGTCCTTGCCAGGACCACGACAGACCGCGAAGAGCTGGCGATAGCTCTGGGTGTGATGAACGACATGATCCGGTAGATGAGGGTAGGGTGAGGAAAGTCGATCGGGTAATGATATGCTGCACTTGTGATTGGGCGCGACGGGCGGAATTTGCCGCTCACCTGAAAACACTCGACTTGCCGAATTCCGAGTCAACCCTCTGGCCTTGTTAGCGCCCTGGATGAGTCTGCGTCTCGTTGAGACAGCGAGGATGCATGCATGAGAATCACATGTGCTGTTTGATCGTGCTGAGATATTCTCTCCAGCAGTGAGCAGGGCAATTCTAAGAGACCGAAAAAGGCATAATTTTCAATCGTCTCCACAGCCGCCGGCAATTATCAACAACCGGGTCGGAAATGCGCGATCCTATCAGGGAGATTTGCGACGGCAGTCACCACGACCTTATCGAGACGTCTCAATGCAAATACCCACGTCCATTGTGATAGGAGGCATGGATCTTGCGCTGAATTCAAGTCGTGTGTGGTTCTGTTTTGACACCCCAATCTCGCCTATTCGTCGTTCGCACCCTTTTGGGGATCGCAGAACCCCGCAGATCACCCTTTGCATCAAGTTCCATGGCTGATCGGGTCGGAATGCATCGTTGAGCCCACCACGTTCAGTCCTCATACCCCACCTTTTGCAAGTTGAACAGCTCGGCGTATCGCTTGCCCAGGAGCATCAATTCCGCGTGACTCCCCATTTCCGCAATCGTCTAATGATGATCAGCACCTAGGTTTGACATCGTATACTGTATGACCACTTACGCCGTCTTCCACCACTGCAATCGCATCCGCCTTTCTTACTGCTTGTCAGCAAGTTTAGCGCAGGGTCAGACCGCGCACATGCCTGTAGAGAACCTATGCGAAATATAGATCGTCGTGGCCTTCTTTCCGCCAATCGAGGCGAGCGCATGGATCCGCTGGAATAGAGCCGCTTCTGCTCCGGGATCGAGACTAGCAGAAGGTTCACTGTAATCAGCTGGCGTATCATACGCATGGGGCAGAAGCCACTCACTCGAATACGACAAGGTCGGCTTCCTCGCTTCGCATGAAAGCTCGCGAAAGGGCTACTCGTTGCCATTGCCCGCCGCTTAATCCCGCTATTATCGGCTTTGCTTTTGAACCTTTCAGTTTCGAGCCTTTTGACACTTGCACAACCTCCTTGTTTATCTTGGCGGTTTTTGCCTTGTTGACCTTTTCGAGTTTCGTGACCACTTTCATCTCCGTTTCCGGAGGATTGATGGTTGACGACTGATCGGTTGTTTCATTCGTACCCGGATCATCGACGTAAGATTGAGGACTCTCCTGGCACTTCACATCGTCCGGCTCGCACTCCATGCTTTTGGGTTTAAAGGCATTGTGCACCAGCAAAGGTATTTCATCACCTCTGATGCCCTCCTCGACTTCAGGGGAATGATTAGGGCACGAGTCGGTGTCTCTCTCCCGTTCGCCAGAGATTCCCTCGCTATCTCCACAATGTTGCGCAATGTGGGGTTCGTCTCCAGACTCATTGATCTGAATGAGATCCTGCTTTTCCCTGCTTGTCCTCATATTCGCCTCAGCGGTCGCCATCTCATCTTCTGCCTGAGCCTTGGCTGCTCTTCGCGCCTTGTCTTCGACCTCCTCGTCCACCATACCGAGCTCTGCGGTAGTCGGCGTCGTCGTGGTGGACAATCTGGTGTCCAAGCCATATTTGTTTGCGACGACTTGCGCGCCTCCTCGTTGCAACGCCAATGTGATTGAAGCGTCTTTGTTGATGTTGCACAGATTACCAATGGCGACGTTTTCCCGTAAAGTCAAGGCGTACTTGGAGAAATCTTGAAAGAGACAGCTGGTTCGGCGGTGTACAGAGGCCGGATCGATCAGTCTTGCCTGCTGCCCGTTGAAAAAGAGGTCGCCTTCGTAGTCGTACAGCCCCATCAACACTTTGATGAGGGTTGTTTTACCGCCACCATTCGAGCCTACAACCGCAAGGACCTGTCCTGGTTTGAGGGAGAGATTGATGTCGTGCAGAACACGCTTTTTGCTCCCAGGATAGGCAAAGCTGAGACCCTTGGCTTCGATCGCCATTCCTCCTTGGTCCGCATCCCGCGTTGTCTCGTAAGCGATGGGAGGCTGTTCGATTCGCAATCGATGTCGACGAAAAGCTGCCTCGGCACTCGTCGGATCCGACGTCAACTCTACATAAGCAGCGAGGAGAAACACCAGCTGGAAGGCTCTTCTGGCCTCGCTATTCAGCTGTCTGAGCCTGAAGATGAGAGATCTCGACGTGCTTTGGTACAGTTTGATCCTGCCGTATGAGACGTTGAATCCAAACGCATTGAAGGCCAGCAGAGCCTACTATTTAGCAGCGTTTCGGCTTGCTAGACATACGTCAAAGAGAGAGTCAATACCCATATTACACATCTCGATGCCCAAGTCGATTGTTCTAGACAGAGTCCGTCTCGCTGTATTCAACTTCCGCTCCTCTTGGACCGAGGCGTCCCACCCAGCCATGATCCAGTCAGTGATCCCGAACAGGACCGTCTCTTGTCGGTTGGCACTGTTCAGACCAATCTCCTCCCACTTTGACCTTTCTGCCCGAACCCGATTCTGGGCTTCTCTTCGGTCCCGACTCAATTCCCGCTGTACTTGTTGAGCCCACAGCGCGATCATCGTTGTGGCCGTGGGGGCTAATGCTAGGGCAAGCAAGATTGTTTTGGCGAAAGAAAATGTCGAACCCGCGACCGAGGTAGTTGCCTTCCATACCAGTCCAATGCCGCTCACCACTTCGACAGACAGGGTGACCGAGGTGAAGAAGTGTTCTACGGCCTGAAAAGGACCTTGAATGCTGTGAAAAACACGTCTGTGCGGATCATGACCCACAAATGAGCCGGCTTCGGTGACCAAATCTGCTACAAATCGTGATGACACTGATGGGATAGAGAGCGACAGCCTAGCTTCGAGGTAGGCTTTCTCCAATCTATCCCCCACACTCTCCTAACCCGTCAGCTGACTTGTCAGAATTTGGTGATGAAGAGCTCACTTTGATCTCACGATCACTTTTGCTTGCCAGGAAATGGTATATCTTATCGGACAGAGTCGTCACATAAGCGATCGCAGCCGTCTTGAGGACTTCGGATGGGGCGACACGACCGGGCTTTTTCATACTCTTGTGGATCACGTCCAACATCCTAGCCCGCGCCCAGAGTCTATGATCAGCAGCGACCCTTGTGATCAATTTACCTCCCAGCCGGCAAGAATCCCTTTAGGAACCTTCGAGCAAAGTACATGAGCACCTTGAACCTCTGACCTTCCCAAAACATCTTCAGAAAGGGGCGCCAAAGATGACGTGAGAGCTCGAAAGCGATCCGCAGATTTTCTCGAGTCAATGCCCTTTCTCGACCGGCTGGATAGTAACGGTGGTTCTCGGTCGGCTTGAGCTTGACTCGTGAGCGCAGCCAGAGTTGAGCGATTTGAGATCGTGATTGGTCCTCCAGAGCCAGCTCTCGCTGAGCCTTGACCTTTGTCGACTTGGGCTTGACATCCGAAGGCGCGATAAAGTGAGATTGGGATGCTTGGTCGGCATTGCTAGGTTGGCGCGGGATGAAACGAGCAAAGTAACGTCGCAGATAAGCCCACAGCCATGCGAAGCGTCGAAATAGGACAACCTCCATTCTACAATGATTGAATTGGTTGAAAATACGGTTCAGGACTGACAAGTGCGATTTGAGCCTGTCGGGTGCAAAGGTCAATTGAAGCCTCGAGGCTTTCAGTACGCAATCCGTGCCTCATGGCCGAGAAACACGCGGTCTTGAGGGACAAAACGATGTGACCCTGCGCATTCGGCTGAATGTTGATATGTACCCTTTCCAGCATTCTTGAGGGTACCGCTTGCTGTCCAGTGGGTGCATGATCTGGCCGGCGTCTCATTAAGTCCAAGCTGCAACATCGAGCAGCGCTCGAGTAGCGCAAATCATCCTGCTTTCGAGCGACGCCATCGGATGCTTGCTAGCTATTCTGTAGATTTTTACAGGTCCATTTTTCTTCTGAAGTGAAAGCAAGCATGGTCAAGCATGGAGAAAAGTGTCAAACATACATATACCCAGAGGACAGCGGTTGATGAGGATGAAACGCGAATGAGATCACGTGATAGACCTAGTCGATCACCCGAAAAGTTCGAGCTTGTCCGATCCTTTTTGGCTGCATTCTTGCAGACTTTTTGGAACTCTCCTCAATACTCCTACCTCGCCTCAGGAGCGTTGATAACGATGTCGGCAATACGTATAGCATCAAGAAGAGCTTCGTGCTCGATATCGACAGCTCGATCGGCTTCCCTACATCGATGCGCACCTGTCGCTCGAGCTGTCCCCGTGGCTCGAATCCTCGCGTCGGCTTCCGGTTCGAGCTCGGTTAACACCCGACGGTGGATGAGTAAAGCTGCCGCGGCAAAGGATGTGACAATAGGCCCGGATGGAAAGGTGGTTTGGCCGGAGCCAAAGTTGCCGCCTCTGACGGAAAAGGACAAGACGAGGTTGAAGCGACAGAGGAATTTGGGGATGTACGTCGGTTCTACAAAGTCGTAGGGGCAGCGCTGATCATAGTTCGGCTCATATAGATTCAGGAAAAACCACACTGACCGAACGAGTAGGGTGTTCAGGTGGGACGACAGCTCATTCCAGGTGCTGTACTATACTGGACGAGTCAAGGACATTCACGAAGTTCGAGGTCGAGATGGTGTAGGAGCCAAGATGGACTCGATGGAGTTGGAGAGGGAAAAAGGTATCACTATCCAGTCTGCGGCTACGTTCTGTGACTGGATTGCGCCACCGCCGTCCACAGAAGTTCCAGTAGGAGGGGAGATCAACGAGGCGAGGGAGAACTTTGCAATCAACATCATCGATACGCCCGGTCACGTTGATTTCACCATCGAGGTCGAGAGGGCATTGCGAGTTCTAGATGGAGCCGTGTTGGTCTTGTGTGCCGTCTCTGGTGTCCAGGTGAGCTTTCAGAATCGTGCGTTGGCCTCTTAGCAGCGCTCATGCTCAGAGTCAAACAATCACCGTCGATAGACAAATGAAGCGATATAATGTCCCTCGATTGGCCTTCATCAACAAGATGGATCGGTGGGTATTGTTTGCTGATCTTGGCTCACCACAGTGCCGGATCAAATCCTTTCCGAGTCATCGAGCAATTGAGAACCAAGCTGAGATTGAACGCTGCGGCCGTCCAGGTGCCGATCGGAAGCGAGGATGATCTGCGTGGTGTTGTCGATATCGTCAGGCGGAAAGCAATCTACAACGAGGGTGTCAAGGGGTGAGTGTTGATTAGAGTCTCCAGCTAATGATCAGTAACCAAATTCGAGAAAGCTCCGAGATCCCTGACGAGGTCAAAGACCTAGTGGAGGAGAAACGAGCATTATTGATCGAGCAACTCTCCGAGGCCGACGAGACTCTTTGCGATAAGTTCCTCAACGAAGAGCCCATTTCCGACCTTGACATTGCCCACGCCCTCCGACGAGCTACTACCTCTCTCAAATTCGTGCCCGTGTTCATGGGCTCAGCCATCAAGAACACCGCCGTGCAACCACTGCTCGACGGTGTCTGTGCCTACCTTCCCGATCCCAGTGAAGTCCCCAACCAAGCCACCGACGCCGCCTTGCCTCTCGATGCTCCACCTGTACCCCTTGTCCCCACATCAGATGCCGCGCTAGTCGGTCTGGCGTTCAAGCTGGAAGAGGGTCGATTCGGTCAGTTGACCTACATGCGAGTCTACCAGGGAACGTTGAAAAAGGGATCCATGATCATCAACGCCAGGACAGGAAAGAGAGTCAAGGTCCCACGTCTGGTCAGGATGCACTCGGACGAGATGGAGGATGTTGATGAGATTGTCGCCGGTGAAATTTGTGCCATGTTTGGAGTCGAGTGTTCATCGGGTGATACGTTTACCGATGGCAAGTCGACATACACCATGGTGAGTCGATGGCCTCGGATTGGGCTCACTATAGACATCCATGTTTGTCCCCGAGCCTGTCATTTCCCTCTCTATCCGACCCGAAGGTCAAGAAACACCCAACTTTTCCAGAGCTCTTAATCGATTCCAAAAGGAGGACCCTACTTTCCGGGTACACGTGGACAATGAGTCTTCAGAGGTGGGTCGAGATGCTCAGATCCGGCTGACTCTAGACCATCATTTCCGGAATGGGAGAGTTGCATTTGGACATTTATGTCGAGCGAATGAAGCGAGAATACAATGTGGCTTGTGTCACTGGTAAACCTCGAGTCGCTTTCCGAGAGACGGTTACGCAAAAAGCACCATTCAACTACACCCACAAAAAGCAGTCGGGTGGTGCGGGTCAATATGGTCGAGTCGCGGGATACATTGAGCCGATGGAGTTGGACCCCGATACGGGTAAAGATACCGAGTTTGTCAACAACACCATCGGAAACAATTTGTCCAGCTCATACATTCCCGCCATTGAGAAGGTTAGTGACCACTTGTGGATTCTCAAAGCCCGAGGTTGACAAGCAGGGATTCCAGGAAGCTCTTGACCGAGGTCAATTGACGGGACATCAGATGAGTGGTGTCCGATTCGTCTTGGAGGATGGTGCGCAACACATGGTTGATTCTTCCGAATTGGCTTTCCGACTCGCCGCTCTCGGTGCTGTCCGAGAAGCTTTCCCCAAAGCTGCCCCCGTGGTCTTGGAACCCGTCATGTCGGTCGAGGTGGTCGCTCCGATAGAATTCCAAGGTTCGGTTATTGGTGCTATGAACCAGAGAAAGGGTACAATTGTGGATACGGAAATTCGAGATGACGAGTTTACGCTATTGGCCGAGGTTTCGCTGAACGACATGTTTGGCTATGCCTCGCAACTTCGTGGTATGACTCAGGGTAAAGGTGAGTCCCCATGTGCCAGCCTAGATAATCATTACTGATGTCTAGGTGAATTCTCGATGGAGTACAAGAAGCACGCACCGGTCATGATGAACGTTCAAAAGGAGATGATTGAGAACTATAGTAAGAAGTTGTTGGGCAAGTAGACGAGCTTTAGAAGGATCATTGTATGATATTATGACTGTATACCATCATCACGTATACCTATATGCATTCACCCTTCTACTCGAGTCGTTCAAATCTGTTGGTCGTGCGTGTCAGATGGCCAAAGCACCAAGTAGTATCCGCGATCGTCTCCCGAGCTCGTTCAGCTGGCCGTATCCGGAAGAATCCCGACGAGTCACTGCATAGTCGCGGTTCCACCTAGCAGACTCTGCCTGACGATTTCGCTCCGCTGCTTCCTCTCCCAATCTTTAAAATTCATATTTCGCCTTCGAGTCCCTTCAAGGTTTCTTATCTTTTGTTCCGCATCCATCTGCCTCAACTCCTTCTCCCACTCTTCGAGTGGCTCATCCTCCATCTCCACTTCTGCGTATCGCTTCGCTTCCGTCTCCTCCTTCCCCCTAGCTGACCCTCGAAATCCTGTATCACTAGTCTCTCCGGGTGTCCACGATCTACGTCTTTCCTTTCGTTGAGCGAGAAGCTGCTCTGACATTCGTCTACGGTTCGCCTCGACTAGAGCGGCATCAAATGTCTCTCGGTGTGAACGCACAGGACTGAGTGGCGTAGCAGCGTGAAGGGCAAACCTTGGAGTCGGCATGTCCAACACAACCGGGGTAGACAGTGGAGGTGGGACCGTTTGTCCTTGATGTAGAAAGTTTGGTTGAGGAGGCAGAGGAACGATATCCGAGTCGGCATATCCCATTCCGGGAGGAGACCTGAATGAGGTAGGCCAGGTATCGGAGGTCAATGTGAAGTGTGATCGAGGGACAGGGAGATCGGTTATTGATCTTGGTCTCGAGAAGGGTTGGTCGGGTAACAGAGCATCGAGTCTTGTGATAGATACGGATCCAGTTGTTGATCCCGGATCACTGATTGACCGACCCGGATGAGCAGGCGCAGAGAGTCTTCGTGACTTGTCCACGCAGAAGGGCGCCATACCGTCGCTTACTCGTCTTCCTTCTCGGTCATTCGAGGAGGTTACCGATGACCCCGACGATGTCCGAACAGCGTTGCGTCGTTGAAGTGGGGAAGGAGTAGGTCGACGAGGCACGACCAACGAAGCTCGACTTAGCTGTGGTCTTCCGGGAATGTCATTGATGGTTGTTTGATAAAGTGTGGTCAAGAGGTCCTCAAAGCTTGGGTTGACGTCGACCGCTCTATCCTCCTCGGGCAAGATGGGTGAGTCCAATCGATCTTTGACGGGAACAGTGATATTGTTGGACCCTGGCTGTGTGATTTCTCTCATCTGTGAGTCAACCTGGACCTCGCGTTCAATGTGAGAGTGTTGGCCAAGCTGGTACATTCAAGCCGAGGATGTGAGTACCAAATGTCGACCAGGTGGTTGATGTGGGTATAGGTTGACAGAGAATCAACTGACCTGTGATGCGCATGGACGCAACTTTGTCGTTGCGGCAGTATGTAGTTGCCAAGGCTGCCAACACAGGCAATGCAGCGATGAACACAGGACGTGAGCTTCGGCATGATGGGTCACGGGCGGTGGACGACGATCAGTGTTGAAAGTGATCGAAAAGATGTCGCCAAAGGTACCCGTTGTTGCTTCGGCTACGACGGCCACCGAAAGTGATCACGGCTCAAAAGGATGACATTTCGCTACAAGGATCTGTCGCTACAGTAGAGATATCTATGCTACACGTGAGGAGTTCAGTTCTTCCTGCATTCCCATCACCGGGACAATCAGCCTCGTTCTTTCCTCCATTCTTCGAAAGCGTTATCCTGCTCTTCCCGCAAAACCGCCTTCCTGACTTTGGCCGAAGCGATCCTTTCATTCTCTTCCCACTGTCCATAGCGGAAATGCCGATCCCATAGCCAATCGGCACTTTTCATGCTCGTAGCGCTACTCAGGGACCCAGCTGTCCCCTTCCTGGAAGCTCGTCGCCTTGGCCGTAGATCTGCGGCTATCTTCATCCTAGTCTTCCGAGCTTGATCCGCATCATACTCTGCTTCTACGGGAGAGTCTTGCGAATACATCGACAGAGCTGAGATGGGCGGCGATTCGGACAATTTGTCTGTGACTACATGGATGGAGTTTTGTGATGCGAGGGGAACGGTTTGTTTAGGCTGCGAGCTGAAGATCGTCCTGATGGGAGGTAATTCGCTCGGCCGTAGTGGTGGTGTGACGGGCATGGCGTCTGCGATTGCCGACTCCGCTGAATCGTGCGAAGAGACAGAGTGGTTCGAATTGATGGAAAGACGATGAATGTCACACGGCGTCGCTAGGTGTAAGACGGTGCGTTTCTTGCTTGGAGGACAGGGGCGAGGGCCTCGAGGTGGAATTCGCTTCGACGACTTTCGAACGGCCCTCCGACGCTGGAGAAGGGGTCTCTCATCAGTGTAGCGAGACGAGAACACATTGGGGCCGGAAGGAAGGACCACTGCCTGTTCCCTGCCAGCAAGATCAGGCCGATTGATAGATAGGTCCTGCGAGACGACCATGTCCTGGCACACACAGATGTAGCCGCAAAAAGGAGAATTCAGAGCATTGGCATAGCGAGGTGGTGACATTTATGATTGAAGCGGGAACCCAAGCAAGTCAGAGCCGCAGTGACTAGACGTGCGGATAGGGATGACTATCAGAGTCGAGTGCATTGCCTTGTGCAGCCTTACGAGCCAATGCGAGCTGCTGACCCCATACATCGATCCGTATATGGCTGTGCGGCGGCAAGCGGAAAGCGTCATCATCGCGCTTTGATCCTGAGCGACGAGCCTCCTGCGTACACGTACATTGCTGGGCAAGTGGAAGAGGAGGTTATGAGATGAAGATCGGCTGTGCAGAGCCGGTGCAGCCAAGAAAGCGGAGTTTGGACCAACTCCGCTTCTGCATCTGCGGGTGCAACCAGGCATATGAGTACATTCAAGACACAGAAGACACAGCTATTTCCGATATACAAGATGGTATGGTACGATACTCGTGGCTTCATTGTGATGACCTACGCGGGCTGGAGGACTCTGACACCGAGATGAATCACCTCGAGCATTTTCACTCCGTTGACATCAACCTCCTTGAACTCTGGATCATCGGTGGGATGTCGAGTCTTGGCGATGGAAATTTCTCGCCATTCTTTGTTGGTAGGGACCTTTACAGTCAGCTATTGCATAAAATTCGCCAGAGGGGCAGCTCACCGGAATGCCTTTGTCTTGCAGAGCTTTAAACTCCTTGTACGCTCCCTGTGATACAAAACAACCTTCGCGCTTGATCAGAGGTGAGTCTGCCGTGAGCACCGTCACGATATCGGCTGATCAAGCTGCTCACCCCAAGCTGGTTGCATTCGAAGATCACCCTTGCTTCCGTTGAAACAAACAAGCGAGAGCCGCTCGTAAGATTCCTGAGAGGCGGGAGGATAGTGGACACGGTGTCGCGTCGCGCGGAAATGGCCCCCCGATACGACTGAGGGTTAGCACAAAAGGCCGGCCCGACTCGGCACTCACGCTCGAGTGTGTCACCAATATTAACCACGAGTGAGCCTGGGCTGTACTCGACGTATCGCCATTTGTTGTCTCGGCCAAAGATCTGCAGACAGGTTATGGGGACGGAAAAAAGGAGTGTGGTCGTCCCGAAGTCTGCCCAAGTCAGCAAGTGCCTGCAAGAATATCGTCATGTACCTGTGTGACCGAACATCCGGAGATTCTTCCCGATACCCTTCTCCTCGTTCTTGAACGGGTAGAAGAGGGCATGTCGGAAGTACCCCTCGTTCACCGGACCCGCGTGACTCTCGACGTTGTTCCACAAGTAGTCATCCGGCATCTCGAGTACTCTTGATAGAAGTGTCAACAGGCGTCGATTGACCGATCGGGTGAGATAATTGCAGAACTCGGTGATTTCATCCATGAAAGGATGAATGCAAGTCGGGACCTTGTCGAGGGATTTGAACTCGTCGTCGTAAAAGTTGAATTGCGAGATGCCATCAGGTTTCCCTTTAATGGTCTGTCTGGTTAATCACGGTTGACTCTCGAGCATTCAAGCTCACCCTCCATCCGAAAGGCGGCTTGTACCCGGCATAGATACCGCTCTGAGGATCCCAGTGGAGTCGGTCCTTGTCCTCCTCCGAGATGTTTCGATGAAGGTATTGGGCGATACTGAATTGTCGATGCAGCTGTATTGTCAGTCAGCAGGTCTAGTCAAGTTATCTGCACTCACTTGATCAAGGGACACACCATAGTTGACAAGGTATAGGAACCCGTCGTCTCGGATAGCGGCCTTGGCCGTGGAGATTAGTTTCGCGGCGACGTGCGGGTCGGGCGAGTCGACCAGAGCCAGGTCGATTGTATGCAATTTGGCATAATCCAAATCTTCGGTGGGTTTCGGTGGAGGGATCCATTGAGGCACCTCAGGCTTGCCCTGGGTGGATGGTGGATTGAATGGTGCAGCGGTCATTATGGACGATTGAGTAGTGTGAGTGGTATGGTATCGACGGCATTCGACCGGTTCTTATACTCGTTGTCACGGATCATCTTGTACCGCTCGGTCAGGTCGGTCGATGAGTATAGACATGTCGGGGATCCAGCTGGGCCTTATCTCGGTGACATTCGGGGACGAGATGGAGTCTAAACGAGAGATTTGGGTTGTTATCGTGCTAGTCTCGGTTCAAGTTCCCCGAAAAGCACCCCGAGGAAGCTTCGGGGGTCATCATGTACGAATAGTCCATGGATGTATTTCAAGTGCAGTGGGATATAAGAGGGGAAGCTGAACTTACTTGAAGATGCAAACTCCTCAAGGCATCTTAGTTTCCCGGCCGCTTCGCTCTCACACCAGCTTCCAAGATGTCCAAAGAAATTATCAGCTCCTCCGAATTCCCCCTTAAACCCCACAACAGTACGTTGAAGCGCGTCAAATACATGCTGAGCTCCTAGGCCCCGCTGTGAAAGTTCCCGGACTTGTGTTTGCCAGTGGTCAAGTTGGGATGGGTGAGATCAAAGCCGCGACGGTGAGTCCAGTGTTTTGGGGTCCTTGTAATACTGACAATGTCCTAGCGTGAATCCCTCGGCAACCTGCAAAAAGTCCTCGAGCTGGCTGGATCTTCCCTTGACAAAGTGGTCAAATTCAACAGTAGGTCTGACAGGCGTATGTAGGAGTTGAGCTTATAGAGCAGTCTTCTTGAAAGATATGGACGAAATGGCAAGTAAGTGTGACGGGTGATGTATTTTGATTCCACGTGTTGATCCCAACTCAGCTATGAACGAGGCATTTGTCGCAGTCAGTCGTCTCGATTTTCATGATCCCGATCTTTACTGATGTTGTAGTTCCTTCCAGAGGGACCAAAGCCCGCTCGTACCTGTGTACAAGCTGCTCGGCTGCCAGGTGGACCCAATGCCTCTATAGAGATCGAGGCCGTTGCCCAAGTCTAGGCATCGAGGTAGTCGCGCTTCGGCCAGTTCATAGAGCTTCCATACAATTCAATCACATGCAATATCGTTGAGCATCCTCTCCAGAGACCCCTTCGCCGGTGTATCTACAAGTAGATCGTGTGGCTTATGCATGAAGGCGTTCGCGACCCTGCATTCAGTGGCAGCGATGCCGAGCGGGAATATTTCATGCCTCCGCTTGAGGGGAAGCATGGTCATTCCCTGAAGGCGACACTTCGTATCGCATCCGTAGGACTACAAGCTGCACCTACCGTGGCGATGTATCCGAGAAATCGGGCGGTTCTCGCTATTTTGAGGTTTTGTCGGGAGCATTGAGCCCTCCTCCTAGTTCCCCGAAGGAGACCGAGTTCTACCCCGACTGATAACTTCAGCCGCTACCGCGATAAGGTATCGGTCGGATTAGACCGGGCTCCCGATACAGGCGCCTGTTCAAGCTTTCTACAAACGGTCCTGTCTGATCTCGTACACTTGCATAGCCTTCAAACAGACAACGACCGCTGATACTTTCTATGTCTGGAGCATGTCTGAAGATCTCTCTCGCTTCACCTTGGACAACGTTTTCTCCGTGTCGGGGACAGTGAGTTTATCGAGCCCCTATTAGCGTACGCTGACCATAGACCGTACTGATCACGGGCGGAGGGACCGGAATTGGTCGATGCAAGTCGGCGATCTCGCTCCTGGGTCGAAGCTCACATTACCAGCCCTGACATCAGCGTTCGCAGCGAATGGAGCCAAGGTAATCATTGTCGGCAGACGGGCTGAAGTGCTACAAGCGACATGCAACGCAATAGGCAGAGAGACAGCTTGGTATGTAGCTTTCGATGGATCCATCTTGACATCTCAGGGTACAAGGTGATGTGTCAACGAAAGCGGGAGTGGAAGCTGTGATGCAGCAAGTTGAGCAGAAGACGTCTGTTGTGGGTCAATATTCCGCGTCGAAAACAAAGCGGGCACAGCGGACAGGGCTGACACTAAGGTGGACACGGTTATCAATTGCGCAGGGATTTCCATCCCATTCCGCAAACCGAATGACAAGCACGAAGACCGTCAGTTGAGGGTACCGAGGCATCTGGAGAAACGAGGCTGATTTGACAGCCGATGCCGTTTACCAGTCCATGTCCTCGGTCGAAGAGTAATTGACAGTCCAGTGCGGGACAGAGACTGATGATCAGCTCAGACTGGAGCATCACTTATGATGTCAACATCAATGGTGAGCTCACCCATTTGCAACTCGCTGCTCAGCATGGATGACCGCCAGGCCCGTACTTCGTGACCATTCGGGCTGTACCCCTCCTACGAAGGTCGGATAACCCCAATGTCATCATCATCTCCTCTGTCGCCGGTCTAGCGAACCAAAGGTATGCGGCGCTCTGTCGGACGTAGATCTGTGAGCTGAGCATGCAGAGGCAACGGCAGCTTCACATATGGGGTTTCCAAGGTATGAGAGGCGGATACTGCAATTCTACAACGTTGATCAAATACAGGCGGGTGCTGTTCACTTATCCTCTATGCTTGCAGGTCGTTTGCATCCGTGAGTCCAAATTTGTCTGGTTCAGATTCACACTGACGATATAGAATGAAGATTCGTGTGAATTGCATCTGTCCTGGAATCTTTCCCAGTGAAATGACTACCCAAAAAGCCGCCGATGGCTCACTGTTGCTGGGCAGGATGGGTTCCAAAGCTGTTCTTCGGAGTACACTGGGTATGACTGCGCTCCTCTCGTGACATCGCTGAAATCCAAGGTCGGCCTGGAAAGCCAGAAGAGATTGCTGCTCCCGCCCTCATGTTGGCGAGTAAGGGTGGAATGTACATGAATGACGTGACGTTAAACGTCGACGGTGGGCGCTGGCTGGTAGGCGATTTTGACATAGCACCATCGCAAGACAGCTGATTACAGGTCATGAAAGGCATCTATGACGGGATCCATTTGCACCCCGATAGCTACATAGATGACGATGATTAGCAGCTTTACTTGATGCATACCACACTTCAATCCTTGATTCTAACCCTCAGCCTGGATAAGAAGGTATCACTCCTGAAAATGGATCTCGGACATATGTTTCAGAGCTTGAAATATCAGGAAGCGCGGAAAGCAGCGTGAGTAGATCTGTTGAACTTTTAGACCTGTCATCATGTACAGCAAGCCTGCATTCAGACACACTCCGTGAGCCACAGCTATGAAAATCCACTCGTCGCCTTCCGATCTTTCCTCCCTGTTCCCAATTCCCACCATAGGCTACAACCACTACTTGACATTCTCGCCCTCATCTTCTTCGCTTCCTTACAACATATATCTGAATGCCGGTTGTTCACGATCGGTCAAGTCCCGAGCTGCTGCATCTTCAGGCTGAACGCATTGTTCCGGGTGCTCCCTAGCGAGCTTCTCCCGTCGGCTGTTCTCTCGCATGTTGAGAAGACGCAAAGCAAGGAGGGTCACGGCAGATAACCCGTAGAAGATTGCCAGAATCGTCTTTCCCGTTTTGTAATGTGGGGCGGTGTGAGCTTGGAAGGTTTGAGGACCAATCCAGTTACCAATACCGTATGCTTCACGATCAGCTCATGCAATGAGTGGCAGCTAGAACTACACAGACTCACCTATTATCTGAATAGCATTCGCGGTGGCTTTCTTGGTATATCCGACAGTGTTGCCCGATAGTGAGGCCATGGTGAGTCCCCAACCTGTTCCAGCGGCGCCGATAAGCGAATATCCGAACAACAAGAGACCTTTGTTGGTTTGAGGACCGACGAGCATGATCATTCCGCCGATGAAAGGCAGACACATGGCCCCTATACCGAAACCTGTCCTATCGTTGTATCGATCAGAGAGGTTCATAATGATCAACTTGCAGCCCATGTCGATCGCTCCGAGAGGCATATTGAAGAGTAAAGATAGTCGAGGAGAGTAGCCAAACGACTGTTGATGAGCGAGTACATTGGTATGGTAAGGCTTAGCTTCAACTTACTCGGATGATCAGAGAGCCAAAAGTGCCGATACCCCCGTTGGGGATGTTCATGAAAGACGAGAACAAGAAGTACAGGTATGTTCGAGGATCGGTGAAAGCCTCTCTGACTTGGTACCATTGCCACGAATAGTTTCCAATACCTTGAGAGTTGACCTTGATCCGGTCAACGGCGATGGCTTTTTCCCGATCCGTCAACCAGCCGACAGATAGTTGCGAATCGGGCAAGGCGTAAAGGTAGAACAGTCCAGTGAAAAAGGTGATTGATCCAAACTTTGAATCAGTCTTCCATCTGGATACAGTGAGGTTCACTTACGAGTATATACAATATACGCCAAGACTCGATGGCAGGTTTGACTAGACCAGAGAGTCCGTATGCGACAGGAGAGCAGATGATGGTCGCGAGCCCGTTGGCAGCGAGCCACATGGACATCCGACCACCTTGTTCGTTTCTTCGATACCACATGGATACGATAAGTACAAAGACTGGTGTGATGGTCGCCTCAAAGCTGATATTGGATCAGTACTTCCACGAGCGATGAAAACGCCCTCAACTCACAATCCAAGGAGAAATCGGCAGGCAAGCAGTCCTTCGTAGCTGCTCACCGCCGCATGGCATGCGAGAACAATCGACCAGGCGATGATGTTGATGGAGATGAATTTACCGATGGGAACCCGCTTCATGAGATACGTAGCCGGAAGTTGGGCAGCAAGATAGCCTGCGTAGAAGATTGACCCGCACCAAGAATACTGCTGAGAGTTCAGATTGAGACCGATGTCCTGTCGAATGTTCATCAGGGAAGCAAAGGTCAAAGTCTGCTTGTCGGCGTATTGTAGGCCGTCTTTATGGTGAGCACCAGTTTGCCTGTGACGTATAAAGGAGACTCACAAATCCAGATTAACATCGGCATGAGATGCCAATCGATCTTTCGTAAGACCGCATTGCTTTCCGCTTCAGTGTAGTCGACTTGCTCGATATGAGCTTGAGCAGCGAGATCTACCACCCGATGGTGAGCCTTTTCCCCACTCTCGAGTTCGATGGGGACGTCTTGCTGCAAGACAGTCTCGAGATTCTTGTCCTTGTCGTTGTATTGAGCCATGGCTGTAGACTAGAGCTTGGTAGTAGTCTGAATCGAGTGAGATTGAAGGGACGACTGGGCGAGTAGTTATACCTTTCGCATGATTCGAGCCGGTAGATTTGGTCCGATAACCAGATCCCGAGCAGAATTCTCGGTGCTGTTCGGGGCTGAACCGCGATAGAGGACTGAAGGAATCCAGGATAGTCAGTATCTGCTGTTGATAAGCTTGTGTGTCAACCCCAGCAAGCCCTTGGTCATGACTGGACAATCGAGGCATCCTGTGATAGGCGGAAACGGGGTCGAACTCTTTTCGCTTAATTGGTTCCCCGAAAAGGGAGTTCGGTGCATCTCGGGGGACATTTTACCGTCACGTACGTGGGGGTACGTGGGGAACACCCCATGATAAGCATCCGTAAGCATCGCAGTGTGAATAGATACGACGGGCCATGGAGGTGCACCACATAAACATGTAAAGCTCGAGACTCGGTTGGTCAACTCAGCGAGACTTGACACTTGCCCCCAAACATGTCCCGGTTGTCCCCGACTCGACCCCTTTCAGACCGATCTTCTTCTCCATCGACTTCGACACAACAGGGCAAACCCCGCGCCCATCGGGCCTGTCACTACTGCAGATCCCATCGCATCAAGTGAGCCTGACATTTTCGAGACGAGCTTAGCTCAAATGCAAGATGTGTTCCACTGCCCGATGATGAGAGATGCAAAAAGTGCAGAGACCATGGGCGTGATTGTGATAAGGAGTCTGCCCCACCCAAGGTATTGACAGGAGCCATCTTTGGCAAATCACAGCTGATAATCATCAGGACGTGAGACCTCGGCGAAGATTGTTGTTTCGCAATGCGGCTCTGTCACAGGCAACACATCTCGATGCGGTTTATTTTGGTAGTTCCAGCTTGGCGTTGTTGGCCTGGCGACATGCGCCCCAGACGCCAGATGTTATCGATAACTTTAGGCAGGTCGACGACAAGTACGACATGTATAGAGGCAGTATAGGTGGAGTGGAGCAGAATGGGCTTTTGATAGGACAGAACTCTGTCGACCCTATCAAGAGCGAAAAGGCAACGTTGATCTCGGTCAACATGGTGCAAGCGAGACTTCAGCAGGAACTGGGTTCGGAAACTGTCTTGCGATCATGTGAGTGCCATTTTGGCACGGCGCGATCGCTGAGTGCAGTGTATGAAACATGTAGGGACCGCATCATACCCCTCTTCCCGGTCATCTCAGTCTCCGAGAGTCTGTTGGCCGACAAGGCCAACGAGAGTCATGTCGACAAGTACGCCGCAGTCGATCCAAACTCGACGCCGTCTACTCCCCTGCCGCACATTGTACGCATGATACACTGTGCCATAGCATCTCGAGCTCGAGATGTTCCAGAAACCATACGTCAGAGTATCCTCACATCGCTGCATAGTCTCCTACTAGGCCCGGAGATGGCCAAAGTCGCCTCTGTGCGTTGCCTCGGCAGTGTGCAGGTGCTTTTACTCCTGAGCATGTGTGATGAGCTACATGCTGCCGATGCTGTTCAAGCTAGGGAGAATGCTTGGCAGAATGTGGGCACTGCGATCCGCATGGGTTTTGCAATTGTATGTCTTTTTCTACCTGCAATGTTGACTCCAGGCATTACATCGGCATGTATCCGGCAGTCAAATACAATATTATCAGCTCAATCGCCGTCTAAGGGTATGGGGTGCAGCCATTATCATGGACAGATGGTAGATACCATGAAGTTTGGAGATCGAGGGGAAAGCTGATCAGCAGGCAAGCGGTGCGGACAGGCCGAGGAATCAGTATCGATGTAGCGGACTGCGATGCACCTCTTCCCAGGCATTTCGCGGACGGCATCCGAGATGGAGAGAATCGGAGCAAAAACGAGCCGATTTTCCCTTGCTTTCGCTTTCTGAGCGAACTCACTTCGCTGAGTCTACTCCTGGGTCGAGCTCGTATGGCTGCGCAACGCTCCGTCGATTATCTCAGCTGACGTGCAGATCGACTTGTCGGAGGACCCGCCGGGATGCAATCAACCGATGATTTGTCTCTCCTCATACTACAAGGAGATATCGATACATGGATTGCACAGCTTCCACATTCCTGGCCATATTCCATCAACCTCGTTCTACGGCAGGCTCCATCCCTGATGAACCTCTTCATCGTGGGCTTGGAGGTGAGTAACCTTCTGCTTCTGCTTGCTAATGCCCAGTTCACATTCCAGCGCACTCTCTTATGGCCTGCAAGCCCGCTGCCCTCTCATATCACCTTCAAACCTTCACGAGAGAGATGGTTGTTGCTTTGTCAGAGAGCGGAGCAGGCGATATACTGGATGAGCTCTCCGGATGGAGCATTCTACTTGGATATATGGTCAATGACCATTTACCCTGCTTGTGGGTGCCTGATTTGATTTTAGACAATCCGGCTCATCACAGTCTGCTGCGTGGTCATCATGCTGAAGGCCCTGGAAGAGTCGAAAGATGCGCATCACCGGTGGCTGTTGGAAATGGCAGATACAATCTTACAACAATGGGCACAGCAAATGCCTTCTGACCGGGTCAGGCAGAGAACAGCAGCAATGTCTGGCATCTTGCGAGCGGCTTCTCCGAAAGATACGACGGTGCCAATGACGGTTAAAGATCTACTGTGGACGGGCCCAAATTTGGAGGAAGACGCTTTAAATGGAGTGGATTCGTTAGGTTTCGATACTTTTGGCCTAGATCCAATGTGGTTTGAGAATGTTTGAGCTTGATTCGTCGATAGCGATGTCGCAGATACAGTATGTAGGCGGGCATTGTCAGTGACAGCAACCTGCTGCTCACAATCATTTTGTAGCTTTTTACCATTTCCTATAGTATGCCTCAATTGTTCGAGTATGCCGTGTGTAGCCGTCGACTAGCCTGTTCAAGGTCCTGTGCACCTTCCGAAGTGCTAGAGGTGTCGGCTTGTTATCCCATAGGTTCCCCGAATGTACCCCGAGAGCAGCCCGTCTCGAGCTCGGTCCCTCACGCGGAGCTGCTCGCCGAGACCCTTGAACCAAAACATAAAGGTCGCCAGCGATATCTTTTGTCCTGATACGTGGTCCTACACGGTGAACATTCTACAGAAGCAGACCACCCATCATGACCGCACACGATTTGACAGCCGCACGACAAGTCGCCCGACGAAATCCCCTCAAAGAAAAGCTGGTCGCCGGTAGACTGGCACATGCGCTGTCCATCAAGCTCGTGAGCAGTATCGAGATCGTGGGGTACGCAGCTGCGGCAGGCTACGATTGTATACTCATCGATCTCGAACATTCTTCTTTTGGTCTAGAGGTCACCAACCAGCTGAGTTGCGCCGCTTTGGCAAATGAGTGAGTCTGACCACAGAGTGTGCGACGGAGCTAAAGGAGACAGGATCACGCCTATCGTTCGAGTACCCGGCAACACTTCGGACTGGATATCCAGAGCGCTGGATGGCGGTGCACAAGCCATCATTGTCCCTCATGTCAACAGCGCTGCCGAAGCGGAGAATGTCGTGCGATATGCCAAATTCGCCCCGATCGGGGAACGCTCGGCGACTGGGACAATGCCAATGCTGCGGTATGCGCCTGTGCCTGCAAAATACGCCAATGTGGTATGCAACGAGCTCACAACGGTAATATGCATGATAGAGACTGTTCGGGCAATGGAAGACGTCGAGTGAGATAGTTTTGAAATGGCATGACACCTGACGCTACAGGTCGATAGCCGCCGTGCCGGGCGTGGACGTCCTATTGATAGGCTGTGGAGATCTCACCTCAGAGTAAGCTTTGCGAGATGATGATGCATCCCCGCTGACGAACAAGTATGGGCATACCAGGGGAGTATGATAGTCCCCGGATCGAAGCGGCATTTGACAGAGTCGCCGCGGCAGCGCGAGAGGTCTCGGTGGACGGAAGATTGCTTTCGGTCGGGTTTGGTGGTCTACAGTAGGTCTCAACGTCGATGGAGCGACGTCAATGGATGCTGATATCTTCAGTGGTCGCCTTGATCTTGTTGAGAAATTTGCAAAGAAGAACAGCAACGCGCGATTCGTCATGGCTGGGGCGGACAATACGTTCCTCTTGCCAGCGGTTCAGTCTGGAGCACAAGCGGCTCAGCAAGTCGATAACTCCCTGCCATAGCTACTTGCAAGAGTAGGGTGAGATTGCATTGAGCGTGTATGCGTGCATTTCCTTCCTGCAGTTTGGAAGAAGCCCCGCGTTTGATGTCATTCATCTAGTTTTCCGCGTCGGATCGCAAGCGGGTAGACGATGCTGAGGTCAAGAACGAGCGGCTGATAAGTGTGTATCAGTTCAACTGCGTCCTGCTGCAGTCCAGGTGTATACTGTCCTAGCTCGCGGCTGCGAAGAGGGATGTGGGATAAAGAAAGACTCAGGGTGTGCGCGCTCCGAGATCACGTGTCGGCGCTTCCGGTGCCAAGGTTCCATAGTTACTCAAGGCAGATCCACTCGTAATCTGGAGTCGAAGTTCGTAAGCGGAATATTTGAGATCCAGCCTTTGAGTGATCGCGTGGTATCACGCAGCCTGGGGCCGCACGTTGCTAAAGAAAAAGAATTGACAACACTCGTGTGGACGGCGCGTTTTTAGGCTCGGCGTCGTCAAACAGCGACTGCCGTAAAATCACGCGCCTCGAATCTTGAAACCCCTCTGGCGGTGTGTTACTGACCGTCGGATTAACTATACCATCGGATATCGTTTGGCGTGATGTACAGAGTTGAGCAGGTACAGGAAGGCTGGGCCACCTCCGACTTCGTTATGCGCCTCCAACGCTCATGGGCTTGTCACTCGTGTTTGTTGATACTGCACATGCCCCGTTGTTGACACACACGAACAGACCTTCCGAGGAGCCATATAAAACGAGAGCTCACAGTATTCACGATGATATCCATACCTTCCACTTACTACAAACAACAATGGTATCGCGTTTGATCTCCCTGGGACTCGTCCTCAGCCTCGCCTCCTTGGTCTCGGCTGGAAGCATTGCAGACAGAAGAGCGCCGCATCCTCAACCCGCTGTGTATCAATCAAGGCAGTTGACCCGAGACAAGTTGCTCGTCCAGCGACAACACAAGGAAAGGGTACGACGAGGAGAGCTTCGACCACGAGCTTCGGACAAAGTCTATCCACAATGTTCGACAGCGACGATCGAGGGGTATGCCGTGTTTCCAGGCTAGTGAGTCACAAAGGGTATCCATCATTTCCGGCTGATCCTTCAGTACATACGCAGGCAATGATGTGTGTTATTCCATATGACTGCTTCCGTGCGCGACACTGACTTCTGCTAGATGGCGGGCGGTCCATTCGGCCCGTTTGTCGAATCCTTGTGCTCGGAGCGTTGCGCTGCGACGACTGGTGAGTCGAGGGCCCTCAACGAGGTCGTTGACTATAGGATGTGTCGGGTACTATTTCAACGGTAACAATGACTGTCCATGTGACATGAAGGTCGTTGCGACGGATAATGCTGGGCTGGTATATGATCAGGATGCTGCCGATGCGGGAGCAGAGACGGCTTTTCTCGGTTCATGTGCTTCCGTCGCACAGTATTGTAAGTGCCCCTGAACGTATGGTCAACTAACGCCGAAAGTCACTGCGGACAAAATGAACGATTGTTGCGATAGCTATAACAAGTACCCTACATGCTCAGTGACCACAATACCAGGCTGGGCGCGACTTTCTCAGTGGTATGTTGGTCTCTGACAACCAGGCTGTGAGGCTGACGGTACAGGGACTATCTCGGAGATGATGTGCGTCGTGGCTCTGCGATCGGCAACCCTGCCTGCCTATGAGCTAACTGCCAGCTTGACGGCAACCCCCGGACCGCCGATACCGAGGAAGATTGCTTAAATATGTGCACAGACGAGAATAATGACAATGGCGGTACGAAGGGTCGATGTCTCGGTGATCGGTCTTGCTGATTCAAAGACTGCGCCAGTGTCTTCTACTGGGCTTCCTTGAAGAGGTGCTACTTGAAATACTCGAGCGGAGATGGACCTATCTTCTCAAGCACCTCAGAAGCTGCACAAGATCCAGGATCCGCTTTCGACGCAATGGGCACTTGTAACTACTTGGCCAACGAGGTCGGTGACTACGGTCGTGAGTGAGTCACGTTGTTATTCTTTGGGCTAGAATGAAACTGACCTATTCAGAGGGTCCAGACGGTTTCATGTCAGATTGTTGCAACTCAAAGTGATGTATGACATGATGTGGAGTGGAGGCAGGACCCGCGGGCTCTTCAATCCCTTCACGATGACCCTGTATGCATGAGTGTGGATCAGATACAGCCAGGCATCGAGCTGCCGCTCAGGCTCCTCAGAATGCAAGTAGGATCCGGATCCTGATAGCATCCATCCCCATTGAATTAGTCTGCTTGTCTATCAAGCAGAGCATCTTTCAGGCTCCGGATCTCGAGTGTAAGATTGCCAATCGCTGCGACCAGCTTGTCGGTATCGGCCGCCCTTGTCTTGCGGGTGGGTTGACTCGACAAGAAGAACACGAGTAGTATCCCTATCGCTGGCAGGAATGTGACGGCCATTTGCTTGAAGTCTTCCCATGGTGTCTTGGTGCTCTCGACCGGCAACTGACTACGACATGAGGTTTGGATCTTGGGTACACTCACATTTTCGTGTCAGAAGTTTGGCTGGTGAGACGAGACTCACGATCCTGAGCCATCAACGGCTCGACATCAGTGGCCCATTGAGCGGTGCCAGCTTCTTGCCTTGATTTATTGGATTGGCTCATCGTCGTGCAGTATCACCGGGCAGGCAATGGAGATTGAGGTAGACCCAGTGCCAGAAATAGGACTCGGCGACCTCCGAAGACGGAGACTGGAGATTGGGGCCTAAATGACTTGGTGATGTGTATATGACTCGTGCTTGCACACCGTGTCTGTCTTCTATTGGGCCATTCAAGTCTGCTTGACCTTCTGCGGGAGCTAGCAATGCGGTGCCAACAGGTTCTCGACGGAAACAGGATGCCACACTCGAAAAGACCTGCACAGCTGAGCCAGGTCCGAGCTGAAACACACTACCGCCCACCCATCAACATCTCCTCACCCCACACATCCTTTTTCTCATCTTGCTCTGATTCGCGACCATTCCATCTGCCAAGAGCCTCAAATCACGTCGCAGGAACGACGGGCAATAGGACGCTCACAGATTCGGCTTGAGACTCGTTGCGACAGCTTTACCTTGATCGCCCGAGGCGCGTCAAAACAGCGAGGGCCCGTCAACCTCGCCGGACATGCCAGACTCTGACGGAAGACGCACCATAGAAGTATCTTCGCCGCTCGTTCCGAGATCGGAGCCCATCTCGTTGGCGGTCGGCCCGGATGATACAGTAGTTGATGTTCTGGCACAGATCGAGAATGATCGGACGGGTGTACTGACTCTACCTGATCATACCGCGAACGATTGGACGGGAGATGTATCTGGAGATCACTGGACTCTGAGAGAGGATCGACAGATAGAAGAAGGCACATGGTGGACTGAAGCTGAAGTTGAAGCGTTCAAGGACCGTGAGTCGCCAACCAAGTCCGAGCTGAGCAGTCAGCGCTTTGCGATCCGTCAGACCCTCTGCCCCCTTGTCTTTCGTTCACCCTCATACCGCCTCGTACGCCCCTTGTCCGCTTGAACGTCACCCTACCTACCACGATCGCCAGTAGACCGATTGTCATCAACCTTCCCCTCTCACCTGGAACCACCACCTACGACCTGCTCGAAACGCTCAAATCAGATCTAGGCCTCCCGACCTCCACGTCTGATCTCGTGCGCAACAAGCTCAGAGGAGGAAATTCTCGAGCAAGGTCACGCTCGCATGTCAGCTCGATCTTCAGTGTGGCAGGATCTGAGTGTGAGGCTGGGTCTGCGGATGAAATCAGCTGGAAGATCACGGTTATGCCGGGGAAGGGAGAATTGGTCGCGGCAGACAATGTCATGTCTCGTCTCAACGGGAAAATGATGGTGCACTTGCTAGTGGCCATGGACGAAGATTGGTTGCTGCAAAAGATGGACCCGAGCACAAAAAGTCCCACGCCGGATCTGGAGGAAGAAGAGAGAGACACCCTCAAGGCGTCGACTTCGGGCCAAGCAATCTCCTCACCGGAAGCAGCGGGATCTCTATCACCACCGCCGTCATTCCAAGGCGGCACAAGCTCTTCTCATCGGTTGTCTGGGTTGTTTCATGGCTGGCTCGATTCCAATCAACGCCCTGCACCTCCACCTTCACCTCAGCTGTCGATAGTCAGCGGTCAGGGAGCTACACGTACTCCGCTGAACATGAACGATTTGGCAGGTGCCCTTTCAGGCGGTTCGAGACCCATCCTAGCCTCAAATATACGACAAACTTATGGTCGACCGGGATCCATCTCCGCTCCAATCAAGTCTCCCATCTATACTTCACCCAAGATGTCTGCATCTCGCGACCTACAAAGTCCAACACACATGGGCTTTAATGAAGCGCAATGGGAAGCTTTTCTCGACGATCTCAATCTGCATGGACCGAAAAGGGACGCAATGTCGGATCTTGCAACGGACCGAAAGGCGTATCTCCTAACGCAGAGTCAGAATCGAACCACTCCTCCCAAACTTAGCGGCCAAGAAACATCCAATTCTCCTTCTTCAGGCTCACCAAGCACCGCTTCCCCAGAAACGTCGTCACCGAAGCTCGCATCATTCATCTCACTCTCGGCTGGGACTTCACTGGGCTTGACACGTCTACTCCCCCAGCTGACAGGGACGAGCACAGATTCTACTCGGTCACCTAATACGGCGAAGACAGGATGGAGTAATCGTCTCAGCCTAGCGAGTCTGGGAAGCTGGACCGGTGTGTCTGTACCGTCGGAGGGAGAGCTACTGAGACCATCGGCCGATGAGGAGGAGGATGGACAGCTCACACCTCGAGCGGAGGCCGCCAGCCTCTCAGAACAGTCTGACAAAGACATCCACATCATCGAAAAGCAGACTACTGGTGGGTTGTGGGGCTGGTGGACCGGCACAGCAAACAAGCCTGAAGAAGGTTCACCAGCACACTATGTGCAGGGATTGAAGGACGTGTGAGTACACTGCAACGGCTTGGGCTGATCATACAGGAAGAAGACGCCTACCATGATGAACAAGCTCCTTGTATCATTACGAGTGACCCTGTCCACCGCCAAACTAGCATTTCTGCACGATTTCGTTCGATTGGCCGGTCTAGACGGCTTGTCAGACTGCCTGTATCGTCTGACCTTGACGGTCCCAGAGGCCGGCGGTATAGGAGAGCAGAATGTAGTTGAGATTGTAAAATCTCTGAGAGTACTGATGAATACCGATGTACGTAAAGTATATTACATTGCCCAGGCCCTGACAACAGATCGGATTCACAGGTGTCCTCGATCGGCCAAGCCTGCTTTGTCACATAGCTTGGGCGTTCCGTATACCTACTCTTCGGCTGCGGTGTCAATCTGCAGATTTACTATCGGGGCTTTGTGTGCTGTCACCCTACGAAGGTCACGGCTTGGTCTTGTCTGCATTGTCAGAGAAACGTGATGATGAGCAATTCCGGTTTCAGTGGCTAATCGAGAGTCTCGCTATCACTCGGGGTTTTGGTCTAAGCGGTCACGATACAACATCTATGCCGGAAAGCCTGTGGGAATGGCGATCAGCAGTCATCGGCCTTCTCAACGCGCTCGCAAACACCCCGGATAATCTCGAGCTGCGTTGCGAGCTGCGCGGAGAAATGCATCGTCGTGGGCTCGTCTCTGCCTTGGACGTAAGTTTGTGCCTGTCTTCGTGCTCAATGATTCACAGTCAGGCTTTGCGACACCAAGATCCACCGGAATCATTCGTTTCTCAGATCGACCTGTATCAAGAGGAAAGCAAGGAAGACTGGGCAGAACTACGTTGGCTCAACCTGTCGGAAGCGGAAGGGGGACTGCATGCGGCAGCTGGGGCGCTGATCAGGGCTGCAGAGAATTCCGGAGGCATCAAGGAGATCATCCTGGGAATCATGCAGCGCCTGGAGATCAGTTTGAGTAGAGATGTCGATGAGTGAGCCTCAACGCCGCACTGAATAGCTGATTGCAGTGAGCTAAAGATCAAACTCGTGTCACTACTGGAATCATTCGGACAGCATGTTCTAGACATAGTCGACTTGTAGGTCTGGTGATGCAGGTGAGCTGACAATTTAGGGATGAAGATTGGGACAATGCTGTCAGTCGGTTCGTAGCTGACCTTGGTGAAATCCTTCCCACGGCAACATTTCTCGACCTAATGCCCAAGAATAGTCGCTCACGCCTCTCGCCCGGGTCGTCTCCTGTGGCATATGACGATCCTATGCTACTTAGCGGGGTGCCAGGCTCGGGACCAGATATCGAGGAGGCAGACGGATTCGCCGCCAGCTTGTCTACAGTGTCAGCGGTATTGACCGAATCTTCACGCACACATGACAGTGAATCACACCGTCACGGAACCACATCCAGCTCTTCCTCTCGGAAAGACGCGACTTCTACTCCCTCCAGCACGCTGGGTGTGATAGGATTACTGACGGAGTCAACGACCCACAAACTACAGGCTGCCTCGACATCGTCAACAAGTCAGGGTATCTCCCCGCCTCCCCCTCCTCCACCGCCACCCTTACCACCTGCAGCACCTACTCCATCATATGCTCCTCTGTCTCCGCCAGCCCCTCCCCCTTCCCCTCCTATAAAAGGACCGTCTCCACCTCCGCCGCCACCTCCTCCACCTTTACCACCTCTGCCGCCTGGTTCACGACCTTACTCCAAGGTCCCGGTGTTGTTCTCTGGTTCCTCATTTCCCCCACCTCCCTCACCTCCCCCTCCCCCGCCTTCTTTCCATCCAACGCCTCCGCCGCTCTCTGGCGGTGCGGTGGCGAATGACAACACAATGCCGCCTCCACCTCCGCCGCCTCCACCTCCGCCCCATCCACTACGTTTGCTAGGTCAGCCGGCTGCTCCGCCGCTGCCTCTGCCACCCGGTCTCTTCAGGTCTGTGGCCCCTATTCCCGTCGCACCTAAGATCAGGCTAAAAGTGAGTCAAAGAGGCTGCGCGTCTTCACGACCTCACCCACAGCCTTTCTTTTGGTCAAAAGTACCTCAATATTCCGTCCAAGGTACGATCTGGGGCCAACTTGAGCCTGCGTCGGATATGGTTCTCGACGATCTCGTCGACGTCTTCGCGATTGATCCTGCGCCTGCGCTTAGATCCGACCCAAAGGCGAAAAGCAAATCCACTGGAGTGATCTCCGTCCTCGATATCAGTGGGTCGTTCAAGAGTCCTTTCTCTTTTCGCTGATTGTAGCACGATCGAACAATGTAGGAATCATGCTGGTGCGGCTACGCATGCCTGCGAGGAAGATCAAGCGGGCGATACTCGAGATCGACGATGACGCTCTCACGGTCGACGACCTCTCTACTATAAGCCGACAACTGCCATCAATCGAAGAAACCGAAAGGCTAAAGGCGTTCGAGGGCGATCCGGAAAAGCTCGCCAAGCCGGATCAGTACTTTCGAGAGGTGAGTTTCCAAATGTGACCTGCCTAATGTACCAGATCAGCGGCGTACCAGATCTCAAGAACAGGCTAGATGCAATGGTATTTAGAAGACGATTCGACATGCTCCTTGGGGAGATTATGCCTGATCTTGGGATCGTTCGTTCCGCGGCCCTAGAACTGAAGGGCAGCGAAAGACTTCGAGAGGTGCTTGCAGTAGTGTTGACCTTGGGCAACGCTCTCAACGGAGGGACGTTCCGCGGCAATGCCGCTGGTTTTCAGCTCGAGGCTCTGACAAAGGTAAGTCGACGTGTGGTCAGACGCCTGACTGGCAGCTTAAGGAGACACGGACTGCGAAAGGATCAGGCTGCCCGACTCTTCTTCACTATCTTGCAAGAGTCCTGATCCGTGCCGATCCTCGACTGATTTTGTTCTTGGAAGACATTCCTTCATTGGAGGCTGCTGCCAGGAGTAAGTCTGGAAATCAATGTCTTCTCGCTAATGACAGTCGTCATGGCAGAATTGGCATTGTCTATCGATGCCTTGCGCAAGTCCTTGGGAAGTACCAAGACTGCCTCTCTTGTTAAGCCATCCGAGCCAGACGACGCACTTCAGGAGGCACTGATCCCGTTTATCGCCGTGGTAGAACCACGAATGGAAAAGCTAAATCGACTGCATGCCGATCTGCAAAAGGAACTCACTGGGCTCTTGACCTATCTCGGAGAAAAGGATGGAAGCGTGGAATCGCTTTTCAACACGATCCTCACTTTTGCCCATGGCTTGCAGAAAGCCGCAGCAGAGATGACTCGGCATGCTGTGACGAATTCAACGGATATAACGGGAAAGCCAGACAAACGGGTTGTGATGTCGGAACATACTGTTAATGCCATGTCTAGCCGATTGGACAAGCACGAAGCAATGCTGTCTGCCGTGACAATCAAGAAACCATCAACATCCAAGCCGAAACTTGGGCCCCAACCGCCGCGCGTCCCCGATGAGGCACATCTTGACGTGGTAGGCGGTACCATTGCAAGAGGAAAGAGAACCATGAGAGGGACATTGTCTAGAGGAGAACTGGACGAGGCTATCAAGAGTATTCATGGTGGAGTGAGACGTAGGGAGAGGGAGACACTGGGAAGAGGTGGAGGCGTCAGATTGAGCAAGATGTTCCTCGATGGAGCACATGCGGGGACCACAGGAGGGGGCAGTGTGAGAGTCAAAGTAGAGGATCGGTGAAGAGAGGAGAGGCAGGATTGGGGATCTACTGTATTATAGCGCTTTGTACGGTATTCAGTTCTGCGTACATTGTATGAGACGGTGCATCTTGGTCCATTTGACACCCTCATGAAAGCAATTTGCGCGTGAGGGCGCCAGACCATTGCGATACATGATTTGCATTCAAGCAGCATTGAAAGCACAAATTTGATTTCTCTTTGATTTACATTTCGATTTTCTCCTTTACACTATGCACAATGATAAATTCTCCATCTTCCTGTTTTCTGCATTTTATTCTTACATTGTCAAAATCTCACAACTCCGTTTATCGTATCTGTTGCGCCGTCGAGTGGTCGTTTCTACGTCATTGTTCACTGCTTCATCTGTCCCCATAAGCCTCTCCGACTCGTCTCGCCACTTGGATATCTGTACTTACAGCAAAAGCATTCTTGGTCTGAGTGGGGCTGGTACCCATGAACCCGCCCGAGGGAGGCGACTGGGCGATTCCATAAGAGGTCTTGGCAATGTGGGCGAGATCAACCGCTGAGCATAAGTATCCCTCTTCTTGATTCACAAACCAACTTACCACCCTTGTGCTTGACGTTCTCTCGGTATAGTCTGGCTCGTTCTCGCTCTTCATCCGAGACATTGCTCATTCGTCTGCCACCCTTGCCCCCAGCGACAGAATCAATGGATGACATCGAGTCTGAAGGCGAGGTCGCGATGACATCTCGTTCCACGTTGCCTCCCTGGCCCTCCAACGCCTCTCCGTCGGCAGCTTTGGGAAGTCGACCGAGCGGACCGACCTTGTATCCACCTTCGTGACCATTTTCGTTGTCATTGGCATTCTGGTTGGTTTGGAGATCACCCTCCATGTCAAACACGTCGTCCTGCTCCTGCTCGGCGTCTCGAGTGGCAGCTGCTTCGAGTTCACCTTCTTGTTCGTAAGAACCCCAATTATGAGCGCCGGCCCCATTCTTTCGTTGAGTCTCCGACTGGTTGGTGAGACCCGAACGGGATCGGCGGTCCTTGAGCATCGCGGCAGGGTATTGGTTTCGCTGACAACATTGGAGCGAGTATTCATAGAAGGAGGATTAGGGGTTTCAGGTATATCCGATTATGGTGTAGCCGGGGTGCAGTAACCACAAGAGTTGGGAGTCGATCACAAGGTTGCATAGGGACAAGGATTCGTGAATTGAACAGAGCATGAGGCGAGCGAAACAGGTCAGACCAATGGTACGGTTGGAGGGGGGAGCGGAAAGACGAGGTCAGCGCTGACGCGAGATGGACCACCAGCGCAGCAGGTCAACCAGCGCGTATGATACTCACCTCGGTTCTTGTCATCTTGCCTGATGATCACTTTGTTCTGAGTTGGACTGTGATAGACGTGCGTGGAAGACTGCTTGTCGCTGTTGGATGAGATGAAATGATGTGGGAGTGAGGAAGGGGATGGGGGGGATGGGGGGGGGGGGGGGTTCTGGACTATATATGCCCTGCTCGGAGAGGGGGTGGATGATCACAAGACCACCCCTCTGATTTCCCCCACAAACCCCGCATACCCACGACCCCCGCGGTATCTGGTCTTATTACGTAATATCACCTCATCATTCCCTATTGCCGCAGCTGTGGCGTCGGATCTCCACCTTATTGAATGTGGTACCCGGATGAGACAGGCGATACGGCTCGACGGGGTCATGATTGACTGTGACTTCGGTAGACCACTTTTGAAGCGCGATGGAGACATTGAGCGAGTGTTGTTCGACAAAAGACCTTTCACTCGAGTGCGGGATCTCTGTAAGATTCGTCTCTGCTAGTGATCCTTGTGCCATGACACTCGGATTCTCTTGATAATGGACTGACAGCCATCTGAGCTAGTAAACGCTAATACTACACCTGGTAGCCGGATTGATGGGAAGCTCAATGCATAGGACGGTGCCATTCACCTCAAATCTTCTGGTGGTGTCTGTACCTCATTCCAAGGATTGTGATATCGACTCTCATAGTCTTCGATGGGAACCGGTCTGAGAGGGTCCAGTGGTCCTCGAGTCTTGAGGGTTTCCTTCAACCCCTCGATCCATTCCCGATCGTCCGCCCCACCTGAAAATCCGATATCCATCTGTTCGAAAGTCTCCTCAATCTCTCTCTCAGCCTGCGCTGCATCGAAGATGGCTGACCATGCCGGATCAAGCTTTGCCATGGTGTCGAGGAACTCTGTGCGGTACCGCTTGTACATTTCCCAGGACATCATCTCTTGGTCGTAAGAAAGATTTGGACCGTCTTCATCCATCGGTTCAGGTCTGTGCCTCTGCGACTCGTCTCTGAGAAGTCGAGGAGGCTGACAGGCGGACCAGAGAGGTTTGGTGTTGACAAATTCCCAATCGATGATCCCCACGATAGTCCCTGTTTCGTCGACCATTATGTTGCCGGGGTGCAAATCATGTGTTGACAGAACAGTCTCTTCAATGGTTCCCCTGACAAACAGCTGGTCGATAACCTCGAGAAGCTTCGGTACAAACTTGATGGTCTTCTGGGCGATCCGACGGGCGTAAAGGAGATCGTCCTCATCCTCGAATTCCAGTGGATCAAACGTATCAAACGGGTTATTCCCGTAGAATTTGAGGATATCGCTCAAGCTCGTAGAAAGCCATTCATGACTGTTCCTGAAGGGCCGACAAGCGCTTTCGATTTTGGTGTAAGCGCGTTCCAGAGACAGGAATTTGCCAAGTTCGGGGGCTTCGTCGGTCCTCGAAAAATTTCGTAAGGCTCCGATTCCTTTGAATCTACACTTGTTGAGTTCGGCGGTGAACTTTGCTAGCTGCAGGGTGAAGTGGGACTTTTGGTCGGGAGAGAGAGAGAGCCAGACTTGGTGAACAGGGTTTGCATCGAGAAAGGCCATCAGAATCCAGGGGAACCGAATATCGTTTGCCGAAGTAGCTTCATAGGCAAAGACCTTGGGAATCGGGGTAGAGATCTAAAAATCAAGACCGATTGTGGACTCTGATCGATCACTACTTACATTTTTAGCAAGGAAAGTCATCGTTGCGACCTCACTCTCCACCTTATCTGGGACTGACAAAGGGAGAGAAACGCGCAAGGCGTAGGACAGATTGGTCGTAGAGATCTTGTAGACTTTGTTGAGACCTCCCTGCCCATAAAGCATAACGTCTGTGATAGCAGTATCACGAGGGAGATATCGTTGTACCACATCGCGGATGATGTCAGTTTCGGGCTCGACAGTCCATTCAGGGGTCGGTGTCGGAATGAGCCCTTCACGTTTCCACTGCACTCCGTATGCAGACATTGCACTTGTGCGCGTAAGACGAGGTGAATAATGGAGAGTATCAGTAGCCAGTCGATTGGTGTCGTGATCGCGAATCCAGTCGTGAAATAAAGCCAGGTCGATCGACTCGATCCCAATCGGTACCGAAGTCGCGAGGTGGCGAGCTGCTCTGGTCCCCTGTGCAACAGGACCAGCGTATGTTTCACTTTGACCGTTCATTCGTCTCACTTGTCGCGACTCGAAAAGAGGAAGAGCAAGGTCGATGCAAGATGCACAGCTACCTCTCTGCACAAACTACAGCAACTCAGCAATACTCCAGAACTTTCGGATTCGACTGCTGACATGTCGTCGGCTGTTGACCCTATCAGTGCGAGGCTGATGAGGGTTATCGATGATTTTATCGACCAAATCACCACTGAGGTACTCATGAAGGCTGGAGGCGCGACTTCGAAGACTCTGCTCAAAGATAAAAACTTCAGATTGGACTTTCAAGGGGTAAGGCCAGGAGATAGGCGAAGAGCTGATCGAGGCAGCCCGCTATCTCCTTCGAGCCTCAAGCAGTCAACCTCCAACTTCAGGTCAACAAAGAAAGCCGAAAGACCACGCTCAAAAAGTTGAAAGGTGCATCGATCGGCATCGCGTTCGCGCCCTCGGGGGATTCGCCTCTGTGGCGCAATGGAGGTTATCACGCCATTAATGTGAGAGAGGATCTCCGGCGGACCCTTTCCACTGCAGAGGACGGGGAATTAGAGCAGATAGGGAAAGTCGCGAGTCAGCTGGCAACCGAGTTGTATCTGGAGCGGACAAAAGGCTGTGCGTCTGAGTACATCAGCAGTCATCAAAGCGAAGAGCTGATCATCAGATACTACCTTGACGAAAGCGAAAGGGAAATTGACTCACCAATGAGGTGCTATACTGTAGGTGTACCTTGGTGCAGTAGATGCCGAGAAATCTATCGCAAAGCAGCAATATGCATATAGAGCAGCGCGAACATCTATAGCACATTTGCTTCTTGTTTGCTCTAGAAGCTGAGTTGCCGACTTTCCTCCTCTTGAACATTATGTTGCCTCACAATGTCTAGAAACGCTGTCTCTGTCGAAGCTCTGAAGGTGAGTGACTCTTCCCGATCCAAAGCACTCACTCGTGCAGGGTCATTTCCACTGCATCCATATCCTTCTTCGCCACTTCCATCACGCGCAGTAAGCCCGGCAGTTCCATCTCGGTGACTTTCGGCACTGATATTCTCGTCGATGTATCCTTACTGGCTTTCGCGTCAAAATCATGTTGACGCAACCTGTCCACGACATAGTCCACAGCTTCGGCCTGGAGATGAATCTCGTATGTCGCGAACCGATCTTTCAGACTTCCTGGCGTACCAACCGCCAACATCCGACTGGCGATGATGCCTACACGAGAAGCTAGTGCGTCGACTTCTTCCATGCTATGCGTCGTCATGACTACAGCTCGGTTCCTTGTCAAACCCGCCAGCTGAAGACGTGTTAGTAGTGACGAGCGGGTCGAAAGGGTCAGCTCACCGTTGTCCAGGCTTCTCGCTTTGAAAACGGATCGACACCGCTTGAGAACTCGTCGATGAGCACAACTGGCCGATCGCCGACGAGAGCCATCGCGAGCGATAATTTCCTCTGGTTGCCACCCGACAAACTGGTAGCCAGCTGATCCGCCTTGGGCAGTAGTCCAGCGAATGAGAGAAGCGCATGAATGTCCTGTTTGAGAGGTCCACTCGGTACCCCTTTGAGTCTACCATATAGCCAAAGATGTTGGTATACGGTGAGCTTTGTGTCTATGGCATTGAACTGAGGGCATACACCCAAATTCGATCGCCTGAACGTCAGCGTGAACATTCCGGAAGCTGCAGTGACTCACGCGGCATTTCGAGCCTTGACAATTGAATGACCATAGACCGAGATATCACCGCTGGTGGGTACCTCTACGCCTCGGATGCAGGCCAGAGTGGTGCTTTTTCCAGCACCATTGGGTCCGATCTTCCCTCCATCAGCTTTAACACCCCAATCAATGAAGGAGAACATACCAGAGCGAAGGTTTGACCAGACGAAACTCCAAAGCTCACATCGTTCACTGCAAAGGCATCTGCGCCGGAATACTTTTTTCGCAAACGGCGCACTATCAGCTCTTCGCCTGTGTTTTCATCTTTGACTCTTTCCCGCTCGTCCGTGACGTCGCTCGATTCTTCAGACATGTCCGCGGAGTTTCTATTCCTATGCTTCCTTCGGAGGAATGCAGGGATAGGACTGCCCGAGTCGACGTAGACTAGCACTGCGAAAGCGAACACAGCCTGTATAACGAGATAGGTGATTGGGCCACCAAATCTGGTGATGGCGGAGAGAGGCGAGGAAGAGTAATTTCCGAGACCATCGCAGAGCAGCCCGAACAGGTTGATCGACACAAGACCCGCTCGAACTGGTATGTCAATACTTCGTGGAGAGCAAGGGAAGAGAGGACACACTGATGTTCGGAACTGGACTAATGATGGCGATGGTGAAATGACTGATTGTCATATGCTGCGCAGCTGAGGAGCTGCGATCATAGGTCAGGATCAGAAGGTATGCGGCGCTGTCATTAGCATGCACAAAATACGTCACCATCGACTGACAGGTATAGGAGGAACAAAATGACGTTGATGCCAGCGACCAAAGCCCACGCGGCCAATGGAGAGTTGAGAAACAAGGCGAACATGTAGGCGTACAAGGTTGACGCGATTCCATATAAAACGAAACAGATGAACATGTATCCTGGACCTGCGAATTGCTGTGTCAAAGTGAAGAAGAGCGCAGTGATGATTGCCGATGCAACCAGGATCGCGGGCATCTCAAAGCATAGATGCCCAAGCCACAGCGAGACAGGCGTCGCTCCGTTGCTATACTGATTGGCTCGGACGTTTGTAGCCCGTTCAAGAGTGGGGTAGATGACAGCGAAAGCAGGCCATACTGCTACTCCCAGACCGCTGGCCTCAGCACGTTGCATCCGATATTTCGATCGACTCACAAAAAGGCGATCCACTTCATAGCTTGAGCGGTGCTGAGGAAACTCGGAGAGGGTAGGAATTGAAAGTCTAGGTTGATCCTAAATGCGTCTTGAATATTGGTCGAGCCCACTGTTGATATACGGTTGAGCAACGCATTGCTCATCAGGTTCAAAGCGGAGAGACCTTTGTTGAGCACAGCACTCCCCTCCCAAGCGAACAGCGATTGCCCGGCCGTATCCGGGTCGAGCGAGATCCCTCCGAATGAATACGCGGAAGGATTATTGCGTATTGTATCCACGAACGTCTGATTGTTGGGTAGACTTTGGACAACATCGCCAAACAAGAAGCTGTATCCGCCCAACGCATCTTCCGGGGCGACGAGTAGCGGCGGGTAGACGAATGGGTAGAGACTCCTTGGAAATGTCAAAGTCTGGACCTGCCGAGCGTTGGTGATGAGGGCGCAAGTCTGTTCTCGGTCGCCTAGGAAGAACAAGGGGATACAGGTCGCACAGATGACCATGATGATAGCGACAACAGGTAAAAGCCACGATCGACGCAATATGATGAACCGTTTCTGTACAATGGTCCATGTATCCATAAATATCCCAGTCCATGCAGGCTTGCGTCCAGGAGTAAGGTTGAGATGCGACTCGGAACTGGCATCATTAACTTGTTCCAAATCCTTTTCGCTGGGCTGAGGCGCCACGAAACCAGACGACATTGGATCTATCGGTGCATCTGCCACAGCCAATGTCGATGTTGGAGATTCCTGATCTTCCGGTAGAGCGTTGATGTCTAAGAAGACCTGTTCCAATGTAGCGCTGTTAACCTGATATTTGAACGGTGTTCCCCGCGAGTTGCGTCTGATTGATTCCACGAGCTGTCTGACGACACTGATATCCGCAGAACCCGTAGAGAAGTGATACTTTCCACGAACCTCCCGGACGATAAAGTCAGGATGATCTCGCTGGATGTGTACGAGCCCCGACGAAGTGGCTGCAGTCTTATCCAAAGTGATTGAGAACCCCTTGCCGAGACGGTGCTTCAAGGCGACCGGGCTGTCCAACGCGAGCAACTTCCCTGGAGCTTGCAGAATCGCGACCTGATCGCCCAAATAGTCGGCTTCATCGAGGACTAAGGTATCAGCGATTGTTCCGCCCGTCTCGAGGATCACTCACAGTGGGTGGTCAACACTATCGTTGTTCGACCTCGATTGGCAGTGATGAGCTTCCAAATAGCTCTTCGACTCAATGGATCAAGGCCCGAGCTGATTTCGTCCAGAAGTAGCAGATTTGAACCCCCCGCCAATGCGCAAGCCAGCTGCAATTTTCGCTTCTGACCGCCGGAGAGGTTTTTGGAGAGAAACGAGACTTTCGGAGCCAGGTCGCACCGAGCCAGCAACTCGGTGTCGGCCTCTTCCTGCAGATGTTCTGGTGTATTCTTGATGGCTCGCCATAGGCGGATGTGCTGGACGTGAACATCACAGTGCAAATCGACGCCGAACTTACCTGAAGACAGGTCAACTCGTCCCACAGAACATCCTTCTGGGATGCTATGCCTATGTGCTGATCGTCCGCGTACCGGATCCTTCCGCTCGTTATCGAGAGAAGGCGAGCTATGGCGGACAAAGTGGTCGACTTTGCCGCTCCATTCCGGCCTAATAGGCAGAAGATCTCGCCTTTTGGTATGGAAAATGACAAGTTTTCAATCGCGACGACCGGTTTGCTCCTTCCGAATACACCCAAAGCTTTGGTAGAATACTCTTTTCGGATATGATCGATTTCTACTGCTGCACCATTGGTCACTTCTCGTGTCTCTGAGGACCGTCTTCGCAATATCGTACGTCGGAACCAGCCGATATAGTCTGGTGGTCGAACGCCATATGCTTTCGACTCTAGCCATGTGGCGATCAAGGGGAAGAGGAAAATGTCAATCTGAAGTTAGCTCGGAAGGAGTCTTTACTTACTATTGCTACTATCATCAATCCCAGAATGGGCGCGTCTCCTTTTGGGCTTCTCTTCAAGATGTCAGGATGGGCAGGAATATTCTCCCAGGCAGCAAGACCTTTGGTGAAGAAGGTATAGAACATCGGTGGGAAGATGAGCGTTAGGATGATCTGTATTCCTGCACCACTAGGAGCTATCAGAGCAACAATGGCGAGGATGATGGCGAAAAATGTTGCTGATCGTCAGCACTCTGTTTACTGAAATCGACCGAACCTGATATCGCCGCAAGAGTAGGGGCATTGGCGAACGGCACAGCAACGAGGTGCGTCCAGCTGGCGAGACTGAGACCAGTGATGACATAGAGTACGATTAGTAGACCGGCGTTGGTACGCTTGTAGATGAATTCGTGAAAGATGACAGCGACGACGACCCAAGCGATAAAGTATGCCGAGCTGATACTGAGATGCCACGATCTGGTTGTTAGCCTAGGTAGACATATCTGACCCACATGACTCTGGCGGATTTGCGACAGCCCATAGCGTCTAAATGAGCTGTTAGGGAAGATGCTCTTTCGGATGTCATGCTACCCGGAAGCTGGTATACCACTCCAAGGAATACCAAAAAGTGCGCCAAGACGATAAGAGACCGGATCCCCCTGAGATAGGCTGTGTACTTCAGCACAAAGCCAGATTATTGCAAGGGTCGGGGACCTACACAATCTGTCGCTCTCACTGCGTTCTTCTTGCGTCTGAGTTGTGTACTCCCAGTTGAGCGGTTCGGGCGGTGCAGTGCCCGTTGCCAACTCGATAAAGTTCTGCCGTCAAAAACTGTATCGACGTGTCTAGCGACAAAGACCCCAAAGGCTCGACTTACGCTCTCGATGGCCCACTGTAGAGGGAGGTACCTCGTCTGCACATCGTCCTGCCTCGGGTTATCCACATCGACCCTTGCCAGGCCGAAATCTCCCCTCAAGGTGTAGCTCTATCATAAGTACGATGTCAACCCATTCGGAAATACTCACGAGGGCTTGCGAGGCAGGATCGACCTCATCGAAGACCACCGCTGCGAAGCATTCACTTCTCAAATTGAAGTTGGTAGGACAAGCTCTCTCGATCTCCGCATTACTTTCCACCTTGACTATATCGCCGTTTACTCCATCCAGCACCCTATCCATGAGGGTATCCACAAAGCTGGTCGTACTGGAATTGACATTGCCTGGAGGCGCCCATAAGAGCTTGTAGCCGCCGAGATCTGACGGGAGACGGAGTATAGACGATATGTGTCCTGTCCCAAGCTATAGTTTCAGCCATGTGGACAAGAGATAGATGGAGATACCAACCACTGCTCGGGTAGTGAAAAAGTCCTACGGCATTAGCTCTCATCTTCCATACAGCGCTTTGCGCACCTGAGCCTTCGCGAAGAACGCAGCATAGGCAATGGGTAGAATTATACATCGTAATATGTTGATCCACTTGTGCCTCCATAAGATTATCCTGGACCAAAGTCAGCGATCGGTTCGGCGATCGGGATAGCTTTGTCGACGACTTGCCAGTTTTTTCTGCACAGTGCGCAGAATTGCGCAGAGAATGAGCCCATAGCTTGATGATGCTACAAAGATGGAAGTCAAGTCATGCTAGCGATACATACAACGAAAAGTCTCAAGCAGGAATCGATGACTAGCAGCCAAGCGTCTCAAGGCTGGGCACCGAGCAAACCGGAATGATCACCCATCATCGGTGTGTTTCCGAAATCAGCTCGGTCAGATAACCTCGGTTCAGGCAGCGGTGAGTCACTCTATGACGACCTAGGCATTCGAATCAACACCTAGCCATAGGCGATATCTTGCGCGAGATTGGTGTGATACATTTCTTTCAATGATATCTGCCATACAAATAACGGTACGATACAACTTTGTAGATCTGAAGACACAACCCTTTTACTTTTAAACCTTGCCATCCCGATCAAGCTCTCTTGCCGCTCGTTCCTTGACCACCGCCCAGACTTTCTTTCTCGCTCGAGAGACATCCGCGACTCTGTCTCTAGCCTCTTCTAGTCTCTGCTTGTACTCTGTGCAGTCCGCCAGCAACTCTGAGATCCTCTCTAACGCGTCGTCCACTGCTCTCGTCTGAGCCGTCATGTCGAGGTTGTATTTCACTGTATGGGGACGTGAGACGTGGTTGACGGGGAGTCGAAGACCGGGATGACTGGGACTCGGGACAGCTTTGATGGTCAAGCCCCCCGGAATAGTGAACAGCCGTTGCACTGGGGTAGGAATAGGTTCTGGCTCGGTTGGCGGATCCGCAGCTCCCGGTTCTGTCGCTTGAAAGCTAACAGTAGGTTGAGGTTGACCCTGCAAGAGCTCTTGAGTGACTCGCCATAGATTGTCAACATCGGAGATATGAGGTAGAGGTAGGATTTTCCCGTCTTTCCGTCCGCCAATGGATGTCGTACCAGACATGGGTGTAGATGGCCCGGGTTCAGTTGAAGCTGGTCGAGAGGAAAGAGCTCCATTGGCGGCCGGCTGCGAATTGTCTCCATTCGCCCCTTGCAGACCGACGATGTGATGGTCGCCATTGAGCTTGGACTCGGATGGCGGCGCCAACTGATTGCCTTCCGGTACGTCCCTTTCTCGGACTCGTAGCACCTCCCGCAGTCTCCCCAGCGCTTGCATTAAACCTTTCTCGCCTTCGAGGAGTTCCGACGCAGTCCTTTGCAGACCTTGTTCGACCGTGTCGTCCGCCAAAGAGTGTCGCATAGCCGGACTGATCATGATATCGACATATGTCTTGGGAAGCGTCATCATTGGCGCCAGGTCCGCCGTCGACATGGGTGGACTGGGACTACGGAGATGAGGTAGAACATATATCGCCTCCTCTTCTCGCTTGCGTTTCCGATCC
Organism: Papiliotrema nemorosa; assembly: GCA_032158125.1. Classification (NCBI taxonomy): domain Eukaryota; kingdom Fungi; phylum Basidiomycota; class Tremellomycetes; order Tremellales; family Rhynchogastremaceae; genus Papiliotrema; species Papiliotrema nemorosa. The sequence continues at coordinate 470,333 of JASKOT010000006.1, read as the reverse complement.
GCGCGCTTCGCTTCCATTTTAACGACGTTTGGCGGAGGAAGAGTCCCGACCTCTTTTGCTGCATCCGGGAGAAACTGCTCCATACATAATCGCAGCCTACTCCTGATCCGCTGATCGGATTTGTGTTGTTCATAAGCTGGCGACCATGCCGTCATCTTGCCACGTCGTATCATTCGAGCGGCGGGGTGTAGCTTGTTGCCCGAATTGGTAGTAAGAACTGGAGATGGCTCTTCATCGGAGGAATCGGTAGAGGAGGGTGAAACGGGATCATAGTAGTTCTTGCTATCATTTGAGGGAAGACCTCTAGCCATGAGCTTTTCTATTTGAATGGCTAACGCGCGCTCACTCTAAGACTTTCTTATCGGCGACCTTGCTCGACTTGTGGGAATGCGATCCACTCGAAGTCTGGGTACGACCCGAGACTGCGCTGGCATAGCTCGAAGCAGTATGAGCCGGCATCGTCAACTCTGAACAGTCAGCCTCGACTTCATGGTCGAATTTGATCACAGAGGTGTGCGATGGGGGCTAGGTCATTCGAATAATGGGTATAGTCTGTCCTCCGAAGAGATCCTACATATGCTTGTCTATATTTTGGAAATAATCATAAAAGGGGAGAAGATTGGGCGAGGGGTGTCAAGGCATGAATCTCCGACTTACACCTTGATAAGGAAGGGTGAGCGGCATGTAGCCTGCTGGGTCACTGTATCAGCGAAATTCTTGAATTTCTGACAAGTCTGTGGAGGATGAGGGGTGCATCATACTGTCTGATCAGTGTTGAACGTGGGCAAGTCATGTCGTTAGACTCACAATTTGGGCTGTAGTGCAAAGTAGATTGAGGGGTCGAGAGAAAAAAGAAACAAGGTCAGCCACAGATACACTGATGCAAGGTAAATCCCTCACTATAGATTGTTAAGTCGTCTTCCGCCCTTCTTGCGAAGGGCGACTCTCGAGTAGCGATTCTTTTGAATAATCATTTGCGGGGAATGGGGAGGGCATCGCCGAGTGCTGGACGCCTTCCTCCGAGAGAAGAGCGCAGATTGAGAACTCACCGCTATGAAGGAATGGATCCCTGATGCAAGTGTCAAGGAGTCAATAGTGGATCAGAGGTCGAAGAGTGAGGGGTGTGTGTTGAGTGGTTTGGCAGAAGGTGATCAGCTGGGCGGAGATAACGGTGATATACCCGGGATCAATGTGGCACCTTCAGCATACCCGTCCCAGCCGTGTAACTGTGCTGTGTATAGCTTCTGAAACAATGCCTGCTGGAGTCGCGCTGAAGATGCAGTATGCTGTACATAGATCTAGGCATGATCTCGCCTCTACAAGAGCGTTCCATAATATCCATACTATCTCTTCCGTCCGCCAGGTGGAGGCGGCGGTGGTAAGCTAAACAACCCGCCTCCGCCACTATTGGCGGAAGACGAGGAAGAAGTCTCCTTCTTGGCTCGACCGGGTATGTTGACAGTAAATGTCTGCCCTTCTTTCAAAGAATAATCCTTTGGTGGGGCAGCTGGTTTGGAGGGTTCAGTGGAAGACGAGGAAGGGTTGACCGAACGTTTCGACACGGATTGCAGGGCGACCTGTGCGTGAGCAAAGAGCCACATGAAGCGGACAGTATGGCGATAGCATATGTGTATGACCCCACCCAAGCTGCTGAGACAAATGACCACGATAGGAGTGTGTCAAGTGGATCAAGGCGAACACATACCTGAAAGTCGAAAGCTTCACCTCTCTCCGCAAAGCCCATACCAACATAGGCTCTCTTTCCTCCTTCACCCTCGACCCTCAGTACAAAGTACCTCGAGGAATCAAGTACAGGCTCGACGGCCGTCCACGGGTGGGCATAGTTGACCGACGCGAACAACTCGCCTGTACTGGTATCCTGCCGTATGAGTACAAGATGGACACGAAGAAGTTTGCTGGGATATACCTCGAGGCGCAACTCGCAGCGCGAGCCAATCTCCATCACTCTTAGTCTTCCTTTCCAAACGAAACTTTCGACGTTCCACTCGGAAGCCTTGTACCCTGACGCAGAGGTTCGTGGGGGGACTTGGTACACTATTGATCAGTATCATGTCACGGCAAGCGAGATTATTTGTAAAGGCTCTCAAGGTCTCCGCCTTGTTGTATCTCCCAGCCAGCTTATGTCAAAGGGAACGAAGGGGTCCGTGAGTTCCAAGTGGAAGAGAAGCGATAGGACCTCGCACTTACCCATCACCTCCCTCGCGATGAAGAGCACCGACTCGATCTCATCTGATAAGATGTCCAATCCAGACATGTTGACCAGTGGGCTCCGTGGGGGGTTGGATTGCAATCTGTCGACTGTAGCTATAGGCATTGTCAACGCTGTACTCAAGTTGATGCGCATCGGTGGAGGTCCCGGATAAACTCGTCTCTGTCCCGGATAAACCGTCCTCACGCCGGCCTGACTGGGTGGCAAATTACCCTCTGTGATATGACGTCTTGTGGCCATGTGCCTTCCCGGGCGACATATTGGAACGCTTGTTGAGCGTCTATATTGCTTCTTTACTTCCATCCCATCCCGTCAATCCAATCATGTCAGACAAGAACGAGCAAGAACAACGTGAGTCTTTCTCGGCAATAGACCAGACTCCTTTGTGGATGAAGAGCCATACTGAGAGTACAGAATTCGGGATCCTCCCTCACCCGGCCAAGACAAACAACCCGGCCGACTTGCAAGATCCTGCCACTCAAGGCGGACTTCAATCTTCCGGTACAAACGTCTTCAACGCCAAAGGACCCCATGTGCCGTCTCAGGAGATCGCCCAAGGTCTCGAAGCCCCCAAGAGCCGAGACGAGGTGAGGACTCCCCTTGTCTCTTCGAAATAAAGCTGACTTGCCCAGTTGAAAGCTGAAGCTGCTAAACTCAACGAGTAAAGTCGATTATTGTGTCAGGAGGGGATAATTTGTATACGGTATATACGACCTATATGAGAATGTATGTTTTTGATCTGCATCTGGCATAACATACTACAACTCTTCGTGTTTTCTCACTGGGGCTGGCGCCGGTAGAGGTCCAACAGCCGGGTGCGCATGAACAGGGGGACTACCTGAGGCGGAAGTCTGTACTTCATGACAGTCAGGAGGGATGGGAGAGGCCGGATCGATAGGTGGGTTGTCGACTCGACCGACTAGACGGTATTCTGCGTGATCCGCGAAGAACTTACGCCACGTCTCCAAGCTCTAGTACATCAGGTATGATACCGAGACCGGGCCACATTAAGAGTGAGAATGAGAGATGGCGATGTTGCACTCACGTTGAGCTGTTTCTCATCAAATCCCCTCAAATCATGCGTGAGATGTGTTTGGAAACACCCAGTCACAAAACTCCTACTTGCGTCTCTACCAGCCCTGAGTATCAGCTACCATCGATGCCAAGCTACAACCGCACCAGAAGCCTTAGATCTGGTACAACTTATACTCACATCATGTTGTAGCTCCCGCCATATCCGTACACCCTCCTGTTCTTGGACACATCATACACTTCCCCCTTGATCCCCACATAGACAGGCAACCACCTATCCCTTCCGTCAAATTTACTCAGCTCCTCAGGGGAGAACACCCTAAGCTCTGTCCGGAATGGATTCAGAGGGTTTACCGCTACCCATTTACGGAGTCGGGGCAGGTATCGGTCCCCCAAGGTGAATGTATAGGTGTTTGTGGTAAAGCTCGATAAGAGAGGTAAGAATATCAAGATGAGGAGGATGGTCCAGCCTGATATATTTGAAGAAGAGGCCGATCTGGAAGCTCGAACGTGGTGGGCATCTCGTTTTGCTTTTGATTTTAGGAACGCCTTGTTGGACGGTTTCACCGAGACGTATCGACCAGAGCCGTTACTGCGAGTCAGTCCATATGACTGATGAGTTCTCGAGCTCCATCAAATACTCACGGGTCGGGCACTTTGTCATAGACCTCTTCGCCGCGGGTTGTCGAGGACATGACTTGTGCGAGGGAGGGGTGATTCAGATGCAGCCTATGGGATCCAGCTCATCTGAAACGTCGATTGTGTTCGGTCATTGCCTCGGTCAATTCGCGTCCACCCCCTTCCTACACCGCCAGCATTTCTGGCTCTGCGACGTACGGCCCATTGTGCATCATGCCCATTCACACTGCAGCTACAGTCCTATCATCCATAGATCCGACCATTTTCGGTCTTACAGTCTTGGGCGTAGCGGCAACGGGGTACCTGAAGCAGAGGGTCTCAGGGCGAAAATGCACTTGGGAGAGAGACTGGGCAGGCAAGATGATCCTCATCGTGGTGAGTGGCTGCACCTGCGACATGTTGTAGCAGCTCATATCTAGGCGCCGCCTACGCCGACTATCCTTAGTCTGATAGACTACCTCCTAAACCTCCCTCGACCCCCTCAGATCCTCTACCTCCCTCCTGTCTCTTCCCCCCTGCCCCCGGATCTATTGACGATCCTCCATGCGATACGTATTAGTACTAGCTCCAATCCCCTCGCTCAACTCCATTGTGAACCTCTTCCTCGTACGCCTATAGGTGTACGGTCATTTATGGAGAGATGGGGCAAAGTATCCACAGGAATGACGGGAGAAGGGGGGCGTCGAATCGATGCTATGGTTCTCGGTGCAGGGTGGGGCGTAGGTGAACCCGACTACCTCTCAACGACTCAACCTGGGCTTCGTAATGTCAAAGACGAGAAAGAATGGACGGTACACGAGTATCATTTCCATCTGATACACTCGCTCTTACCTGCTTTACTACGACAACCGCCAGAACGGAACATCCGAATCATCTCTCTTGTCTCACCGACCATCTCGGCTGCTTTACCGACATTACTAGGTAAACCAGCCAAGAATGACGCAGCACAAGTGACGGGCGCAAAGGGAATCACGACATTGTTGTTCAACAAGCATCTCCAGCTGGTCCTGGATACGCTCTCTGCGGCCCAACTGAAAAAGGTGGTGTCGGTGCCTTCGGCAGAAGGGGATGAGTCTAGGATCAAGAAACGGGAAGAGGGGGTGTCGAGTAATATATCCGTCATCGGGGTTGTCATGCCGTGGACGAGGGATGAGGTGGTCAGGGGTGTGGTAAGGGCAGACGATACTTGGGTCAGGTGGCTGCTGTAAGTCTCTGTCTCATATACTCATATAATCTCACTGGGTGAAGTCTGACATGCCCAGCTGGATGATCCTGTACCCTCTGTTGATCATCTTCACCCCTTCTCCACGACGAGCGATACATTCCATTTTGTTTGCGCTTCAAGCGCCAGTCCGATATGGCCCATTCGATCCCAGCAGACAAACGAGTATATCCATTGATCCAAGTGCGACGAGCGCTCAGCAGGAGAACAATGCCGCAGAACGTGCCGATCCAAGGAGGAGTGGAGTGGGCAACGGAGATGTCGTGCGGGATTGCGCAGTCGCAGAGTGGGCCATTCTTGCAACGTATGATGATGCGCTGACACGATAGGCTCGCACCTATTCTCTCCGATCCCAAGTTGGCAAAGATCACGTATGATTCGCTCGAGAAGGCTGTAGAAGACGGAGTCAAGGCCGACGCCAAGAGGGAAAAGGCGTTCGGCGCAAGCCCCGCTCACTCGACCTGATGCTACGTTGCCTCGATGACATTATACCCCGCATTTATTAGTATACCAGTATTTCCATTCTAGATGATGACGGCCCGATGAATGACAATGGTTGAAAGCGCGTCTCTCCGCCTGATTGGTGTTTTTGATGCTCTATTCTATACATTGTACGCAGGTGCAGCCGGGCGCTGCGCAGCTATCCCAAAAAGTTGAAGGTGAACACGTGCAGAACTACGGAAGCCGCACAAAAATCTGCAAATGCCCTATACATCAGCCTCCTAACCTCACTCGGCAGCCCTGACTACTCACCTTTTCTCTGAAACCTCCTTGAACTCGGCATCTCTGCCCGGGGCGACCTGCGCCCTCAACCCTGCCAATAGGCAGAACTGCCCGACAAACGCTCCAAAGCTGCAGGATCAGCTGCAGAGACAGTCAGGAGTTTCTCAACTGACCCCCCGGCGAACGCGTAGTACGGGTACGAAGTGATCAATACCCTATAGGCAAAAGTCAAGACGCCCGAAATGAGGAAGAAGAGGAGAAACGAATCGATGAGTTTTATGCGGGATGATGTGGTGGCTTTGTAGTTGTGTATGAGGGTAGTGAGGGAATTCTGCAGTTGCGCCTGTGTCGGGGCAGAGGAGGAGGACATGGTGGATGGGAGATGAGGTGTATGCTGGATTTAGCGCACAGAAGTAGGTAGAGTAGCGCTGGAAGGGTCAGAGGTGGAGGTCGTTAACCGGGGGGATGAAATACGCACCAAATGGAGATGATCTCACTCACCTCACTGAAAAGTCCATCGATGACCATCTGCATCTATCTAACCTGTCCAAGAACCCCGAGACAAGACCATCCAGCACCACCCCCACGCCTGAAACTTCTTTAGTAGACAAACCGCGCAAGATGTCGAGCTCGCCATACCAGAAACCCACGACGAAACAGATCGATCGATCCTACAGAGGTCCCAACGGACTGGTGCGCCGCAGATCTGCCACCAGACGAGACGAGAGACTAATAACCAGGGGTTCTCACCTTCCCTCCAAAGAGCCAGAAAACCATTCTTGATCCCTAATATCATTGTTGGATCTCTTGTCTGTATCTTCGCAGGATCAGTCTATGCGTACGCCATTTCTGCTGTGAAACAGGATGACTTTGTGCGTAATGCCTTTTTGTTCTACTGGGCTTGAACGCTCGAGTGCGGAGCCGAGAGCTGATCTCAGTCCGACCTGGAAGATCTTCTTCCTCCGATCGAAGATCGACAATCCATAAAATCCATCGAGGATGAATTACGCGAGGCTCAATTGTCAAATACAACGGCGACCCCCTCCCTTTCAGCCAAGAATTCGCCTGTTCAACATTCTACTTCTTCACCATCAGCCATGTCGAGGAGTATACCCGGTTCGACGTCTTCTGACCCCATCATCCCCCGTACGGGAGTGATGGCCTACCTACCGAGGAGACTGTCGGATGTAGAATGGGTGAGGCGCACGGGAGCCGTAGAGAAAGCCACGGGGAATGTGATTGTTTGGGGAGCACCCAGTGTGGATAATGTGGGTTCTGTGGCCGGTACGACGAAAGGTCCCAAGTTGGTTTAGAGATAGAGATGAAGCGGGAAGTGGAGGGTGTGGAGGAGGATTGATGATGCCTAATGCCATTGATGATGCGGTATCTATACTGTACAAGACACACCACGATGCTAGTCACCGCCGACACGATGCACCCTCGGTACCACTCTCAGAGAAGACCCTCCAGACCATCCGTCCAGATGAGCCGAGGTCAAGCGTGCTCGGCGAAGCGTAAATGTCCATAATGGTTCGGAAGGGCACTGCGGTGAAACTCCTTCTACCCCGTCGTCGGATCACGTATAAAGATCCTCATAGTCCGGTCGAGAGGGCAACGGTGGCGGACGAGCCATAGGCGGAGTAACGACCACGTCCCCACTCTTCATCCTGGGTGTATCGACCCTCAAGGGGAAATACCGATCTTCCTCCGAGATTGTGGGTAAACCACCCAGAGCATCCAGTTCTGGTGCGCGACTGATAGCGTCTCTACCTGCTTCTTCCTCTTCCTCGGTTTCGTCCGGAGCACCAGGAAGCGGTAATATCAGGCGAAAGCTGTACTCAGCGAACAGCAGGATGACTCGTGGACACGACTCACGCGTCTTTACCGTTGGTGTAGAATCGATGTAGTCGCTTTTCGCGGATGAACCCCAGGTGTTCGTACAGACCAAGCGAGGAGACATTATCATATTCCGTCTCGAGGACGATCTACACCGTCAGCAATCCCCCTTTCGAGGACAGAGTAAACTCAGAGAGGGGACATACCTCATTCCCGCCATTGAGCTTCATCGCTTCAATAGCCCGATTGACCAGACTCGACGCTATGAAGTGCATCAGTATAGGTTCCTCTTGATAGGGAAAAGGAGACATACCTATGCCTCTTCTTCTCCATCTCTTGTCCACTGAAAGCATGGCGATATATCCCCTGTTCGTCTTGCCTCGATGGGATTCTTGTTTACACACTATGGTGCCTATTGCATTGTCTAGGTCGTTCGGGTCGAATACCTATGCGTCAGCTCATAGCGCCGTATCTTGTGCACTCTGCCTTGTCGATGGTGAAGAATTCATACATACGAGAAATGTGAGATTCGGCCTGGAAGCGCATCAGTTCGGGAATCTGAAGGGGAGATGGGTCAACATACCAGTCTTGCAGAAAGTAACGATATGTATACACTGCCGAATCAGCTCCTTCCTCCTTCCATGCTATTGCGCAACACACAATTATATCTCTCCGTCAGCCCGTTAGACAGAGTCGCAGTGGAGGTACAACTTACGGCTCGGACAGTTCCTGTTCGCAGAGATCCATGATCCCCCTCAGGTCCCTGTCTTCATCCTCAAATGTCCTATACACCAACTCCACCCTCTTCCCCTCCTTCTTAGATCCATCTTCGAGAGGTACTTGTAGACCTAACCTCTCTAGCGAATGAGTGATAGAGCCACTATCGCCCGTTTGGGTGTCCACATCCGGATCCTGGTCTACCGCCCTCGCTTTGCCTTTGATATCCACCCCGACCGCTTGATTCGTTCGTCTCGGTGAAACCGACGGCCCTGCATCGAACGAAGAGGAACTATGCGAGTCGACATTGAGTATCTTGTTGAGCGACGCGGAAGAGGTCTGGGCCGCGATCATGGGATGTACCAATGAAGGAGAATGCGGAGAGTAGAGATTAGATTGCACTTCGAACTGGAACTGGATTACGAAACACGCGCCTGACCTCGCACACTCGCACCAGTCCGTCCGGACCTTGGACCCACATTTCAGAGATCAGTCGAAATGGGGTGTCATAGAGCCAGACCAGACCTGCAGTATGTACACATATGCATCGAGCATTGTCCAGACTTGTTCCCTTTTAATCACTCTTCTTCTTACTCGGCCCACCGGGAGCCTCCAAAACTTGCGCCCTGCTCAACGTCTCTCCGCTTGCCGGTCCCAAATTGATCTTCATACTGTCTGATACACTCGCATCCCCGCCTGCTCCTGTATTCTCCAACGCATCTAAGCTCTCTTCTACACCTACCGCTTTCCCATTCCTCGTCGCTATTCCTCGAGGGTTTATTCCGTGGAATACTTGAGCATCACTCTGTATCCTCCTTGGCGGTGGGGGTGTTCGGGTTCTATTCCGGACAGAATCGGCACCCAATGTCGGAAGGGGTATAGTGCTCTGCGGCGATGAACCGCCCTCCTCTCCCCATGGAAAGTAAGATCCTTGAGCACCCATATTGACGGGTGAATGAAGGGGTGATCCTCGGATGGGTGTTCGAGGGGCTATCAATCCCTCTTCATTCTTCTTCCTCGATCCTCGCAGCCTAGGCAAGAGGGAAAGAAGCGGTGCCAAGGTCGATTTGACGAGCGAGGTGGAAGTCTGACCTCGACTTTGTCGTGGTGGGTAATCAGGGGTGGAAAGGTCGATATGTGATGGTGAGGGAGTATTCGCTCCGGAAGGGGTTGCATCTGCCGTCAGAGTGCCTCCAGCTTCGCAGCTCCACAGAATGACTCACCAAACGAGGGCAGAGCATTATCGTTTGCGCTCAAGCTCAAGAACAAGAACAAGGGGATGAACCAAACGCAGATGGCGAAAAACGCAGCAACGTCCATGAACGCCGGTCCGTCGTTGTATGCCCCACCTCCATATCTATATTTAGGTTGCCGGAGACGTTTTGCTTCGTTGGCTTTGGCCGTGAAATGGAAGAACCAGGTGAAGTGATCTGCTACGACCAGAAGGCATGAAGCGATGAAGCGAGGCGAGGTGAGGGAGATGTAGGGCCATGTTGAGGAAAAGTTGGACAAGTAGACGAGGTGCGATATGACGCCTAGAATGGTTGGGAGAACGGGGAGAGAGTCGGTGAAGATGAGTATAAAGTGAAGAGCTATTATCCCCTGGTGGTCAGCGGGAGTTTGGCAGGTGGTCATCTCTACAAACGTAGATAGCCCTCATTCCGACGACTTTGGCATATCGTGAATGCTCCTCAATCAGCTCGGCGAGCCATAATAGACCGCTTGCTGCCTGTCAGCTCTGCGACCAGCATCGTTTGAGCTAGTTAACGCACCGAGTGACAGTGTAACGAAGAGGAACCCGGCAAGCCCTCCCAAGTAGGAGAGCAAGTGAAGGACCGCCATGGGAAGGTGTGGCCGGTTTCCGCACAAGAGACTCGAATGCTAAGACTTGTCCAAGCCAGGTACGTGTACAATGCGGCGTTGCTCTTCTCGAGCTGTATATAATACTGGATATCGTGCAGGGATCCGTAGGTCGACGAGTTGAATGGTTTCAACGTCGAGTACCGAGGTTTTCTTGACATGACGTGTGGAAGGGAGAGCGAGCAACGGAATCAAATCTCCCACCGGCAGCGTCGACGGTGACGGCGACGTCTATCACGTCGATCACCCCTCTTGTCTCATCTACAACACGGCACAAGTCACCATGAGCAACCTCGAGAGTGAGTAGAGCCCCACTCTTTACAAGTAGCGCCACAGACTGATCCTTAGAATCCCTCTTTCAGCTCAAAGTGAGCCACCTCGCACGACCCTCCAAATGTAACACCATTGATCCCAGTTCACAGCCAAGAGTTTACAACGTCAAGCCAAAAAGGCCAACAAAGATGAAGGTTTAGAAAAGAACAAGCTCAAGCAAGCGCTTCAGAAGGGTAACACTGAAGGAGCCCGGATTTACGCTCAAAATGCGATTCGAAAGAAGACAGAGGGGTTGAACCTCTTGAGGTTGGCTTCGAGGATAGATGCCGTGGCTAGTCGGGTGGAGACTGCGGTGACTATGAGGCAGGTGACGAATAGTATGGGCAGTGTAGTCAAGGGGATGGATAAGGCTATGGAGAGTATGAACCTTGAACGGGTGAGTATCAAGTGTACCCTGTACCCCGTGTTGGGGTCTTTAGCTGATGGTAGATATCCCTAGTTATGGACAAGTTTGAATCGCAATTCTCAGATTTGGATGTGCAAACTTCATACATGGAAGCTACAATGTCCGATACAACGGCAATCAACACGCCCCAAGATCAGGTGGATTCATTGATCAACCAAGTAGCGGATGAAGCGGGTTTGGAGATTAGGCAAGGATTGGGAGAGGTGCAGGTGCCTCAGCAGGTGCCGAAAGAGACAGAGTCAGAGTCGGCAGGTAGAGTCGCAGTGGAGGAAGATGGAAAACTTGCCGATCGGTTGAGGGCGCTGAGGGTGAGTCGCAGTGCGCATCGGTTGGGCAGCTCTCCTGATGGATTAGCCCGCTTCGTAAAGTATATGGCCCTATAGACACAAGGCCGCGAGAAAGATTTAGGGGGAAGATAGTTTCGGCAGCCTGACCCGCGAAGAGACGGTCAGGGGGAGCCGGCGGAGCGAGAAGGGAGAAAGTATGTGTGACGTGGGATGTGTTCTAGGTTAATCCATCCATCCATACTTCCGGCTGAGCGGTAAGGGAGATAGTTGTGATAGAATGCCAAGGATTGACGTTGTGAGCTGGATGGTATTTTTTGTTGTAACGTAGACAGCTAGAGAGCAAACTGTCACCAATCCATGTGCATGCATACCACGCGCACTCGCTCGCAGCCTCAGAATCGCCTCTTCCTACCCCTTTCAGAGCTCGACTCTGCGAAATCGCCTCGAAGATTTCTCAAGCTCCAGACCTCTTCCCTCACTTGAAGATGCTGAGGAAGCTCTGCCGCTTGGATGGCCGACCGCCACTGGAGGGAGCAGCACCGCCAGGAGCAGTTTCTGTAGCTATCCTCTCCTCCACAGTTTCGGTGCCAGCGGACAATGCGCCAGACATCATATGGTCGTCCTCGGCCTCGCGGGCTGAGGGTGGCCAATCGACAGGAAGAGGGACAAGGTCCCAATCATGTGGTCCTTTCGAAAGACTCTCGTTGGGCCAGCTTGTTTCCCGACATTGATTTTCGACCCAATTCTGCGGGAATCTCAAGGCCTGTTCTTGTCCGGGGACGACTTCAAAATCGAATTTATGGTGAGTCCCATCAGGTTGTGAAGCTGTGATGACACCGACGCATTCGGCCGATGTATTCGACGCCGGCTTCGAAGCAGCGATGAAAGCCCCCAGCGCTTCACTCGTCACCCAATCTGAATTTTGCTGCGTGTGAGTCCCAATGACCTCAAGGTCCACTTTGTAAGACATGTCTGCGTCGTCGATGCCTTGAGATTGGAGGTATTTCGAGATGACCTGTTGGACAGTTTCCCCGATCTCCGCTGCGGGCCAGTCAGTCATTGGGTTGTGAGACTTCAACGCTGGCCATGACCTTACTTCACCGAACGCTTCGGCTGAGTCAAGAATCACTGATTCTGTGCAGTCTTCGAGCAACCCGGTCTGAGTGTTCCTCTGCACGTCATTGCCGAATGCACGGTAGTGCAGGGGAGCTACAACTTCAGAGCCATTAGGGTCCGGAAGGTACAGCTAGAATTATCAGCAAAAATTCGGGATGTATCCGGTTGAAAAGGATATACGAACCACCAATAAAATGTAAGACGGATTCGGAAGCGTGGGCACGCCTGTGTTGTCGGTCGCAAAGTCATGGGTCAGTACTTCTGAAGACATGTTTGCAAGTGATCCCAATTGTACCAATTCGTGGTGGGGAATTGGGTGGAGAATTGAATAGTCGGAAGCAAGGGAGGAGTCGTGGATAAATACCACCTCTTCATTCTTTGGGAGTTCGCGATCCAAGATCCGAAGCAGTCTAACCCCCCTTAGACAAAGGATTCCGATTGCTGATACTCGACCATGGAGTGAAAGGTTATCGAAGCTATACTGTCTCATCTTTCCAAGGTCAGATTCCGAAAGACCATTTCCTTCCACTCGTTTATCGTAGAACAGCGGTAAGCGATTTGCAGCACAAGGATAGGTAGAGATACATTGGCCAAGCGAAGCGGTGTGATAGATCTATTCTGCTTTTGGTGGGAGCGCAGGCATCATCCTCACTACTTTGCCTTCATTCCTAGCGTGCTTTATCAATCTGAATATCAGATACGGGAGCTCTGTACGCGATAGTAGCGAGTACACTCACTTTGCCAAAAGCTCGGTGTCCTTCCACTTTGCAGGTGGTTCTCGTTTCTGCACGGCCCAATAGAAGATATCCCAATCAGGCTCGTCCAGGAGCTGTAGAGCATGAGTCAGCGCCGATTGACATGGGAGGCTCTTGACTGACCTTGTCGAATTGCTTCAATTCCTCTACGTTCATATGTTGTAACTCATCCCTTGCAAAAGTCGAGAGCAGCAAATCCGTCTCCAACGTCCCTCGTTTCCTTGTCTGGTACACCAGCCTCGCTCTCAAAGATTCTTCGCTCTCGTTGGTCCTATCTAGTGGTTCTGGTAAGGGAAACTCCTCCTCGAGCGCCTTGTCACCGGTCCCTTCGGCCAGATGAGGGTATTGCAGTGGAAGGGGGTACGGATCTGCCGCACGCCTAGCAACGGACGTGGACAGGGCCCTGAACTGAGGTACAGTGGTAGATCGACGAGCTACGGTAGCTCCTAGACGTAAAACGAATGCCATGTTGAGGTGATAGTTCTGTATAGTCGATGGCTAAAAGTGTGAGATGAGCGATCGTCGGTGGGTTGTGGTGGATTTCAGACTTTTGTGGAGGATGACGTGAATATTCGGACAGAGTCGGCAGTGGGAAGTGACCCATTACAAACGTTCCGCTGCCGCATTACAAAAATAATATCACGTGATGCCCTGCGATCGAGCCAAATACAAACTCTATTCGAGCCATTACAAATCGACCTCGAGGCTGATCCATCTGCCGGGCTAGTCTCGACGTCTTGAAAGCATGCCTATGCCTGTATGACTTTAGGTGACACTGAACAGTGTTCTAGGGAGAGATCGCTTTCGTAGCTCAGCATGCTGCATAGGGAGTGGCTATCAGCAAGACGCTTCGAAGGTCGAATACTTGAATCAGACTCTGACGGTCAGGGACGGACCCACTTGAAACACCTCGGTTTCGACTTTTGCGTCTCAAAAAGATCGTTCGCGTAGATACTCAGATCCCATCAACTTGACCCGCTAACGACCTTTCCACAAGTCCTTCGACCATACGACACTCCTCATAGGAGATGATAGGCCTTGTCCGTCTTGCGATATGCGTGACGGGCGTGTACGCCACGTTCCTGCTCTGGGCTATAGCTCAAGAACGGCGTGAGTCAATTCATCAAGCCCTATCATGCCACGTATGCTGATTCGCAACAGTCGTCTCTCACCCGTTCCCATCTATAAACCACCCCACCCGACTCCAGCCTACCACCTCGGACGGGTCTCGGGGGGGTGACAGATTCCCTTCTCCCATATTCCTCACATTCGTTCAAGCTGTCGCTTCGTCCATTTGCGCATTCGCTTACCTCGTCTTTGGAGCGTGGCAAGATGGGAGTCTACGTTACAAGACCAAGATGGACATTATAGGCTGGAACTACATCTTGTCCAACGCTCGACAATCGCGAGCTGTACGAGTGGTCAGCACGCCGGGTATGATGAACAAGGACAAGATGGAGTATCCAGAGGTGCCTACTGGAGATCATGGCTTGACCAATGAAAAGACCAACGGTGATTTCCGCCTGCATGATGGAGAACTCAAAGGTCGAGGGTCAAGGCTGCAAACTCCCTTGACGGACGTACAAACGGATAAGAACGGTGTGAACAGGAGTGAGAGGGAGAAGACATTTGTGGATTTGGGTGTTTCACGAACGCCTTGGAGAAAGACGTTGCTGGGGCTGGTACTGCAAGTGGCAGTATTCCAGACTACGGCGGGACCGATAGGTTTTCTGGCTCTGGAGCATATCTCATACCCGACAATGGTGCTGGGAAAGGTCAGTCACCATTATTCCATGGTGAAACTCTTGCTGATTCGTCTAGTCGTGTAAATTGATCCCTGTACTACTCCTCAATGTCCTCATCTACCGTCGACGTTTTTCAGTACACAAATACATCGTGGTCGGATTAGTGACGATCGGGATCAGTCTATTCATGCTACTCGGGGACAAGAAGAAAAAGGGTGGATCAGACAGTTTGTGGGGGTTGACCCTGCTCATCATCAAGTCAGTCTTCCCACCACATTCTTACTTTTTGATCGCTTGGTCAACATCTCGCTGACAAACAGCCTCCTCATCGACGGTCTGACAAACTCGACACAGGATCAAATCTTCTCGACATACCGTCAATTTACAGGACAACAAATGATGTTCACCATGGCAATCCTCACCCAAGTCCTCCTTTTCCCCTTTCTCATCATGCCACTCCCCGTTCAACCTCTCAGCATCTTACATCATCTCCCTATCCCACTCGCTACACACCTCACGCCATCAGTATCCGGTGCTGAGATTTTATTTGCTAGGCCGGCAATGCGGGAATCCATCGCATTCTTGCTCTCCCATCCTACAGCCTTCAAGCCCCTTATCGCTTTTGCGTCATTAGGAGGATTAGGCCAGTTGTTCATTTTCGAAACGATACAGCATTTCGGAAGTCTGACTTTGGTAATGGTGACGGTGACCAGGAAGCTCTTCACCATGCTACTCAGTGTCTTTGTCTTTCATCATACCCTCACCAAGGGGCAATGGCTCGGTGTGGTTGTAGTCTTTTTAGGTATCGGCGTGGAGGCGGGCATCAAGCGGTTGGACGTGCTCAAGCGAGCCAGACGGGACAATAGATAAATTAGACGACAATGCATGCTTGCCCTTTTGTGACTTGTAATTGAGTATATCTATAGCTCGTCTTTCACTTTTTCCTCCTCTAGTGGGTAGCAGAGCGCCGGAGTGGTCGCTTTGATGAAGTATTCGCACTTTTCCGGTTCAGCGATGGATATCAAGGTGTTGGCAGTTCCACAAGACCAGTCGACCTGCAATGTCAGTCTGTTGTATGACGGTCCGTAGCAAGATAACCTACGACTGCACTTCTCAATGGTCCGTTCCAGCATCGTGCGCTGTTGTATTAGCAAAGCCGATTGAGTATGAGGTCACTACTGACCCATTCTTGTAGTGTTGTCGAGAGTAATACTCGAAGCTACCAACAGCGGCATTTGTATCCCAGCTGGAGTATGTACTAGATTCCGTCAGCTCACCGAATATCCCAACGTACTTTGACCTACCCAATGTGATTCGTCGACGAGTCCTTGTTGCTCTTTTGGGTGATGCGGCCGAAGAAGCAGAGCTCCCAAGTGTAACTACGATCATCAACTGACAGTCTGACAGCTGTAGAAGAGTGGACTCACTCTCCGTATTCCGTCTCGATACAGGTACCATCAAGCTTCTTCCACTCTGCGTCGGGTCCGTAGTCCGTCTCCATCTTTTTCAAGGTTTCTTCATTCCGCTTGATGTCGTTTCGAACGTTGTTCAAAGCGGATGTGGCTTTATTGTGGACATCACGAGCAGCTGCTACATCTGGAGGTCAGCTTGAGGTCTCAGTCAAGCATGACGGGGTCCGAGCAAACGTACGTGGGCCCTCCGAGGATGGTTTCGAGGCTCCCTTTGACCCTTTACCCAAAAAGCCAACACGTATCATCCAATCAATCGTAAAGTCTCTCACGGTCTCCCAGTGATCGTACAGTACATCCGGGATGTACTCGTCGATCCGATACACTGCAAAGTTAGATTCAGTAAAGCTATGCTGAAGGCTCACAAATGCCTCCCTCGTCCTCATCGTCCTCGTCATTGTCAACAATATCACTCAATAGCAAGGTTCCCAAATCCTTCCGATCCATCTCATCCAGCTCTCGGTCTGTGATCTCCTCCTCGACGTCCTCGATCACTGGCTTGACTTCCTCGCCTTCATTCCCTTCCATTGCAACCGTGGGTGGGTTGAGGAACTCTTCGTATCCAACGACTGCCGCCTTGACCGCCATATCTTGGTAATTTGGATTATAACCTTTCTTGAGCTCTTCCAGAATATTGTGCAGGGTATCAAGCTCAGACTGTAGTCGTGATGTCTTGCTTCGTAGTCGAGTCAGGGCGAGCTTTTGTGAAAGAAGGTGCGTGTACAAGGCTAAACGTGAGCGCCACAACCACAACGTCAGCGAGATCACTCACGAGTAGCTTTCCGCTTCTCCAAATCCTCCTTGCTCTTGGCTTCCGTTCGCTCCAATCGAGCTGCTAGGTCAGGTTTACTGCTATGCTATAAGGGATCAAGGTGCGCCTGACTTCGAGTAGTTTCCACTTCGGCCTCCTTTGCACTGATCTCTACTCGTTTTTGCTCAAGCTCATCCTCGAGCCTCCTCTTCTCGTTGACCGCCCATTTGACATAAGTACCTCTGATCTTGGACCCCTTACACGTGAGCGTGTTCCATCGAGTTGCACTGAGGGCAGGCGTACCGTTTTGCGGGTTTTGCGTTCTTGTTCCACCTTTGCTCTGTGCTCTTTTCCTATTTCTGCGCATTGGTTCGGACACGCGCCAGAGATCCATTCGTCTGAGCCATCGCAGCATTCTGGGTCTGACAGTCAGCAAGGATGTATGCCTTTCCATCTGAACGGTGTAGACGCGACAATGTGACAGAGCTTGGAGATGCGATGGCTCGTTGACTCACCGCAAATACCATCATTCACTCTTGACCTCCTCACCTTTCCCGGAATGTGCCCTTCGTTCTTGCAATGAAACCATCCATCGCCTCCGATTCCCTCACAAGCCGATGTCCCAGGTTCGTCGGATCCATCAGGACAATCACAATAATCATCATTGATAACAGCGACGGGTAGATTCCTGCTTCCGTCCAAGCAGGAGAAGAACCGATCACTCGCACCATATCGACTTATGACTATTATATCAATACCGCTCCTGTAAAACCTCGCGGACTGCAATGTGAAAGGAGCTTCAAGCTGTACTCACGAGCTGGGTCTAGTCCTCGAATGTCAGCCGCATTGTAAGGTTTACTATCTGCCGCCAGGGCGGATGACGCTGTGAGGAGCAATGCGCTAGGAAGCGTACGCAGCAGCATTCCGACAGATGAGCACGAGTCTGGACAGCGTTCTGTTCAAGGAAGCAGAGAAACAGGCTCAACAGGACAAAGGGGTTGAGGGTCTAGGTGATTCTCCGGAGCCCCGCATAACCGCCCTCATACTCATACCACATTATCCAGCGCACCATTATTGTGTGTGTGCAAGGGAGAGAGTCACACTGTGGAGCGTATTATTCAGCTTCCAAATCGTCCTACAGTCACCCTACACTGTAGGAAGATAGCATTATGCTGGAGTGCATACCCGTTGCACTTGTCAAAGTGGTTCGCTGACAGGGATCACGTGATTTTGAACCTGGCATTGGAATGGGATGACCTCATGTCGGGCGAAGCAGT
Source organism: Papiliotrema nemorosa (assembly GCA_032158125.1). Lineage (NCBI taxonomy): Eukaryota > Fungi > Basidiomycota > Tremellomycetes > Tremellales > Rhynchogastremaceae > Papiliotrema > Papiliotrema nemorosa. The sequence goes on along the minus strand of JASKOT010000006.1, from coordinate 451,935 downwards.
GTGAATCCACAGCGCTCCCCTCCTCTACTACTCCATCCTACCTCTTTATCCAACATTTCACTGCCGCTTACCATGCAGGCAGACGACATTCAAGCAGGAGTCAAGGACCTCACCAGGAAACTCACCAACCTTGATCCGTGAGTCTTTGGCTGCTCCAGGGGGAGGCTTCCCAGCTGACCTTGCCCAGTATCGAAGCCCATAGCGCAATCAACCAGTACTTCGACGTAGGTACTTCTTCAGGAGAATCAGGCCTTCCCTAGGCTGACAGAAAGACACATGCCGTCGTAGAGAGTCAGGCTTTGCAAATCAAGGGCGCAGACAGGATCAAGAAGCAGCTTGACTTGTACAACCGAGTCTTCCTCGAGAGCGAGCTCGTGGGAGATCCGAAATACAACGAAGGGTAGGTCCACGATATTCAGACTTGCTATGCTGACCATTCCAGTGATCAGACTATCGAGTTCACTGTGGCTCGACTCTTCCAAGCTAGAGTGCCACACTTTGTGACTTATATCCCATACGCCTACCGAATCAACAAGTATTACCAGTACATCCATTACCAGGGCATCTTGCACCTCAACCCAGACGCTTCTTCGCCTTCAGACAAGAGCAAACCCACCTTGCTCGTCACTAAGCTCGACCTACACCAGAAGGAGAAGCCTCCGCTTCAAAACCTCATGTGCGTTTAGTACGCGAAGAGGTCAATGCTTACCCACAGTCCGTACTACTTGCTCAAGCCCTTTTTGAGCATCGCTTCCAACATCATTGCTACTGTCGCATCGATCGTTTTGGCTTTCCCATGGACCCCAAAGGGACTCTTCTCGATTGCCGCTGCGCTCATCAACAATTTCTGGTTATGGTTCTACGACAAGGCGGCGGATACACAAGAGATTCTCTTCCCGCATAATCCCAGCTGGGCAGGACAGGACTCTGACCTTCCTGCGTGAGTTTTGATAAGTATCTCACATCTGAGATGCTGATGTTCAGGATCCCGCGACAAGCCTTGTACACTCTCAATTACGCTGCGCGAACTCTTGAAGAGCGAGCAAAGCAAGTCGGTGTCCCTGTCGATGAGTACAAGAGCAAAGTCAAAGGAATCGTTCAGAACGTCTCGGACAATGGCAGAGAGGCTGTCAAACATGCTGAGCAGAAAGGAAGCGAGGTCAGAGGTCGAGGTGTGCAGAGTTCATCGTCCCCACTTACAAGGCGCTAATATTCAGCGGAGAAGGAGATCCGACAGGCGATGCCCGACAATGATCATACCGACGAAGATCCATCTCAGGGCGACAAAGCTCGATCCGAGTTTCAAGGTCACTCAAAATCCTCGAGCGGAGAGACTGCTCCGTCCGAGCACCTGCCCCATACCCCTCTAGGCGGCACGGACCCCACCGCGCCTAATGCTCCCAGCTATGCGGAAATCATCGATGAACACAACACACAAGACGAGAACGCCACGGGAGATACCGCGAGCAACCATAAAGTTACTGCCAAGGACGATCTCCCTCACACCCCGCTCGGTGGGACAGACCCCACTGCACCAGGTGCACCCAGCTACGCCGACATCGCCGTCGAAAATGACCGATCAGTCACTCCTCCTGGCTTGTCGCGATCGTACTCTCATCCCACGTCCCCAGGTGCGCCAATGCGAGGATCGCGAGAGCCGACCATGACTAAGAAAGACGATCTCCCGACGACCCCTCTTGGTGGACACGATCCTACCGCACCAGGGGCTTTCAGCTACGCGACCGCCGCGCACGAGTAGGAGCTGCTTGCGACCGGCAGGGATATGACACAGGATCGAACATAGATGCGAGACCGAGATTACGATACGTTTGGATCCACCCTACATGTACTTTAAGGCAACGGCGGTTGGCCGACCTTCACCCTGTGTAGCGATACGATCGCAGAGAGCATGACATGCAGCCAGATCATGTAATTACACGTGGAGGTCATGGTCCCAGTAGCCTTTGTTCGACCTCGTTTCAGTGTGACGAGGCGATGTCTCCTTCCATCCCGATTCCCTTATAGTTATATCGTAGGTTGTCCAAGCATTCTACTTGTGACGTGAATCCGTTCACCCTGCGCTCAAGGCTTCTCGTTAGAAGATGTCGAAAGGAAAGTAGGCCCACACCCCCGCCTGCAAGCTGATCTCGACGGATTGAGGCTTCAGCACCCGATACCGCTCTTTCGTGCTATTATATTTCTACAATCCGCACCATGACAACAATCAGAGATTTCGCGGTGGCCTGTGAAGGGTCGACAAGCACTCCATCTTCCCCTTCTTGCTGGGTGCTAAGCGTGAGATACTTCCCTCTTGGACAAAGCTCATCATAGATCGTACTGGCCTAGACGGGACGGCCCCTTCAGCCCCTTCACTACAGACTGATTGGCGGCCGGGACGCTGCAGGTACCGAGCAAGAGACACACGATGCCACTTTGCAGGATTCTTTGGTGCTTGACCGTCAAATTGCTTTCGAGGAAGCTAGAGAGTGGCTGACCCGACCTTCCATTTGGCTCCCGTCCCAAACAGAGATTGGGGAGAGCTTCGATCAAATATCCCGCAAGCGGCTACACATGCCTGGGACCTCTGAGGTGGCGGTGCGTTACGAGAATATTCAGATTCAATTGGCCGAAGAGGCCATCAAGAAGCCATGGGGTGCAAGAGATAAAGCCGAGCTGGGAGAAATGGTATCCTCATCTGTGATGCCGGATAGATGGGGGGCATGTCGAGGTTGGATCACTTGCTCCCGATCTCAAGCTTCCTCTAAAGGGAACGATACCGGCGCCAGGCTTTATTTCACGCTGGTACCGGCTTGTGAAGCGGTTTTGAACAAGTGCGAAGAGAGTGTGAAAGCTTGCCGTTCGGGTTCTGAGGGTTGGCTGACAGATGAAACCGTAAAAGACGCAGCAGATTGGGATCTCTTACCAGATGCGGGTGATGCGTCCCTTCGCCTCCTTCTGAATCGAGCTGATATCCAAGTATCGAGCGGAGACTTGCAGGATGATGTCGAATCTGCTAAAAGTTTGGAGGCTGACAGCATCGGTACAGAAGAAGCTGATGCTTCTTGCACCTCAGGCGCAGCTCAGAGCGAAGAGCACACCAAGAAGCGAAAATTATTGAGTCTTTCCAGGTTGATGCATCGATTGAACCCCTCCAAATCGTCTTGAGGCGCAGGAAGGGCAGAGTCTGAGAAAGAGACCGGTGGCAGCGGAGGGTGAGGTATAGATCGAAGTGACGAGGGCGGTTGGGTACCATTCACTGGACTGTCCGCGCGCTCGAGATAAAGTAGATCTGGGATTAGGCAGCTTGGGTACCGAGTCTCTTTACTTCGCTGCAGCTCAACCGATTCCTGGTCTCTCTTGATCAGGTACGAAATGCATGGACATCTTCGTCCCAGGCGCAGGTAGCGATAAGGCCAGCATCAAAGAATGACCACGCCGTGCCCATGACAAACTCTGTATGATCCGCATGTACGGATTGCACTTTCGGATCCGTTGTATTCCATCTGCGTATCAGCTAGATCGTATTGCGCACCCACAATCTGCAAGTCATGTCATAGGATGTTGACGCTATCACGTCTCGACGATGCGGTGACCATCTGACGATTAATCTTCACATATTTACGAGCTCAGATAGAAACTCACGCGACTTTGCGGACAGCCAGTCGATGGCCTCTCAGCTCTCCAGCAGGTCTAGTCCCCGATGCTCTAGTATCCCATATCCGGACTGCACCATCTTTCCCCGCAGTGGCGATCATCCCCATACTATACTTGTTCCAATCTAGATCTAGGACATCTGAATCGCTCGCTTTCGATGTGGTGACGGGTCGTTCGGGATTGCGAGACCTTATATCGAACATGTTTACAAAGCCGTCTGCGCCTGTCGTCGCGATCAAGGATGGCTCGATAGGTGACCATGACGCTTTGAAGATCTGGCCATTATGAGCGGGTATAGTGAGGAGAGAAGTTGCCCTTTCGACCGTCCACTGAGGATCAGCCTTGGAGTGAAAGAGTCAAGTTCATGTATGCACGTACAATCTTGATAGTCGAGTCCCATGATGCTGTGACAAACGACTCTTTCTGTAGGTTCGACCATTCCACAGACATGATTTCTGCCCAATGTTCATGCCATGCCCTCACAGGGAAGCCCTGCCGGTCAGCTGTGACCCCAACAGCCGGTAAATCGGGCATACGTCCAAGGTGATATCGAACAGCCTTAATGCGCCATTTCCACAGGCCGCAACGACTTGGTTTCTACTACATCAGACGATTCTCAAGATTTGGAGGGTGACCCACTCGTGCGACTCGTTCCAGGCGAGGTCATAGACGCAATCCTGGGTATCGAAACTGGCATTAGCCGGTCCACCTACTACAAGACCAGCTCACTGCTTGACCACTTGCAGGCCGGCAGGACCGAGAGATAGTATGTGTACCCTTCCATTACCTATCAGACCGAAATTTGTCCCAGAGGCAACCGCTATCCGGTCCTCGAAATACGGCGAAAAGGCGATCCCATTATGGGTGTATTGAGGAGTCTTGACCCGTAACACCCGGCCTCTGGCTTGCTGCATCTTGCATCGACCTGCTTCGTCCGACTATTCATGTATACCTTCTCATGCGCTCCAAGATTTCCTATCGTACATGTCCTGTATGCTCGAATTGTTGTCGCTGATATGGCGCAGAGTGGAGAAGCAACGTCATGTCCCCCCTCCCCTTTTGTGGGATTGCGATTCACGACGCGTCCATCCGTTGAACACACTCCATTTTTGAGCTCACATCTCGTTGTTGTTGTTGTCGTTCGTCTAATCACCCTCCGCACCCGCCCTACTTGACCGAGCTCAGCAGCATGCCGCCCTCTCCAGGTCGGATACAAGATTTACCAGGTGAGCAGATCCATGTAAAGAGTGCTGACGATCAGTGAAAATACTGTATAATATCGACACGACATCACAATCCTATGTTACCGTCTTGCCCGAACGTCAACCCGTCTTTGTACACACTGTAGCACCTGCTCAGGCCCAAGATGAATCAGGCATGGGAAGCTGTTATCTCAAAGCAGCTGTCAGAGGTATCTGCTTCGCCAGGCGAGTGGAGTCATCCTGGTATCAGCTCATGCTGATCTTCAGTCCCGAATGTATCCCCAACTCCTCTTCGCTCGATTTCTCGGTATACAACCTCGACCCATCGTTGCGCAATCGACAAGCTCGAGCATTTCCTCCTGCTGCTCAAGCCAGTCTGGTTCTGGACGACTCATGGACGGGCAAGGGGTTTCTCTCATGGATCTTGACGGAGAATGGGACGGGCAAGACGCTGATCAAGGGTCGTTTAGTACGCGACATTGATTTCGCCTCGTCAGCCTTCAATGAACAAGGTGGACTCGAAGGCCTCGTCGCTGCTGCTGCGTCACGTACAAGTCAGAGGGATGACCTGGATGGAAAGGGTTGGGGATTGGAAGTCTGTCTCAGCTTGAAGATGATCAACCCGGAAGGCAAGGACGAATTTCGAGGACGAAGGGAGTTTGAAGAAATGTTGAGGAGAGGAACTGCCATGGCCAGTGTGACATCGGTCGCAGTGCAGGGCATCGTAGCTTCTTCCCCGGCATCCATAGCGGCTAGCACTCCTCGAGCGAATCCTCAAAATCAGAACGAACCCATACGGCGGAACCCCCCATCGTCGGCCCCGAGAAACAGCACCATCCCTAATCTCCCTCATTCCTCATCTAACACATCCACTCAATCGGTCAGACCTTCTCCTGCGCACCACCAATCGGCTACTCTCCCCCCACCTCCCAGACCGATGCCTTCTTCCTCTAGGACGTCGACAAGCTCGTCACTGCCCCCGTCTTCATTACCCATGCAGGCTTCTTCATCGGCCGGTCCAAGCTCATTGCCGCCTCCACCTCCTCGACACTCTTCCTCCGCGCCAGTACCCGTGCATCCACCTCGGTCAAACGGTCATTCATCGTCTGTCCCACCGGCTTCTTCGTCTACGCATGTCGCTTCGTCATCGTCTCGGAATCAAAGCCGAGAGGTTACACCTCCGCCTGTCCCTCAACGCAAATCTCCCCCACCGAGCACCCCTTCCCGTGAGAGACTTGCCGCACTGATACGTACGGACGAGAAGATGTCACCGAGCATGGCGAAGCAACTGGCCCAAAATCCCGTCTTGCTCAAGCTGCTCAAAGCCGTTCCACCAGGGGGTCTCAGTAGTATGCTCGGGAATGGGCACGCAGAGAGCAGTAAACATTCGCCCGATAGTGGAGGAGCGCCGACTCCTACACCAATAGGCCCACCTGCACCGGCGTCAAAGGCGACCAACGCAGTGACGGATCCTGCCGAGGGTTGCTGTAATTGCGGAGCGATGACAACCGATATCTGGAGGACCAAGAACATGAAAGATGGGACCAAGAAAAAGGTCTGCAATGGTGAGCTCCTGGTTTCATCTTGATCCGCGAGCTGATAGAATAGCATGTGGACTTTACTTTAACAAGCACAAGCGCATGCGCCCTCCAGAGCTGTGGGGTACGACTGCACACGATGATCCTCCACCTGATAAGCGACCTAAACTCGAAGAGCCTCATCAGCCTGTTCGATGTTCACCTCGACTACACCGTAATGTTTCCGATCATAATCACCCTCCACCCGTTCCTTCCGTCGCCGAATCGCCTAGAAAGAGGAAAACGACCAAACCGATACCGCAACCTAGTCCCCGCATGACCACAAGGTCAAGTACGAGACACGATGGAAATCCTCCAAACTTTACGCAAATGGAAGGAAAGCAACTTGATTTCTCGGACAATCTCTTTTCGCCCGCGACCATGTTTGGCACTTCTCCTGCCCAACCTCTGCCCAACCCCGCGTTGGGAGTAGACATGGTAGCTACCACCTCTGCGCCTGCCTCGCAGAATGGTCTGGCTATGGAGAACCCGTTTGATGCGGGAGACCTGGATATAGAAGCCCTCTTGAATCAAATTGCTGCGGCAGATGGGACAAACGGATTCAGCTTGGAGGCTTTCTTTGCCAGTACCGATGCCAACGCGATTGATGGAAATGTAAATGGACTGGATGGAGGAAACTTGTTTGATATGGTTGGCTGGAACGATACTTCGCAAACTAATGGAGCGAACGGGAGTACTAGTAATCGATGATCCCATACCTCGACTTTGTCGTCTTGGAACAATGTGTATACAGTAACCGAGTAGTTTATGTGTTTATGTTTGCATGTAATCGTACAAGTCGTGGACATGATCGTGAGATGATTGTACATGAAGCGGAAGCCAATGCGAGAGGACAACCTATACGAAGCGCTTGTATGCGTGTTTCTCGTACTCTCGTGTCCTGTTCTGCTTCTTCGGCCTGTGATGTCAGTATGACGATGGGTGGGACGATGGGAGACTGACATTTGAGGAACGCGAGGCTCGACCAGAGCCTTCTTCTGCAGAGCAAGGAATCGATCCTTGAAGAGATTTCCCTCGGGCTATACCGTCAATTGATTTCCCTCATCCACTCAAAACACCACTCACCTTGACCTGCCTCAGGCTCTCTGCCAAATCCTCGCCAAGCTGGACAGTCACTCGACCTTTTTCCAATCGATGCTTTCCGATCTTTTCTCCACCTTCCAGACCCATCCTCTCCCTCTGCTCTTTGGCCAATTTCGCCAATCTCTCCGCTTCTGCCATCTTCTTCTGTTGTTTCTCCAAGGTGGATTTGACACTCGAGATTCCACCGATAGAAGCCAACAATCTCTTTTGCGTCTTCTCGATGGCTTCCAATCTAGCTTCATCTTTCCTCCTCTTTGCCTTGTTTCGGTCCGCCTGGGTCTTCCTCTTAGTAGGTTTGACAACGCGGACGACTTCTTCCTCGCTCTCTTCGTCGATCTCCCCAGGACCAATCGTCATTCCCGGAGCGTACTCTTCCCCGACGACTCGTTGTCGCCTTGCATTGACGGCTTCTCCCAAGACGGCTATGCGTTCCGCCTCTTGTTGTTCGCGTAACAACTGTGCTTTCTCCTCTTCCACCGCCTGTTCCAATAATCGAGCGTGGGCCTCGGCGGAAGGGTTATAACTCGTTCCTTCATCCGGCATCTCGACTCCTCGTTGAGCTTCCACTTGAGACGATAGGTAGTTCTCTCGTCGCTTGGCGAGAGTTTTAGGTGCCTTGACTGTTCGCTTGACCATTGTTTCTTCCCCAAACGCACCGACAGGCACAATTCGAGCTTCTTCCACCCAGGCATCCTTGTCGACGGGTTGTGTCGTCTTGATATCTGCACTAGACATATCTTTCCCGTCGACAGTCACAGCAGACTTCCTGGCGATACGTCTCAATCGTTCCTTCTCCGCGCCAGAGATCTTGTGTTTCTTGGATGTCGAGGCGGCCGATGGGTTCTTGGCCGTAAGAGAGGGGACGGCAGATCTTTCGCTCAGAACGGCAAGGGATCGGAGGGGTCTAGGAGCTCGTCTGAGCTTCTGCGCAACTCGCAAGTCAGCTCGAATGTTTCAAGCCGCGGGGTTCCAGCTCACCAGCTACATCTCCGACAACGTCGACGGTAAAGAGATCGTCGTTCTTCTTGGAAGATACTGGACCACTAGGGGTGAGCTTGATTTATGTGAACGCAGTGGATTAGCTCACCCAGTAATACGCTCCTCTTCTCTCGCATGCTCCAGAGCCTCCTCTTCATGCGTGATATCTACATTCTTCCTCCATGCCTTCTTGCCCTTTCTAGATTTTTGACCAGGTTGAGCAGGGGCACCAATGTTGACGGCTCCATTGCTGATTTTTGCATCTTTCGAAGGTCGATCATAAGGCTTATGACTGGGCTTCCCAGCCTTCTCCGAAGCCTTTGAAGTCGCTGGCATAGTAGTATGAGGTGACGATGAACGGTCAAGTGATGATATATAGCATACAGACCTGGAGAGGTCGGGTGGAGGAAGGACTTCCCAACTTTTTTGATTTGTTTTCTGGACATTCTTCGTGTCGCATTTTATCCCATCTTACTGGGTCTCAACCCATTGACATTTCATGGTACATCGACAGTAGCCTCGACAAGCAAAGCATAACAACCCCAACATGCAGTCGACATCGGCGATCAGGACATTGAGCAGCGTCGCTACCTCCTCTCGATGCTTTTCCACCTCATCAGCGATCTTGGCCGGAGGTAAAGGTCCCAAAAAGTCTGCTGGTGAGCTCTGTCTATGTTTAATCGACGAGCATGAGTTGCTCACGTCCAGTCCGGCAAGCAGGAAAGTCAAAATCGTCAGGATATGGATCAAAGGGACCAAAGAAGTCTCTGAATATTGTATGTTTACGCCTCGGATTTTGAGAAACGATCACTGATACAGTTCAGACTGGAAAGACTCTCAAATTGACGTATTCTATGGCCGGACCACCTACGGACTTGAGCGGTTTCAGTACATATCGGAGCGTGCGTCCCTTTCTAAACAGTGTTCGTGTGTGGATGAGCTGATTTGTAGGCCTTGGAGTCGGAGTCTGTTGGACGAGCTACGAGGTTTTCAGGAGACGCGAACGAGGTCTTTTCGTCGTATGGCTTGCCTCGAGGTTTGCAGGCAGAGGTACGTGCACTGGACGCATTGGTCAGGACATGAGCTGACAACATGTAGTTCACAAGAGGAGGTGGAGCTGCTACGGTCGTTCGACAAGTCACGGTAGATCTCATGAACACCCTGGAGTCCGAGGCGGGATCATCTTCGCAGAACTCGCGATATATGCTCAGTACGCGATGGTAGCACAGTGATGGTTTTTGGCTAATCCTGTAGCGGGAGACGTCGGCAGCGGGAAGAGTCTGCTACTAGTACAAGCCATTGCGCACGCCATAGCGCAAGACTGGATTGTCATCTACGCCCCTCAAAGTGAGAAGACAATCCTGTCTCGGTCCCTAAATGTCCTGCTAACCCTCACAGCTCACACCTGGACCGATTCTTCGTCACCATACGCATACAACGCCAAGACTCAAATATTCGACCAGCAAGCTCTGGCTGCGTCAATGCTGCAGAGTATACTCAAAGCAAACGGTACAAAGTTGAACAGCCTCAAAGTCGATGGACAGGCAATGCCGCAATTTATTAGGGAGGTGTCGAGAAATGAGACGAGGATAGTGAGAGGTCTTGAGCAGGTCATAGATGCCATTGCAAAGCAGCAAGAGTGAGTCGGCAAAACCCATCTGGGCCATATGGGTAGACTGACGGATAGACGGCCCGTCTTGCTCGCTGCTGACGATGCCCAAACCTTGTTCCGAAACACCGCTTACCGATCGCCCGATTTCAAGGCCGTAGAGGCATACAACCTCAGCATGCCTAGGCTCTTCCTAGACTATCTTTCAGGCAGAAAGACCCTGGTGCGTAATTTCCTCATTCGTGTACAGCTCAGACTGACGAGAACAGAAACGCGGAATGACTCTCTCTGCATACTCTCACTCTACTCCTTCTGTCGCTCCAAGCACTTCCTTCTTATACGCCCTCGAGCTTCCCTCCACCGAGCCGATCACTCCTTATTCCAAATTCGAGCCGATTCATCTCGCCCATGCATCCTCCGGATTCAAGAAGATTGAAGTCCCATTCGGAATGTCTACGCGCGAGGCAGCGGGTATGTTTGAGCTGTGGTCCAAGAGGAAATGGGTCTCATCTTGTGCGTCACTTCTGCCACTGCAAGGCTGTGCTGATGATTTGCAGCGAACGATGAGGTCTTCATGCACGCTTACATGGCATCAGCGGGCAACCCAAAAGAGCTGAGCAGGGAATGGCTCAATGATAGGCAACCACATCATCAATTCGACCCGGATGCGTTGTAATGATGCATCTGATCACCGGTGATACCCTATTTACAGAGTTCGTCGATCTCAAACCGCTGGACCACTATGGCCGAAGCCTGGCACGGTGGATGGACCGCTATCTACTGACTTTTGAGACTTCATTTTCCGCTTTCAACGGACAATCACACAGACACTGCTTCGAACCATTCAGACGTCATGTCCACATCTCTACGTTTTCGCCTCCGCAACGACAAGACGCGCGACTATTTGGGACGCCGATCATCCTTGCACAACGTACATCTCATCGGGAAGTCTGATGCCATCGTCGATGCCCACAGTCTGCGCTTCAGCTGCGTGGCACATTCAAACGGACTATTCGTACTGACCATCAACCTGCCTCCATCAACATTGAGATGGACGTTATTCATGTACATTCCCGCTTTACTGGCGAGCAAGATGAGAGGTCCAACAATCTCATGTGGCAGTCCAGGTCGTTCTATCGATTAGCGCGATGCTCCCCGATCCTCAGACTGCCCTCAGAGGAAGAGTCGCAAATGGAGCGTCAAGATGGAGACAGAGCGAGTGCTCACTCATGGTACTCCTTAAGGCTGCTTTGGCAGGTCCAGGTGGCATCTCGTAATCGAAATCATTGGTGGGTTTCCCCGTCTGTTCAGAAGGGAAAATTCCCGGTGCGACAGTATTGACCCTGATCTTCATGCTGATCGTCTTTGAGTACAGGCCAGTCAAGAGAGATGTGGGACTTGACTTACGGATGCAATCGGCCCGCTAAAAGCGATCCGAGATGTTCAGCTGTCGGTGAGTTAAAGCTCAACTAAGACAGAAACTGGACATGCCGGCGGCCTGATGGTTAGCTAAGCCCCAGCGGTGAAATGTGAGTGTGCTGACCTTGCTAACGCCATAGACCAAGCTATCCATCGCTACTCTGACCCATTAGTGCTATTCGAAAAATCATGTCAGACACCTTTGGTTCGCTAAACCCTGCAGAGAGGATATGACAACCACACTCGGGTTCGATGATTGACGAAGCAAGGGTACCATCGAGGTGGTCATGAAGAAAGTCCCTGACTTGTCAGATTCGGCCGGGAGGAATAATTATTGATATACCGTTGACGTTAACTGTGTTGTCAGCGGCCTTCTAGCAATCTTGTCAAGCTCGATACGGACCATCGTGGCAATACCTGAAATCTTCGCTACATCGTATCAGCTAGCACCCCGACCTGAGTCGCAATAGCGCCCTACTCTTCGACTCCTGAAAGCGCCTGCATTACATCATCCGCTGATCGTCAGCAACGGGGACACAAATGGCCGACGCTGCTTGATGAGGATAGTTTGTGTCACGCTCACGATCATTGTGATTTTTGATGCGATGTTTCCACTCGACACACACTCCCGCGGAATTGATCAGTACGTCGACCTGAACATCAGTCCCCGCATAGCGATGACAATGAGCATCATGCCGTACCACTGGCTCCAGAGCTGATATCTCTTCAGCTATCTTAGCTGCGGAGGCTCTAGTCGCCACATCGCCTTGAACGCTGATTTCAGCTTCTGAAACCCAAGAGGGCTAACGCACGGAATCACTCGACCTCCCTTAGACTCAACTTTCGCATTGAGCTCCTCTGAAGTTTTCTGGAGGACTTCAAGTCGTCGACCTGTAATGTAGACTTTGGCTCCGTTCGTCGCGAATCCAGCTGCGACAGCTTGATCATCAGTTGGAGTGGAATTCCATGGGTGGAGACGAGCTGTACCTTTACCGATACCTGTTCCACCTCCCGTAATGACAACCACCTCATGTAAGGTAAGGTGTGGGTGGACGAAATCTATGGTAGAGAGAAGCTCACCATACCGCGCACGGAGAACATATCATTGATGTCGAGGCTCATCGGCTGTTTGTAGGTTTCGCTCTCAGCTTGAAGTGGTACAGTCATCCTTTCGCAAGTTTGATCTTGCTATACTATGAATGATCGTCAAATGAGAGAATAAATTTCACATTCTCCGTATACATGCTCTTGATAGGAGCATCGGGGAACAGCCTTCACAAGCGCTATCAGTCAAAGTCAACCGAGAATCAGGACATCCCATTGAAGCGCAAAATGCTTTCCGGAGGTTCCGGCAGACCTCGACAGGCCATTTTCCGGCTTCAACATCAAGTGCTCAGCGCCGTCAAAAACGGCTCTGATTAGTATCGAGTTGTACGGATCGATCCCTCATGCATGCAGGTGGTTCTTCCCTCAAGTCATGGTGCTCATATGCTAAATGAGTACTCGTCCTGCACTTGCTGAGGGATTGATAGCCGACGGTAATCAAGTAATCACGTCCCGCACGCCTAATTGACATTGCCCTCAAGCGTGAGATCTCCCGGCGGCCTGTGCGTCCTTCTATCCATGTTTATCGACTTTTCCTCCCTATTTCTCTGACAACAACACTGGTATCATTACAATCATGGGGTTCGCAAGGTCTACAGTGGTCGGCTCATCAGCTTTCATTCTCGGCATGGTTTTCATGTGTCAAGTCGTACGTCTATTCTACCCGGACATGATGTCCGGTTCTTATCTATAACACGAGATACTCATGGCAGGTCGACATTCCGCTGTTATACCAAAATGTGACGGAACAAGCCATCGCTGACGGATACAAATTCTACGAGCTATGGTATGAAGCTCCAGGAGCTGTCAAGGTGGGTCAGCGATAACCTCCTCGAGCAAGTGATTGATGGGAAGGCCCTTTTCCACGCTGCTTTGGCATTGCCCGTCATCGCTATCACCGTGAAGCTCCACGGCTGGTCTGAATCTGCCATGTTCTTTGATGGGTCCAGCATGGGTACGTGCGATCGCATTTGAGGGTGAGCTGGGACTGATGGAACAGCATTGCACATGGCGATCATCATCGTCTACTTGACAGTTCATATCCCTTCTCTGAGGACTTTCTGTGAGCTGCTAAACATGGATCATACCACTGCGATGCTGACTTACAGTGCCCGACTCGAAGACCACCACTTCATTCTCCATATTGCCTACTCCGCCCCCTCGAGAGATCCCAGCTACCGCAGACGAAAAGCTCGAAGCGCTTCGTGTCCTTTCGGCTGGGAATGCTATCGTTGGCCTATTGGCGATCGGCGTCATCGGCATGCAACTCGGACAAGAGTACGCTAGGCGTCAAGAGGAGAAGGAGCAGCGGGAGATTGACGCCAGGAGTCGAGCGGTCGGGGAGACTAAAAAGGATATATAGATGAATCGCTCTGAGCTTTCCGGCCCTCATGATCATGCAAGAACAATCGAGAATCGCAGGTACAATGATCATTGCATAAGGTCGTGGCATGCCATGCTTGCTACCTCTTTTAATCGTACAAGGGTCTATCATGCAGGTGGAACAAAGCGTGCGAGACGTGCGGCTCCCGCATTACTTTGCTTCTTTGTCTTTCTCCTCTTTACCCTCTTCCAGACTCATCGCGATTGCTCTCGCAATAGCCGCTTCCTCGTCCTCCTCGTCTTCGTCATCCATCGCGACATCCTCATCGGGGTTCTCGCCTCGTGATAATGCCATGGCCCGACGCAGTTCTTCGTCCTCATCATCATCTTCACCCATCTCATGGTCGTCTGTCATGACACCCTGTGCTGGAGCATCGCCAGCTGCTGCTGGGATGCCTGCGTCGTTGGCGTTGACCAATGGTTCTGTTACGGTGGAAGGAAGGACTGCCGATGTACTCGTAGCCGGCGGTTCCGTCGAAGAAGAAGCTGCAGCGGGTTCGGGTTGAGGTTGTGGTTGATTTCGGGCAGCATTCTGTTCCGCTTCCTGGATAGACATCCGGATTGCCTGTGTGATAAGCTTTGGACCTGTCCCGTCCAGATAGAACTCACCATAGCCAGCTCTGGATCTGTGTTCTCGAGATCGGCAAGCATACCGTCCGTACCACCCTCTCCACCCATTCCACCACCCATGGCGGCTCCCAATTCCGGGTCGAACAATATCGGTGAGGAGATTATAGCATCCGACAACAAGTGAGGACCCGGTGGGATGGATACGAGATGACTGGATCGTCAGCTCATACGGTGTGCTTGGGTGCTATAGCTTACGATTCTCCCCCTCCTGCCGCCTCGATCAACGCATTGAGCTTCTCGTCATTGCCCATGCCTTCCTCCCCAAATGTCACGATATCCACCAGCACGTTGTTCTTCCTCAACCTCTTGCCCAGCTTGACCAAGCTCTCCTGGCTGTCTTCTATTGGTGATCCGACGAAAACGACAATACGTTGACGCTGATTCTTGTTCTCTCGGTGCTTGAGCGCGAGTTGAGCCACTTGAACCGCCGTTTGGAGATCGGACGTTCCGCCGATTGCAGCCTTATTGGCGGCTGATAGCAGTTTACCAATATCATTCGTGGGCGTCACCAACAGTGCCGGTCTGCCTATGAGCTCCAGGTCAAGGTCAAGGTATCCGAAGTGCTCACGCTTTCCCGGCCATTGTCATCAGACCTACAGCTGACTCGGGATTTGAGTCAGTCTTTGCGGTGAAGACTGTGCTGACGGCCTGAGCTTGAGCTTGAAACCGTGTAGGGGCATAGTCCCCATTCCTGCCTAAGTCAGCACCGCTCGAGTCGCTACTGGGACTCGAAGGTGGAGGTCAAGGGCCCACCTCATATACTCGGAGTTGTCGAGCCTGGACGTCAGATCGTCGTGACGGTAATGGCAGTCTGTACTCACACTAGCATACATGATTCCAGAGGCATGATCGAGGTGAGCTGTATGCAGCGGGTATAGGGGGTATCGGATGGTGATTCTAGTGATCTGTATGCATTGAAATGAACGCGTCAGTGAATCACTAAGTGCCACACTCGAGATAATCCCGATTCCCAAGGGGGGGTGAGCGTCATCACCCAGTGGCCGCCCTCCCTCTCCCATGCGTTCACAGCCACCCACCCCTTCCCCCGACGACCCTCCCTCCCCCCCCCCACCAACCTCACATCCCACCTCCTATCCATCTCTTTCAATCGATACTTCTCTATAGACTCGTCTTGTCTCCAGTCTCGGTTCATACCATCACCTTCACCTCGTATACACATCTTTAATCTACACTCGTGAGTCCTCTCTTCCATGTTGAATCCACCGAGGGGACGACGATTCCCCGGCCTCGGACCGCTTGGGACGTCATATCTCTACAACCGATACAATGATCGCATACATCGTTGTGTGGGCGGTGGTGCCGATGGCCCGGACAGATGGCACCCTCAGCGATAAGTCTAGCCCATCAGCATCGGGGTCCGCGAGGTCCATCGCGAACCAAGAGCTTCGTTGGCGGTGGAGATAAGCCTCCACGTCTGCCACCTCTTCGATCTCCCCTCACGTCTCTCTCGTGGCTTCCCCTGCGCGTCCCCCAGCCCAAGCCAAGCTTTGTGCTTCGTGGGCCAGTCGCGGCCCGTGAGATGGGTCAAGACCTGCCGAGCTCAGCTGGGAGGACGATTGTCCGTCGGCCCAGGCCTGGATTTCCCATCGAGTGGTAGCGTGCATCGCTATATACTGCGCAACATCGCTTTGCCCACTTCGAAACTCTACATTGCCTCCTCCTGCCCAAGTAGACTCCTGCCTGTCCTCCATTTCGATCATTCTGCAAGATACCTACACAACCTTGAACACGATCGCTGACAGTGGTTCTTTCTCTTTCCACAGTTAGACCGCCAAAATGTGAGTTGCCTCAATTACATCTGCCCGAAGTAGTGTGCTGACGAGACAGGGAAGACGAAGGTGTGTTTGATCAACTCGATCATATGAGGTCCCACCTAACGCTGCAGTCGCTGCCCTCGTTATCGACAATGGTTCCGGTATGTGCAAGGCCGGTTTCGCCGGTGACGACGCTCCTCGAGCTGTCTTCCCGTGAGTCTGTCTTCGTTTATTGTATTGGCGTCGACTGATGATAAGATCCATCGTCGGTCGACCTCGACACCAGGGTGTGATGGTTGGTATGGGTCAAAAGGACTCTTACGTTGGGTAAGCGGTCCATTCCCGTCCTTTCAGAACCTCGCATTGACATTCAGTGACGAGGCTCAGTCCAAGCGAGGTATCTTGACCCTCAAGTACCCTATCGAGCACGGTATTGTCACCAACTGGGACGACATGGAGAAGATCTGGCACCACACCTTCTACAACGAGCTCCGAGTCGCCCCCGAGGAACACCCCGTCTTGCTCACCGAGGCTCCTCTTAACCCTAAGCAAAACCGAGAGAAGATGACCCAAATCATGTTCGAGACCTTCAACGCCCCCGCTTTCTACGTCTCTATCCAGGCCGTCTTGTCGCTGTACGCTTCGGGTCGAACAACCGGTATCGTTCTCGACTCGGGAGATGGTGTCACCCACACTGTTCCCATCTACGAGGGTTTCTCTCTGCCCCACGCCATCTTGCGTCTCGACTTGGCCGGTCGAGACTTGACCGACTACCTGATCAAGATTCTCATGGAGCGAGGTTACCCCTTCACCACCACTGCCGAGCGTGAAATCGTCCGAGACATCAAGGAGAAGCTTTGTTACGTCGCCCTCGACTTCGAGCAAGAGATCCAGACCGCCGCTCAATCCTCGCAACTGGAGAAGTCTTACGAGCTTCCCGATGGACAAGTCATCACTATCGGTAACGAGCGATTCAGATGTCCCGAGGCTTTGTTCCAACCTTCGTTCTTGGGCCTCGAGTCTGCTGGTATTCACGAGACCACCTACAACTCGATCATGAAGTGTGACTTGGATATCCGAAAGGACCTCTACGGTAACATTGTCATGTCGGGTGGTACGACCATGTACAACGGTATCGGTGAGTACTTGTGTACAATGGATAACGTTGTTGCTGACTCGTCTAGCCGACCGAATGCAAAAGGAGATCACTGCTCTTGCTCCATCGTCGATGAAGGTCAAGATTGTCTCTCCTCCCGAGCGAAGTGAGTCGACAAGTTTACCGGGCTGTGCCGCTCTGACCTGCAGAGTACTCCGTCTGGATTGGTGGTTCTATCCTTGCCTCGCTGTCTACCTTCCAACAGATGTGGATCGCCAAGTCGTAAGTCAATAATGCCCTTGCTTGTACACAGCTGACGTGTGCAGCGAGTACGACGAGTCTGGACCTTCCATCGTCCACCGAAAGTGCTTCTAAGAGGTGGTACAAGCTCTTATCCTCACCTCTATTCCGGATCAGTAAATTCTTACCCCTTTTACCTTCTTTCAAACCCTGTTGCCAAAAATGAAACGCATGAATCTTTATCTGGTCCACCTGAAGCTGCAGTTCACATGTTTGCATGCCCGTTTGAGGTGTGTTGCTGACAGTCTCGGTCTCAAGTGTGTTGAGCGGTGATGCAGATGAATGCGGGGCATCGCAAGCTCCGGCCGGGAAGAGTAGCCGAGAGGTCCGACGCAAACGACGACCGGAGTGATACATCAATAGCTGTCCATTCGACTTGTTCGGCCCAATAACACCCCCCCATTGCCTCTGTTCAGTATGATCCCAAGGTTGTCTGGGGCATTTTCCGGGTGCGGAAGGTGGAATGGGCGATTGAGTCTGGCGGGTCGAGCTGCGCTTTCTAGCTCTTCACCACTTCGATTGAGCGGTCCCCGCCCATCGTCGAGTCGCCAATCCCGTTCATTCAGCTCAACATGTCTAAACAGAGCTATAGTGCCTTTCAAGCTGCATGATATAGGGGAAGGAATCACAGAAGTGGAGATGTTGAAATGGGTGGTAGAGGAAGGCCAAACGGTGGATCATTTTGACGATTTGTGCGAGGTTCAATCGGACAAAAGCACGTAAGTGTCTGTCAGAGTCTCAGAGTATCAGGAGGGTCTAACACCTCTTGAATTCTGGATTGCCTATTACAGGTATCCGGTAGCGGCATCTCTACGAGCAAAAATCACAGTGCTGATGGGCAGAGCAGAGTTGACGAGTCCCGTTCCGGGTGTCGTACATTCCATCAAGGTACATGCAGGGGATATGGTCAAGGTCGGTCAGACATTATGCGAGATCAGAACGGACGAGCCGGGAGGAGAAGATCCTGATGAGCATAATGGGGCAGCAGCGGAGACGTCCAAACCCCACGATGATGCTACGACTACTGCTATTTCGACAGAGGATACGGAATCGTCGGTAGGAGATCGTCCACTGGAAGTTGTCAAACAGCCATCTCCACCCGTGGAAGAGGAACATCAGGTTTCTTCAGCTCCGCCAAAGACGTCAGAGAGGCGTCCTCATCAGTACGCAGAGGAAGAGGTACCCATCACTACTGGTGTCGAATTTTCAGGTGAAGCAGCAATCTTACCTGCTGCTCCGGCTCCCGCTGCTGTCCAGCACGATCAACCAGTTCCGACTCGTCGAGCTCGAGAAGAAGAAGGATCAAGGAAGATCATCCTGACCTCGCCTGCTGTCAGATCGCTTGCCGGGAAGCTGGGATTGGACTTGGCGGATATCAGAGGTACAGGGGAGAGAGGTCGGATCACACGGCAGGACGTGGAATCTTACATTGCAACCTCGAGCAGCGCCTCGAATCATCCCGAATCATCGTCGGGTCAACAAGGCGTCTCAAATCAACAGCACACTCCCAGCCCGGCCCGGGACAACAGAGCGAGTTGGGACGAGGTGACGAGGGTGCCATTTGGACGGACTAGGAAGGTCATGTTTAGGGCTCTAGGAGCACAAGCTCAAGTACCGCATTTCGGGTGAGCACTCTTCAGAATCCGCAGACATGGAATGTTGTGACCTTTGCTGATGGATGTAGATATGTACATACCCTAGACCTCACACCTCTTGCGCCATATCTCAAAGCCCTTAACCCGCCACACCGACCAACACAAAGCCCCTTAGCATACCTTGCGGCCGATATACCCTCTCATCTTGTCGGAACAGCAGACGATCCTTCGCGGCAAAAGACTACCTTGCTGAGTATACTGGTGAAAAGTATCTTATTGGCAATGGAGGAGCATCCGGTCATGCGAGCAAAGGTGGTAGAGCAAGACAGCGAGAAGATGTTGGAGATAAGAAGAGACGGAATCATCGGAATCGCAGTCTCGGGTGAGTTTTGGGTAGAGTGTCAGATGAAGGGCTAAGAAAGTAGATCCGAAAAATGGGCTAGTCACTCCCTCTCTACCACCTATAAACCCCTCGACTCCCTTGTCGAGCATCACCTCGGCAATAACGCAACTCCGTCAGAACCCTACGAAGATGGGAACGAGCGCAAATGTGGTCATTTCGTCAGTCGGCGGTCTAGGCGAGGCAGCCAGTGCCACGCCGGTCATACCGCCTGGCGGACCGATCGCAATCTGCGCAGTGGGCCAAGCAAAGTGGGAGGTCGAGTGGAATCTGAGAGATGATGGTATGAAACTGGACAGGGAAGAAGTCGAGCGGGGTGGCACGAGAGCTGTGTTGAGGTGTATAGTCGGGTGGAGCGGTGATCATCGGGTGGTGGGTGATTACATTTGCGCAAGGCATTTTCGCTGACAAGTTGTAGCTGGAAGGCGCGGAGTTGATAGCTTTCACGGAAAGTTGGAAGAAGTATATGGAGCAACCCTGGAGGTGGCTCAACGTAGATTGAGGACGGAATCCATCGCAGCTGGTCGCTTGTCGAAGTGCAACCTCACCCGGAAGAGCTCTATTGGCCGTATAGGTCACCATCAACTACAACACAATGCATGAGATCGCATCGACCGCCGAGTCGCTTCCCAGAGAATATCGACGAGTAGAGCTAAACAACCCCTCATATGCACGTCATTGCCAGCTTGAACACGCAACAACTCCTGGAACCGATATGGCAAGTTCCTTTCATTCTGATCGCCATGAGACGCGTCAAGACTACCTGCTTGCGGTTTGGGCGGACCAAAGGATGTCACAAGTCAAAACACGGTTTGAGGATTCGCCACAACAGGTGATCTGACTCCCCGGGTTCAAGTATACCATCGCTGGAGGTCTCCAAATCTTCAGCGATACCTGCTGATCAGAGTTGAAAGGTCATCCAGGCCATCCGAAGTTTGCCTTAGAACTTCGTGGAGCTTAGACGATAATCAAGATTCGAAAACCTCGACGAGGAAAAGCGGCTGTGCCGCTAAGGCCAATCCGGACAAGATGCGCAAGATATTGCCTGCCTTGATCGTCCCACTCATGGGGAGCTTGATCGTCCCTACACTGGGGGAGATAGTTCCTCGACCCATCACCAAGCACCCCCATGCCCGAGACGGATTCGACCCGGGTATCTACCCTGCCCCGACTTCGCTTCCCAAGACCGCCACTCTCCTCCCTCGACTCGTCCCTCGTGAAGCCCCTCCCTCGTCATCTATGAGTGCCAGTGGCAGTACTGTGGGTCCGATATATGGCTCATATAGCGTTCCATCAGGCAGCGTCCCGTCTGGCATGCCTGGAGTTTCCGTCTCCTCTCCAGCAAATCCATATGGATCTCCGTCACCCTATTACTCATCTACCTCACCTTCACCCTCTCCTTCCGGCTCGACCAAAACTCCCCTACAGCTCGCACATCGCCTCTTGGAATCTTCGTCCACACAATGCAATGTCCCCGGAGGAGGTTGTGCAGTGTTCAACCTCACCCTTGAACCTTGTACGACCGACACCGATGTATGTCAAAATGAAGGTACCCTCGCAGCGATGGTCTGTGCTCAATGTAATGCCAATCAAGATTTCTTCGACCAATATAACGATTATCTCCGACTATGTCAGTCGTTGGGAGTGGCGAATCCGAGCGATACGATCCGAGTCCCTATTTCGGACGCCTCGGGGTATGGGTACGCAATGCCTTCTTTGCTGCCCTCCCCGGGTTCAAGTGGGACCAGTACGAGTGGTGCAGGTATGGTATACTCCAGTGGACCATCAATGAGCGGTGTGGTAGGTTTGTTGACCCAGATGCCCTCGGGGTCCGGGTCAATCTCTGCCTTTTCTCCCACATCTTCGCCCGCCTTGTCCTCGTCGAGCTCGGGAGCATCTGGATCTGCCCAGCACAGCCCGACTGGAGAAAGCTCACCGAGATTCGTAGCTGGGTTCTTGAACCCTTCTGCAGAAGAGTCGGATCCGATTGTCAACCCTAGCCCCGCCTCGAGCACTGGGTCAAATATCGGTATCGCCTCTCCGACTTCTTCTCCGCCTAGTGCGGCTGATCCAAGTGGATTGAGACATGCTGCTCTGCTCGCAACAGATATGGGCGGTCCGAAGTCCCTCACGTCCGGCGCCCCATCCGTGATCAACCTCCCTTCTGACTCTACCAATGTCCACCTCGGCTCAGCTTCCAGCTCCAATTCGGCTGGTGATGGCGCGGACAGGTCAGGTGTTCTAGGGCTTCAATACGAGTCGTATACAGTCACAAGCACCCTCTCGACCACCAGCAAGATCACTCTCTCCCCTTCGCCCACTATGATTGGAACTATGGGAGGTGACGCTGTACCGAGTGGAGCGGCAGAACAAAGGCTAGAGCAGTCAAAGCTGGCCTTGAACGCTGCTATCGGGTATTTCAGTTATCAGATCGACTCCAAGTGCGACAATGATTGTTCCACATGGAAGAGTCTCTCTAATGTGAGTGTCCTTGACCTCGCTTTATTCCTGCTTGCATTGTGCACTCGAAGGTGGAGCATGGCTGATGGGCAGACGTGTACGCAGGATTTGTGTATCTGTACCGACCCAGGAGTCCTTTCTGCTTCGGCGTGCTCTTCCTGTCTCGGCACCACAACACACGGTCAGCAGTATCAGCAGCAAATCGGTTATTACAACTACTTTACCGCGAATTGCAGCATGGAAGTAGCGGGTTTGGTAAGTACATGTACCTTGACCTCGGATGTCACTCACATGGTAGTCGCCGTCCACGTCTGGAGAGAGTCAAGTGGGGTACGATATAGTCGCTGCTGCCACTTCGAGATTGTCAACTTCCGGTGCCAGCACGACCAACATCAAGACCAATGGTACGGCCGCCGGTGCCGCAGAGGCCGTCGTCACCGTCGTCAAGTCTAGCGCGGACCTGAGCATCTCCATGCTGCCCAGATGGGTACAGATGGCGTGCGCGATGGGCGGAACGCTAAGTGTGGCAGCCGTTTTGATCTAGTGACAGGAGCTTGTGATGCACGAGGTGAACGAGAACACTGTATTAGTATGATCAGCATGAAGACACATCAGCCTGTTGTAGCATAGATATACCCGCAGATATGCATACGGGTAAGACAAAATGATGATGGCGATGCAATGGTGTCGTGAAGTATGAGCGTCCTCTTCGCAAAGTCTCGGCGGACTAATGTCCAATGGCAAGCGATACACCGCCTACTGCTTGATTCGTCGAAGAAGAGCCTCGTGGAAGTGATCAGGCATCTCGCCTTTACGCAGATTATCATAGTCATACATGACCAGCGTGCTGCACCATCAGCGAAGGTTCACCTTGTAAGGAGTAAGACGCACCAATCGGCAGTAGCGACAATCTTGTTGTCCTTTAGACTGTAGAAAGCGCTTGCGAGGCCAAAGCTTCCCCTGGTCTTGTCCACCGAGTGAGGTTTGGTAGCAATCGCCAACTATATGTCAGCCTTTTCGAGTTCAGCGCGGTGGAAAGCGACTCACCGTGTCTGGGTAGTTTACTGGCGCTTTGTACTTGACCGAGATGTCTTTGAGGATGATCCCTACTCCCTTTGCAGCCTGTACATCAGCTCAGCATTCGCAGACACAGAAGTTTTCTTTATGAGGGACAATGGAGAGGCGGAGTCTGAAGACTCACCAGAAGATTGCTAATCTCGTGTTGAGGCAGATCCAGAGTTTCCGTCCACCTAATTCGAGCCGTCTCGAACCATCTCACGTATTGGACGTTATTGGCGTGTCTGGAATTAGCCATTGCGCACATAGGCTGTCATTGCACCGCAAGAAAGGCTCACCGGAACATGTCGCAATCTCCCCACGCGACAGGCCACTCGACTCGTCCTCGTTCATCATACCCCTCATTTGCAAACCATTCGGTTGCAGCCCGTCTTGAAGCATCATATGCTTCACCACCGTATTTCTCTACCGGTCTCTCGAGAGGTTCAGGTGCTCGGGAAGTCGAGTGGTCGTTTTCATGAGCTGGACCTTTGGTCCCTGGGGGAATGTAGTAAGGTGATTGAGGATCATGGAAGCGCGCAAGCAGGTTCTGGAGGTCCTGATGCTTAGCACACTTGGGCAGATCATGATGAGTCCTCTGCTCACCCTGTATCGAGTCGCCTCGACTTCTGTCAAAGGGGTGGAAGACATTGGTTGTGAGTGGGGTGTAGTCTGGCTAAAGTGACGTCGGGGAAGAGCGAAAGTGGAGGTTTGGATGATACGTCGAGAACTACTACAGAGCGCACAACGAGATACAGATGAGATGGATCGTTTGCTCATGATGAGAAGAAAGGAAGATCCTAGACCAGGTTTACACCGTTTTATATGTTGTTGTGAAGGCGGGATGGGGTGGATGTGTAGGAGAACAAGGGGTAGAGAAGGAAAAATACAAATCGAGGTTGACAGAATACAAATCTCGCTCGGAATTCTACAAATCATCCTTTCCTCGCAACCTGACAAGGCAGACGTACCGCCGGGTCTCTTCGGAATGGAAGGACATGCTCGGAGCAGTGATTTGTAGAGACTGCGATGCCTGTTGATGATTCGTCAGAAGGTGACTGACCCATTGCGATGATCCCCCAATGGATGCGGGTTTCATCTTTGGCTGAAACGAATTCTCCGAGAAACACCTGATGACCCCGTGTCGAGGGGTATCACTAACCGGCAATCCTCGCAGAATTTCGTGTCATATGGATGTCTGGTTGATACACCCCCACGTTGCAGCTCCTGACAGAGACACAGCGCAAATGAGGCAGTAAGGGAATTGTCACCCGGGACATCCGGCTAACGACGACGACGTAAGTCCCAGCGTCCCAGAGCCACCTGCGGGCATGAGACATATCTTGTTTGTGGATTCTGCTTAGTGTGAAGATTCGCTTTCGGAGAAGCCTTGTCAGGCTCGTCACGGGGGAGCACGACCAAAAGCAGTGGCAGCTGTGGTTGTACTGTTCATGCGCCCGTGGCCGGAGAATGGACGGTATCTGCCGTCTCCAGCTAGATACGTGGCCGGTGAAGTCGCCTTGTCTGACGGCCATATCCGTGTTACAACGTCCCACAACGCCTCTTCCTACAGGACTCATACGGATCATGACGACTATGGCTTTGCCTCCGCTCCATGTCGGTGTCCACGTCCTGATGGGCATCGACCAAGTCGATGCGAGAGCTAGTCTGCATCAGTGCAATCGGTGGCGGAGCAAGAATGTTCCTGTGGCTTCAATATCGCTGCACACGGGCGGCTACGGTGGACTGATCTATGGACACCACGAAAGACCGCGGCAATGGTACGCCGTCAAATCTAGCCGCGCCCTTATGCTGACTGTACGACCCACAGTGTGAGAGTATGAGGTCGCGCAGGTCGGTAGACCAAATCCTCAGTTCAAATGCAAGTGATTCTGAGATGCCCGGGGATCGCGCGGCTGGTTCAGGCACAATTCCGTCCAGACGCGCCTCACTGTCCGGCACGGAGCCCTCATATCGATCAAAAAAGAGGCTTCTCAAGTCAACCCCCCACCTCAATCTCGCAGGCGACTGCTTGGGCCAGACCCCAGTTGTTGTGGAAGCAATCGAGAGAGGCGTCTCCGTTCGGAAAATGGGCGAGATGCAAGAGGCAAGAGGATACAACTCTGAGGACGTATGTGAAACTTGAAACGCCATATTTCCCAACGCGTCGACGAGCATAAAATAAACTATTCTCCTATCACCCCAACCCATAAGTCTCCTCTTCTCTCTTCTCCCAAGTAAGATCTCGACCACCCCCTGAGTCTCCTCAAGAATACCTTAAATCAAGAGCCTCTGACTCATGCCGCAATGTTACTGAAGCCACCAAAATACACCGGACCGCAAAAGATTCGGCTTGTGGAGGTTTTTCCTCGTCTTACGCGTAAACAAGGTGTTTCTTCAACTCACCGTCATGCAGATCAATGTCTCGCCTTTCATCTATACATCCCTTGTTTTCCATCTTACTGACCTTCTCTCCTGGCTCCTTGTAGCCGCCCTCACAGACAGAACGAGAAAGAAAACGCTCGCTAAGGGTTATCAAGTCAGGTCGTTCTGTGAGACCTAGGCGTTGTCGACCGTTCTGTCCTTATTTGGTGGCTTGATTCCATCAAGGATCCACTTCGGTGAGCCGGCCTTCTTCTATCTATAAGAAGGGACTACATAGCTGATCTTTCTCGTCTTCTTTGTCTTGTTGTCTTTGCGTCTTTTCTTCTATACCAAAACCCGTTTCGCATACAGAGATCTGGTATCTCTTGTATCGTTACTCGTCCGACTTTCTTCTGTGATATCGACACATCTGCCCACCCACCCACATTCATTCATTCTATTATATTCGACTCCCTTGTAGCTCTTCTTTATAATCCATCTAACCTCTTAATCTCCCCACTTGTCATATCACCCTAATCGCCAAAGACAACCAACCAAACGAAGACCTTCGCACAACATGTTCTCATCTCTGCTCGGACTTTTGCCCTTTTTGGCTTCGGCGCAAGCCTACTTTATCCTCTCCCACCCCATCTTGGAGACTACCCGACTGGACCCGTAAGCCAATCTCGACACGGATTGTAAAAAGCTAACCCTCAGGATCGTCCAGCCAGGAGGTGTCTCTGGCCATGTCCACTCTATCGTTGGTGGTTCCAACTTTGACAAGGTCATGACCTACGAGTCGGCTCGAGCTAGTGGATGTACCACTGCTCCCGTCTCCGAGGACAAGTCCAACTACTGGACCCCTCAACTGTACTACTACAACCCGGTAGACCAATCGTACCAAGCCATCCCCGCAGCCGGCGTCAACACATACTACCTCCCCCGGGGTGGAAAAGACGGCAAAGTTCAGGCGTTCCCCGATGGTCTACGAATGGTTTCTGGAAGTCCTTTCCGACGAACATTCAACAACGATGCCGATTCCAAGGCTATCACTTTTGTCTGTCTCGACTACGCCGGAGGACACCAAGGGGACCCAGAGTGGGCCGAGAGAAACTCGTTCTTCAACCACAACTGTCCCAACGGTATGCGTGCTCAGGTGTTCTTCCGATCGTGCTGGAACGGAGTAGACTTGGACTCGCCAGACCACCTGTCGCACATGGCTTGGCCATCTGGAGGTGTAGACGGAGGAGAATGTCCTGCTTCTCACCCTGTTCGACTCGTTTCGCTGTTCTACGAGTTCATCTACAATGTCCAACAATTCCCCTTCAACGACCCTCAATATCCCACTTGGGTCCTCGCCAACGGTGACACGACCGGTTACGGTTTCCACGGAGATTTCCTCAACGGTTGGCCATCGTACAACAACGGTACCAACATCCTTCAACAAGCTATCGATGGATGTAATGACAACGATGGAGTCGGAGGAGAACTCAACAACTGCCCTCCATTCGTGCCATACCTGAACGGAGGCTCCTGTGGACCTCAAAATCTCCTCGTCGACGAGGATGTCGGTTTCGGTCACTCCATCCCCAAACTTCCTGGAGACAACCCAATCTGGATTGGTAACGGTACCAAGCCCGGTTACGCCAACTACACCGAGACCTCCAACAACTTTACCGACTTCAAATCTGTCATTCCCTCTGGTTACACTGAGACGGGATGTATCGCCGAAGGTACTTCTGGACGAGCTTTGACCGCATTGTACTGGAGCAGTCCCAACATGACTCGAGGCGCTTGTGTGTCATACTGCCAACAGAATGGTTTCCCCCTTGCCGGTGTCGAGTACGGTCAAGAATGTCGATGTGACACTGCGATTAGAAACGGTGGATCCAACACGACCTTGCTCGATCAATCAATGTGCAACTTCAAGTGCGCGGGTAACAAAAACGAGTTTTGTGGTGGATCGTCGACGATGAACCTTTACAACAACCCGAGCATGTACCCGATCAAAACTTACCCCACCGGATGGTCTTACGCCGGCTGCCAGACTGAAGCGACCAGCGGACGAGCTTTGACCGGGTACAGCTTTGCTTCGTCGAGCATGACTCAGGAGTTGTGTATCAACACTTGTGCTTCCAAGGGCTTCAAGTATGCCGGAGCAGAGTACAGCAAGTGAGCTGATTCTAAGGTGGTATATGATAACCTTGCTCATGTATTAGGGAATGTTATTGCGGTAACACCTTCAACGCTGGAAGCGCTCCGACCGACGACAGCAGATGCTCTTACGCTTGTGCTGGAGATGACAAGGCTGCATGTGGAGGATCAAGCGTGCTCAGCATCTTCTCTTTCGCCAACACGACCGTTGCTGTCCCTGCAACCACCAACAGTACTGTTGCTGCTAGCTCGACCGCTACCAAGAATGTCACGTCTTCGAGTGCACCAATTGTCAACTCCACGGTCGCTGCTGCTATTTTGACCAAGAGCAGTGCCGCTGTCAACTCCACTTCTAGCGCCATCACTTCGACTTCTGTCGTCTCATCTGCCACCGCCAACGCTACGATCACCAACGCGACTGTCGCTTCTACTACCTTGAACTCGACCACAACCGTCATCAGCACTTCTTCCGTCGTCTCACCGAAACCAGCGGTCTCCTCTGCCACCACGAGTACGATCGCTTCTTCTAGCAACGCCACTGTGACTGCCTCTCTCACTCCTGCCAACAACGCTGTCAAGGTCGCCTCTGCCAGCAAATCTTCTGCGACTTCATCCTCTGCAGCGTCGTCGTCGACCAGCAAGGCCGCCTCCTCCAGCAAGGTCGCCTCCTCATCCGTTGCATCGTCCTCAACTGTCAGCACGTCAACAACCTCGTCGGTCTCGTCGGCAGCTGTCAGCCCGAGCCCTTCTGTCGGCGCCGCGCCCGCTGGCTGGGCCGTCAATGGATGCATGACTGAGGGCAGTGGAGGCCGAGCTCTCGCTGCCTACTCTTTCACCTCCGACTCAATGACTTACGAGCTTTGTACTTCTGCTTGCAGTGCCCGAGGTTACAAGTATGCCGGTATCGAGTACAGTCGAGGTGAGTTTTCAGAGTCTTTACCACATGCTTTAACTAACTGGACAGAGTGTTACTGCGCCGATGGCTTTGGTTACAATGCCGCCTCTGCTGCCGACTCCTCTTGCAACATGAAGTGTTCCGGTAACGCCAACGCGATCTGCGGAGGTCCTTCCCGTCTCACCACTTTCGTCTCTACCACGCCTAAAGTCGGTCCTACACTCCCGAACAATTGGAACTACACTGGTTGTTTCGCCGAGATCCCGGGAGGACGAGCGCTCAAGACTTCCAACTACGGTTCCAGCAGTATGACCATTGAAGGTTGCATCAAGACTGCCATTTCTAAAGGATTCGCTTATGCCGGATTGGAATACGGACAAGAATGCTGGATGGCAGCTAGCTTGAACTCTGCGGCTGTTCAGCTTGACGACTACAAGTGCTCTATGAGTTGCTCGGGTAACATGGCTTCGAGATGTGGTGCCGGAAGCATCTTGTCGGTATACAACTTGATCGGAGGTGCTTCTCCCGCTGCCGTCGTTCCATCGTCGACCAGCGTGGCTGCTAGCTCGAGCTCGACAAGTGTTGCCCCCTCACCTTCCCCCTCGACAAGTACTGCGGCTGCATCCACAACGACCACGACTACGACTACGACCAAAGTCGCCGGTCGACGAAGGTCGAGGAGGTAGACGTCGCCTGTGAGAAGATCGTCGTGCATGGAATCGCGAGGTCTTTGACGAGAGCAAGGGATGGTCGAGATATACCGCATACCATACAATTTCTGCATAGGAAATAATGAGCAGCATGAATCAGTCCGGACCGTCCTCTGTGTGTCATGATGACAAATGTACCCTGTTAGCGACGATCCCGCACCAGCACGTCGAGTCGAGACTACAACGATGCATACCCTGTCCCCTAGTAACTCTCCTCTGCCTTTGAAAGATCCCTGATACCAAGTCAAAAGTAGTCCTTCTCGACAGTACATGACATAGCGAGTCCACAATCGCCGCGACCGAGGGGATCTGTCACAAGGCGTTCTGCCCATGGGCTGAAAGAGCTTTTGTTCCGACCTCTCCCGTGGCCCGCCATCCGGTCTAGATTTTACTGCCTCTCGCTGAGAGAAAGGCAACAACCCGGGAGCCACATTCGGCGACTGAATTCAGGACGGATGTCTCACTTTACAGTACTCGTAGGACCCGCGCTCAAAGTGGGCCATCTCAATCCGAAGGTGATCGCATTCGCAAATCCCTCTGCCCCTGTATGCATGCTCAAGTAATGATGTATAAGCAGATCTAAGATTGCTGGCTCGCCCTTCCGTATGTCTCGGTACGGCAAGCGATGGACGGGTTGTTGGATGAATGGCGAGGACGATCAACCGGGATTTTCTTCTGTCTCTTCCCGGAAAAATGTCTCAGATTTCCTGAAAGAACATCCCATCCTTCTTTTGTTTGCTCGACACATCACGGATGACGGGTGATCCCTTTCTGACCATCGGGTATACCTTTTCGCCATGTACATCGATGAGAGAGCCGACGAGATGAAACGCCATGTCTCGCGGTGGAAACAAATACTTCCCGCTGGGACCGTTCATCCCTGGGCGGCATAGGGGTATCCTCTGACATTGCTGGGTGTGACTTACTCGATTCCGCGCCCCGCGAAGCTGTCATGCCGATAATATTGACGCAGATCGTCCACCCTCAATGCGATTTACCTTGATTGTAGGACAAGTGATCGACGACGGGAGTCTCAATGTGTCTGACCCGCCATCACAACGAGATTTTCCGTCCATTGTCGAACGCCGAAGACCCTACTGACCGTCAGCATATCGCATCTCGTCGAGGTATAAGAGGCATCAAGGATGAAGCGATCGTTCTTCACCTCCCTCTTCATCTCAATCTCTAGCTTGTCTTAGCAACAGCCCTTCTCACCCACCCGACCAATCTTGTCCTTCCGACTCCCCACTCCTTCTTCAACCCGACCAATCTTCCACGATGCAATTCACCGCTTCTACCCTCGCTGTCATCCTCACAGCTATGGCTACTACCGGAGTCGAAGCTTCTCCTTCTCTCGAAGGTCGAGCTACTTCTCTTTGCAACCAGAAAAACTACGGTGCCGTGGGCTACCCTTGGCAACACTCCTCCACTCCCGGTTCGTTCTGCGGTAAAACTAAGCCCTCCAACTCTGGCGCTTGGAAGCAGATTGTATGTGGAGATCATTGCATGACAAGACTTGATGCTGACAAATAGCCCCTTTGGGATGGAGGAGATGTCGTCCGATGCTCTGGAGCGAGCAAGTCCAAACTCAAGGTCTGCAACGGAGGAAACCCCAAAGCTTCCCTCCCGTCGACTTGCAACCCCCCGCACAAGTTCCCAGCTGGATGGGGAGGTCTCGTCACTGGTACTTCGCCAGTTTCAGTCAAGTGCACCCCAGCCACCTGTTCGTGGGGCTCGCTCTGGAACTGCTTCTTGCCTTCGGCTTGGAGACAGTCTTGCCAGGTGGTCGTTAACAAGCCTACCACCGGTCCCACTCCGGTCAAATCCTCGACCTCGTCGGTAGCTGTCTCTTCGCCGGCTGTTTCGTCGGCTGCTGCCTCGACTCCATGTGCCTCGGCCGTATCCACCGGATCTGACGCTGCATCTTCCGCCGCTGCCGGTGTTCCCAGTACCGCTGTGACTTCGGCTGCAGCTGACACTTCGTCTGTGGCGGCCTCAACAACCTCGTCTGCCCCTGCGACTACTACCTCCACCGCCAGCGTTGATCCTACCCAGTACCCCGTCTGTGAGCTGTCTTACCAAGTCCAATACCAGGTAAGTCTTTCTCTGACAATACATGTACAACGATCGCTGACATGAACAGAACTACACCCTCGTAGCTCCCAACGGATACTGGTATGGTCAAACTGTCGGTTCAGCCACCCAAGATGGTTCATACATGACCTACACCCTCGCCACCTCGGTCGATGACTGCTTGGCCGCTTGCGACCAAATTGAAGGTTGTGTCTTTGTCAACACCTACTACGACACCAACGAGACCGAGGAGGACTTGCCCAAGCACGCTCCGGGAGTCTTGACCTGTGCCATGTTCTCGCAATGTGTCGGTACCGACAAGAACACCAACTTTGGTGGACAGGATGACCCTAACCAGATCTACCAATCCAACGGATACTGCAAGTCTGGAGCCTGCTCTTCGTAGTTGAGCCGTCTGGATTTGCTTCTGTAGGATCTACTGATCGTGGTCTTGGGTTTAGGTGGTGTAGACTGTCATAGCTGTGAGGATGCATTAGTGGCGAAAACCAGATTCAACAGCAGTCCATGGCCTTTCCGTTCCATCGACAAGACACAATCCGTCATGCATTAACTTCTTCACAGCCGTACAGGGGACGTATCATAAGGTTTGTCATGGATTGGCCAGATCAGAGTGGTCGCGTACTAGCCGTACCAAATAGTAGGGCCTCGATCGATACCTGCGTCGGATTCATTGGCGATATGTCGACACCTTCGTAAGTGGCGGCCCTGACGATGGTGGTGAGGTTTTGGGTTTTGAATCGTATTGGGAGAAGCTATCTGTTCTGGAGGTGGGATGTCTTCGAGAGGGTGAGCGGGGAGGGAGGATGCGTGCTTTTTGGCCGGTATCGGGTGGTCATCGAGGTTGGCGTCCGATGCCCGATGCTTTCGGTGAGGAGTATCCGAACCTTCTGCTTGATCGCTGCATTTCAGTCCTCGTCCGCGGGGTGTTGGTATCTCACTCACACCGATACGTCATGGACCAAATCTGTCAAACCGCTTCTGTTGTCAATGAAGGGCTCCTTGGCAGTAGCGAGATAGGACTTCCATGCACTGGGCTCTACCAGGAAACCCTGAATTGGAAGTGGCAGATGGAGCCTCGACCATTCTCCGTGCCTCTTCTTGAGGGTTCTCAAAAGCTTAGCCAATCCCTTGAGGTCAACCATGATGATGTATCGATCTGAAGCCATATTATACGTCTCCGTACCGCGGTATACCTCGTCGGGGGCATTTGGGTTGAGCGTGATAAAAGCTGTGACATCCTCTTCCGAGCAGATTAACGCCATATGATTGCGTACGCGACGTGAACCACACGCCTGCTCATTCAGTGAAGATACCCAACGCTACAGTTGCAAGCACCCACCACCAATATGGAGCGCATTTTATCCACAGCACGGTTGAAATCCGCATTACTCGCATGGTGTACAGCAGCAAAAAGCGTCCCTTCCAGGCATTGTGGAGCATCTTCTGACGAGAACCGCTCGACAATGGGAGCAAAGGCGTAACAAGACGCATCCAGTCGTGTAGGCAAGGTCATGGAGAGCACCGTGAGAGCAGTAGGTGATGTGAGGAGGTTTCGTAGGAGGAGATGGATGGCAGAATAGAAAAGCAGTCGCGTCCGATCTGATGAGACCGGGCAAGCGTGTTACCCGAAGCGGAGGGGCTGAGCAACGGCGACAATCGATAGTCATCCTCGGGCTATAGACACTTCTTTGACCTTTGTTCATCTTGGCCATGGCCTAGATCACAACATGCCTAGTGGTACAGATGACAGCGATTCAGCCCCTCTGCAACGCATACGCTCATTGGCAGACTTCCAGTTATATCTCTCGCCGTCTCGTCTCGCCCACCATGGACCGCTCCCTGCTGTTCAGCCCCACGAACTGCCGGTCCACGCTCTGACGCTGCCGCCTAACAGTCAGCGTAAAAGAACATTACGACCTGCATTGCTTGATACCCCTCATCCTTCTCCGCCTGACCGTCTGTCTTCGAGAAGATCGAGACCACCTCTTCGACTGCTGGGTGTCCCAGCTCATGTCAGACCCACAGACCAGGCACGCAGCTATTCGGACCTCTTGATTCAGCATCATGCAGGCGAGCTGGGCAAGCTCGACAGAGTCCCATCGGAACTATTGCTACGGGGAAGGGAAAAGACCTCATCGCCGGATCCATCGTCTAGGATGCCAGACGCTATTGGTACATCACATCATACCCGTCCAAGCCCACACCAACCTCGACTCTCCGAGGAAGTGAACCCCGAAACCATATCAGCCTTCTCCCGCTCCTCCAACCCATACTATGGATATCCTGCTGTTCGCATCCCTGATCCTTCCAACCCCAATCACACCTCCATTCGACCTCGCTACCAGCGAAGACGCAAGCGGGATCTGGCCAGAACGCTGCTCTTCCTCCTCCTTTTGCGGCTGCAGACTTTCCGAGACCAGGTAGAACGAGCGCTTGGGCTCAATCGATTACTCCCTTGGACTGGTACGTCAGGTCGATATGTAAAAGCGAGGGACCCGACGGAGGGTTTGATGCAGACCGCTCACCCGGAACGAGGCAAGGTGATCAAGCGGACGTCTGGGAGCGATTGGACGTGGATGGTCATTTGCTTCATGCTGATGAGAGGGACATGGACAAAGTTGTTGTTCTGGCCGCTCGAGGTGATCGGTCTGACGAGCGTGAAGGATATGCTGGGTCTCGCTTGAGAAGGCTGAGAAGATTGAGGGGGGTCCCGGCGAAGAAAGGTGGAACACAGAAGAGCGATCTGGAGGAGGTCGATCTCGTGGTGTCAAGTGTGATCTATACACAGGTGCAGAGCGTTCGGAAGATGTGTGGCCTAGTAGCTTGAGCGGGCTGAAGGCAGCGAGGCAAGGTGGAAGGGAGAGAGTACGGGAGGAGATTTACCCCATCACTTGGACGAACGGCTGTGAATTCGGGGTCATTCAGAGAGAGCGAGTGGTCAAACTTGTCAGGAATCGAGGCTTTGTCATGATAGCATCATTGTATCCATACACATTGTCTATGTATTGTTGTCGACCATCCATCTCCCGGTTGACGCGAGACGTCGACGTGAGTTATCTTTGTCTACCCTTTGTCTTCTCATCCCTAGCCATCTCTACATTTGCTCACGGACGTAGAGCCATGCTCATATCCACTTTTGTCCCCGTGATCTCGCTCTTGTTCTTGTCAGGATGTCTAGCTGCTCAGTCGTATTATCAACTCCTAGGCAGTGAGTTACGCCATCCTCCCAGATGGAACCCTCCACCCCTACCCTCCACGTCGCACCGATTCCGCAGGAAACGCTGACGATTTAGTCAAACGCGATGCATCCGAGGGAGACATCAAGAAAGCATATAGAGTAGGTTGAGATAAACAATCGCCTTCCAGCTGTCGGGGTTCTGACTGGACGGAGCTGATGGGCAGAAATTGTCGAAGAAATATCACCCAGATATCAATCCAGATGAGGCGGCTCACGAGAAGTTTATCGAGGTCTCAAAAGGTCAATAACTGCTCCGCGCTGAAACCTGCCATTTGATACTTTAGGCCAATGTTAACGAGCAGCATACGAGGTCTTATCAGATAGCGAGCTACGTGGAATATATGATCGCGGAGGAGAAGAGGGATTGAAGCAACATGAAGCGAGAAAACAAGGCGGTGGACACCCAGGAGACATCTTCTCTCGCTTCTTCGGGGGAGGAGGCAGCGGCGGAGGCGAACAGCGCGGACCTGGACTTTTGACCAACTTGGAAGTGGATTTGGCAGATATGTACACGGGTCGAACGGTCGAAGTGAGTCTAAGCAATAAAGCCATGTGAGGGCTAGCTAACAATGCAGTTCCAAATACCGCGCAAGATCATATGTACGCACTGCCATGGATCTGGCGCGCACTCGGATGGTGATATACATCAATGCGGAACATGTAACGGTCAAGGAGTGGTCATTCAGCGACATCAGGTCTTCCCGGGAATGGTAACCAATGTGCAGATGCAGTACGTCCCACTCTTTCTCCTCAACTCGATCTATCGGGATTCACGATTCTGCTTGGTTGTGTAACTGAATCTCAGATGCACTCAATGCGGCGGAAAGGGAAAGAGGATAGCTAGGTCATGTGGGACATGTCACGGTAACAAGGTTCTCGACACTCAACACACTTTGGCGGTACACATACCTGCGGGAGCGCCAGAAGGCTTTGAGGAGGTCTTTCATGGCGAAGCAGATGAGAGTGTCGACTGGGAGGCGGGAGACGTGGTCGTGCGGGTGAAAAGCACAAAGAAGGAGGGCAAGGGCGCATGGGGCAGGAAAGATGCCGGTGTTCTGGGTCGGATCACCTTGAGTGTCGCAGAGGTGAGACAGAGCTCCAGTGGTACGATATTAGAGGCTGAAGATAGGCTTTGCTCGGTTTCGAGAGGACATTGACACATCTTGATGGGAGGAAGATCGTGGTAAAAAGGGATGGGACTACCCAACCGGGAGAGGTTGAAGTGATAGAAGGCGAGGGAGTGAGTGGTCATGTCGTCATCCATGGGAGATGGACCTCATGACAACCCACTGACGACTCAGATGCCTTCATACCACGACATACCTCAGGGTGACATGTATATCGAGTACGCGGTCGTGTTCCCCACAGAGGTCTCAGACTCTTCGAGGCAAAGTGAGTGGCGGTTTCGGCTCGACCGGACTGCGATTCCATCTGCCGCTGCGCACCATTCGCACAGCATCACACTGACGAGCTAGAACTGGAGGAAATCTTCGGCAAGACGAGGCAAGCGGAAAGCATTCGGGACGAACTATGACCGACACTCGACATTGATACCCAGCATCTATCCATACACTCGTGATGTACACTGTTCACCGAGGCCATATGACGCCTAACGCTCCGCAGCGTTACACTCCGAGCATGGTCCGTTGTCCTCTGAGTGCTTGATGGAGAGATAAACCATGTATTGAACCATCCCGAGACGAAAAAAGTATGTTTTGTTTGTAAGGAAAGTTCCCCG
Source organism: Papiliotrema nemorosa (assembly GCA_032158125.1). NCBI lineage: Eukaryota > Fungi > Basidiomycota > Tremellomycetes > Tremellales > Rhynchogastremaceae > Papiliotrema > Papiliotrema nemorosa. Next base: position 415,400 of record JASKOT010000006.1, on the reverse strand, counting down.
CTGCTATATCTCCGAGATTCGATGTCTGATGGTCTTTATTCATCCCTGACACCATGACTTCAATCTAGAGCTGGCCATTCACGTTAATCGGTCCATTTAGGTGCGTGGGCAGTCCCTCCGTTGCAAAGCTCAGAGACCCCGCTGATAGGGCACAACTCGACGACGAGAATCGAACACGGGTGCGGTGTAATCCTTAACCTGCAGTAATTCGTTCCAAACCTGACTGCTGGGTTGGATCGGCGCTTGGTTCCACTTGAAACCTCGTATACACCTTAGATCGGTACGCAGGAGCCAAGAGAGGCTCAGTTTGCGTTCTAGATGTCCTGGCAGCTCAAGATACGGTCAATCTGTCCATCCGTCTGTGGTGTCATGGACTGCGTTAACCGAGTCTCATTTCCGTCTCTGGGTTCTTGACGAGTTGTATAAGAATCGCCTCATGACCTTTGTGCAGCCAGTCCCTCATGAGAAGATTGATGGAACACTTGGGCCGAATCAAAAAGATATTCTCTAAGGATAGAACCTTGCCCCTTCCTTTCTCCGGGTCCCGTATGCCTATGAGCTAAGCCCACATTGATACACATCGACTGAGCTGGCCATTCACATTAATCGTCCAATCACCGGACGTGGGCAGTTCCTCTATCGTATGGCCGAAGCCCCAGTATACGGCCACAACCCTTGGTGAAACGATACACCCCGAGGGGGTTCGAACACTGGTATGTGACCACCGGGCGGCGAGCAAGGACAGTCCTTAACCTGCAGCCATTCATTTCAATCCTGACTGCTGGGTTGAGAATGGCGTTGGAGGACATTTGAGCCGTTATGTACGCATAGAATAGGTATAGGGGAGCTAAAGGAAGTGTGATCACCTAGTCGTTGAGTTGAGGCGAGGCCGATTTGTTCACTCAACTTTCGCTTTACCCGACCATGGAATTCACTATAGACAATACGACTCTGGTGCTTCTGGGCATTCTGGCAGTCTTGGCGATCTACGTACGATTCTTCTCGGTCTCCGCACCTCTGGTCCATCCTCTCTTACTAGGAAAGCAGAGTGACGTCTCGGCAGTGAGGAGGAAAGGTGAAAGTGGGATATATAGAAGCTTCGCAACCGGTCAAGGCTCACCAGTGAGTCGCTCTTGGGCATTATACGCTCATACAGCTGATCGCCTCAGCTTGCTGTTCGGCCCGCTGGCTCCCTACAGACTGTCCGAGATGTAGTTCAACTTCCCAAACCTACCGAAAAGGTATCTCAAAGGAGTATCCTCAATGTCCCCGTAAGCTCGCTCCGGCTTCCAGTTCATCGGGGACGACTCGGCTGATGGTTCAGCTCACAGACGAAGCTTTCGCTGAGATTACTCGACTACTCCCCGTGGGCCTCAGAGCGCTCTTCCCGACTCTCACCGAAACCACTTCGACAGTGACCCTCTTGCCCCCCTCAACATCAACCGCATTCCCGCTGCTCCTGTTACAACTCGCCGCTCCTTCTCCTCTCGTTGTTCTTCCATCGCCGGGTCATTTGTCTGAAGCGCTATCATCTGACAAACATCTCCCACCAGGATTAGTGGTAGTCCACGCGGATCTATTGGAGGATGCGGTGGAACAGGTCTGGGAGGACAGACAAGGCTCGACAAGTGTACTGGTCGTCGGAGATCCGGGAAAGCTGAAAGCTGGGGTGATCAGATCGGCAGCTTCTCGTGGCTTAGTGGTCAAGCACTGGGAAGACCTATGGGAAGCAGCGGAGTCAGCTCCAGAGACTGAGTACCCAGGTGTGTAGACTCTTTGCTGGACTCGCGAGACTGCTGATGGTATAGAGCCGAAGTATAGCGATGTCCATTCCTATTTCTACTCAACCAATGCTGCTGGTGATACACGTGTGAACAAGGTCACGCATATGGTATTTTACCGCAGGCTGCCTGGCAGAAACAACACTAATCGTTAGAACGTTACCGCAGGTATCGCTGGTTTGTTGTCCATCTTCCCAGCCGACAAGCGGCCGTCGTCATCGCAGAAGGACGTAGTGGCTAGCTCTATCTCCCTCAACACCCCCTTTGGCATGGCTGTCGCTCTGGCGAGTATCTGGAGCGGCTCAGGATTCCGCTTCATTGGGCCAACAGAGCCCTCTTGGCCCGATAGCCCGAATGACCACGATTTCGCAGCTGAGCTGCGCGATGCTGCTCATGCATCCGAGACCGAGGCACAGCCCACCATCTTGTTCATGTATGTTCAGCACAAGTACATCCGAAGGCGAGTGCTGATGAATCAGGGCCAGAGAACACCATCAAGTCCTCATTAAGGGTCTGCTCGAGGGATACAAGAGGACCATGTTCTCGAATTTTGCTTCTATACACAAACTCGCTGGATTAGAGGATGGGGATGTGTCAAGGACTGGATGGTGGGAGAAATTCGTCTGGAGCAAAATTCGGAATGGTGTTCTGGACGGTATCGCTGAACATCTGCGAGCGGTCATCCTCGTTGGAGGTGCGCAAAACATTTCGTTGATCTGATCATTCTGCTGAATATCAGATGCGCCCGTCGATGAAACTCTAGCCTTGTCGCATCTACTTCTGTCATTGCCTATCAGCAGAATCCGATCTTCGCCATATTCTGCTGGTCCGATCTTCGCCTCTCATTTTTACGACCTGCAATGCAAACTTCCACCCACCTTTGAGCCGCTTTCGCTGCAGGGCAATCAAGCACACGTTGGACCGCCAACAAACAACGTGGAAGTGATACTCAAAGGCTCTGTGATCGATCAGCAGTATCAGACCAACCAAAGCCTTACAGGACGAGTGTTCATCAAAGGCCCAGCTACGCTTGAACCCATTGGGATTCCGCTCAGAGACCGGCAAGTCCAATTTACTCAGTCAGAAGTCGAAGCTCATCTCCAGTTGGGTGGACATCGAAGAAGACGCTGCTGCCCTCACGAACGGGACATTTGTTTTTGATACGATTGAGCAAGAGATTTAGATCAACGACTTGACGAGCCAGATTTCCGTGACGAACACTTCAGACCGTACATGACGCGACGCATAAGCTCACACCGAGGCAATCGGCTGAAAAAGGGTCGAGATACAGGATACAGTATGCACAATGCATTGTCTTGCAATTACGGCGATGTTGTTACGTAGTCTCGGGGGTCCTACGTGATGCGACCCTTTTGGCTGGGCGATGCGATGATTAAAGGAAATATTCGTACATGAGGGGCCGTTTTTGCGGTATTGACCTCGCATCTGTCGGTGCACTTTCAAAGACCTGGACGGGTGAGTATGAAATGCATGGGAGGGAATCTCGAATCGCCGGCTCACCTTGTACTCCTGACGTAGGTCTTCATCTAGTTCTAGTATACTCGCGACGTTGCCGCATCTATAGCAATAGTTTGGCGCCGACCAGACGGTCACAATCTTTCGATTAAACATCAACTGACGAATGAGCTCAGGTTGGACACAGGATAGCTCACCTTGTACCCCTCCATGACTAGCTGATGTGCACGAGCTATTAGCTCTATATCGTTATTGTGGTTGAATTGCTCGACAACATCGCTGCCGAACAAGAAACCGGCTCCTCGGGGTGACATCCCCCAACCTGTTATTTCTACTCGTCAGACGGCATCGCCAATCTGGGCTTACCGTCGGGATCTGACCACAGCAGATCACACATTGGCCCTTCGTGCGGGACCTCCTGCCTCCTATCTATCATGCGTATCTACTATCAGCCAATCTCTCCGTCAATGCAGAATTAAATGACTTACTTGATCTAAGCGCGCGACTTGCGGACTCAATCCACCATGAACGCAGAACACCCGTCCGTCCACTACCGCCCCCAAGCTCAGATAATCAAACACATCGCAACAATACCTCCACACGTTACTCGAGCCGTACTTCCTTTGACACTCGTCGTAGAATCCGTAAACTTGGGTGATTTGACGAGATTCGTGATTTCCACGAATGAGCGTTATTCGATCTGGATATCGGACTTTGAGCAGTAAAAGGAGCAAGAACGTCTCGACAGAGTAGAATCCTCGATCAACAAAGTCCCCTGGGATGAGCTTGTTACGAGGAAAAGAGGTTGTGCTCACCCATGAAGACGTAATTTGTTTCTGGACAGAAACCGCCAATCTTGAACAGCTCCATCACGTCAAAGAATTGTCCATGTATATCGCCACATATCTGTGAGTCAGTCCCTTCATTTGATCAGAGCGACAAGATGACTAACTGTGACTGGACTGTCGACGTATTGAACGTTTCCTTCCTCCATGAGGATCTCCTTTGCCTTTAGACACAGATCTTTGACTGCTGCCTCAGGGATGAATTCGCATCGTTTCAGCTGTTCTATTTGCCTGATTGAGATCAGTAACAAGCAATATTCGGCCTCGTAGCCTTGATGATGACTCACTTGTCCAAATCGGAGGACATTGCCGAGGGGAAAAGGGGATGGGGAAAGGTTTTTAGGCTATCGCTTTTCACTTTCCTCCTGAAACAGCTATATCGGTCCTTTAGGCTCGATAAAGACTGAGCTGAAAGCGAAATATACCTTGAATTGACCGGGGTATGCCGTGCCGAGGACGAACGCGGGGGAATGATGTGCAGAAGATCCGAGGATGGTTATCAGATAGTGAACATAGCCTCGAATTGTGCACTTTGGGTGGCAAACGCAGTGATGATACAACAACAATCATAAGATAGGCCTGCGACACGGATGATGTGAAAATAGGCGTGACGCTTCAAGACTGGATTTCCGGGTCTGTCGAGAATCACTTGTTACAGCGTTGATCTTACCTCTGCACCGTTGTCGATAACGCCATGTCTTTGTCAGTGCTCTGAGATCATCGGGCTGATTTTGGATCATGCTGACCATACAGGTTCAGCTTCGGTCAGAACAATGCGCAACAACAAAGTACAGCAACTCCAGCTATTCCATCTCTCTCAGTCACGGGCGCAACTCCAGCTGCACAACCTGCCGCCCCCTTCTCCTTCGGCGCTCAGCCAGCTACAAATTCTGGTACATCAGCTCCTCCACCCTCAGCTAGCGGTACGACAGGAGCGCCTGGGACCAGTCTGTTCGGCAATCTCGGTTCGACTCAACAGCAACAACAGCAGCAACCCGCTCAAGGTGCAGGAACGACTGGTAGCTTGTTTGGGAATCTAGGTCAGAACAACCAGAATCAACAGCAGACTCAGCAGCCTACCGTAGCTGGTACGAACACCGGAGGAGGCTTGTTCGGCGGAGGAGGCCTGTTTGGGAGCAAGCCAACCACCAATCCTGCTGCCGGAACCTCTACAGGTTTCGGTACGAGCTCATTGTTTGGTGGTCAGAATCAGCAACAGCAGACAAACACACAAGGAACATCTCTGTTTGGCAGTACCGCCAATGCTCAGCAACCACCTCAACAGGCTTCTTCTCTTTTCGGCTCTACCAACCCGGGGCAACAGACTACTTCTCTCTTTGGAGCTCCCGCTTCCCAGCCGCAACAACCCTCCACCCAGGCAAGCGATCTCATATACGGGAGAGTTAACGTTAACAAGCAGGCAAGCGGATCGCTATTTGGTCAATCGCAGGCTCAGCCTCAACAGCAGACTTCCATGTTTGGTCAAACGAATCAACAAAACTTGCAGCAATCTCAACAGGGAGGTTCTGGTGGGATCAACGGCACGACTAAGTTTACCGATCTCCCTGAACAACATCAGAAGATGATTGAAGAGATGGAGTGAGTCTTCATACTGCTTGTGCAGATCCCATAGCTGACGCTGTAGTCGTGTGTTCAAGGAGCAAAAAGCCAAAGCAGCAGGTTTCAACGGGGATAAAATAGGAAGAGCCATTCAACAAACGTTGTTGGACGTTCAGGCTGCTGAAAGAGTGTGTTGCCTTATTTCATGCTATGCCGTATCGCTCACGGCTAGGAATACGTCGCTCTCAATCAGTCTTTCCGGGGATTGGCAAATGCGATCATGAAGCAAAGCGGGAAGAATTTGACCGCGGAGAAGAACCTCAAGGTCATTGTCGACTTGGTCGAGGCGCAGAAAGCACCAGACAGCCGTGCCATAGGCAGAAACGAGGACATACGGAAGTTCCCGGGAAGCTTTTTCGAGACTACCGCCGTGCAACTCGAAGACAGAGTGTTGAGGTATAAGAAGACCATCTCTGTATGTGATGCCTGGTCCAGGGGTTCAGTGCCGACTGCTGACGTTGACAGGATCTGCGTCGTGCCGTGGAGTCTCTGACACTCAACGACGAGAGAGCATCTCCCGAAGTGATAGGCAAGACGATACAAAGCCACCACGATGCTATCCTCACCCTCGCCGGGCGAATTAATGAGACTGAAACACGACTCAATGTCTTGCGAGTCAACTTCACGTGAGCTGGCTTCCATGGTGTCACGATCCAGCTGATATGCAGGGACATCTTCCAAGAAGTACGCAATACTGCAAGGGATCCATTCGAACTAGAGAGAGAAAGGCAGAATCGACCCGCACGAAAAGTCACGACGTGATGAATGGCATGAATGACATGAACATTATCGCATACTATCTGACATACAGTATAAACAAATATGATGTTACAACATGATATCATCTCGGCAGATATCCTCTCGCCCTTATCGTCCTCACTCATCTCGATACATCAAGTTGAACACTCGCTACAATGCCTCTGAGACGATGCAGATCGCTGACTCCTTCCGCTGACCTTTCTTGACAAAGGGGGATCTGGCGTGGGACGAAGGGGCGAGCTCTTGACCGGCGAACCCGACCCGAGTTTGCGATATGGTCCGGGGCCATTCGCCGCTGACGGTGGTAGTGACCTCTCTCCTTGCGAGTAGGTCCGCTGTCTCGTTGCTGCGCGCTGGCATTCGTGGCAGTCATCCTCGATGGGGATGGATCTCATGCTCATCCTTCTTGGTCGAGATGCCATTGATTGTGCCATAGGCGGTTGGACGTAGACTTCTGGCGCTTGAGGCGACAATCGAGCATGGTTTGCCGGGGATGACGGGGCGTACAACCATGCCGAGGCGGACTGCGCCACTCTGGGCAAAGCTCCTGCGGTCGAAGTGAGATCGGGTTCGGTCCCATTGTGAAGTCTTCCCGCCGCGCCATCCCAGCCATCATCAGATCTCATCCCACCCAACCCGTAGCCCGTCGCCACCGATCCCGCGATGGATCTAGGTGCAATGACTGAACGATGGACTGATCCAGGCGCAATGACAGACATCCCACCCCCAACGGGAGCACCTAGAGCCGACATTCCACCTCCGTACATACTACCACCCGCCACTGACCCACCAATGATCTGTCGATTATTCGTGCCAACATGAGAGGGAACGTAGGGTTCACCAGCATAAGGTGCCCAGGGGTTTCGTAAACCGTTGGGCAGACATTTGTTGGGCCCAGGAAGACAGTCGATAGCTCGAGCAGGCCCTGTACCTGGCATACCGGCCCCAAATCCTGGGGCGACGGGACCGTTGGCCCATCCGGGTAGAGAACGGGGAAGGTGGTCGAAAGCGGCGTAAGATTGGGGACCGGGAGTAAGCTCGATGGGCATGGTGGCGTGACTTGGTGCTGGAGGAGCTGATTAAGGCGTGTACAAGACTGTGCGGCTGACTCGTTGACTGGTACGAGTACGGTGCTGAATTGGGATAGGAAGTGGGTTCACTTGAGACGGTTTCTTCGTGGTTCGGCAAGGTAGAAGGAAGGCGTGTTGGTCATTCGTTGGTGAATAGGGTTACTGTCCAAAGGCAGTCAGAGTTGAAAAGTTAACTGGTTGAAAGTTGGCTCGCAAAGTTGGAATAGCGCAAGTGGAATGAGACGCCTGAACAATGCGTAGACTGGTCATTTATGCTCATAAAACGTCATTCACAAAGAGCTTACCGAGTTGAATTACTCATGGTCCGTGACGAGCCGCTCCATTACGACCTCATACCCTGTTCTCTCGAAACGTCAACGTCCTCATTCCCCAAGAAAGGATCGTCAAAGGACAGTCTCAAACATGTGAAGCCGAGTCAGTATGTTGCGCGTAAGAGCTCGTTCTCTTCTTTGTGGGTGTTCTCCTCCTGTCCTCGTCACGGTTGTGAAGTCAACATGCAGCGGCATCGAGCGGCATTGTAGGACAGGAGAAGAAGGGATAAATTACGGTGAACTCTCACGCTTGCGACGAGGCATCAAGGGATGTGAAAGACGTTCTGCGTCATTGAGAATGGCAGAGCAGAAACGTTCACTAACGCGTTCGGTGGTGGATCATGAGAACGTCGTGGAATGGGCTTTTGGTGTTTCGTCACTTGCGTGGAAAAAATCTACCAGCGAAGCAGCGCGTACTGTATCGGTCGGATCAAGTGAATGTTGGTCAAATTGAAGTGTATCACTATAACATTGGTTGTTAGTGTGACCGATCACAGTGCACATGGGTGAAGATGCATAAATCCACCAATACAACGAGTGCGAAGATCGGCCTAAGGATAGATCCTCTCGTGGAACCACCGCTCTCAGGCCTGATTGGCGTTTGCCTCTTCCTCATCGTCCTCCTCTAGCATGCCCACCTCCCATTCTCCCCCGACATCCCATCGGCTTCCACCAGCCCCAGCACCGAGGTACTTGACAAACCTCATCACTCCCGGATCTCGCAGAACCAGCAAGAGTTTGTTGAAAGATACCGCTTGAGTTAAAAGTGGTCCATCGTCCTCTCCGTCTTCCGAGTCAGAGTCGAAATCCGAAGGCGAGAGCTCATCCGATTGCTCAGGATCAATTTCCAGCTCAAACTCTTGCTCCCCGTCCTTTTCTTCTTCCTGTTCACCATTGTTCCCTGTTTCGACGTGCCCATTGCCGGTCGAGGTCGTTTGGGCGTCATCTTGCCCTTCCGCAGCTTGTCGCGCATGTTTCGATTGGAAAACTGCTGGATCTTCACCTTCTTCGGGACTCGCAAGGTAACACTCCCATCCGCCTTCATCCAGGAGCGCATCCTCTGCATCGGAACCGACCGGCACATCAGCCCACCATGTGGCGCCTAGCCAGACATCCAGTCTCGCTTCTCCCGTTCGCTCCTCTCCTGCTGCAAGGGTGTAATCGAGACCTTTTCTGAATCTCCTCGCTTCTGCTCGGTGACCCATCGGTGTCAAAGACGAGACCACGCCAAGCCAAGCTCTGAACGCCTCGGAAGGAAGCAGGTTGGCGAGGATATCCGACAAGATAGGGGTGGACGATTCGCCAGACGATTTGTCCAGGGAAAGGTACCGGTGTTTCGAAGCTGGACCCTGCAACGTCCACCCATTCCCCTCACCCAAATCTTGCGACACGATTGCAGTCTTTGAAGGATATTCTCGGATATCAACAGCCTTGGTCTCTTGCTTCAGGTTGGCGGCAAGATCGGATTTCAGGAAGTTGTGCAGAACAATCTCCGAGGCGGCCTCGAACTGCCCGCATAGCTTTTCGAGAGTTTCAGCGGAAAGGTACGATGGAGCTAGGTATTTGGACAAGAACGACAGGTGCGACGAGGAGAGTCCAACCGGTGGATCGCTAGTATAAGGGATGAGGGGCAAAGCTGGGGCGGAAGTCTGGGATTAGAGTAAGTCGAGACAAGGTCCGAGGAAGGACTTACAATCTGGGCCAAAGAGCTCAAGTTCTCCTTGGTCTTCGCCTTATCCTCGGGCTCGTACCCTTCTTCTCCTTCTACGGGTCGATGGAACCAGCCGCTGACGCCCAACCTTTGCCTTCCATCGCCAACAATGACCTCTTCGACCGAGTGGTAGCTTCTTCCCGGCTGAACTTCGAAGAAGATGAGCTGGCCCCAATTCACATCCACTTTTGTGGATCGCTTGGTTCCCGGTATGCCGACTTCTTCCCCAGAAGCAACAGGATAGAGCTCGAGAGAACCTCCCCAAGCTGGATCCCAGCCTTTGAGGAAGGAGCCATTGGAGGAAGGGCGGAGGTGAGAGGATGATGGAGCATCGGTGGGCGAGTTGGGCAGGTACAGAATCCAGGAGACGACTCGTGTAGAGATAGAATCATCGTGCAGGAGAAGATGAGATCTGAAGTGTGAGCAGGGCTAGAGACAGGACGAGCTACTTGCCCTTGGGAATACAGTCCCACTGATGCGTCGGTCTTTTTGCCGGAAAGAGGCCCACATCCTGTAACTTTACGAATGAAAGAGCGGAACTCATTCGAGTATAGAGCGTCTCGCAAACGACGGAGGTATGGTAGCGCGACGAGCGTCTCTTCTGGGAGGTGCTCTGGGTCAAGGGAAGCCAAATCTGGGGTTTGCTGAATCTTATCACGTCAGTCAAATTGGCCAAGACAGAGGTGGGAGCTCATGAACCTTGTAGATATCCGTCTCTTTCTGCTCCCAACCCCAACCGGCCAATGAGCCCTCTTCGCCTCGGACGCCGTACATCCTCGACTCCTCGACCACACCTTCGAGCTATCCGTCAATATATTTTACTCCCCTTGCAAGCTTTTTACGCACCAGTTCATCCGTGAGTAGACCCGGTACGACAACATGCTTGTAGGGCGAGGATGCAGAGTACGTTGATGTCCATTCCTCTAGCTTGGATCCCGAGGGTAAAGTGATGTCGTTCTGAGATCCCATTTTCTGCCTTTTCGCGTCCGGAGTCGGACTCGGCGAACGTGGTCTCGTTGTTGCTGTCATGGCGGTTGTTGCAGGTTGGAAACAGTGGATAGTAAGAAGTGTGAGCGAGGTTTAGACTTTTTCAGGACGCATCACGTGATTTGAGCTGAAAGTGAGGTCCTCTCATACGTCCTCACTCCTGTCCGCGCGATGAGACCCTTCGAGCACGGAGAAGAGAAGGGGAGGGGAGCAGAGGGTTAAAGACAGGTACTTCTTTCTTTCCTTCTCCTGCTTGTGCTTTGAACACTGGTAGCTCTTCAATGACCTCTCTCCGTGATAATCGGGTATCTCATGCCTAATAGGCAAGTGCGATGCGTTAGGCGCGCCACCCTTTGTCTTGGACCCGGCTATGATTCCACTTGCTCTTATCCGGTAAACGTTGTGACTACATAAAACCCCATCCTCCTCTTTCTGATCAAGCCTCGCTCATTCATCACATCCCACTCGACGGTGCCCTCGCTTTCATAGAAGAATACACTGTAGCCTGATCTCTTCATGTCTTCCACCATTCAGAACATCACTTCCGCCCTCCCTTCCTTGGGTCGAGCGCGATTACTCATCAATTCTTCGGATGATGTAGTCATCGTCTCGGCTGTCCGAACGCCAGTCACAAAGGTGGGTCGAGCGTCCTTGACCGCTGATAGTATATGCTTATAATCAGGCAAAGAAGGGTGGATTCAAGGATTGCCTTCCGGAAGATCTCCTTGCTGCTGTACTCAAAGAGGTTTTGCAACGAAGCAAGGTTGACCCAGCTTTGATCGGGTAGGCTGTGTTTCAGCACAAGACGCGCAGATAGCTTACACGCAGTGATGTCGCGGTTGGAAATGTATTGCCTCCAGGAGGTGGAGCCAATGTCGCTCGAATGGCTCAGCTTTACGCTGGTATCCCCTACACGTATGTCTCACTTGGCTCTGTGAATCATGGAGACTGATCTGTAGTGTGCCTATCAACACTCTCAACAGACAATGCTCTTCCGGTTTGACTGCTGTCGCTCAGGTCAGTTAGATCGTCCGGTTACCCAGGGAGAAGCTGATAAGACAGATCGCCAACGAGATCAAGTCGGGAGAGATTGACATTGGTATCGGTGAGTGACATGACCACAACGGCGCCCACACCGCATGACAAGGCTTACATGTAGGTGCTGGAGTGGAACATATGACTGCTCATTACGGCGCTGGTGTCCTCCCCGAGCGAATGTCCGACAACGTCCTCTCCAACCCAGAATCGTCCGATTGTCTTGTTCCCATGGGTATCACCTCGGAGAATGTCGCCAAGGCATACAACATTTCAAGAGACGTCCAAGACGACTTTGCGGCCAAAAGTTTCGCAAAAGCTGCCGAGGCACAAAAGTTGGACAAGTTCAAGGAAGAGATTGTCCCTGTTAGAGTGAGTGGAACTTTGTGCTTCCAGAATTAAGCTCATTGTACAGGTCAAGTGGACGGACCCAAAGACTGAAGAGGAAAAGGAGATCATTGTCGACTCTGACGATGGTATTCGAGCCGGTGTCACCAAAGAATCCCTCGCCAAGCTCAAGCCTGCTTTCAGCAAAGATGGGTTCACGCATGCCGGTAACGCATCGCAAGTGTCGGACGGAGCCGCTGCTGTCTTGCTCGCCAGACGATCCGTAGCACAGAAGCTCGGTCTGCCCATTCTCGGCAAATACGTCGTCAGCTCTGTTGTCGGTGTGCCGCCCAAGTTGATGGGGTGAGCCATGAGTTCGAGTGGTCACTCGGAAAGCTGACCCTCAGTATCGGACCAGCATTCGCTATCCCCAAGGCGTTGGAGAAGGCTGGTATCACCAAAGATGACGTCGATTTCTTCGAGATCAACGAGGTGAGTGAGCGGAAGACTCGTTGGAGTACGGTGTTGACACCTAGGCCTTTGCATCTCAAGCTGTCATGTCTATCCAACACCTCCAGCTCCCATACGAGAAGGTCAACCCGGTCGGAGGTGCCATTGCCATGGGTCACCCATTGGGTTGCACAGGTGCGCGACAAATCGCTACTGCTCTTTCCGAAGCCAAGCGTGAAAAGAAGAAGGTGTTTGTGACTAGCATGTGTATCGGTAGTGGAATGGTGAGTGGTCATGCCCAAGCGAGAGGCATTTGCTGATGCGTGCAACAGGGTATGGCTGCGGTGTTTGTCAGTGAGCAATGAGTGCGTTGCTGAGAGGGATTTGCAACACGTGTTGTAGATGATGCATGCGGTGTACATGTCAACGCAATTGAGCATATTCGAATCAGCATCAGCGTTGGACGGCCTGCCGGCATTCATACTGGCTTTCGGAGAGCCAAATGTGGTCCTGCGAGATGGGCATCGAGTGATTCGAGTCAGGGAGAGTGAGTGCTTTTCCATTAGTCAACGACTAGCTGCGGCCAATCGCATGCAAATCCCTCATCGTCATTTCTCGCTCGTGTCGAGTATGTTGACCTCTTTGAGTCATGATACCCGACGAACTCGCGACACCGCATGAGACGTTGCGTTGCATGGCAACGGTGACGTGGTGTGCGTGATGTTTCCGATTGCTAGTGCCTTTCGCGGCGATCATGTATGAGCAAGGGGTGATCGGACACTACAGGATCTCCAGGGGAGGGCAATGATGGCCGGCGGTATGTCAATGCTTGGCACGCAAATACCACCCGGCCTGATGACCGGGGTCAAACAAAAGGTCAGCGACGAAAAGCAATGGAAAGCTGGTTGCTCTTGGTAGAGGTAGATGATCTGCAGATCTCCGTTCATGCAGCCTGTGCCCATAAAAAGTGCCACTAATCCCCCCCGGTGTAATGCTACCCGGACACGCCGATGCAGAGAGCAAGCGGTATTAGGCGGTGAGTCGACCAGTCGACCAATCAGAAATCACCGCTTTGTGTAGGGAGGGGAAATGGGGTGGCGTCGCACTGCTGTTGCCCCGAATTCACCCTGCCTTCCTCTCCCTGAGCTCCGCCTTATCTCGACTCAAAGGACAACCCCTCCCTCGCCCCCATATCAACCCGTCGCTGCAGCACAAATCTATATATCTCCCTCACCCTATCTCTCCCATCTTCTCATCAACCCATCCATACCCAAACACCTGCATTTGCTCTAGGTCTCGGTGAGTCTTGACACCCCCAAGCAAAGTCAGACAAGAGATGGCGACGTGGAAACGACGAGCCTCTGGTCCCAAACCTGTTTTCCGCTGACGCGCATAATTCTCGCCTCTAAATCTTGAACCGACCCCTACCTCACACCCTCCCCCCTCTCTCGCCTGCTCTGCCCCCCTCTGCCCTACTCCTGCCCTCGCTACGACGATTGGGATTTTTTTTTATTCATCTCATCCTGGCAACCTGTCTCTTCTCTCCTGCCACCTTGGCGTCGGTTGCCCCAATTTTCTACCTCTCTTGTCTCTTTCCCAAATCCCTTTTTATCCCGAAATCTGCCCTTCCCGGAATTCTCCCTTGCATCCCCCTCTACCCCCTCTCCCCGCCATATCATTTATCGCGTGCCCTCCATCGTATCCCATATCTACCCCTCGACTCGTTCGTCTCTCGAACACAATCCCAACTCTTTACATCTGTACATTTATCTACATTTTGTACTACCACCCCAACAGCTCTACCTCCCTCCCTTTCAGCCAACTTTTCAATATTCATCAATAACCCCTACTTTTCCCCTCCGCGCCTTCGCTTTTGACCAATCACCATGTCTACTTTGATTGCTACCAAACGAGTCGACCTCCTCGAGCCCTATCTCAAGCTCGACCAGGGCAAATACGTCCAAGCAGAGTGTAAGTCGATTTCCTTTTCGTGCTTATCTCGCCTCCTTTGTGGGGAGGGTGGGATCTGGTCTGTGACGCGGTGCTGGTGGAAGGCGAGGATAAATCTCCGCTTTATCGGACGATTCAAGTGAGGGGAGAGCGAGACGCTGGGACCTCCTTTCATCCTCTTATCTCGACCGTACCACTCATACCATGTCCTCGATGCTTCTATCTCTATCTTTGGCGAACTTGCGGTGCCAAAGATCTCCCGCGGCATGACTTGTCATGGGGGAGATACTGCGGACTTGGGGGGCAAACTTGGCCCACAGCAGCATTCCAATGCCTGCGATCACGCGACCGCTCACCTTACCTCACCGCCGACACTCCACAATGACGCCCGTACGCGAGACACCAGAACTGACATGCCAGACATCTGGATTGACGGCGATGGAGGAATGCGATGTAAGACCATGACCTTGGACAAGAAACCCTCGGCGGTTTCCGAGCTCAAGGAGTGGAACTTTGACGGTTCATCGACCAACCAGGCTCCCGGCCACGATTCGGATGTCTACCTCGTGTGTATCCATGCACTCTCTTCTCCCACTCGTGTCCTGGTGCTAATCCCTAGCGACCGGTCGCCATGTTCAAGGACCCTTTCCGAGGTGGTGACAACATTCTCGTCCTCTGTGAATGTTACGACAACGACGGAACCGTCAACAAGTCCAACTACCGAGCTCACGCCAAAAAGGTCATGGACTCTGCCAAAGAGCACGAGCCTTGGTTCGGTCTGGAACAAGAGTACACCCTCTTTGACGCCGATGGACAAGTCTACGGTTGGCCCAAGATGGGTTTCCCAGGTCCTCAAGGTCCTTACTACTGTGGTGTCGGTGCCGGAAAGGTCTTTGCCCGTGATTTCATCGAGGCTCACTACGTGAGTGCAACGTACATTGTCACGACTTCAGCGCTGACTTTTTAGCGAGCTTGTCTGTATGCCGGTATCAAGATCTCGGGTATCAACGCCGAGGTCATGCCCGCTCAATGGGAGTTCCAAGTCGGTCCTTGCGAGGGTATTGAGATGGGAGACCACCTCTGGATGGCTCGATTCCTCTTGCTCCGAATCGGAGAAGAGTGGGGTATCAAACCCTCTCTCCACCCCAAGCCCCTCAAGGGTGACTGGAACGGTGCTGGTTGCCACTCGAACTACTCGACCAAGGCCATGCGAACGCCCGGCAAGGGTATGGCCGCGATCGAGGATGCGATCAAGAAGCTCGAGGGCAAGCACGTCGAGCATTTGGCCGTCTACGGAGAGGACAACGAGCAACGATTGACTGGTAAACACGAGACTGCTTCCATGACCTCGTTCTCGGCCGGTGTCGCCAACCGAGGAGCTTCCATCCGAATTCCTCGACATGTCGGTGCCCAGGGTTACGGTTACCTCGAGGACCGACGACCCGCTTCCAATGTCGACCCATACCGAGTCACCGCCATCTTGGTCGAGACTACCTTGCTCAACTAGGTTCTTTGCTATCATCGAAAGGAGAGAGGAGTTTGAGATGAGAAAGTGTGAATTGGGTTTGGTGAACTCGGCCTGGAGGACTCTATTGCATGTGCCCCTTTGTTATTCTAAAACCACGATATCCCTAGCGTATCCTTACATAGCCGTTTCTGCCGATGAATGGGCTTTTCTGCGAGACAACGAGCAGCATGCCTCGCATCTTACTCTGAGCGTGCTTATCTTATCGACGGTCAAGTGAGCCGTACCATGTGGGTACACCCGAGTCGTGCTACATCCGAGGGGGGCTCTCGGTCTCGACCGAAAAGAACGGAGCATGGTCGCGTCACTGTTCGCCTTTGTTCATCGAACAACATGTACTTCTTCGACCTCAACACTTGATGTCCCTTGGGGCCGAGGTCTTGGAGTCCTTTTGACAAAGAACAATGACGCTGATCAACGATGCAGAGGTCACCCTGTACCCGCATCAGCCAAAGACCCTCTTGCCTCTGCTCGAGAACCACCTACCCTACGCTGCTTCGCTTTATGGAACGATCAAAACCAATCGTTGGCCACGTGGAACCACCTCAAGTGACGTCTCACTCCCTCATGCTAGGACCAAGTTGGACCAAGAGGCGATCACGTCTGTTGTATGGGCCACATTCCCTGCCTCCAAGTTGGATACTCCTCCCGAAATATGGGGAGCGGTGATTCACCTTCCGTCACCTCAACGTCGTCAAACCAGATCTTACTGCTCGGTCGAAAGGGCTCTGGTTCCGAAAGGGAAAGAATTGACAGAAGAGGAGAAGCATAAAGTATGGAGGAAAGGACAAGATTTGGTCAACGGGATGGTGAAGACGATCATACGTTGTTCACCCGTAATCGAGGTCTTGGGCTCGGTCTCAACACTATGGGCAGAAGAGATATGGCAATACGTCAGGACGGACAGAAGGCCGATATATGACTCTTGGTTTGCCCCACTGTCGGCGAGCTCTACATCTGCTGTCAAACCCATCAAGAAGGATGGACTGATCGTTGACCAAGCGAGAATCGAGGATTGCCCAATGGTGAGTCATACGGATATCCCAACCTCGTCTCCTCCAAAAAAGATTCAGGCTGATCATGCTAGATACAACAAACTCGAGACATCCCTGAGATACTGGAGTATTACACTTCCCGCGTAGACAAAATCACCGTCATCCGCTCAGTTCCGACCTCTCCACCAGCAGGACATGTCTTGGGAAGCCATCAAAGAGGGGAGGCCGTAGCGTGGATTATGACGCATTCAGCGGGTGATCTGGGTGCGCTATACACTCTACCAGAGTACCGTAGACGCGGGCTTGCAAAGTGGGTAGTAGAAGAACGACTGAAGGGGTTGAGGGAAGATGGAATGAGGGGGATGGTTTGGGTCGGACAAAACAATGAGCAGAGTCAGGGATTGTGGAAGAGTTTAGGATGGGAGAAGGGGTGGTCGGCTCAGTGGATACCTGTTAGATGACGACAAAACTTCGGCAGACCAGCAGCTGAACCGACTACCCAAAAGCGAGAGTAAAATGACGAGTAGAGCTGACCACCACTGACGATTGATGAATTGATGTCGTCGATTGCAGCGAGAAGCAGTAGCAAATCTTCATGGAGCCTATTGAGTCTGGGCCTTCACAGGAGGCTCCGAAAGCGGACAGCGAGGTGATGAGTGGGGGTCACATGCGTGAGAATGCGTGTGGTACGCGAGAAGTGAGGGTGAAAGAATGTCCTGGTCAACCGCCCTGCCCGGAGCTTCGATTTCATACACTGTAAGAGCTTCTAACGAATGAGGTCTAGGAGATCCGGATAAAGGATGAAGCACGGAGACGAAAGAAGTACCCGTAACCTGTGCCCATATGGCGCGCATATAAAGCTCGAGACGTCACTTATTGCCTTTCCCACTGTTTTTTACACTGTCAGTGCCCCTGCTCGTTCTGATTGCTTCATATTCCGTCACCTGACGAGCACTCTACTGACGAAATCTACGAGCAAGTCCGCCTGAACGATCCGCAATGCAGTCTGAAATGTCCGATGAATCTCACCTGCCTACCGCTTCATCTATCCAGGTGGCAGAGACAGTGGTCGCAGGGATGCATGGAGGACCGCCGAACTCATCTCAATCAATCCTCCTGAGCTGGCCACTGCTTGTCACGGTGAGCTATTCACAAGCAAGTCACACGAGTTGTCGCTGAATACGAGAACAGATCAGTGATTTCTGCCCAGATTCCACCGGCATGATCCCCATCTTGCATTTTCGTCTGATCCATCCTAGCGGGCAGGGTTTGCCCGCGGAAGAGCCCTTGACAGATGAAGCTGAAATCGAGAATTCGACTATTCTTGATTCGGCATACTCGTTTGGACGAGCTGCGACAATTGTGGATTCGGCCACTGCGCACACCGATGAAACAGGCCAGAGACATGAAGACTTTCTCAGCTTGGTTGGGATGACCATCGATCAAGTTCTCTCGAAATTATCGTGAGTCTTTCCGTTAGTATGATTACAATGCTGAATTGATCTCTAGGATCTTGAAAACCCGTCCTTGCGAAGATCCAGCCTTCAGGCTCACCGTACACAGTCGTAAGCGCGTGCGGGGTCAAAATGGAAGAGACATCTTCAGCAAAATCCTCAACAACGGACACCCTACCCCTGATGATGATTATTACCCACCGGAATTCCAGACAGTTGAGGAGAGGGCGAATCAACTCTTGCACGGTGTCGTCTACAGCCCCACTCACGGCGGATCGATCATTGTCGACGTGTCTTACGCTACCTCGGAGAATCTTGCAAAGGCCCATGGACAAGCTAAAGAGATGGTCCCAGATGAAAATTGGTCGAAAGCTGGTTTGTCGACGTGGGCATCCCTGAAGAACTTTCTGTATGACCAGAAAATACTCGACGCAAGAAGGCGACGTGAAATGGAATCGCAGCGACCCGGGAGATCCTAGTGCAAAGTCTGCAAATTCGGGCTGAGGTGGGCAGATTACTGACATAGTGTGTTTAGCGAATCTGATGCATGATTGAGACTGATCGGATCGTCTTCGTTGTGAGACAGGACGGCGATCATGGCCGCGTGCGCTGGCTTATACCGCTCCGAGCTCATATGTGTATGGTCTTATGAGTGCCTACCAAGGGGGAATACGATCGCACATCGTCATTGTGCAATCTAAGGCTACTCTTTTGATGCCATGGTGTTGGGCACGCATGTCTTTAGTGCCTCGGAGGCGTCATCACACACGAAATAGGTGACACGGTACCTACGGTAGAAGGCCTCCATTTGCCGCTCACCCTCATTTCACATCTCACACTCCTGCTTTGTTGAAAATGTGAGGATTTGCCTCATGTCTTATATGATCTTGGTCATTTCCCCCTAGCCCACAAGATGGTTCGCGTTCAAAGACAAGGCTGCCTATCAGCTCACGGCTCCGTTCGGCTGGATATCCTCCGCGCGTCTTTCGCCAAGAGGTAGGCCGCACGGCTGCACATTCTTCGGTTAGCTCTCCTTCTTTCGCATCCTACCCACCACCCCTTCTCCAGCGTGCCGCATCTTTGTTTCTGGTGTGAAAAGATGTACGGCACACCGTTGGATCGATCGCCACTCGGCCGATGTCCGCCACACTAGTCTCAATGCCAAGATGGAATCATGACTGACAAGAAAATCTCCCGGCCGATGTCGAACATGCACGCCATGCACCGAAGGGAAGGGAGATTCGACTCTTATCTGATAAACCAGCCCTGATAATCAATCAACTGCTCAAGTGTCAAGCAACGGGAGGATTAAGCGTTCATTTGACTCTTGGCGTTTCTGAACTTTGCTGGAATCGGCCGTGGCACTCGTTCACTGTTGCACTTCGGTTGAATCCTCCGGCGTGATGCCGCTCATAATGCCACCGAGGTCTTCGCTATTTCATGAGAGACATGGAGACAAGATGGTGGGGACTGATACATAGCTAAGAATGCCGAGCGAATGTGTGAATCGTAATGAAGACATTATCGGCCGCAGTAGGTAGCATCGAAGTACATACAATTTCTAGGTATATAAACCTGTTCAACATGTATCGGTTTTCTATCTCCTTTCATCTCAGCACTCATTCCGATCTATCATCCCAATCTATCATTGAAAGCCCTATCAGAGACCCGCTTGAGCTATGATCCTCGCGACTGCCATCCTCGCATTGCTTGCCGCTCCTGCGGCTATCGCCCAAAATCCCGTTCATCAGCTCAATCCTGATCTTCCTGTTGGTGAGTCCATCTTTCCCCCCTTGCCTTCTCAGACTGATCCTCAGGTTCACTTGTGTTCCCTGTAAGTCCGATTCAACCCATGCGGGATACGGCTGACGTCCAAGCCGAACAGAGGCTCCAGTTCCCTCGTCGCCCGGACTCCACCTTGTCAAGGCTGGGAAAGAGGTCTTCGAACCGACTACCCCTTAAACGGCGGCTCAATCGCATGGGCCACAGCGAAAGATATCAGCGAGATCAAGTTCCGTTATTCGACGGATGAGAACCCTACCTCACAAGATCAGTTTCAAGATGCGTTGACAAACTCCACCGGAGGATGGGTGGGGCTTCAATGTATCGACGGACCGGATTTCTCTGCTCTGGGCTTGAGCGCTGGGGATGCCATCACCATCCAGTTCACCTACAAGACTGGACCCAGCAAAGTTGACATGTATGAGGTGCGTACCTTCGTATAAGAAGTGATTAGACATGGCTGA
Source organism: Papiliotrema nemorosa (assembly GCA_032158125.1). Classification (NCBI taxonomy): domain Eukaryota; kingdom Fungi; phylum Basidiomycota; class Tremellomycetes; order Tremellales; family Rhynchogastremaceae; genus Papiliotrema; species Papiliotrema nemorosa. The sequence goes on along the minus strand of JASKOT010000006.1, from coordinate 394,837 downwards.
TTTTTCAGTGCGCGGACGTCACTCTCGTCTCGAGTGCCGCGTTTGAAGCTGGAAACTGGGACACTCAATGCTCGAACCGAGTCACCAGAACCCAGACGAAACGTGTTTCAGCGTCCAACCCGGAATTGTTCCGTCTCCAAGAGGCAGCAGCCGCTGAGGTTGCCGCAAATGCTACGTCGTCCGATGGAGGATTGACCAATGTCGAGTCGGGTGTTGTGGGGGCTATGGTCACCCTCGGTGTGACTGCCATCTGCCTCTCTCTACTTGCCTTTGCTGGGTTCATGGGATTTGGAAAGAAGGCGAACAAGGAGAGGAAGGTGTCTTATCACGACACGACTGTGAGTTCGTTCCATTTTGTGCGTCGGTCACAACTGATTGAGCAGGACGCGAAGACCGTTTCATCCGTCTAAGGAAAAGTAGAAAGTCTGATTCTCGACACAAATGGCCAACAAACTCACTTTCTTCAGCTATATGTCGACTGCTTTTATATATTTATAGGAAAATCGCTGCTGATAATCTCAACTGCCTATATGTGAACCTATGCATACAAGATCCGGGATGACTACGTCGGAGTTGAAAGCTGTGTCACGTGATATTGAATGGGTTCGCCGGGGGTTGACTCGACCACCCTCATCGGAGGAGTCGTGACGTCTTTCTTTCCCCCTCGCGATCTTCCTCGGCAGAGTGTATATAAGGGCGACATTCAACCCATTCCTTCTTCCTCTTCATCCCCCTCTTCATCCTCCTCTCTCACCTCCATCACAGCGAAGTGCAGGATACACAACCCTCTCCAGCTCATCTTACCTTCATCCACTTAGGCAAGATTGACTCCCCGCACATACCCTCGACCTGATTCCCGATACGATCTCCCCAGCATGTCCAACCCTGCCGACCTTCCTCCTCTTCCGAAAAACCACCTAGACCACCCCGAGAACTGGGCTACAGGTGGTGAGCCCGCTACAGCCAAACAGAAGGGGTTCGTCGATGTCCTCGCGCATGATCATGCGGAACTTCTCCCAGCTGAAGGATTGGATATAGACCATATGGGGAAATCTGAAGCCAGTGCGGTGATCGATCATCTCAAGAATGGGAAACCCCTCGAAGATAAGGTGCGCTCATTCCCTCAGCCATCGGTTTTGCTCTTGTCGTCATGCTGACGATGTAGGATGCCAAGGAGGAACCGAAGAAGCTCAACGGAGCCAAAGAATCCAAGGAAAACGACGCTGAAGCACCCCCTTCTCCACCTTCCAAAAAGCGAAAGAACCCCTCTTCTGACGACAAAGCATCGGAGGAAGACACACCTGCAGAGGAGACCGACGTTGCCATGGATGCCGATGACGAAGCGAGCACTAGTGTTAGGCGAAAATCTCCCTCCAAGCCGAAGGAAGAACTCGATGGGGTTGAGGGAACGATTGCGGACGACGAGAAGGAGGAGGAGGAACCTACGGACGACAAAATAGACGAGGATATGAAACCCAATGAGCAGAGGAAGGAAGATGGCAAGGAGAACGGTAAGGAGGCCGCGAAGGATGATGACAAGGATGAGCAGAATGCGGACGTAGCTCGAGTTGCAAAGAAAGCAAAGACTGACACCGCCGATGGTGACAAGGACAACAAGGCGTCAAACGATGCTTCATCCATCAGCGGTGCCACGGTGTCCAAGGGAGATACTGTGCCAGGAGACGGCAAACACCTCGATCATCCCGAGAATTGGGCGACCGGAGACGAGCCCGCGACGGAGAAGCAGAAAGGATTCGTTGCAGTCTTGGAGAAGAAGGCTGGCAAGGCGGTGAGCGACAAGGAGAACATGGGGAAGAGCGAGGCGAGCGAGATCATCGAGGAGCTCAAGGGTCAATAGGGCTGGAGTTCGTCATCTTCCCGGATGATCCCGAGGAATGCTGTATACAATAGTGACGCCCGTTCGAATGCCTGTATCGGTAGACTGGACGAACGTATAATGCAATCGTCTCGCATATGCTTTCACTATACTGGCTTCACTGTAGCTAGTACCTTTTTCTGTCTCTATCCCTGTCGTCCCTATACCTATCTCTCTCCCTATCGCGGTAATCATCCCGATGTCGATGTCTATCTCTGTCCCTGTCATCGCGACCTTCACGATCCCGCCTGTCGTCTCTATCCTTCCTATCATCTCTGTCCCTCCTATCCCTGCTCCGGCTTCGGTCCCTCCGTCTCGGACTTCGACTTCTCTCCCTTTTCGAGCTGGAATGTCCACCATCAAACACCATTCCATACCCATCACCTCGTCCTGCATCATGGGAATACCGCTCTTCTCTCGACGCGCCATTACCACCATACCCATTGTCACGACCTGGTCCTCCTCGTCCTCCTCCTGCGCCGAATTGACCTCTTCCGCCTCTGCCTCCACCTCGACCCCTACCACCTCGTGATGTGACTTGCGAGATGTTCATTTTCGCGACGGATTGCGAGAAATCAACCCATATACGTCGATCATCCACCAAGACGTTTTGCATCTTGAAGTATGCCTGTTGGTGAGCTCTGGTCCTGCACAAACCGCGATCGACTCACCTGCTCTGCAGAAGACTGCTCGTCGAACTCGATAAAGGCGTATTGCAAACTATCCCCCGACTTCCTGTCCCGTACAATCTCACAGCTCAATATCTTGCCAAATCTCGAAAAGATCAACTCCAAATCCTCATCCTGCGTCACCGGGTTCAATTTGCACACGAACAAGATGTTTTCGGGAGGTCGGACAGCCGCAAAAGGGATATCACCTATCATTTCCAAGGTCAAAGCTGAAGAAGCAGCTGCAGTCTGACGTCGGAGTGCCTCGGCTTGCTCTTCCGGGATCTCCTCTAATGGGTTCTCTTCGTCTGAGATTCGGACAATCTGGGTGTTGAGACTATCGGGAGCTTTGATAGGTGAAGGGGGAATGTCGATGAGATTTGGCGGATCAGGGAATGGGTCATCTGCAAGTCAGCTCGGAGTTGGAGGAATTCACGGAAGCTGACCTAGGATTTCTACGTGTCGTATACGTATATCTTGTAATGGTCGACCGTCTTTATCGAGATACGCATCGTTGATCTTGTCCAGCGTATCGAACCCTTCTACAATATGTCCAAACACCGCATGTTTCCCATCGAGATACTCAATCTTATCCGCTAGGGTAATGAAGAATTGAGACCCACATCCGGGAGGATCGGTGGGGGAGACAGCCATAGATACCGTCCCTTTCGATACATGCTTTAGCTTGTTGGTGATTTCAGGAGGGAAGTATCGGCCAGGTGAACGGTCTGAAGATTGTGATATAGAGTGAAGATACGATTGGAGAGACTCTCCACCTGTTCCAGTGGCTGTCGGGTCTCCCGTTTGGGCGATAAAGTCCTTGGATACTGGACATGAGCGGGTGAAGTATTGATAAAGAACCACTGACCATTGAAGAATGCGTTGAGGGCGTAATACTTGATTTTGCACAATTTGAGGAAATTTTCGCAAGTCCGAGGACACCTTTCCACCTCTAGATCGATGACCAAGTCCCCAAGGGACGTCTCTAGCATGACCGACATGTCGAGGTGGATATGAATACAGGCCAAAGACTTGGACTGACCGCTGTGGTTCAACCTGGACGCCGGTCATTGTCACGTGACACCGATGAGTCACCCTCGCCACCCGACCTGCACCCCCCTCGGCCATGCTCCAGTCTGGAACCTTCCAACACAATCCTTTCACGCTTGTCCATTACCTGTCCCACCTCGAGTATCCATTGAAAGGTCAAAGAGCACACAAAATACCCACCATGAAGATCACACTCGGTCTACTGTCCGCGCTAGGTGAGTTCAATGGCTGTGACCCCTCAGACTCCTTGTTGACGCTCCACAGCGGCAACAGCCTCGGCGGTTCCCATACGAATCATCACCTTCACAGAAGCACCTCCCGCCGATTTTCTCCCCGCTCATCAGATCCATCCTGAAGAGGCTCGATTCCAGCCTGTCCGACCCATCGCACCATGTCACGGCAAGCGACCTGCCCCTCCAAGTCCTGCTCCCAAGTCTTTTGCCTCTTTGCTTGATCGACTCGGCCTCGGTGGCGGCGAGCATTTCCGCCATGAAGTCAACAGGGACGATGAGAAATGGCAAGTCGTCTCGGCTCTCAAGGATGAAGAAGAGATGCACCGAATGATGGATGGCTGGAAACATCGGGTCGAGGAGATGATCCATTCTGCGGAAGATCGAGTGGTGCCGATCCTTCAAGGAGGATCGGTGAGGATTCTTCCCGTGATGGATGAGAATGGCGAGTTTGACCATCATGTGGAGGAGAAGCACCGACACCACGGAGATTGGAAGAGTCTTGAAGGGAAAGGTGGAGTGAAGAAACATCATCATCATGGACATCACGGTTACAGAGGCGATCGTCAGCCCAAGAGCTTCACATGTCGGTCAGTTGCCCGCCGCCTCGCAGTCTTCGAGGAAAAGCTGACAATCAGACTCGGCAAAGCACTCCGAAGCCTTACTCCCACTGAAGGTATCGCCGTGATGTTTGTCCTTGGGGCAGGTCTCGGTTCTCTCATCCACTTCGTCTTCGCCGTCATCTTCCTCACTGTCCGACGAATCCGAGGTGGGAAATCTACTTGTGCCGAACGACGAGCCGCACGAAAGACCCGAAGAGCTGCTAGAAAGGCAGCCAAGGCTGGACCTATCGCCCTCGACGGCTCGGAGAATGAGAACGAGGAGGTTTTGCCCAGTTACGCCGAGGGAGAGACTGCCCCTCTTGTCGAGAAGGCTTAACTACGATTCTCAGAGCTTTACTCTGCCCAGCTTTCATTGTAGACACGTTATGTACTTCCTTGTTTTTTTAAATAGCTCTCCGCCCTCTCCATGTATGAACGATATCTCTGTGTCCTAAAGCGTTGGCGTCACTGGCCTCGACGCGCGTAATGAAACTAAATCATCAGCGTCTTTAACACTTTGACGTTTCACCTCTCTCAAGCCATCCACCATCTCGTCCCATCTCTTCTTGGTCTGATACACACGACAAGATGGAGGGCGATCCATGGGCTGACGCCCCTTCCACCTCCAGACCTTCTACACCAACGGCCCAAAAAGCATCCACTAAACCGACAAGTTCATCACCTTCGACAAAACCGCCTCGAGCCGGGTCATCCACACCCACCTCCCCTTCGTCTACCCGTTCACCCTCGGGTCCAGCACCTCACTCCTCCCAATTCGAAGAGACCCCGATCGTTCCAAGTCAATCAGAGTCTACCGAACTCCCACATGACGAAGATGTCGAGTCTGATGAGGTACCGCCAAACCCAACGGACCTCCCACAACCCTCAACGGAAGAAGGGGTGGACGAGAATGAGGTTTTTGACGACTTTGACGATTTTGGAGAAGAGGCAGAAGCGGGTCCTTCTGTCCCTCCCATGTCTTTGGGAGAGCCGGGAGGGGAAGATGAGGGATTTGGAGACTTTGGGGATTTCGAAGAGGGCGATTTTGAGGAGAGCGTCGAGCCGGCCATGGTGGAGGAGAGGATTGTTGTTCAGGAGCCAGAGACCATGCGTTGGGTGAGTGATTATGCGCTTTCAAAATCCTGGGTGCTCTCACCAGTCATGTGGCATGGTACTACACTCTGGACATTGCGACATGATCGCTGACGGCCCAGAACGCTTTGAATTTACGCCCCATACCCCCAGCTCCGGACCTGATCGAGCAGTTGACAAATCTATTGGAACCACTCCTTGTACCGGATGCGGGAATGTTGACATCGGAACCTCCTAGACAGGTTGGTGGTCTGTCACAAATCATGTCCGCGGAATCTAGGTGGGTCTCTCTCTCGCTCCTGCCGACGCTGTATGGCTATGGAGATATGCGGGGCTCATGATGTAGTCGAGAAGCGTATGCTCAGTTGACTACCCCCCCGATGCTCAAAACTCTCGACTGGACAAGATCAAGGACGAGAAGGGAGCATCTTATATCGATGGGTGTCCCCGTCAACCTCGACGAGGTGAGTCTAAGCTAGTTGCGTGTAAATACGCTGACGACTAGGTCGACTCGCACCGAATATCAGCTTTACCACCTTTGCGGATTGTCACTAATCCCTCTGCATCTTCTTCGAATGCAAAGAGGTCGTCGACAGACTCTTACAGGTCCTCAGGCCTGGACAAGGGTAAAGGTCGTGCCGATGGGCTGGGCTATCAGTCGCAAAGTGTTCCCGTATCGGCAGTCTCCAATGGAGACAATAGGAAGAAGTATGGATTGGGCGATAGACCCATCTTTGACCTGACCAAGGCAGAGGATCTGTGTGGTCTCGAGGAAGGTGAGCATTTCTCTCGGAAATCCGAGGACAGATTGGGCGCGGGTTGACTGCCAGACCAACTCTCTTTGATCAGCTTGGAAAGGCTGAAAGCGATGCAAGAGGATCTTGTGCAGACTTCTGCTCAAGCCTCCGCCTTGTTAGCCTGGAATTTACAATACAAAGATGCTCAAACACAAGACTCTGCTACATAGTAAGTGACTGAGCCAAAGGTCAGTGGGGGGTGGGTGTACTGACTTGTCTAGCAATGGAATGATATCGGGCCTGATAGCGAATGCCGCGAAAGCCAAATCTGCGCAAGCTGCTGGCTCTGGAGGGGTGTTCAAGAGGTCGAGCATAAGGCGACCGCAGAGTGGGAGTCCAGGGATGAGCCCTAGGATAGGTAGTCCCGCCATGAGGTAGTCGCGTCCCCCGTGGCATGCATCATTATGTGCTTGACAAGCGATTTGATGTGTACATGAGGGCTCCAAGAAGTGACCCTATCCGTTTCACAAGTGCAGATGCCCAGGGTGGCTTGGATGATGCCACTCTGAGACGCGAAGTCAAACGCGAATTGTTGACAACATGAACGAACACTGGACCTTGTCAACCCATCGTTAAACCTTTGTTCCCTGTGCATCTTGCGCCTGGACCCTACAAACATCGACCACGCGTGTGAGCGCTTGACATGGCCATCCATACTGCCTCTCCCAACGTGTCGGAGCTGGATGTCATCAGGGCATACTACCAGTCGGTCCTGACTCTCGACCCTTCTTCCCCTTCCAACCTCAACCCCACGTCCGACCCTTCCTCAGCCCACAAATCCCGCACGTCGCGCATCACCGATAGCAGCGACGTAACGCCTACTATCAAGAGGCGTAATGGGAGAAAGAGTGATACGCTGCATAAAGAGTTGATACATCCACCTTGGAACCCCGTTGAAGGAATATCCAAAGTCCACTTGATCCCTCTTCAATCTCCCTCGAATCATTCGACTTGCGCCACTTCTTCTTCTATATACCAAGATGGGACGGTGGCAGGTGGAAAGAGCAAGATGAAATGGAGAGATTCGTCTACTCTTCCGCCTGATTCGCCTGATGTCGGTATTTGGGAAGAGGATGTGGAGATGGAAGTGGACGAGTTGAGATCGTCGTCTCCGGTGGATCCGTTCGGGATGATCTCCCCGCCGAAGGTGGATGGCCATATTGCGAAACCCAATGGCAGCCCAGTGAAGCGAAAGAAGAAGAGCAAGAAGGGTGAGCCGGATTCGGCAGACACCAACGGGGCCGAACTAGATGGACAGTCTGTCACGCCGAGGGGGAAATTCAAGCAACAGTCGTCTAAAACACCAAAAAAGTCGGCCGTCTCGGAGGAACCTTCGGCGAGTGCGATGAAGGAGAAAAAACAGAGAAAGAAGAAGGACATGCCACAACAAGGCTCGGAGGTGCCTGGGTCAAGTACGGATACCACTGCGGCCGCGGCTGGGGTAGATGGCGAGGATGGGATGGGAGATACCGATGCGGAACAGAATGCGATAGAGGACCTGACGACTTTGACTCCCCTCTCGCCAATAAAGGAGAAGAAGGCCACCAAGATCAAGCGGCGGAAATCGAATCATACTCAGGAGGAGGCCCCATCCACACCAAACGACTTCGCCCTGCCCGCTACACCTACCACGCCATCTGCGCCTGGCGAGGCTGTAGAGGATGAGGAGGGCACGGAAGGGAAGAAGAAGAGTAAATCAAAGAGAAAATCAATGTTGAGTCAAGAAATGACTGAAACGCCTGCGACTCCGGTCAATGGTGGTACGCAAGGCAAGAAGGAGAAGAAGAGCGCGAGAAAGAGTAAAGCGGCCCCTAGCTGGGTAGTCAATACGCCCAGGTAGATCAGTGTAGTGCAATGGATCTGTCTTGTATGCATTCGATGTGAGGGAGTCTCAGGTCATCCAGCTCGAGATGGAGTTGCGGGTCCATCATGAGTAGAGAGTGTCGTTCGTTCTTGAATCCAAATCAGGAGAGCGATCTGTCCCGTAACACTTTACACACTGTGAAAGCTGAGGGACAGCCATGCTTGGGTCTCATCGACTGTATAGAATGTCTGACCTGTCCAGCGAGGTGTTCCCATTGACGGCGAGCCATTGTGCAAGATGAAAAACCTGCCCCTTGAAATGTGGCACATCACTCGACACCTTCATCAACTCTCCCTCCTCACCTCCCCTCAGTGGCATTGGACGATACATCACTCAATCTGCTTCTAGAAGCCTGTCGATTCACCCTATATGCTTATACATCGACTATAGATCGTATCTAGGTTGTAGCTATCGATGTCATTAGGCGTACAAATTGTCGTAGAGCGTTTCCTCTCTTTTCCTCCCCTTCCCACCTTGTCCGTATTAAGATTCCTCCTCGACCGGAGCTCTAGGTTCTCACCCACGCACTGATGATGCCCGGAGACACACATCGAGCTTCCCATGGTGCAAATCTAGCAAGAGAAGGGGTGCTTGTAAGTTCCTTGCGAGTATCCCTTCTTGATACCTTCCGCAGCGGAATACAATCCTAGTGGAGTGATCGCGATGGAGAGGATGATCTGAGCCCCGTCAGCCATTCCCACCAAACCAGATATGCTACGACTCACAGAGAAGATGGAAACGCCCATCAGAATCTTCTTCCAGACGGTGTTGATCGCTCGAGGCTCGGTATCGCCGGCATACCTTGCAAACCAAGGGTGGACGTCGTAGAACCACATGAATCCCACGTAGCCATAGATAAACCACACAGAGAAGAGCGACGAGATGACTGTGAGGAGCTCATTGAAGAAAGGTATGAGCTGGGAGACGATGAAGCCGACAATCCACATGAGGGAGATCATGCCCATCCAGGCGAGCCAGGCCCGGGTGCCTTTGGAAGTGAGGAGAGGGGAGTTTCGTAGCCAGGTCATGTAGAGGTATTTGGCGCCAATGTTGGTTCCCAGGATACCAGAAACCATGATAGTGACGAGGGCAAAGGCGTAGGCGATGATGGAGACGGTGTGGGTGGTCATGGTGAGTGCGGGAGATTGAGTGTACTGAGGGGTCAGCGGTGGCCACAACGAGTGGCTTCTAGGCCCAGCTGCGAGGCCCATAAGCCGCAGAGGGTGGCATGCAAGACTCACTTGACCTCCGAGAGCATAGACGACGGCCCCGACAATGACATAGGTGACCGCTTGAGAGCCTTGAACCATGACGAAGGATTTTTTGAAATCGTTGGGTCGAGGCATCTCAGAGCAAAGGGTACTGTCTTGTCAGCGATTCGCCACCTCCCCCGGTTACACTCACAGACAAGCCAACGATCCACCGTAAGAGAATACAATGTTGGTGATACCTCCAATGATATCGACCAGATTTGGGTTCTGCGGGAAAGCGTGCCACTCAATAGGGGCCTTGCCCTTTGTCAAGACGAACTCATCCTGGACTCCCACACCGACCATGGTGATCATCGATGCGACCAAGATGCAAATGACCGAAAGACCCGAGAGGACGTGCAACTTGCCCCATTCTCGGTTGTACGACAAGAGGATCGACGCGACGGTGACGATGACACCGTACCATATCCCGCAGATGGCCTTGTCGGAGAGTGTGTTCAACGCCTTTTCACCGGTAAGAACGTGCGATCCAGCCAATCCCATAGACTAGGGGTCAGTGTAGCCAAGAGGAAGTGGAGGTGTACTCACCTTGAGGACGACACCGGTACCGATGATCCTCTTACCCCATTTACCAAAGACAACACCCATGGCATCTCCGTAGTTCAACACACCCATGTGTTTGAGCTTGAAATCGACCATGATCCAGCATGTGAGGTAGGCCAAGACTGCCAAACCGATCGTAGCAATGATACCCCCGACCATACCCAGTCGAGCAAAGGTGGAAGGGTAAGACAACAGTCCCAAGGCGATACCCTATTAGTCAGCAACATGACCCGAGCTCGTGGTGGGACTCACCTCGGCAGTACCAACCACACCGGCCGTTACCCAGCCCATGGTCCTAAATTCGAGATAATCCTCGGCATTGTGGGTGTCCCGGTTGGCGGCGAAGGGGTCGACATCGTAAGAATCAGTGACGACGTATTGATCCGGTTTGTTTACACTTCCATTCTCCTCTTCACCCGCAGCATGGGATGGTCGAGGCTGAGAGGTGTTCTTCTCATCGATGGCAGCTACAATCTGGTCTTGTCCTTCTGCCGTAGCGTAGTCTTCTCGTTGGACCGACATGATGCGAGTCTAGGCCTCCTAGTCTATTTACCGATCAGATGGTCAAGATCAAAGTCGGATGGCGAGATGGTGGTGCGATGCGATCAAGTGGGAATCGAAAAAAAAAAGTTTGGGATAGGACACCTAGCGAGGCTGGGTGTGTCAGAAAAAGATTGGTCAGACACCAATTTGCGGGGTGATACGTGGTTCAAGCGAGAGAAGTATGGAGTATATGAAGGTGAAAGAGACGATGGAGCGGGGCGAGGGGAGTTTTATGGAAGGGACAGGTGGTCTTTTGGTCAGTAAGCATCGGACCTCCGTCTGCGACCAGTGAGCCCCAGGGGTACGTATTGGCCATAGTAAATTTTCGAAACAGATACCCATGGTGCATAGCTATTCGAAAATCTTCTAGTATGGATGAACATCGCAAGCGAAGTCGAGTTGTGAGGTAGACTACTGCAAAGCGAGACGAGGTTTGTTAAATGGGAAAATCATCGGTTCGGATCTATCACAGAGTGGGGAAAGTGACGTGAAGTGGGGGCATGACCCGACAACTTTATTCCCGGCATCATAGCCAAGTGTTTTCTTTATTTGACCCGACTACCACCCCGGCCGTATTGCGCCAGGGGGTGGTGGCATACGAGGCTGCATGACTTCGCTTGTAGAGCATAAACGGTAGAACCAGCTTGCTCACGGCCCATGTAATTTCCCATCGCTCGAAGATGATGATTTCCCATTGCACGGGTGCAGACGGACTAATTGAATGGGCTCCATGGGATAAATCGGCTGGGGTGGGACTTGATTTCGAAGTTTGCTTTGGGATCTGGATAGAAGACAGGAATGATTTCGAAGGATCTAGGAGTCTCGATGCGGCCATGGTCAAAGACTCGAGCTTCGACGTACACTCTGGTGAGGCATCTCGAGTCTCAACTAGGATTTTACTTTGATGTACATCTCCCCCGCGAAGTTCTCGAGGGTTGAGCTATAGCTCTCCCACTTGGGCAGCTGTACTACGTCGAAGCTAATCATGCTGAGGGAACTCGTCATTGATCAGAGATACGCGCTGGTAGTGGGCACCTCACCGCCTCGTCAGCACAATGCCCGCCAACCGCTTGAATACGGCGCCCGACGCTGAATACAGGGTACTCGTATCGTTTGCATCACGTGACGCGGCCTCTCGCGCTGTACTCGTAGAAGGCCTAGTGTAAGAATGGGCGCCAGCCGATGGTCATGCTTGGATATAAATCCGCCTTGGTCTCCTTGAAACAGTTGCGGCGGAGAGGCATGCTCAAGTGGGTGGCGAAATCCGAAACGGGTGGGTCGGTGTTCAGGGGCGAAACAACAAGGGGATGGCCGAGGCGGGTGGTCGTACGATGGAATGATGGGGAAACAACAATAACAAGGCGAGCAGACCATCCATGCATGGCCGACCTTGTTGCTTCTCTTCATACACATACTGCCAAAGGCGTATCCTCTGTTCCACGCTGGAATTGGAGAGTCTGAAACAGCACATCGGCCGAGGTAGATCAACGTCGCGCTAAAAACAACATCGACGGGCAAATCAACAAAACCCACCCCCCGAACAAAAAACATCGTGCCACCTTGCGTCCCACCCTTCCCCCCCTCCACCGTCGCCCTCCCCTTGATCCCCCTTTGCTTGATCATCCCATATTCATTCCCATCGTCCCACTCTCATCCTCTTGACTCTCCTCGCCTTCCATTATACACGACACACACGCCTCGCACGGCAATACATATATAGATTCCTAGACGAAACCCCCCCTCCTCAAGTGTCGCCATCCACCGCCACGACCACCTTATCTCGGCTATCCCTACCGACTTCTTGACTCTATCGACGACTCACCCACCATGGACGTCCTACTTGGTCTATGCGACCACTATGCCCTCGACTCGGCTTATGCGTACATGTTTCCTCACCCTTCCCAACCCACAACCCTCATCCCTGCCTCTGTCAACATGACCGGTCTACCAGAGACCTACGCCCAGACGACGAATTACAACCACCCTTCCCTCAAAGGCGAATCAGTCTACCCGCGTGATCACATTGGAAGACAAATAGTTTCCATCTTCTTCCTCACCCTCCTAGGTGCCTACGCTCTCTACTTTACATTCTGCTCCTTGTCGTATTTCTTTTTATTCGACAAGAGGCTGGAACATCACCCCAGGTTCCTCAAGAACCAAAAATGGTTGGAAATCAAATCATCGATGATCGCTGCGCCTGTCATTATCGTCATGACGCTCCCTTGGTTCTTGGGTGAGGTTCGAGGAAAGAGCAAAATGTACGACAACGTGGACGAATACGGATGGCCTTACTTGATCGCGAGCGTTGGATTTTACCTGGTGTTTACCGATTTCTGGATTTACTGGATTCACCGATGGGAGCACCACCCTGCGATCTACAAGTACATCCACAAGCCCCACCACAAGTGGGTCAGTGAGTAGCAGTTTCCCTTGTACATCCAGTTGATATTGACGAGACAGTGCCCACCCCTTGGTCGGCTCTTGCATTCCACCCTCTCGACGGTTACGCTCAATCCTTGCCGTACCAGTGAGTCTCTTGCTTGAGTTGCATGTGGCGTCGCTGACCCTCTCAGCGCCTTTGTGTTCCTCTTTCCCCTGCACAAACACCTCTACCTCGGTCTCTTCGTCCTTGTCCAACTTTGGACCATCCTCATTCATGATGGGGATATGATTTCCGGTCATCTCCTCGAGAGGTTCATCAACACTCCAGCTCATCACACACTGCATCACCTCTACTTTACCTGCAACTACGGGCAATATTTCACCTGGGCCGATTCGTACTTTGGATCTCACCGTGAACCCATGCCTGAGCTGGACCCTATTCACGAGTCTCTGCGGATGATGAAGAAGAAGGGGCTGATAGATGAGGATGGCAACCCGGTCGTTCAAAAAGACAAGAAGGCCGAGTGATGCTTGACTCTAGTCGGTAGATTGAATAGATGAAAGGAAAGATCACGTCGTGTGGTTCGAGCTGCAAGGTCGTTCTGCACCACAACGAAATGTGATGAATGTTATAATGATCCTATAAATGGGCTTCTAGCATGACGCTTTTCGGATCAGACAGGATCTTGGTCGTCCTCTACTGCTTCATACCCCACCCTGACCCATTCTCCGCATCCTCCGCAACCGACAATCTCGACCCCTTCTTCCAGGTCTTCCAGAGTGATGACAAACTCCCCCGAACATCGGCAAGGATGGGAATACCACGATGGTTCGATCTCATCTGTCTCTTCCGTTGATGCAGTCGGAGGGTAATGAGGGGTGAAGAATTCCAGCGAAATGTGGTGACTAATATGAGGCGTCTGGTCCTTTGCTATTACAACGTCGCCTTTGCCTGGAATCTCAGCGGAGAACGAGGTACAGGATTTTCTAGATTGACCATCATAAAAAGTCTCTTCCCATTCCTTCCGCCTTGTGGGATCGCTCAAGACCCATTTTGCCTCGTTCACTAGCCGTATGTCCACATGAACCGGGGAATAGGTCGAGGCTGAAACTCGCTGTTTATCCGGATGATGCTGCAACACCAATTTCCTCCAAGCTTTCGTTATATCCTCCTGCGATGCATCCCTGTCGATGGACAAGAGAGCATAATAGTCTACTCTCTCCGCTTGAGACGCTATGTTGGGCGACCAGAATTTGCTTTGGTTGAATGGCCCGTCGTGAATCACTCGACCACCCTCGGGTGAAGGTCTCGCCACCCAAAAACAATGAACTTTATCCGATCCCCTCCCTTCGGGGCCAACCCAATGCCTTCGTGTCTTTGCTCTCATCAGCGACAGTCTCTCTCCCTTCATCTCGTGTTTTTTCATCTCCTCTTGGTCATCTCTAGTGTCAGTGAGTTGTCGCACTGTCTCTCGGCGTTACACCCCCTACAAGTTGTGTTGCTGCGATGGACCGGCTTGGTGGCGATCACCCTCTCAACGCTTGCCCGATCGCCGGCGGCGTCGACTTTACATGGGATTTTTGCTGACTCTGTAGAACGAAAACAACACATCCTCTCATTCCATCTCCATAACCAAAATTGAATCTGATACCCAATATTACCCGTGCTTATAGTGAGTTCAGACGCATTCGGTCCGAGCGGTACTGAGCTTGAGACTTGTAACGATAATTAATAGTGCGTGTCGAAATGTTCACGTGAGATCAAGAGATGGGCTGATTGACGTGCAGATGACCACCCCAACACCCACTACTGCTATTCCAGAACACTCATCCGCTGCTCCGACTACATCTGCACCTGCTCAAGCTGCCAAAGCCAAGAAGAACGTCTCCAAATCTAAAAATCGACGAGCTCGACGAAGAGGTGCAGAAGATTCCGACTCAGATCAAGAGGCGGCCAACCAACACTCTGACGGTTCGGCAAGTGATTCTTCAATCTCTGATCATTCAGATTCAGAAGAAGAAAACGATGTCGACGTTCCCCCTTCTAGCTCAAAAGCCACTGCGACATCATCAGCTTTTGCGGATACCAATTCGACCACACCTGCTGCTTGGAAACCAGCAGATCCGAGTGCCATAGTAGAAGAAGTTAGCTTTGATGCTTTCAATCGCGGCGAATCTGGAGTTGTCCGTGGAAGCTCGGCAAAACGTGGTAGAGGAGGCAAAGGAAGCGATACGACAGGGAGGGAAGGGGAGAAGGAGAAGAAGGTGTTTACGGAGGAGCAAACGAGGAAATATGAGGAGAAAAAGGCCAAAATGAAGGAGAGGCAGAAGGAGAAGAAGAGGGAAAGAGCGGCAGCTAAGAAGAAGGAGCTCGAGGAGAAGGGTGCTGCTGTTGTCGAGCCGAACGAGGGACTTGCCAAGCCGGTTCAACCGGAAGCTTCTTCATCGAAAACGACTATTGAGCCGAAGAATACATCTAAAGAACCATCAAAGAAGGGAAAGGCAAAGGCAAAGGCTCCGACAAGCGTGAGTTAAGCGTATTTTGGCAGTGGCTGTCTAGCTAATGGCAAGAATACCGAGGCTGAGGTCATCAATGGTGTGGCCAACCTTCAGCGCGACAAGGACACTGCTCAACGTTCACCTTCTACGGACCCAGCAACGACAGACGCATCGACGCCAGACAACGCTGCGGCTCGTCCACCTACTGGTCCGCGAGCTATCGCCGATAGAAGACCCAAGGATCCACGAGTTACCCCTCGCGCGGGCGGTTTCTGGACACATGATCAGCGCAACTCGGATCTCGGACATCACCACGATCAGGGATTCTACAGTGGTAGAGGATCATGGCGAGGTCGAGGAGAGCCATTCCGAGGTGCTCGAGGTGGATTCAGGGGAAGGGGAAGAGGAGGTTTTGGCTTCGCCCCGGCTGGTCGAGGGCAATGGGAGGAGCAAGGTGGTGCGAGAGGACAAGAGTTGACGGAACCAGAGGCAAAGGTCGAATTGCTGCCTGACGGAGGCAAGACTCTGGAGATGGACAAGTTGGAGGCAGAGCTGGAGCGGAAACGAGAAGCTGCTCAAGCGAAAGCGCGAGCAGAGTCAGAGGCACAAGCGCAACCCCAACCCCAACCTACTGTCGATGCCCAGGCTACCGATGCCTCGCCTGAAAAGGTCGCAGCGGATGAGACTGTCAAGCAAAAGGAGACTGCGACTCCGCCTCCACCAAGACAAGCGAAAGAGCCGAAGTGGGGTCATGAGGGATTCGAGTCGATGCAGGCTGTTCAACAGTTCCAAGCCAATAGGTTGAACATTCGAGGCAGGGGTAGGGGCAGGGCTTTCTTTGGTCAGTCGATCGCTTCGAATGTCGTGCATTGCTCATTCACAGGCGGTCGAGGTGGTTTCATCCCCCGAGGTTCTTACCACAACCTTCCTACCCCTCAACACACCCCAAATCCTGTCGGCGCCAAGCTCCCCTCCATCAACGCCTCTGCTCCTACTCGGCCCTCTCCATTGAATGTCAACAACCCCGTCACTCCTACCGAGGAGACATCTACCCAGCCTACCGTCGAATCTTTGCTCGATTCAGAAACTGTCAAGGTCAAAATTCCGGGAGCTGAAGACGTAGATCTCCCTGCTGATACACGGGAACCTTCTCTACCGCATCCTGCGGAATCTAGACCTGCGAGCTCGAATCAGGGGCCCGTGGCTTCATCGTCCACAATTCGAGCATCAGCTCCGGCGTTTGTGGCGCCTCGCCCTAGACCGGCTCAACCTTCTCCGATACCCTTCAACCCTCCCGTCTTTTCCGATGGTACCGCTTCGCCACAACCTTTCCCTGCCAATGGTAGTGAGAACGGTTCCATATCCTCCAATGGCCACTTTGTCCCACCATATCCCGCTCAGGCTGTTGGCGTCGCGCCAAATGGCGACTATTACCCAATCGCCAACGGGAACCCACGACCTCCTTACCGATCGAGTATGCCCACTCATCAACGTCAACTCTACGCTGGACGATCTTATCCATCTCAACCTCAAGTCTTCTATCCTCAATCTTATTCCCCAGATCCATACCAACCCCACCCGACCAGGCACGATTCTTTCGGTTCCCAAGGTGGTTTCGGTCCCGATGGTCGAGTTTCACCTTATCCGGTCTACAGCAACGGAACAGTCTTCTTTGCTCAGCCTAGACAATCAAAGGTCCAGATCAAAGCGCCAGATCAAGAAGCTGCTTCGTCAGAGGAGGCAGATTTGCAGAGGTACGCCTCGATAGATCAGTCTCAAGGACATCCGGGGCAGGCTATGCCAGGATTAGTGGAAGGTCCAGGAGGCGCATATTATGCTCAGCATTACAACCCTTATGCCGGTGGTAATATGGGATACATGCCGGGTGGAGCGGGCGGCTGGGCTACGCCGGCAGGGATGGGATATATGAACGATGGCTACGATTATGGGTACTGAGGGGAGTTTGGGGGATTGACGCTGGGAGCTGCATAGGCTATACGAGATGAATGATGTAATTGAAGGTCAGCATCCGACTTGTGGTCTCGTCGATCATTGTCGCGCACATTACGGTTGCATCTGAGCCAGTGATGATGTACTTGCGCCTGTGCAGATTTCTCCGCATCCATCACCTGTCTTTTGTGACGCTGGATTGCAAGTTGCTCAAGTGGATCTAGTCATTGCTTGGTCTCTTCATTCAACCTACGTCGGCAGCGACGAGGGCGATATGCACTCGCGATACTACCCTGGAAGAACTTGAGATCTGGATGCATAACATCACTGCACTGTCCGCTCATCATCCGACGATCAACTGACATCAAGGCGGTGAAACAAGGCCTCACGGCTTCCTCTCTTTCGCAGCATCGTCAGAGACCGACTGCTTGATGATCCGTCCATCCCGCCCTTCCCGCAATCATCAAATCGCATCAAATCGAGCGTCGATCAGAGAACTGCAGCGATCGAGCTCGACTTGCAGACGTTTTATCTGTCGTTTCCAGGTCCAAAGTATATGATCCAACAAGAGACTCCACTCGTCGTTACAAAAGTATAGCACTTTATGCTCTGCCGGTGTGGCCAAGTGGTACGGCGTCGCACTTCTATTGCCTCCTTGGGTAATTCTCACGCGTTTCGTGATGCGAAGATCGCGGGTTCGATCCCCGTCGCTGGTTTTTGATCCGCTGATGGCGGAAGCTTCGGTCTCTGCATCGAGTCGTCTGTGCGTTCAGGCGGGATTGGAGAGGACAGAATGCAGGACAATGGGCGAGGATGGGAGTGATGGGAGTGATGGGAGTGATGGGAGTGATGGATTTGACGGAGTGTCAAGGAGTGTCAGAGGACAAAGGCCTTTTGCGTCGGATCATGAGCCGATAGTGACGGATGGAGGGACAGCAAGCCTGTCGCATCTCGTCGTATCGCCGTCTGCACATTGTGATGTTGTTTTTGTGGACCGGCCGTGCTGTCACCACATGATAAGATGGATAACTTGAACTACCAGCCATCTCCTGCACTTTAATGGCTTGACCTGGTTGCGATAGTTTGTCAAGGGATGCAAAACAGGCATCCAGTAGCGTCGCTGCAGGCTCGCAGGTTATCCAAGTTAAAGCAGAATTTAGGCGATGAGAACTATAGCTCAGCGTCGCTGGTAGCTGGAGCCGTGGGAAGTCCCGAGGAGATTACTTGCACATCGTTCAAGGCATGACGATTGCAAAGTAACAAAGCACTGAAAGACCTTGAGATGTGTGTGCTATTTGCCACCGAGCGTCAAGCAGGCCACACCCCTCGATTCGATTCCCACTGTGGGCGCGTCGCGTGTTTCAAGTTGCACGAAACACGAATTCGAACATCACTTCACATTCACGGTCACTCCACGTCGTGCATTAATTTTGGCCATAGAGCTCGAGAGACATGATCAACGGCTCGACGAGCACTTATAGACCTTTGGCGTCTACTTCAAGTCGGACGGGGTTACGGTCTTCAACGAATCAACAAGATGTGGAAGAAGGATCAAGCACGGATCTTTGGAATGAGATTTTGTCTAGTGCCGATAGGAGGTCAAGAGGTCGAGGAGTATATGGTCGAAAGAATATCATATTGCTCTGTGAGTGGACTGACCCCTCCTATCCCTTCGTATCCCCACTGTGCGCATGTAAAACGGGTTTTCGCCGGTTGTGTCGTGTGATTTGACTGATGGACAGCGGAAAGACATCGTGGGAGGACTTTCCTGCTCAATCAATTATCCCGGAAAGGCTCAAAGCGAGCAGCTCCGGCAGAAATTAGCCTGGCGATGGGTTATGAAATCGTGGAAGTCAGAGAGGACGGTGATGAGGGTGAGTAGATTCCATGTCACTTGGACAAGGTTGAGGGTATGTTGACGCAATGTAGATTCTGTCCCGCCTTTATCTGTATTCTACCCTCCTAGCTCGGAACCTGCTCTCCTAGATCTGGTCCCGAGATCACTTCCGCCTGATCCGTTACCTGTAAGCAGCACTTTCATCACGATCTTGTTCGGCAGCCGGACAGATTAGACGGGGGCTGATGCGCCAGAACACGGCCGTTGTCATTCTGCTCGACTGGAGTAGACCGTCCACGATGGTGAGATCACTGACCGACTGTTGATCACTCGATCTCACGTGTAGATCAAGGAACTGCTAGTCTGGTTACATTGGGTGGAACAGTGGGCACGCGATACTGCAGATCGAGGACAAGCAGATGAAATGCGCGAACGACGTAAGTCTCCCCCTGTTCTACGAC
The DNA here is from genome assembly GCA_032158125.1 of Papiliotrema nemorosa. Taxonomy (NCBI): domain Eukaryota; kingdom Fungi; phylum Basidiomycota; class Tremellomycetes; order Tremellales; family Rhynchogastremaceae; genus Papiliotrema; species Papiliotrema nemorosa. Next base: position 375,172 of record JASKOT010000006.1, on the reverse strand, counting down.
ACCAGCTCCTTGTCAGCGCGTTACTCATGTCAGTCCAATCGCATACACAGCACTACACCGAACCGGCCTCTTCTACACCAGGCGCAACTCTTCCTCCTTCCCTGACCACATACTCTGGCGGTCCGCTCTTACCCCTCGGACCGGGTAGTTTGACTCTCAATCACGCCGGTATACCTATCGTGGTGGTGTGTACCCGAGCCGACCTGATGGATACCACAGGAGAAGAGGTCGGGATGAAAGGGCAATGGGAGGAGAGAACAGATTGGGTTCAGCAAGTCTTACGGACCATTTGCCTTGCTTGTAAGTTGCTGCGTCATGGTCACTATTCATTTGACTCGGACTGATATCCTAGATGGGGCAGGGCTGTTCTATACAGCACCGACTCAACCTCAGACATACACTCTACTACGACAATATCTCTTACATCGGCTGTATACCGTCGCACCACCTCTCAATCCCTCGCCCAATGCGCCGCCCCCGCCCGCCACTGCGTTCCCCTTTTCTCACCGGGCAAATGTATTGGACCGAGACGCCGTCATGGTACCTACAGGATGGGACAGCCACGGCAAGATCAATGTCCTTCGAGATCGATTCGATCCTATGCGCGTGTTGAAAGCTTGGGAAAATAGTTTGTCAAGCTTGAACAACCCTAATGACGACAGCGAGGAAGGCGAGACGGTGGAGGATATGTGGATTGAGATGATCCCCGATACTTCAAAGCCCAAGGTATGCGAGAATCGCTTATCACGAGAGGGTTGTCTGACGATCAGCCGCCAACCTCGACGTCCATTTCTACAACTGTTGAGCCCGAACAATCCTTCCTCACTCGTCAACTCGAAATACTCCAAAAAGACCCCAACCGAGATCCAAGAGCGTCATTCCGAACAGCCGCAGCGGCCGTATCTGCCTCGGCAGCAGGAACAACAGGTACAGACGGCAGTGTTGTCGCTCGAAGTGGGGTGGTAGGACCCATGGGTTCGGGAGGGTTGTCTCTACCAGGAGTGGAAAAGGTCATGGCGGAGATGGAGGGTGGTTCAGCCGAGGATCTGAAAGAGAAGTTTGCGAGATTGGGCAGAAGAGTGAGCTAGCATCCGTGTGGCCGGGAGTTGCAGCTGACAAGGAGGAAACGACTCGACCGGGACCTTTGTCTCCGTCTGAAGGAGGAGGAGGGGCGAAAGCGGGTACAGTGCCTAATGAGGCCTTACACAGCTTTGTAAGTCAGACAGATTAACAGCAAGAGGCCGTGTCACTGACGCGCAGTTCCAAGGGTTGTTGGCGACAAAGGGCAAGTCGGGAACACCGGCAAAGTCACCTTCGACTGCTGTCCCTCCCAAGGCGACGGATAAGGAGTGAATGATGGGCGAATAAGACGAGGAGCGAAACGCTACTGTTGTTCTTAGCTCTTCGCAGAACGATAATGACACTCATGCAATGACGAATGTTGTCTGACGCCATTCTCGCAATTGTCGACTTTCGCGGAAACTTTCAGACGAGCTTCGTCAACGAATCTGACAAGCAATTACGTTCCCTTCTCGTCGGGGGCGACAGCCCGATGATGCATGATGATACATGGTGGTACAAATGAATATGCTATGGGTGATACTCGGGTACGACATGTCATGATATGCAAATTGCATGCAAATTGCAACCCGCCTACACTTTCCACCTCCTCGCGATAAAGATGAAACCAGCACAAGCAACCACTGCACAAGCCGTGGCTACCCATAATGAAGGTCTAAAACATCTAGGCCCATAACAGATGACAGGGGCGTCTGTAGTCGTCGTCGTAGTCGTAAACATCGTGAACAGGTCGGTGGGTGGATGAACACCTGATTCTTCGGCTACGGCCACGGATATCAGTGCGTAAAGATACTGACTTGTCAGCTACGAGCAGAATGTGGGAGATTCGACTTGCCGAGAAGAGCACAGAGCCTAACGCCGCGAAATACGACACCATCCCCCATGCCAGACCGAAATTAGTAGGCCCGAAATGGGCTGAGACGATGGCGGGCTAGACATGTCAGCTCACCATACACTTAATGATGGAGAAAGCTCACGGTCAAGGTGAACAGAGCACCATAGAACAACCCCACGCCACCGCTCAACACCCATAAACCTTTCTCTGTCTGCAGCCAGCCCGCACTCCAAGCGTACACTCCAGCTAAGATCAAACTGCACAAAGCGGCACTGGTCGATCTGTACATTCTGATGGGTCGTTTTTGGATATAGACATGCGTCGGAGCGTTAGGATCAGTCACGCCTGCCTCTGCGGAGGGAACGGCAACGGCAGGTGGACAGAGGTAATCTGCCAATACCCCAGTGATCAATCGAGAGAAGGTCGAAGAGAGGGAAAGAATCATGACGTGTTTGTTTCGTAGTCCCAGGGCGTTGGCGGGTTCTTTGGCTGTATGCGCGAAAGACGTCGGGACAGGTAAGAGGGAAGTGAGGATGGATCCTATAGACGCAATGATCGTTTCCGACTGATGGTTAGCTTGAATCAAACATTCAGTTTGGAAAGCTTACTGGACCTATGCAAAGGGCGAGGATGATCCCAAATGCCCAGAATCCCTCCCAATCCCGCAACATCCTCCCTACAGACCAAGAAACATCCTTTCCCCTCTCCATCTCTTCCACTTCTTCCAAGACCGCTTCTATACCTCCGATCAATAACGGAGTCCTCTCGGTCAAATTGAGCGATTGAGACATGGTCATATACCGCTCTGCGTCGGCATCGAGCTCTTCATCCGATTCATCGTCGGATTCACCAGTCTCTTCTGGTCCATGGGCGTGTACTCGGATCTTGGCTTCGGGCAAATGAGGCGGGATGACTCGCATGAACAATGCGCCGAAGAGGTTGGCGAGGGGACAAAGCGTCCCGAGAAAGGTGAGAAATTTGATTGGGTCCAGATCAGTCGTCGAACCGGAAGATTGGAAGATACGTAATGCCGAAAAGGAGGACAAGAAGAGAGAAGATAGTCCGACCAGCGATAATGGGAGAGATAGCGATAAAGTGGGATGCGAAGGGAAGCTGAGGGAAGCTGTAATGAGCTAGGGCCTATTACGAGCCGGTCGGAAACTGGCTCACCGCATGTCAGACAAGCAAAGTATGCACCGACTGTCGCTGCGCCGACGCAGAAGAAGGCGACAGTGAGCCAAACATGTATCAATGGTGTCTCGGGTGTTGCGTTTGATAGTAAGAGAGAGAACGAGAGATAGCCGACCGCGGACAGTAGTGCAGATATCAGCGATCCCCTAAACGAAGTCAGTGACCACGCCTGCTAGACTGGGAACGATAGTCGTGTGATCACTCACATTCTGGGTCCATAACGATCGGTCAGAGCACCAAGCGGAGCAGCCATGAGGTAGACACCCAGGATGCCGCTGAATGTCAGCTACTGATGAATGTATACCGCGGTTGAAATAGCTCACCCGACTACTATCGTCTGAGCTTGCGCCCCGTCCAACTCGAGCATCCTAGCCACCACCGGTCCACTGGAGGTCAGCTTACAGAATCAAAGGCCCGGCCAGCTCACTATGTAGGCCAGCAATAAACCCCATTGGCCTGTATAGCAGTGATACATATGCTCAGACAAGTCAGGGGCAATTGCACCCTCCGAGGTAAGGTCCAGTGGAATAGTCGATGATACAGAGGTCGTCTAGCCTCGATAGCGGTGAAATCGGGAGGGGGGATCGAATCGGCCGATACGTGGGAAGAGTGCGAATGGTGAGATTGTCTCCTTGTGGGATCTCGTTGGCTTGTCGAGCCATATGTACCTTTGGACATGGTGAGGTTGCGGGCTCTTGAGCACCACAGAGCAGCGTCAATGTCAATGTTGTGTATGGACGAGCGATGACGAGGGACGACTGTCGTTGGGGTTGTAGTGTCATTACAAAATGTTTGTAATAGCTCACCCCATGCTCATTACAAAATCTGAAACGCCAACGAGGATCTGCTGCTCCGACGATCCGACATCCAGTCTGTCGACATCCACCTTCAACTATACAACCATCGACCAGGGATCCAACAATGTCGCAGATCCCACCTTACCCACCGTACCCTCATCAGCCTCAAACCGCCTCTAGCTCCACGCCTATCCCGCTGCAACCCGCTACGGCGACAGCAAACAGCGTCCCACCTCTACCTCCTCTTCCTCATGGTTTAATCGAGTACACTGAGAGCGATGATCAGGTCTACAAGAGTAAGTCTCCACAATCACACAATAGATCTGTCCCGCCCTCTCACTGTCCACGCTGCTTCGCCTCTTGTTCGTCTTTGACTCTGCGACATGATCACGCGGTGTCTGACGTATAGCTCGATACTTCGCATTGAAACACCTGGTCCAGGCTGTAGAGGACGAAAATAACATGTTGGCTTATAAACTCGCCCAGTTGACAGCCCGCATTCAACGTACAGAATTCGATAGGATCATGGCGATAGAAAGAGGTAAACGTCAATCGCAATCGCAATCGGCCATACCCCCGGGCAGTCACTCCAAATTCACCACTGCGAGATCAAGGGAGAAGAGCCAAGTGTCTGTCTCTGCAATACAGGGTGATACATTAGGTCATGAGGACATGGAGGGCAGTAGAAGAGGGAGCTTAACTGGGATAGAAAGAGTCAACGGGGAGGCCGAGCTGGAGAATGGGAAGAATGCTTTGGGATCCGAGAAAGAGACCAAAAAGTCTTCAAGAAAGTCCACTGGAGCTGCTAGGAAATCCCGAACAAAAGCGCAGCCTATACCTCCGACTGAAGAATCAGGATCCACAATGTAAGTGATCACCATCGCGTCTTGACTTTGACCGAAAGTCGTTGATGATTTCAGAAATGCCGAGAACGGTTCACACCCTTCTGCCGGCCCTGCTGCCGAGCCGTCGCCTCAAATAGGTGGATAACCGGCTCCATCATCTCCGGCAGCTCTGCCCGAAGTAGGGGAAGACGAAGATGAGCTCATGGACGATTATTAGGCGCTCGTCCTACGGCATAGAGGAAATGCAGAGGTCATTGTCGTAATAATGCTACACTTGGTGTGTCTCCGTTTTAACGACATCTCTGCATCCCTCAGAGGGCATGATCCAATTATAATGTTGGAAGGTGAAATGATGTGAATATCGTTGCATCCATTAAGCGCTACATGTAAGGTAAATCCGTGTCTAGTCTCCCATTGCACTTCCTGACCCTCCGGGAACATATCGCAGTCACTATCGTTCGATCCTTCCCCCAACCACCTGAAACACAGAAAGAGCATCAAAGACCACAAGTCTGGATCTAGGCTTCGGTCTGGACAGAGGCTGGAGCATCTGTCAGCGTCAGGTAAAATGGGGGAACCGGCCTCGCCACGGGCGCGAGATGCGGGTGGGAGGGGAAAACGGAAACGTCTCAATGAATACTCACGTTCTCTCGTCTTGTCTTTTCCACCTGGCATTCGGTCTTTAATTCCCTGCCGATATCAGCCGAGCACTGCTGCGCTGAAAGAATCTGATACTCACCCGGAGCATCCACTTTGCACTTCTATAAGGTTTGACTTGAGCCATTCCTCGGCCACGGGATTCGAGTTGTCTCTTGTGAGCCTTGTCAATCTCCTTTTGCTCTCGTTTGTCGATGACCCCGTCATCTTTGAACGATTCTTGCTTTCGAGCAATCTCAGCTTCTCCCTCGACGTGGTCGCTGACACCCTCAGCATCTTCGCTCACGCGTCAAAGTGGACTCACTATGCTTCAAGAGCATGTCGTCGGGATTGACTGAGTCGAAGCTTCTGCCATGGTCAGTCGTGGGGCAATGACCATACAAGATGGCTCACCTCGTGGTCTTCGTCCAATCCAGAGTCGAGTTTGATCCTTGCGGTCAATGTTCCGACAATCTTGAAATCATGGTGCTTCTTGGTCTGATCATTGATCGCATTCTGTCGAAGGTTGGCCAGATTGTCCGACACCAAGACTGGCAGTCGGACATCTTGCTCGACATCATCGGTGAGATCTTGCATCCAAAGCACAGCAATTGCATCGGGTTGTGATTTGATACCCAAGGTTGACAAGACTCCACTGGCTTTGCCAATCTCGAAAATGACCGAAGACTGGTATCGAGAGTAGACGGGAAGCCGAAGTTTGTCCATGTCCCATCGAACGATTCCATTTTCCACATGAGCTTCCTTCTTGGGCAGCACTTCGACCTTGTCGGTGGTAACCACTCGGAGTCGTTGAGCTTCAGCCTCAAATTCGCCTCGGTGTTGCGAGTCAATTTCAAAGCTGACATCATCGACTTCAAGCGTTCCAGTATCCCAGCCAAGCAAGTTAGGTGGAAGCGTAGTCTGAACACCTCGGAAAGCGAACGAGATGTTTGCCCTGGAGATCAGTGAACCACCCATTACGGCTTAATCCACTCACTTTCCAAACCCGACACCTTCCGTAATGGCGTACATCTGAGTGACACTGCTCGCTTGCGCAAACACCTCGCTGAGTCGGACGCTGACAATACCCAAGATCGGATCGGCTTCTCGCAGCCTCGAATCTCGGATGACGACTCGAACCACCGTGTTCTGCCAGTCTCGGACGAAGATTTCCGTTCCAGCCTCAAAGTAGGGGTTGGTCGTGTACTGCTTGACTCGAGTTCGGTACACCAAATCGTCGTTGACCAAGAACTCTCCATAACCACTTGGAAGGTTCTCGGACTGCTCGGATGGCTCATCGGTATCCTGTCCAGCTTCTCCTTCTCGGTCACCTGATTTACCCTTGAGATTCTGTCGTTCCAGGTTGTTGATCTGGTGAAGGATGATTGAGAGGACACCACTGGGCCATTCGGGATCGGGTCGAGTCTTTTGCACATCAGGTGGAGGTGGGGGAAGATCTTTCTTGGCAGGGTTGGGAGCGGAGTCTCCAGGGTGCATCTCCATCTCTGGAGCCGTTTTGGTTGGCTCAGGCGCAGCCTTCGCTTCCTCCTTAGTAGGCGCTCGTTCGAGCTCTTTCTTGAGAGGTGCCTTTTCAAAGTATCCGATGGACCAAACGAGCTTGCCTGAATGGTTAGCGCTTAGAGTCGCGGCTAATCAATACAAGGAGACTTACCCGGCATGTCGTTCGCATCCTCAAAGCCCATCAAATTGTCTTCTCGTCGGTGCATTTTGTTTGGCTCCCGCATAAGCTCCTCGACGGGGATCTGGACCCTTCCGATGAGGTCACTTAGAAATTAGTGGCAGTTACTTTACATATGAGCCAGGTCAACTCACTCGGCGCTCATCTTGTCACTGTCCCACAGCATGGCGGCAAGATCCTCCTTGGCCTTGACCTCATCCATGGTCACCATCATTGCGGTAGTCTCTTCGAAGACAGGGTTCAGATCTCCCAAGATGATTCTGGTCGAATAAAGCGGTTTCCCAAACTTGGCATAGGCCAAAACAATGTAAGGATCGGATGAACCGTTGTTGTCCTGGGCGGAAAGGTCCTCGCAGTGATGAATTGTAATCAGGAAGACTCCGATTGCTCGAGTGTCGCCTACCGCAGCGCCGGAAAGCATCTCTTGCAGGTTCAAGGTCATCGATTTTGGTACCGACAGTTCGGCGGTTCCAGCGGCGATACCCATTTTGACAAAGTTTGATACGAATGGCAAATCGAGGACATTTGGAAGCTTAGTAGACATTGGGATCGCCGAGACTTCTACCGACGGGACACCACATAGCGCAAAAGTCAGATTTCGAACGAACGGCGGTTCGGGGATGAACTGAACTCGGAGTCGGACAATACCAAAGATCTGCTCGACCTGGATCCAAATCGGGATAGGAATGTGCAGCCAGTCGTACATCCCGATGAAGAATTCGATCAAAAGATGAATGTTCTTCGCTCGGAGGGATGCTCCTTGTCCTGGCAGCGCAGCGTAGGAGAAGGCGACCTCAAAGTTGTAGTAATCTCCAGCTTGATCTTCGGCAATCTCTTTGCCGGAAGTGTCCTTGGTTTTGATGTCCTCGTTTCCCTCGTTGATCCACCCGGTCTTGGGGTATCCATCATCTCCGGGCTGGTCGGGAAGAGCTCGAATAGAGGTTATTCGGAGGGGGTTCGAACCTTGTCCGAGATCAGTGATTCGTACAGCGTCGACGAAACCGGGAAGCGACTGTTGCAGGATATCTTCGACCATGTCGGCGACAGAGATGAACAAGGATCTGGAATAAGCTGGGCTCGTGTGCCAAACTTACGGATCGACAAGACCCCAGACCAGCTTGATAAGACCGTTGAGCCATTCTACACTCTCGGGCAGAGGAGGAGAATATGCCTGACCCCTCTGTCGACCAAGATCTTGCCTGATAGCCTCTACCTCTTTCTCCATACCCCTTTCCACAAGTGATATCCCAGTCATCAGGGCGAATCCGATAGCACTGCAGAGGAAACTTCGCCAGATGAATTTACCGAAACCAGAGCCGAAGGCGACAGATACCCAAACGAGGAAGAGACCTCCAGCTGCTCCGAACTGCAGCATCCGCAGTTTGCCCAGGAGAGCACCGAGAGAAGCAGGAGCTGGAGGTGGGAAAGCGTGGAACAACACGTTCGATCCAGTCGTTTTGGGCTTGGTGGAGTCAAAGTCTGTATTGTCAGACGACATGAGGGGGGTTGAGCACACTTCAACTTGCCTTCTGGGTTCACATCTTTCACAATGATCTCCCCACCTGTGATGGGATCTCGTACACGTCGCTGTCCCTTTTCAGCCTTTGAGACCCGCTCGGTGGGTTTCACTGTCGATGATCAGCAGAGTTCTTGTCCCACTGCAGTCACCCATGCTTACGCTTGTTCATGTTCATTTGCTCCATCATCCGGGTCTTTTCGTTGGCGGGAGCATTAGGATCAAGCTTGTCCTTGGTCTTCTCATTCGACTTGACCGCGTTCCCTTGACCCCGAACCTCCTCTACGGCGGGACCACTATGCTTTTCATCATCTTGTTGTCGTTTAAGCTCTTCTGCTCTGCGCAGTCGCTCTTCATCTTCCGCTTGTCGTTTGGCAACAATCTCAGCATAGTCTTTCGCCTGTTGCTCATTCTCCGCTTGTGTCACCTTGTAGCTCTGTACAGTGGGTACAGGGTGATTAGCCGAGTAGCCCTGCCCTATGACCTTGGAAGGCGGGGCGGGAGGTAGCTCTGGGAACTTTGTACCCTCCGGTGACCCGTTTGGCGCAGACATTGGAGTCGGCGGGAGAGATTTCTCGATCGAGTCAAAATTGACGGGGTAGAATACGGGTGGATCTCCTTCGTGCAGAGGAGTGAGGTCCACCAAGACTGGGTTGGGAGTCAATGTCGAGTGAGGAGAAGCGGAATGAGAAGGGTTGCCATCGTCGTGTGCAGTCAAGGAAGAACAAGGGTCCATGATCCCCCGTCGATGACGTCGATTTTCGCCAAGGGAAAAAGAAAGTCCCGACCTCTTCAACCTCCTAAAGAAGAGTCCCGCTCACCGCGATATGAGTAGTGATCCTATGGCAGCTGGCAGCCAAATCACACTGCTCAGCTTTCTGAAGGGTGCTGGTGCAGGCAGCTCTGGAAAGTGTACGAGGAGGTGATGCGGTCGAGGGCTCAACCTGGGACAGTATATATACCATCTGCTATGCTCATCACTCATGTTTCTGCAAGGACAATCATGACGTTTGGGACTGCTCGTATTCGTGCCATCACCCATCAATCCTCATCACAGTCGACTGACATTGCGAGGCACAGAAATGACGTCGGACCAGGCAGATCCCCCTCTGCGCGTTGCAGTGCGAAGAGGACTAAGAGCCCGTCTCGCAAAAGTTGTCATCAAGGAGTCATCCATGGTGCAGCATGCATGTCGATCTGCGGAGATCGTCGCAGGCACCGAAGAGTGACTGAAAGGAGCTGGTAAGGACTAGAAGACAGATTCGGGCCGTATAGGTGCAGTGACTGATACATGGCCTGCGATCACTCATTCATAGCCTCATGTAGCGAGGCAGGTTACCGTGGCCAGCCCTTACCCTCTCAGTTGATTGGAGATCCAGGGACATTGGTTATCGATTATGGACTTGACATTCGGGTCGACGATGGGTCGTGCGTATGATTGAGAAGAGTCGCAGTGACGAGGTCGTCGGAACCAAGAATTGTCAATGGTAAAATACAGCTGCATGGCACCCCGTCTACCTGTTACCAAAGGGTATCATTCTCTTGATCGTTTTCCTCTACAGGGATGAAGCGTAGGACGGCCAAGGGTAGATGTAAAGGGCGTATATACACAGTCGAGTTGTGATCAGGATAAGGAGATCAATGTGGGGATATTGTGACATCGGTCAGCCAAAGTGGTCTTGCAGAATCCATAAAATCCACTCACCACTTTCTGAGAGGAGACGGGTACCGGTATTTTGAGACGAGCCAGTCGCTCAACCGACCACATGGTGTTGTAATGTGCCCCACCCACACGACGCTGTAAAGTCAGTCTCCATTTCAATAGTCACCCTTTGCATCGACCTGGACGTACCCTTAATATCTGATGGATCAGCTGTCATTCCTCGCCGAGGATAAGCCACTAGGCCAAGCCATAGGAGTGGGTCACTCACCTCTCCCGATTTTAACAGCTTGAATCGAGCAGCAGCAGCTTTATTCGTCTTTTGTTTCTTCTGTATCTTGGGCCCATGATACCATTGTATCCTGGAAGGACCTGCGGCAGAGCTGGCCACTGAAGTTGGTAGTTGAGGGGAGAAAGGATGTTGCGAGGTGGGAAGGACCAAACGGAAGAGCCGGGGAAGGAAAGACATGTTGAGCTGATAGGCGAGCTTTCTTCGAAAACTCCTTAGTATTGTATGCAGTCACCCTTCGCTGCCTTCTTCTTGTATCGTCCTACGTCTTCGCAAGGGTGTGTCAAGAGATCTTTTATCGATACTTCGTGTCTTAGCTAGACATCTGGCTAATGTCGAAACGGAAATCGTGAGACCACCGGCGACCTCCGCCTGCAGCTCACGTGTTTCGACTTCTTTATCCTCGTCACCCATATATGCCGCCACAAGGAATCAGTCACGTGCACGATCAATCCCCGAGTGATCCTTTGGTGTTGTTGTCCCCCGATCCGATATATAACACCTATTCCCACCCCCGCAGTCCCTTTCTGTTCTTCCCTCATCGCTCTCTCTCTTTTTCTCTCGAGTCAGTCAGATGTCCTTCGTCGATAGTCGGCCGCTGATCATTGTAGCTCACTCACAAACCCATCAATAACACAACATGTCCGGACGAGGAAAAGGTGAGCATCCTATTGTTTCCCCACCGGGTTCATCGCTGATGTGAAGGTGGTAAAGGTCTCGGTAAAGGTGGAGCCAAGCGACACCGAAAGGTCCTTCGAGACAACATTCAGTGAGTCTCAACCCCTCGAGGTGGACTATGCTCACTCTCAGGGGTATCACCAAGCCCGCCATTCGACGTCTCGCTCGACGAGGTGGTGTCAAGCGAATCTCCGGTTTGATCTACGAGGAGACTCGAGGTGTCCTCAAGATCTTGTACGTGTTTACATTCCCATCACACTACGCTCCCGTCGCCGTCATCATCCTTTCAACCATCGCCCCTCCCTCTCCGATCCTTCTGTCTCTTGGGGTGTATGCTAATCGTCTCAGCCTTGAGAACGTCATCCGAGACTCGGTTACTTACACTGAGCACGCCAAGCGAAAGACCGTCACCTCGCTCGATGTCGTCTACGCCTTGAAGCGACAAGGCCGAACCCTTTACGGTTTCGGTGCTTAAGCGCTTTCCTTTCTTTGGCCAACGACAAGCACGACTTTCAAATCGCCTTGTCGCGGTCACCGTTATTCCCTTCGTTTTTGATCGTCTTTTTACACCGGGCTGTTGTCCAGCCCGTGAGATGTATCCTGTCTGCATCTATATGTGACGTTCTGCGAGTCCAATGATTCCTGATCCAAATTGACTTGCTTTCTTGCTGTCAAAGTATCGATCGCAAAGCTCCACGACCGCGACAACAATGAAATCCTTCTGATTGAGACTTTGTCTGAATCGAAGGGGAACAATTTATCCCTGACCGTCGCTGTGGCTCTTTCCTCATTCTGGACAGCAGTACCAATCAAAGGTGTCGTCGTGTACACGCGTTTCAACCAGAAACAATTGAACTGATTTCTTATGCGCTATTCCTTTTATTCTGCGTCCTCTTGGTGATGTATATAGCTTGTGCGCGCTGACGCAGCTCTCAGTCTTAGCAGCATTCACCCTCTCCCATACCGCTATACTACATCATGACACATCAGACTGAGGAAGAATCCCGCGATGAAGACAGCTTCAGCCTCGTCTCTGCGCCAACCATCCCGGGAGACACGGATGTTCTGACCAATTACAACTTGTCTCAAGTGGCGAATCATGGCGCTAGTAGCACCGTTGCTGGAGGCATGGAGCAGTTGGAGATGGAGCAGGCCTATCAGAAGGCGCCCACCGGACCATCTCTGCCCATTTTGCTATCGGTGAGCGGTCATGCATTTTCCCACTGAGAACGCTGCATGGTCACAGGTCGAAGGCACGTGTGCGGACCCTCAGGGCGAGTTCTCCTCGGTCCAACATCACGCAGTGATGGGCTCGAGGCAAGAGGATGGCGAGTGGTATCACTATCCGTCTGCTCTCGATTGCGAAGAGGATTTCACCGCCGCCGAGAAGGTGCTCTCCACTGTTGAAGATGATACTCAAGTGTTGGCAGTCAACATGGCTCACAGCATTGATTGCGCGATCGATCACTGTCATCGGACTTGCCTGTGAGTCGTCGCGTGTGCAACGGGAGAGCTGATCTCGGTTCATAGTCCTTGGAAACGTGGAGGCAAACAATGGACTTTGACGTGGGGTGGCAACACTGAACCAGAAAAGACCCGAATGCCTGATTGGTTCTCCCATCTAACACCCGAACACGTCGAGCAAATGAAATATCCAATTGAGGATGAGCTCTTCACAGAGGTGGGAGTTGGTGACAAGCTCGTCGCTGCCCTCACGTCGAGTGAGACTCGGAAGAGTCGTGCCACAATCAGAAGTGGCGGAGTGTCCCTTGACATCCACCTGCGACCCCTCACTCGTGAGCTTTTGGCAGAGACCAAGACCATGCGACCGAGCATGAAGAATTTTGTCCATGTGCGTGATCCAACTGATCGATCATCGGACGTTTTGATGCCCAAGAGAGCAACTCGGACGGCAGTGACGGTCGAGTCTGCGGACAACAAGACTGGCTCTTTCCTCCAGCCTGTAACGTGAAGGTACGAGCAACCGTCGCTCAGGTTCAATGATGAAATTTTCATGCATCATATCTATGTATTTACTCACACTTCCACGATACTCTACGCCACTAGTCTGAGTTATAACATGTCTCCCAGTCGTCTGCGAATTGCATCGCAGTCTCGGAGTCCAAAACCCACATCCAAGGCGCCTGATCGTCCAGAGTACTCCTCGCTGTATTCATCCTCAACATCGCTTCGTAGCTGTTATCGCTTTGTGAGTCATTTTCATTTGCTTCTGTTTTGAGCTTCTCATACAGCGCGCCGAAGTTCGGATTGGCCTGGGCCAAGGCTGAACGCGGGAAACACGAAGCGCAAGTGTTGTTGGTCATCTGGTAAAATTCCCTCGATAGAGGTTTCCAACTTCTAGGTAGCCAGTTAGGCTTGTTGCAGGACGAACATGTGCGCTGCGTGGAGAGGTCTCTAACTGAAGCGCTCTGGTGTGTATCGCACCAGGGTGTAGTGCCGTTATCACTCCATCTTATGCTCGCTAGCCATCCTCTCGACTTGCCCTGACATGAGGGTTTGGTGTCAGCGACACTCGATTCGCCGTCTACCTTCCCGCTGCTAACTCTTGACTTCGCCCTCGTAGTTGATCTCTGTTTACGAGATTTGACCTCGCACGCATCAGAGTATCCACAACGCTCAACAATACCCGCGGCAGACATCGTTTCCGAACTGCGGCAGTAATCACAACTCTCTTTCTGTCGCTTCTTTGGTTGAAAACAGATACCGGTAGGACTTTGCGTCAGACACCGATAGGCTCTGATATGCTGATCCCTCTTTTCTGGCTTGATCCGATCTAGCACATCGATCAAGGACATCTTGACGTGTCCTGTATCTCTATCGAAATCATACTTGCGGTGATGAGAGCTACACAAGCCGGGATTGACAGATTTGCCCTCGATCTTGAAGCTGGCGATATCGTAGCAATCTCGGTATACGCACACGCTTGTGTGACTTCTGAACCGTTCATTCAATCTCTCGATGGATACACCGTATTCCTCCAACTCTTCCATGATCTGTTGCTGCTCCCCTGAGTAATCGACCTGGAGGTTCTGAGCGTCGGATGGTGGGGATTCGGGCACCCGATCATGTTCTTCAGGAAGCTTGATCCCTGCTCCAGATCTCTTTTTGCGTGATTCTTCTTGAATGCTCAGATCGGAGAGACGACTTTCGACACATACAGCACACTCGCCGTGTGGTAAGCCGTCTTCATCAAAGTGGTAGACAACGCTGTCCCACGTGCCTTGGCAAGTCGGACACTGTCGTGTGGAATCCCGACTTCGAGATCGATCGCTAGTTTTCGCCATGCCAAAGCGGCGGGATCCTCTCGAATTCGAGAGTTCTTCATCCGGAAAGACCGTCTCGCTAATGGTAAATGGCCGACGTAGACTTTCGCGATCGTTCCACGAGATCACTCGTCCACCAATATGCAGACCGTCTTGTGTGACGGTATACTCTCCTTTCGAAATGGGGACCTCCTCGCCGCCTGGATCGTCAGAATCGTCGTCGCTACTGTGCGGATCAGACACCACAACTGCCGGTATCTGCTCGGTGGGTGGCACAAGTATATTCAATGTTGTCTTTCTTTGCTTGCTCCTCACACTGGCCAGAGTTCCGTGAGACGTGATCGAGCCACCAAAGACGGATCGCGGAATGACGTGCGCGTCTTGCTGGTCCTCGGACTCGACCTTGGCTCGTACGTCCTCTGCCGTCACTGCTTCTCTGAAAAGAGCCAAGGACGAGCCGTCACCTTCACCGGAAGAGGCTCGGCGTCTGGCCTCATCGCGCGCGGTCAATATACTCTGGAGCATTGTACTTGTGCTTTCGATGTCACTGTCACTGTTGTTGTCACTGTTGTTGTCACCCTCGTAATTGTCCTCATTAGACCGTGCATCATATGGCGGAGTCCTGATGTCAGAGAGTATATCACGGCTGCGTCTCTTGTGGTTTTCGTTTCCACGTATGAGTTGATCTCCGCCCATTCCGGCAAACGGATCACTCATCAACGCGTCAGTCGCCTGAACCCCCCAGGAGCCGAACATTTCCTCTTTTCGATCATCGAAATCGACCGAATGGGGAGCCTCCTCTTGCTCCCGTTCCCAATTGAAACTTGTGATCTTTTCTTGAGGATGGGCGAGAGCTTGATCATTGGTTGTCGAGTGTTCTTCTCGCGTTTGGTCAGGAGCTGCAATCCCTCCCACATCCTCACCTCTGCGATTTGTTGGTGGATATTCAGGCGAAGAAACATCGTATCCGTGGAGGGATCGAATAGGTTGCTTATTTAACCTGTACCTCTCTTCGAAATTATCCTTGATCATGCTCAAATTTGACAATGGCTCGTCGATCAAGGAAGGATAGAAATGCAAAATGTCGCTAGGGTGGTGGCAAACTGCCTGTTGAAATGATTTGGGTTGTACCACTGTATTTCTGCGTTGCGATCACTGCACAATGACCTCCTTTGATCCCTTTGTGAGTCCAACCAGATCTCAGTCATTCTCACATATACGTACAATGCGGTCTCCTACCATTTCGATGCGTGAGATCTTCAGACGTTTCTGTCACGCGAGAATACGAGAAGGCGAGGGGACTCGTATCGTACTCATACTGTACAGTGGGCAACGGTTCGATGCGCCATCTGATGGCACGCCATCAGACAGCAGCTTTGTGATGCAACAGAGAATGGTAAACACATCAAGCCTGCGTGGTCTTCTGTTTTCCTGAGCGCCGGTGCACAGCGCAAGATCGCCCTAGGGCAACAGGTCTGCCACATTCAGTCTTTGACCATGAGTGGCAACAAAATCCTCCCCTTGACCTTCGAATTTCATGACGTCTAAAACGAGCTGGCCTTCTATATCGACCTTTTGCCCATACACATCATGTTGAGGATAGCTTCTCAGAGGCTTCTGACCGGCTCTAGCAGGTCTACTGCTATACGAAACATCTCGAATTCACCGGTACGATTCATCAAGATCAAGCATCAAGATGGGTCGACCAACCGACCTTCCAATCCTTCCGATTCGACATCCAAGACTTCCCCTTCCATCTCGGCAACTACACAACGTCCAGCATCACCATCGGCCTCTTCTCCAGCTGAGAAGCCCTCTTCGCCTCCTGTTGATTCACCAAAGAAAGCTGCTGCGTCTAGCGAACCCTTTGAGCCAATAATCAACAAAGCGACAGAACCCGCACCTCGAACTGTAGCATCTTCCGGCGCTGTAGATGAGCCAGTCTCACCCGCTACCGAGACTCCTGCCGAGGAGATCGATTACAGCAAACTTCCTTCGCTCAATGTCGACTCGGAGTTGGCTCAACTCGCCGAACCGGCCAAAGAGAAAGTAGAGGACGAAGCAGGAGCGGGATCATCAGCGGGTGCAGGTGCAGGTTCGACGAGCGGAAAAACAGGTGCGAGGCGCAGAGGAGCCGGAAGGAAGGAGTATGTGTCCAGTATCGAGAGGCAGCGAAGGGCCATGTTGAGGTATGGTATTGGGGCCCTGGTCATTGGTGGATTGGGAGCGGCATACTTTGGAGGCGCAGAGACTGAAAAGGCTGGTGCACCCTCCGTTGGTGGCTGGGAGAGGCTGAAGAACAATGCCAACGAGTTCTTGGATGTGAGCTGGTTTGGACCGAACTCTGGGTACATATGCTGATTCAATTACAGTACTTCAACAAACCAGCGTTCAAGACATTACTGCCGGATCCTCTTCCACCACCACATCAGCGACCATATACCCTCTTGATCGACCTCGAGGGTATGCTGGTCACCTCGACCTGGGATGTAAGGCCTTTATGCATTCGAAAAGATTAAAGGCTGACTCGTTTAGCGAACAAACGGTTGGAGAACAGCCAAACGACCCGGTGTAGACTACTTTTTGGCATATCTTTCACTCTTCTACGAAATTGTCCTGTTCACTCATCAGCCTCTCTATGTGAGTAGTCCTTTGCAATGATGAGGATGGTCACTGATAGACAGACCGCCGCGCCTGTAGCTGAAAAGCTTGACCCTTTCCAGGCGTACCTCCCTTACAAGCTGTTCCGGGATTCCACACGGACCGTCAAAGGAAAGGTCGTCAAAGATCTCACTTACCTCAATCGGGATTTGTCAAAGGTCATTATGCTAGACACCAACCCCGAACATGCCGCTTTGCAACCTGAAAACGCTATCATCATCCCTCCATGGGAGGGCAAGGGTGGTGAACAAGGATTGGTCGAGCTGATTCCTTTCCTCGAATGCAAGTCAAAGACTCTGGGGTTCTGTAGAGATGTGCTAACGATAGCCATTGCGTATTACAATGTGAAAGACGTGAGACCGGCACTTCAATTCTACCAGGGGAAAGATATCGCCCAGACGTATGCCAAAATCGAGGCAGAACAGAAAGCCCAAGCCAAGCTAGATTGGGAGCGCACCCACCCATCCTCAGTCCACGGTGCAGGATCTAGCTTCGTTTCGTCCATGTTTGGTGGTCTCTCTCAGGTGAGTCTGAGAGTCTGCCCTTATACTGTCATGACGCGATTCTGACTAGTAGCAAACTGGTAAACCTCAACGTCCGAATCAGCCCATGACGTTCATCGAGCAAAAGCGAGCAGAGTCTCAAAGGATGTACCAAGAGGAGCAGAAGTACTGGCGAGACCACGCCGACGAGTTTAAGAAGTGCGTCGAGAAGTGGTCTGGAACGAGGAGTTTGCTGATTTTCCCAGATTGATCGAGGAGGACAAGCAGAGACAGTTGGCGGAGATGAAGGGTTCGTTGTGGAGTTGGATGGGAGGAGCACCTCCAGCCAAGGATGCAGGAGCTCAGCCAGCCCCTGCAAAATAAGGGTGTACCGGAAGTATAGGTGGGGGATGTACCGAGTAGGATCATATATTATCCCGACTCTCACATGCAGACAGCTCTGCTCATTCTTGTCGATTCGCGATATCTCCAATCTTTCCCGTCGAGAAGGAAATGTCGTTCGTCATCTGGAAACCTCACCGAATTGTCGTTGCTCTCCGGACCTGCAATATAGAATCACCTGACGCAATTCCGACGATGCTGCATGTTCTTATTCCACAACAACACCGGTTTTTGGGTTTCCAATCCTCTAGTGGGCCTTGTCTCCCTTCTCTGCGTCCGAAACGAATTGTCGGATGCTACTGGTCAGTTCTACCTTCTGTATGTGACAAGTCGCAAACCCACAAGTCGAGCTCGTCTTTGCTGTCGGCCTTGATCGAGGTGTCCTCAGCGACGGGAGCAGGAGCGGCAGCAGCGGGCTTCTTCTCTCCACCACTCAGACCGAGAGTCGCACCGATCGCAACGGCCATTGTACCGAGCGCACTATATCGTCAGGGGGAGGTGATCTTTGAGGTTTTCTGACAAGTGGACATACAGGTACTCGTTCTGCAAGTCAGCTTCCACTTGATCATCATGAATATTTAGAGGTATGAATGTGCTACTCACTTTGATTGCTCGTCCGGCGATGATGTATGACATGGTGGAGATGGAGTGAGATGAGACGGCAGGTGTGTCTCTATACCGTGCAATGGCTCGGAGAGGGAAGGGGGGAAAGGGAAGGGGGCTCGGGTGGCGATAATGCCGATGGAGGCTCAATGTGGCACTCTTCTCTCCCCTTGCTCTCTACTCTTCTCTGACTTTTGTCAAAGTCGACCATTCAACGTTATCTCACATCATGTTCGGCTCAATGAGGTCTCCTCTCAGCTCGATAGTCTCAGCCACATCGTCTTCTTATGGCGCATCATCATTCGCTTCGTCGTCACGCCATGTCTTGTCACCCATCTCCCGGTCGGCCGTCCAACCTGTTCAATTACACCAAGTCCGACATCGAACTCTCATGGCGCCTCGTAGGACGAAATACAGGAAATCAATGAAAGGTTTCCCAATCACCGTACATCCCTCCTCCAACTCCATTTGTGCTTGGTTCCTGATGATATAGGTTCCTGTGGGAGGTAGCATAAAAGGTACAACGGTATCTCATGGACAATTCGGTTTACGTATTCTCGAACCGGCCCGACTGACCGCTGCCATCCTCACTTCATGTAGAGACGCAATCAAGAAGAAGATTAAACCGACAAAAGGGGCCGAGGTGTTTATGAGGGTGTTTCCGGATGTACCCATCGCTGTGAAGGGTAATGAAGTTCGAATGGGTAAAGGAAAGGGTTCTTTCGAGTATTGGGCAGCGAGAGTGAGGATGGGCAAGGTATTGTTTGAGGTTGGAGGAGGGGGTATCAGAGAGGAAGTCGCCAAGTCTGGTGAGTCGACCCGTTTCAGATAGAAATGGGAGGAGACTCACCCATTAGCGTTCAGATTGGCTCAGGCGAAATTACCCGTCAAATCAGAAGTGATCACCTCGGCAACTCCACCCAGACTGGGTTCAATCTCCTCGCACGATCTCCAACATCCAGCAGGAAGACAACCCATTCCGGCACTGTTACAGGAAATGGAGGCCAACAGGAATTTCAGCGTCATCAATAAAATCAAGAAGAGGAATTTTATCAAGCAGAGGGAGATTGCCAGGGAAAGGGCTGGACTGGTTGTCAGAGCCCCAAGGATGATTTTGAAGAGTGTCAAAATGGCGAGGTTGGAGGAAGGCGCTAGCGTCGGATCATTGAATCCGCCAAAGCAGAATCTGCTGGAGGGTGCTACTGCATAGGACAATGCACTCATTTTTCGACAACGACGACGACTGCGTGAGGTGCAGTCTGGGACGCGGGCATCACTGAGACAGAAGGACTACATTTGATTATTTACGAAGAATTTTTCTATGGGACAACTCTGGAGTATGAGTTTGAGGCTACTGAAGTCGAAACTCCTAGAGACGAAGCTTGACATCTCCCTTTCCACTACCGGCAAAGACTCTTCCGAATCCAGGTGGAGGCGGTGGAGGGTGAGGACCGTGGGGTCCATGCGGACCATGTGGACCATGTGGCCCGTGTGGTCCGTGAGGAGGGGGAGGTGGATGAGGGCCGCCTGGACCCTTGTGAGGTGGTCCGTGAGGCGGGGGAGGTCCGCCAGGTCCATCGTGAGGAGGCGGGCCCCAAGGAGGTCCACCTGGACCATCATGAGGTGGTCGCTCGTTCTCATCATCCTCTCCCAGGCCCTTGCCCTCACCGACAAAGGAGCCATAAACTTCTGAAGCGTAGTCCGAGATCTCGGAAACATCGATTGCGCCAACAAGAGATCTGCTCAATCAGCCACGAATCGCCGACACTTGCAAAGAAGCTTACCTCTTTTCGAAATCTTCTTCTTGCTGTTCCTCCTCATCGTGGACTTCCTCCTCATCGTCCTCGTCATCCCGCTCGGGCGAGTGATGAGGTCCCTTGGGTCCGTGAGGTCCATGTGTGCAGTTGGGCATGATGAGACCTTCGACAAGATGCCCATGCTCCAAGACGACCTCTTTCAAGTACTCGACAGTCTTGTTGCCCTCGGAAGCGATATCGAGGTCACCATGGAAAGCGTCCGCCTTGAAAAACCCTTTGAAGAACTCTGAGATGTGTACGGACACATCGCCAGTGTGCGTGAAGGACTTGACGAGCACGCTGAGGAAGGGGTTGTGAGTCTCTTTGGAGAGTACGTCAAGGGCAACAGAGCCGTTGACGGAGAATGCGCCGATGAACGGTGGAGGTGGAGGAGGGGGAGGTGGCGGGGGGTGACCATGAGGGGGGTGGTGAGGCGGATGAGGCGGTTTGCGGTCATGGTCGTGTTTCTTGTGCTCCTTGTGGTGTTTCTTGTCACCCTTGAAGAATGATCGCTTCATCTGGCCATCGTGAGATTTCTCATCCTCTTCTGCGTCGTCTTCGTACTCTTGGTGAGGTGGACCGTGAGGAGGGCCATGTGGAGGGGGAGGAGGCGGGCCATGAGGGGGACCATGAGGAGGGGGAGGAGGTCCATGCGGATGACCGTGAGGAGGCGGCGGAGGAGGTCGAACCCAGACAGAGGTTTTGATATTTCCAGTCACAGTCTTGAACACGATGGCTCTCGAGACGTTGTACGAACCAGTAATGTCACCCCCCGTGGTGTGTAGTCGAGCCGTCTCAATGAGCATGTTGTCAGGTACAGCAATATCACCCTCTGAAACGATGGTCAATCCCTTGAACTCCAAAGGTTCCTCGGAATTCATCGCCGACGGATGAACCTCGATCGGGATACCGTATGGCGCTCGAATGTTGAGTTTGGGGACTCGGGTGGCATCTCGAGGAAGGACCAAATGGATGATGTGGGAAGCATCCTCTTCGCCGATCGAAAGAGCGCCAACCTTCTTCGCAATGGCCATTTCCACCGAAGGTTGTTCGCCGGTCCAAGTAGATTCGACGATGAGTTGACTGCGCTCAATGTCATCTTTGGAAATGATCATTCGCACATCGGGTCCAGGAGCTACATCCACCATGATTCGTTTTCGATCATGTCGCTTGAAGTGTTTCACATGTTGTCGTTGAACAGATGAGAGGTCGAATGTTGCATTGGCAACCCACAGTCCTTCAGCAGCGGAAAGCGCAGTCGCATATTCCGCAGCAACAGTCGACTCGACCTTTTCTTGTCAGCTCGCTGCATTGTGATTAGGTCAACGACTCACATGTTTGGGGATGAAGAGATCATCGGTGGGAACCCATTCTTCAAACTCCCTCGAAAGGTCTTTATGGGGGTGATCATGGAATCCACGGTGGTGTCGAGGGTGGTGGAACCGCATGAATGTGGTGGTCCCAGCCAACAACAACAACCCCGCGACCAAAGCCTTCTTCTTGTTGCTAGTGGTCGCCCATCGATCAGCGACTCGAGAGCGCAAAGTAGGTTGACCGACTCGCAAGCCGTCAAACTCCTTGTCGTCAATGATCATATCGTTCCTCTCGTCCGAGACGTTTGACTCGTTGTCGATAGGTGATTTCTCGTCGGTATAAGATGATAGTAGAGGTTCAGAAGTCATCGTCCTAGACCTCTCTTAAAAGAGAAAGGGATGGACGGATAGAGGCTTGAGGTATATGTAGGTGAAAAACCGCTTGCGGGGTGCGTAGTTTTGTGAACGGTCGCAGCTCGACTGTCAGAGTATACTAATGGGGTCGCTGCGTGCCTTGGCGCAATGCATGTGGACGCCGGCAGGGGACTGTCGGCGGAAGCGGACGTTACGAGACGCAGAGATCGTCGCAGCTCTTCGGAACGAATTTCGGTTCTCGTAGCAAGACGTATTGAGACGTTGTATAGGCGAGCAGTCAGCAAAGTCAGCTGAACTCGTAGTCCGGAGAGAGGTAGGAAAGTGACCTGCGGGAGGCGTTACTGCGAGCGTTTTTCACCCTTGTGGAAATAGCTGCGACGGGTAACGACGAGTAAAAAGTCAATTTATGTGCGCAGCGCGACCTTCGCAGCAACCTCGCCCAGCCGTACTCTCGCAGCTTCTAATTATGGCACCCATATGCTCAAGCATCACTATGGGCTAGTCTATCAAAATCTAAACGTGCATTGTGGAGCGTGCAAGGACTTGATGATGGTTGTTACATGCAAATGGATGTGTGATGCTACAAGATGAGTCTGCCCAATCCTAGACTACAAAATACTGCGCCGGAATCAGTCTTGGGCAGATCTGCGCAAAACGTCATGAACACTCACCAATCCCTAGGACGAGCGATACTTGCCCGTTGATCATGGGCGCTCCTGGTGGTCTGACCTTTTTGAAAGCTCCTTGAGCTCGACCTTGATATAGTGCGTAGACGCCTACACCCGTAAAAGCCGCTGCGCCTGTCAACCGGCAAGGTCTGCTAGTCAGCGATGCGCTCGTACGAGAATGACCCATGACATACAGACAGTCCTTATCACGGGCGTGCTGGTTCAACACGGCCTGATTTAGGTCGACCATGGTGTGTTTGAGAGCGTCGAGAGCGTCTCAGATCGTTGATAAGTGACCGCACCGCAGGCTCATCGTTCAGTCTGCTTTTTCGGATCCGGGTGGCGACATTTCCCCCACTTTGTTTGGTTCCAGATCTTTGTGAGATCGATGTCATTGCAACACACCCAGCATAGGTCATCCAAGAGGCCGGCTGGTTTTCCTCTCGTCACATCTCCATTGGGTCCGATCATGATAACCCATCGCTGAAGTACTCTGCTAGCGTGTCGAGTGAGAAGCGGATGCGATGCGGTTGCTCTTCCTGGGACCGGTCATCTTGAGTCTCGGACTGGCCACACCCCACTTTGGCATAGCATCGAAGGGCGATTCACCGGGCAAGTATGTCACCATTGACTCGCTCAATGACTGCCCTCAAGTTTCTTCAAGGAACCAGATCCCGTGTGAAGCCATCGATGTGTATGTGTAAAATGGCCATATTCTTGCATTCGCTGATGTGACAGGCGCCCAGACGATATTTCTGTCGTCATGGCTCTAGGCGATAGTATAACCGCCGGATTTCTGGCTCGATGCGGTGTCGACCTCCAGCCTAAGCCTGACTCCAATGGCGATATCATAGATCAGGATCTTTCCCAGCGACCTATCTTCTCTATACCCATAGCGAGGGAGTATAGGGGTTTATCGTACCCCATCGGCGGCGACGAAGGAGCCATCACATTCCCAAATATCTTGTCTCATTGGAATCCCCAACTTGTAGGAATGTCGAAAGGACATCATCCTGTCCTGGCGTGTGTAGGAGGAAGATGTCTTTGGAGGAATGAAGATGGGTTGAACGCTGCTATAAGTGGAAGTAGAAGTGCGGATCTAATACTGCAAGTGAAAGGTAAGCCGTCAGGCAGTGCTCGCGCTTTGGTGAACACAACTGACACGAAGACTATATACTACCTAGACTCAAGAAGTTCGACCTACAAGGCGATAGATGGACTTTTGTGAATATAGGAATAGGTGCCAATGATATCGTCAGTTCCATCTCACCACACTGCATTATACAAAGCTGACTGTCGTGACAGTGCGCTTTCTGCTTATCACGTCCGTAATTGCTTTGCGAGTCCAGTAGGCAGATGATTGACTGTAGCAGCCAATTCAACCTTGCCCTTCGTAGGGACGCCTCAAGAATTCGCAAGAGGGATCAAGGATGCCGTCGACTTACTCAGACAGCACGTTCGTGAGTTGTCTTCTCCTCTCCAATACGGCTAGTCCCGCCCCAAGATCTGTATTGAGACATAGCCCGGCTCATTGTCAACATTATGGGATTGTTCAAGGTATCAGCCATCTACTCGCTCACGCTCAAGGACCCTTCTTGGTCAGTCCTTCGCGAACAGGTCGAAATCGTGGTTGACCAGCAGTCGAGGACCGTTCTTACCTCCCTTTCCACATTTACCCTTAGAGTGCTCATGCGCCATGTTACCCGGTCCAGCGGGCGATTTCACCCGCTCAAAGATGGATCAACTCAGTGAGGAATACGATGATGCCGTCAAGAATCTGATCAGGGAATGGGCGGAAGAAAACGATCCTTCGTTCGGAGTAGCCTGGTAGGTTGCGGAGTCCCTGTGTGTTTGGCTGTTTGGCTGAACTTTCAGGCAACCGGGATCGATGGTGGATTTGGAGAATTGGCCAATCGAATCTCTATCACCGACTGATTGTTTCCATCCTTCCGAAAAGGCTCATCAGAGGGTTGCTGCTGGGTTATGGAACAGGCTGACCCTTTCTCAAGTTTGTCCTAGAAGCTTAGCACTTTATATCAGGCTAATCCGCAGGACGAGAAAGTCAAGCCGATAACCTGGGAGAACGAGGTCTCCATAAGGTGCCTTCAGGATGATGATAGGATACATCTCGGGCTGTGATAGTGGTAAAACCCAGATTCAGATTCTTAGTCGTTTCTGAGAAACAGAAGAGCACATTTGTAGCATAGACCCGCGGGGATATCATGAGGTGAAGATTAATTGAGCCCATTCGTACAATGATCCACCTTTGCGCCCATCAAAGGCATAATCTCGCCCACTTATCTTGGCCTGTACAGCATCGTAAGGAGGCGCAATAGAAAGGCTTGATCGTCAGCGCAATTTCAGACCTATACTCGGAACTTGGCGCACCTGAGAGTACCGACATCACCCAGACTGATCACCTCTTCCATTTCATCGAGATAGATCCTCGTCCGCAGCATGCCTGGTGCTGCGGCCCGCACGACAGGCAGCAACGCCGACAAGAGCTGCGAAGAAACATCGTCTGTGGTGATGGCGAGCAACTCAGCAGGGTCAGACATGGCGAATGATGCCCGAGACGTAGTGATCAGAACCACGTTCGGTGCCGACACTTGCAGCATGATGCCAGGACTAAAGCGTCAGCACAGCGCGATAAGCAGGACAATCGGGGCAGACGACTCACCAGTCGCAAATTTCAAGGGTCAGTGTGACCCCTAAACCCTCCAGAGAACCGTCATATAAAGGCCGAACGACCTTAGCCGCAGTGTCCATGATGTGCCGCTTGAGTACCCTAGATTCGATCCCGGCGGCTGATATGGTCCGTTGTACCAATTGCAGGGCTCTGGTGCCTTGTTCAGCGAGCCGATTGTATTGTTGCATTTGAGCTAGAGGTGCCAGAACAGTAGTGAGACGAGTCGACGTGGCTGTCGAACCAGCTATCAGTCTGCGTTTTCTCGCGCGGAGTGATTGTAAGAAGGAGAGTCGGGTCATTGAGAGCGAACAGTCGCAATGGGGCGAATGAGGTAATGGTGATTTGGGTGGTACAGCTGTGTCGACCTGAGTCCTTCAGCATGCGGTCTGCTTGTGACGGTCTCACTCACCAAATTGAAGGTCGTCGTTCGGTCTCCCAATTCGAACTGGACGGATCTGGGCTCAATCACTCCGTTACCGCGCTTAGCGATTTCTCCACGAATCTGGCAAGAGTCAGCACAAAAGGTAACGCAACGAAAGCGCGACGTACCTCGTTGAACAGCTCCTCATCGAAAGACTCCATCTGAGCCTCTTCCATTTTTGCGCCGACATCCGCGTCTTCCGGCACCCTTTCTGGCCATTTTGAAGACAGGACGGTCCCATGCTCATCTACCATGGTCATCTGCAGCCTCAAGTAGGTCCTCGCTCCGAAAGCTAGCTCTTTCTTCTTTGGATCCAGGTCGAAAGCGGCCAGGCATCTAGCTCGCATGGGTGCCGATGCTTCTTGTCAGCTCAGACCAATCGGGATGTCAGGGTACACACCCTCATCAATCGCATAGGGGATGATGACGTCCTTGGCCTTTTGCCCATCTGCGATTCGTCCAAAATCAGGCTTGGGAACCACGGCCCATTGACCTCGCCCACGTGTACCCTCCTTGAGCCTCTTTATATCTGTCCAAAAGGTGTTACCAGCGGTAGTCATACTGGTCAACTCATCCACCGCCGAGTCGATCATCCTTCCACATTGTTCGAGGGCGGCTTGTTTGGCTGCCAACGCTGTCTCCAGCTCCAACACCTCGGTCAGGATGCTCTTGACTGGGGCCAGGGATGCAGTCGTGCTGAATGTCCCTGGAGGAATGATGAGATCCTCTGAACCCGTTGGCGGCTTCTTCGAGTCGGCCAAGCCGTTGAGCAGTGGTTTCTGTCTAGGAGGGACTTTGGGAACGGCCGGTAAGAGTGAAGGAGGTGGAGGGGGGTTATTCGAGAATGGAGCCGACTTAGACAATGAACTGGCAAGCTCAAGGACAAACCAGAGCTCATTGCGCGATTGACTGATATAAGTACACGACAAGTTCGATCCTCGGCGACCCACTTTAATTGTCCCAGAACCGTCTCTCGCAATTGAGCCATACTGTCAAAGCTCATATTGATCTGCCTCTCCGAGGCCCGAGTCGGATGTTCCTCCAGCTCTTCGGTCTCTTTCACTGCTAAATGGATAGCTGGAGCTTCAGGATCGCGGGAGGCAAGGGTCGATTCCGAGATGTCGAGCATCCCTCCTGGATATTCGTTCCATATTCGCTGGAGGGTTTCTGTGAGCTTGTCTTCTGGGGACAGTCTGCTTGTCAGCAAAGGCCTTGTCTCACTGAGAGATCTGATTTACCCCTCGTCGTATGTGAGAGATCCGTCCGGCTCTATCGACCTGAGCTTCCGTTTACCTATACCAGAATCCAGCGTTGTCGAATCAAGGGAGACATAAAGCTTGTCCATGATTGTGAGCTTGGTAATGAGGACTTTTTGAGAATACGCAAGAGCCTCCGGCCGGTCTGACGATAGCTGGACCACCTGTAAACTGTACCAGGAAGGACTCGAGGGGTGGTTGGATATCAAGGTGAAAGGTCGAGATGCAAGAAGAGGAGAATCGAGCGTGTTGACATTTGACCTCGTCTTCCCAGCACCCCTTGTATCTCCACTCTCCTCGAGCACTCATCTTGCCCATGCTCGATGGTACAGTTCATAGCTAGTACGGCAAGATGTCCGTCATCAACTTTCTTCTCCTCGTCGAGTTGATCGTCGTCGTGATCGCGGCTTCGGCATTCCTCTTCTACTGGAATAGAATCCTCGCATCCATCGTCGCATTCATCATCCGACTATTCACATGGCGCTCTTATTCAGCTTTCATATCGATCGGATCCCTCCAGATATCTCCGCTCGCAGGGAGGATATCGTTCAGAGATGTGGAATATCATTCTAGCAATATCTCATTCCGAGCACTACACGGTCATGTCACCTTTCGTTACTGGATCTTCCGCGTCAGACAGGAAGTCGATTCTCAGTCAGACAACCCAAAGAGGAGTGAGTATGGAGGTCGACTCGTCGATGGAAGGCTCATGCGTAGACCGCTTGCCTTGTCGGATACATGTGTACGCTGAAGGAGTGGAATGCTTCGTATACAATCGAACTCCAGCTTACGACGCAATCGTCGAGCGCATGAAGAAGCACGAGACGGAATCTCCTAATCGATCCGACGAGACTCTTGCCAAAGCAAAGTCTAGTGGCTTGACAGGCGGAGAAGCTGATCAAGGATTTGGGGCGAGATTGAGACGAGTTGCAAAGTCTGCTAACTCGGCTCAGGAGACTGCTTCCAGTAGCGGTGGGCCAGATACTAGAACTGAACGATCGCATGCTTACTAGCAGACTCGACAAGGAAACCGGAAATTGATCCCCATGCGCTACCTCTTCAACCTAAACCGGTCAAAACCCCAGCGGTACCCGGAGTCAACTGGTTTCGCGAAGCTCTCCCAGTCGAGCTGCATGTTGTCAACGGTTCTCTGATTCTAGGCAGCGACTCGACCCCGACTTTGCTCATCAACAGCTTTCACCGAGCTGATGGAACACTCGAGATCTCCGATGTCAGTCTGATTATCCGAGTAGGCAATGCCAAGCAGAGCTGACCACTAGTCGCGCTCGATCTGTGACGAGTATAAACTATCTGCCAATCTGACGTTCGAACAGCCTACCGTGCTCATGCGCACCAATGTCGACTACTCCGGCCCAATCTTGGCGCATGGGAAGAAGGTATACGATGAACTGTACAAGCAAGAGTGAGCATCTCGATGGCTTGACGGGACTGACCGGCAGACCTGACATTACCAAGCAGCCGCCATCGAAACTGTCATCTTTCCTAGGCTTCCATGCGTTGTCGAGTCGATTCGCCTTTATCAGAAATCCCAAATTCTCGACTCCACCCGTTGCTGGTCTACCCACGGATCGGCCATGGCGAGGTTTGGCTCGGTATCGCATACACGGTGAGAATACGCCAAGACTTCCAAAGAGAGAGGATAGAGAGTATGCCAAAGTCACCACTCTTGTACAGGCTGAATCACTTCTATTCATATATTACGCCGATACTCCAGGTAAGTCAGTGCTGCAGTGACGTTATGAGGCTCACATTAGGCCCCGTGCCTGAGCCTGCGGAAGCTCAATACGTCGATGAGAAGGATGAGTATGGCAATATCGATCTCCCGCCCGAGTATGGCATCGATATTACCATACGAGCAGGGACCGTCAATTACGGTCCATGGTCGGATCGTCAGCGAGATGCTCTCCAGAAGACTTTTGCTCCATCGATCTTCTTTGACTCTGAGCCCAAGCCGCGATTGCGACCAGGGGACACGAGAGTCCATTCCAATCTTGTGGTGAACGTGCAATTCGAAGATCGAACCACTTTACGAATTCCGACTCGAGAACCCTCCAAGGTGAGCGATGATGCGGAACAAGGCCTGACCATCAGGATTGGGAGTACGAACATAAAGGCAAAGAAGAAGTCCGTCGATACGGTTGGCTCGATGTTGTCGTCGGACCGAATTCTTCCATTGTGTATACGCAGTCCCAGCTTGCGACTTCGAGAGGCTATGATGCCGTTCTCACTCTTCACCTAGAATCTCTTGCGATCTCTTCATCGGTCAACTATCTGACCTTCGTGGAGGCGAAGTCCTGCAAACTGTATATGACGATGCCGACGCCGCTCAGTTGGAATGCGAGACGAGATTGGGGCCTCGATCTCACCCTAGACACACCCGAGGTCTACCTCCTCCGTGACCATGTCCAGGTCATTTCTGATCTCGCCAAAGACTGGAGCTCTGGCCAAGTGGGCGATTTCCACCATTTCGTGCCAAATCACTACAACTTCCGAATTGCCTTGCTCAATTATGCTTTCCACCTGTGCCTGAACGACTTCAACATCATCGACTTTCCGCTATCCAGGGAGCACAACGCTTTCATGGACGTCAAGGGACCTAAAATGGAAGCATTTGTCGCTGTCGACTCGACGCAATATCGTGCAGATTTGTCGACCATCCCCTTCTCAGTCAGCGCTCACGATGCTGTCGTCGAGATGTCATTGCCGTCGTGGGACACTCATCGTTCATTCTCTGAATCCGCTTCGGTGGAGGTGGGAAAGATCGGGGAGGTCTCGGCACGTGGAACTTACACTTTCTATTCTCACCCTCATCCAGATCACCAGGAGACGCTCATGCTCCACCTCGAAGGCCGGCATGTCGTTTTCAAGGCTCTTGGCTGGGTGCTACGCCGTATGTTCTGCACCAAAGACAATTATTTCGGCGCTTTTACCCAATTCGCCACATCTCAGGAGTTTGTGGAACGGTTTGATCACGATCCCAATTCGGTTGGTGATCCAGTCGAGGCCAAATATCGACCGGGGCGCTCAGACGCTTTTGCAGTCAATGTGACAATGAACGTAGAGGAGTCGCTCATACTCATGTCGGACGAGATCTACAGCTGTGACCGAGGGCTGGCGATGCCTGTGCCTCAATTGCAGATGTCCCTTAAATCTGTCGAGCACTTCATGGAACTATCTCTGGACGCTATGCCTACATATATCGTCGCCGTGGAGGACTTTGCGAAATCGTACGATTGCGGGCAAGCTCCGCCAATCCAGTCGAAGGAATCAATCTTCGTCGAAGGCATTGAGCTACGAGCAAACAGACTATTCGGGCCACAACCGCGAGCAACGACCTATCTCTGCTTATGGGAGTTTGTATCGCCTCGTATCACAGCCTTCCTATCACCGCAATTCCTATCAACTATCAAAGCCGCAGTATCGGCCGTAGCATACAATTTTACGGATGTCGAAAACGCACCCGCCAGCTTCTATATGCCCAAAACTCCGCCTGATGCGACCTTTTTCAAGCTTGGCATCAATCAGGTCTCCGCAACGATCTTTACGGAGAACGGCTCGGCTTTATCATTGGATCTTACCGACGGCGTGAGTCTGGATACGAGTTCTTTGTCGAGTCGATCGTTCAAATCCGCCGTGGGATTGATTCTACCCTCTATCGCCGTGGTTGTGCTCGAGCGCGACACCTTCCAGCGCAAGTGGACGCCTGTCGGATCGATCAGGACTAGTCTTGCAATGGACGTCTACAGTGCGCCGACTGGTTGGCAGGAGAAAGCCAGTCAGCAACAGCAATTTCTCACGAAAGAGGACAAGCCGACTCGACGTCTTTCGTACATGTACAGCGAAAATTACGAGCTGGGGACGGGTCACTATGTGCATACGGCTTTCGTTCCGCAGCCTCGACCCGCTGATCGACCTTTGGAGGACGATCAGGCATCGTCAAGGTCTACGGAAATTGACACCTTTGTCAGCGGTGTCGAATCTCCCAGGCCGCAATCCTCCGACGAGTCTGAAGTGGACGAGACTTACACCAATGGGAGGTTTACGCATTCACGTCAACGCTCCCGGTCGGTCGCCACTCCGCAGGAGATCCCCGCGTACTCTGCAGGAGAGGAATCGGATTCTACCTCTGAAGGGTCGACATCGACAAGCAGTATTGCCACATCAAAGAAGCTGAATACCGGCAAAGATGTGGCAGTTGCTTTGGCTGAACGTCTGCGAGGCTTTCGGAGCACTCGTGATCGAGCACTTCCAAGGTTCGACGAATGGCGAGATGAGCCCGATTCGAAACCTCTACAAGAGCTCTTCCAAAACAAGATCCAGAACGGGTCAATCATCCGAGTGGTCCCAAGATCGATCGACGTACGACTCAGCACCAAGACCGTCTCTAGCGTTTCTCAGATCCTGGATGCCCTTCAGGCTGTCACGCCCACACCTGAGGTGCAGCTTGAACAAATGATGATCAATCATTCCGAGGACGTTCTGGCGGACATCGCTGCGAAAGATCCCACCCTGATCGATGTATCGGTACATCGGCTTCGAGTCATTATTGATACGCCAGTATCTGACGATGAGAGCGATCCGATAGAGGCGATACTTGGCGATATCACAGCCAGCATCCTAGTCTCGCCTGAACGACCCGAACGCCCCAAGTCTCTCGACGTCACAATGGCCGCTAGATCCACAGAGGTGGTGGTCCGTACAAGCCATCTGAAGGACGGGCAAGTTTCACTCGAGATTCCCGATAGCGGGGAGGCGCTTCGCCGCCCAACGCGTCCTGTGATGAAGATTAGCCTCGGGGACTTTGGCTTCGGGCTGCATCAGTCAACAGAGCAACACTATCGTGCTCGCGCATCGAGCATCGATGTCCAGGTCGTCAATGCGACGGCCTCTGCGGTGATTGAAGTCGGTAAAATCTGGAGAAGTACGATGGCAAGCATTTCGAAGCCGGCGTCAACAATCAGCCCGAGTGCAACTCTACTGTACAAGATCATCGAAGCTGCCGGGAAGGACGACGTGACTCTCACTGCACCTGCCTTCCTCTTCGACAGCGGGTATGAACTACACGCGCAGGATCAACGGAACATACGGCGCAATCCTGGATGGCTCATGCTTTCAAGGCTGCGATATTGGCTGCGACAATGCAAGTTGTCCGAATCGGCTATCCCCGAGCTGTCCATGGACGAGATGACCTCGCGGATCATAAGTGAGATGATACGCTTAGAGGATGCCTTCTGCGGCGATGAATCATTGGTGCTCTTCCAACCATTCATCAAAAGGTCTTTGGGCTCGACAATCACTGCACCGTCAGAACCTGCTTCATCGGACGCTGTCAAGACTACAGGTTTCTTCGCTAGTCTGGGTCAAGTCACTCTCGGTCACCATGGTCGTCTATTGGAATCCGCTGCTGTCGCCTCAAGCAAGCTGTCTTTCACCGGCGCCACGACGGGATTCGAACGCACTGCTTTCAAACGGGACGATAAAGACATCGAGCAGACTCGATTGGTTGTGGGTATGAAAGGTATACAATCCGAGTTGCACGACAGTCTACTTCCCGGCATTGAGACGCTGCTCAAGCTTGCTCCGAGAGCCAAGGAGAATACTCCAATCCTAGATGTCGAAGACTCGGCCGAACCGGAAGCGATGATCAGCGTCGACGTGCATTTACAGTCCGCCGACATCTCCGTACTGGCCGGTGGTCTGCGTCTTCGGCTGGCCGTCAAGCATTTGGAACATGCAATGGCTCGGCGGTCCAGCAATCGGCAGAATGGAGATGATCGACGCAAAATCAGTCATGATTCTGTCTTCGCATGCTGTGAGGCGATGAACCTTGCCTTGCTCCAACCAAAAGACGATCATGACTTGGTTGCCAACTCGCCCGATCGGATTGTCACTTTTTTAGACATCAGCGGTGTCCGCATAAACGTCGACAACCGTTCTTTGGGTATCAAAGACAAGCCTACGGTAACGAGAATCATCTTTGGCGTCAAGAATGTGGAGTTTGATTCGCGACCACAGCTAAGAGCTTTCCTTGCTTTCGCAAGAGACTGGCAAAAAGAGCATCTAAAGTGAGTCTCCGGGAAAAGCAGGTGCCGTCTGCTGACATGTAGCCAATACCGCCCTGTGATCCATGATATTCGCGAGCTAGTATCTGGTAAGAGGCAGAGAATCGTCGCCAATACATCTCTTCCTCCGCAGGTCCAGCTTGACCTCTCTGTCGGACGATTACATTTGCAGATTCGTGCTGCTAAAGCGGTATGGTTGCGCTGGGATATCGGCAAGGTTTTCATCTCTCGTCATGGCTGCGAATCCGACATTCGATTCGGTCTGCGATTCGCTCCCCAAACGGTAGGGGCATACACCACTATGAAGAGATCTAAAGACCGAGGAGCTTCATCGATCAAGCTCCCGTCCTTCACCGCAATCGGCTTTCACAAAACTACCAATGGTCGACCACATATCTCGGCAACGGTCACCTTGGGGTTCTTTGTCGGAGTGCTGAAGCCAGCGGTTCTCGACCGTCTGCTCTCCCTGCATCAACGTCTCGGCTCAGACATCATGCACATTGTGCAGGAGTATCGGGAAACGGTGCGACAAGAACTTCGGAGCCATCAGGCGAAATACGCTCAACGTCCGCCCACTACGGTCTCGGAAGATACGGAGCCGATTCCCACTGGTTATAAACTTTTGATGGACTTGCAGGTCAGCGTCGCCGGCGTACGTTTCGGTCTCAAGGCAGACGATGTCTCCACGACTCTGCTGCTTGAGGCGTTGGCTTTGCGAGGACAGGTCACAAACACGTCCACCGAACACGCAGAGCTCCTTTGGCGAGCGAAGGTCGATCATTTCGGTCTGTCCCTTGGTCACCTGGGAACGGAGATCTCAGACGAGGCCGAGCCAATCCGAAAGCACAGGACCGCATATATGATGCTCGACGTGGATGTTCAGGAAATCCCGGGCCAACAGGGTTTGGCATCACAGCTCAACGTTTCGCTCAACCGAGTCCACACTGTGATGCACGTCGCGGCTCTGAGCGAGCTCTCGGAATTGATCCGAAGCTGGCAATCTGACATTCACATACTCCGCGACAACCGAGCCTCAGAAGTGGCAGAAGTGAAGTCGACGACGAGCAAGATTTTCAAAAAGCTCGAAGCTGGAGATAAACCGATTCAACCCGAAGAATCTTGGTTTGCCAACCGTTTCTTCACCATCAACTTGGTTGGATTTGGTATAGCCATTCCTTTAGACGAGGCTGCGGCGATTGATTTACGCCATCGAGACAACATATTGGTCCCTGCATTGCTATTCTCGGTGCGGGTACTCAGCTTCCAGAACAGAAAGAACGAAACGGCAAGGTTCAAAATGCAACAAATGGCTCTACAGGTGCTTGAGAAGTGGGTTGTCTCTATTTTGCTCGACAAAATCCGCTAGATCTAACGTATAGATTCGATCAAGGTGCTCCGGAGCATTTCAGAGGTGACTATCACCCATCGACAAATCGGATGCTTCTCCCTTCACTTGATAGTGAAGCGCAAATGGCTTCAGCAGTGGACGCCTGGGTGCTGTCTGCGCATTGTTCCGCCAGTGACTTTAAGCTCTCCCTTGCACCAGATATTGTTGAAGGGGCGTTCAAGCTGATCGACCTCTACGAAAGCGGCAAAGACCGCCTGGCAGAGCTGGAGCAACAATACAGGGCGGAGATGGCCAAAAGGGAGGCACCCGAATCCGTGGCTGCAAAGTATGAGGACACACCGACGCCTAGTCCAACACGGACTCGACAGCGGATCATCGTGCGCATGTCGTACACTTTCAACAGCGGAATCGTGGAGATGCATCGATCACCCGACAGCTCGGGCAATCCGTGCGGGACCACCCCGCGTGGTCGCACTTATCACGACACCTTTGTGCTGCCGACAATCTCGGTATGGATGGATTACGAAGGTCCTCAGACGGATTTGGCCCTCGAGGAGGACGAGAGAAGTGGTTCTTTGATCTTCAATGCGGTATGTCATCCTGAGCCGCGATGAAACGCGATTATACTGATTCACAGGCCGTCCACGAGAGCAAAAACACGCTCAGACCTACAATCCTTCCATTTTTCTGTGAGCTTTTCAACCGCATTGAGAAACGACATCGGTCGCGGCCACGCTCAAGATCGCTTGTTGCAGCCGAAAGGAAGGCTCAATTGGTCGCTGCATCAGTCAGCGAATCCACTTTGCAAGCCATCGCGTCGACTCCTGGAGCCAAGATCAAACTGCGGGTGACGTTGCGGATTGACCGGTCCGAATTGCGACTTTCTTGTGCTCCTGATTCCAATGCTTACGTCGACCTCAAGTGGGAAAGCGGAGGGTTCATGGCGTCCACATCGCTGGGGGGACACGACGCTTCGACTGTGGCAGGGTCTGTATCGGGTGTGACGGCATCAATGAGTCACGAGTTCGCCGAATTGGGTCGCAGCTGTGTTGAGGCCAGCGCAAAGGATCTGGCATTCACAGTTGCATACTGTTCAGATCACGATGGGGGCGAGAAGGGTTTGTCGGTCGTTTTTGACTCGCAACTAGCCGGACAATTCAGACTAGACGCCTTTAGTGCGTGGCTCATCTTCACATCGGTCTGGATCGAGAACGCACCTCCTCTCAATGTACCTCTACACACGGCTATTCCGGAGGCGGCTTCTTCCGATAAGCTGGTCAGCAGTAATGATATTGCCTCGCATGTTCAGTCAGTCCCGCTGTCTCCCACTCAGATCCCGAAGGATCGTGCTCAGCTCGGAGGTCTATCTTCCAATGAGCGAGGCGGACCTATTGCCGTACTCGAACCAGAGTCAGACTCAGCGGTGGAGGATGAGCCGCTAAGGGAAAAGAAGAAGCTGGTTGTCGCAGCCATTGTTCGATTTAGGGCGATCGATTTCGATGCCAACATCTCTATATCGCGTACTCACGTGAGGATCTCGCCCATTATCCTTCGGACGATCTCGAATGGCGAGAAGACCGAAGTGGATCTGCAGATCGGGAAAACGGAGGTCAC
Organism: Papiliotrema nemorosa; assembly: GCA_032158125.1. Taxonomy (NCBI): domain Eukaryota; kingdom Fungi; phylum Basidiomycota; class Tremellomycetes; order Tremellales; family Rhynchogastremaceae; genus Papiliotrema; species Papiliotrema nemorosa. The sequence continues at coordinate 338,951 of JASKOT010000006.1, read as the reverse complement.
AGCCAAGGGAGATATATCTGGTAACTTGTGCAGTGATCGATTGACCTTTAACACGTTACGATTGTCGTCGAGAGCCACCGAGGAGACCTCTACCGTCTTGGCAATGTCCATCGATGCTGGCGACTTGAGGGGCAACCTCTTCTTGGGTGAAGTCAACATCCTCCGCTTCCAGTGAGCCAATCCTACAACGTCAACACAGCCACTGACAGCATAGCTTGGAGCCCGCTGTGGTCACGCTCGCTGATGATTGGACCGGTTACACTGGAGAACCCGATTCTCAAGTCTCGCTTGCATTTGCCGTTAAAGCTGGCCACTTTGCTGGCGTTCTCCGTCTCCTCGCTATACCTCGCCTGTTGGGCAACTTATACTCTATGCTGGATATGGTCGACTCGCAACAACGAATTGCGATTCAGCGATCCGAGATCTTCAAGGCGAGTCAACGGCGCAAGAAGGAAGATCCCTCACCCATGGCAGCTGTGATACTACACACTGCTCGCAGAGCGAGCGCTGCTGCAGGCATCGGACATGTTCGGACTGCTCAGACTATGCGTTTCGACCTGTCAGGTATTGATATTGGTGTCTTCAACGAGGACTACGAAGCTGGCGGTCATGTGGCCGATTTCTACCGATTTGTTGTGGGCAAGGTCGAAGCGGACCTCAAGCGGCAGTCGTCCACTGAAGGCATACCCATGCGTGACCTCGGCCTTCTCATCTCATTGGTACAATGGGATACCAGCGACGGAGCCAAGGCGGCTGCAAGGGAACAGCGAGAGATGGGCGCCAAAGAGCTTATCGAGCTGGCTTGGCGACAGGGACACAAATCGGTCGCCTCGCTGCCGTCCATGACCATGAATATGGCTTCCAGGGAACTTTCGACACCTCCGGTGCTCGATTTTGATTTCGACCTTGTATGGGGAGAAACGGACGGTGATATTGGTATCCTGCCGAATTTCTTCGAACAAGCCATCTCTGCCTTTAGGAAACTAATTAAAGGTCTAGACGAACAGGAACTCGCCCGACTCCGTCGAACTGACCCCAGCGCTTCTCCGAATATGGACAAGAACCGTAGGGCCAGCTTGGCTGAACATGAGCCTTTGGTTGTCGGCTCGACTCTGGAGTATAGACCTCGCGATCCAACATGGGCGGACGATCCCCCGATCCCGAAGCTCAAACAGTTGGGAGAAAGCACGAGAGAGGCTGCCACTTTCATACCCCGGATCAAGTCGGCGACCAAGGAATTACCGATACTCAGTCACAGATTCGTCACCTTGCCTTTGGAAGAGGGAATGGATCTGTAAGCCTGCTCTCGATGTGAAGCCCTAGGGTGCTGACGTTCAGCCTATTAAAGTTGTACGAAAAACAATTACCGGAACGCCCAATGTAGTTGATCGCATCGTGTACTTGTGTGTACAGTATCCTCATTAATACCACGCATTCTCGTAATACCCAGGATACGCGTCAAGCATGCAGTAGTGCACATTCAGATGCTGACGATTCGCGCTGATGCAGCGGACTACTAATGCCCGCGGGAAAGCCCATCGGTTCCTCGTATCGATCCTCACATGCTATGTAGGAACACTGCGAAGCGGCCTGCCTCATCATCAGCCTGCATCATTATCTAGTGACGATCCAATAACCACACAGCGATCGACCGCAACATCATAGCCCCCGAGTCCGGTCAAGAGTTCTGCATCAGATCTGCACGGAATCCACGTGGCCGTCGTCGGCGTCGTCCACATCATCTGCGCCCGGAGCATTGTTGGTAAGTTGAGCCCAGACTCGGATCGCCTTTCCGAGAGACAGGATGGAAAGACTGACTGGCGGTCTCTTCCCCTTACCTGACGCACTGTTAGTTGCCGCCTCTGCATCAGACACATGCTTCGAACACAAAGTCACTTCCTGGTCGCCCAGCTGAAGAGGGGCAAACCCGAGCGTTTCGGCGGATCCCTCCGAAAAGGATGTCCGATTGGTTTCACACCCTTTCCAGAAACAGAATCGAGAGGAGTCAAAAGTCTCTTCGGCGGAGTTGGCGGAATGAGCCCGCGAACAGTCTGAATTGCCGCGTACGCCAGCCACGGAGGGATCGTATCGTGAGCCAGGAGCGGATCCATAAGGGCTTATGGTTGGATGTCCAGTTTGCACTTTGAGTCGCCGCATCGCACGAGATTCGAGCGAGTCTCCGTCCTCTGCTTTTCGTTTTGTGGCCAAACTGTTAAGCCAAGTGGGAATATCATGGCCAGTGGGCTCTTCTGTGGGAGTAGTCACCTTGATCTCTTCGCCGTCGATTGTAAAGACGGGAATCGTACCGGTTTGGCCGCCGAGATGAGTGAAGTCCGACGGAATGAGTGGATCGTCAGATGGCATATGCCTGTCTTGCGGTTTCTGAGACATGCCTGACGGGTGGTAGAGGCGGTGAGGCAATAAGCGCTGACAATACTGTCGTTAAGTTGCTAGAGAATAAAAGTGTGAATGCAAGGGTTCCAGGGCTGTACAGTATGTACGCTTATATGTACATAGCAGAACTAGCAAGTCGGTCGGGGACCAAGCACATGAGCCAGGAGAGTATAATGCAAGGAAGACACAGCGAAACACAGTCGTTTCTAGACCATCAGCTACTGCATGGCCGTCGTCGCACGAAAGGAATCGCGTTGCATGGCCGTTTTAGGATGTGGCAGCGACTTGTCGCAAGACGACATCAAGCCCAGGATGAAGCGTGATATTTCCTTTCCTCTTTCATGGTGTTATGAGGACTTGTCGATGCTACATATGTCTCCTTTGCGTGGTGACAGCCACAGCAATCGACCCGCATGGCGCCACGACGTTTGATGACTCGTCGGTCCTTTCAGCTTTCAAAATCGTCCCTGAGCACCTCGAGCTTTACGCCGTATACTCTGTTCAGCATCATCCATGCATGCACTACATGACTACCAAGCCTAACAAGTCTGCCGCGCAAGTCCAAACAATCTAATCCCCCTCGCGATCTCCTTCATCTCCTGATCATGCCACTTGTTATCAGGTCTCGCTATACTTGCTCGCCGGAATAAAATCGACCATGATAGCGGGATAGGCTTCATCGATGTCATCTAGACCTTCTGGCACCTCTGTATAAGCTTCTTCCTTCTTGCCCGTTTCGGTTGTATATCCCCTGACTGCCCTGAGTTGCGATTCCTTTCGCTGCTCAAGGAGCGTACTTGCATTGGTCGGGTCTAAAGGCTTTTGAAACCGGAAAAATGGAGCGCCAGTGTAAATGCCCTCGACGCCTCCTGGCTTTCCAAACCTGGCGGTGGTGTCCGGGTGCGCAGTCAAGGTGTCAAGCCACGAGTTGCCCTTCATATAGTTATGCGAAGGTGATTTCTCGTAGCACGAGAGACAATAGTGATTGGTAGATCCCCAAGCATACGGCCGAGTGCTCTTAGCGCAAGTCACGCAAAGCGAGTGCGAAACCAAGTATGCCTCGCACGAATCGCAATGACCAGTTCGGATGTGGGTCATAGGTTTGATTGTTTGCTCTTGCTTGAAAGTCAGGATATCTGGTGAGGCGCCTGGTATCGAGACCAGAGTCACGCAATGGCCGTTGGCTGTGCCAGCTCGACAGTCAGGGAGAGTTCGACCTGGTTCTGAGGTTCGCTGGGACCAATGGGGTCTGCAGACTGAAGTCCCTGGAAGCAATCGGCCCCCGCACGTCGTACGACCAGTACCCCAGCAATAGTTGAAGGGGTTCAGCGTGAACTTGGGATCTTGCATGATTTCATCCAGGTTCAGGACTTTCACAGGCTCGTCTCCCCTCTTCTCGGTAGCGAGTGCGAACAAGTCTATGATATCGAGGACGGTATATTTTTGCTCCACTTGATCGATGACTTTGCGAAGGGTCGATGCGTGTTCCGGACAGAATGGGAGGGGACGCTTGTCCTTGCCGAGGAAAAACGACCATTCTTGAACGTCTTTCGGAAATGGGGGAGCTTTGTCGAGTTGAAAGTCAGCAAGTCCCTCTCTTGTAGAGATACCGAAAACTCCGGCCCAAAACTCGGTATCCTTGACATCTCGAGACTCGTTACAACCCCTGACCGAGCAATATCGATATCCGGCAGGTTGTCTCATTATCAAGCGGTACCCTCGAGCTTCGTGAGTAACTTCATCACCCGGTACACCCAAAAAGCTGGAACCAGAAGACCTCCTGCTGTGACTCTTCTGGTTCTTCGCCCTCTTGGCAACCGCATTGATGTCATCGGGGCTTAATCCAATAGAGGAAGTGTATGACCGTTCTGCTGATTGTTCTGCTTGATTCGAGCCCATGTTCATGCCAGTTGCCGCATCTACATCCTCCAGAATGAGGATTCGTGGCTCAACGTAGGGACTCTGAGATGTCTCGGACATGATGGACTGTAGCCTGAAGCTGTTGGCACCAAGTGGCGAAAGGCTCGATCAGAGGGATAAGCTGGGGAACCGACAGCGTGTCCACCGCTTCCCCTTCCTCACATATAAGCGCTGGCCGCGGAATCGGTCTACCTCATACTGTACCCTTTCTTCTCATTTCGAAGAAAGGACGACCGTCACAGGTATGCCTTGAGGAGCTGAAAAGCGAGTTTGGCGTTTCAACGTTTCCTAGAACCCATTACCGACTTGCATTTGCTGTAATTTCGATGTCGTCGGGTCGTCAAGCGGGATTGTGCAAAGGTAAGATCATTAGCTATCGGTCCAACTCCGGATCCCAGAGTCATGGCTGATTCAGCCATCCTTTGCAATGCTGTCTAGATCCACTACCCAAACGGCGTTTCTGTAGCACATACTGTAGTAGGGCAGTCATAGTACTGTACAGTATGTATATCGTCAAAAATGGCAAGGTATATCAGGGATGACCGTGCTGTAGACGAAACTGTATAAAGCATCATCGCCCGACAGATCGTCTGACCATTCGACCGTTATCGCTATCCCTTTCAACCGACCTTGGTCCGTGCTCAATGTGAACCACGGTCCGCTTCCACACTTATATCCATTTTTCTGCTTGCCGGGTTTCATGAGACATTATAGAGAGAATGTAAGTCACGACTATGTGCGGAGCAGGGTTCTCATCGAGACGGAAACAGAGTTAGGACGATTTGAAGCCAATGTAGGCTGAGCCAAATGCTTGTCCTTGTGCAAAAAGCTTGTCTCGGTTGTGAGGATAATGACGAAATATGTATGTACATATGAATGAAGTATATACAGCAGGCGTCTTGTCACATGGGGAGACCGTGATAGCTATAGTCATAGGTTGACATGCGACGTCAGAACTTGTCATCGCGGCCTGGGATGAAGATGTCTCTCAGCTTTCGACCGACTGCCCGGCGCGCAACCACCGGAGGTTTCTTGTGTTCCAGTGTTCTATGCTAAGTCTTCAACGGGGCACAAGAATGATAACGACAGCCGTACGTCCCCGCACGTCCGAACCGATGGGAGTATCTATTTCCATGCATACATATTACACACGTCAATGCAAGCCAAAAAGGAAGATGAGAAGGTCGTATCTCTGCGCTTCTATACTTTCAAGCCCAGATCGAATCGCGTTGTCGCCCATGGTGCTGTGGGCATTTTGAGAGAGATCTAGATGATCCAAGGGGAATGTGAGGAACGGTGTCGTGATATGGCGGGGGAGAGTGGCTTAGTCAAAGGTGACCTTTGAGCCGGAGGCAGGGACGATTCCACCTGTTCGAGCTCCACTGAGACAGTCAGAAAATGGCAACGTCTTGGAGGATCAAATCGCTCACCCTCGAGGAGCACCTCGACCTCGACCTCCACGGTCACCACCGAATCCACCTCGACCACCTCGTCCGCCTCGACCTCCTCGGTCACCGAATCCACCCCGTCCTCCACCTCGTCCTCCTCGGTCACCACCGAAACCACCTCGACCACCTCGTCCTCCACCTCGTCCGCCACCGAATCCGCCAGCACCGCCGTTGTCCGGCTTAGCTCCGGCATAGTCAATTCGGATCGGTCGTCCAGCGAGCTCCTGACCTTGCAAAGCCTCCAAAGCAGCCTTGGCCATGTCCACATCGGCGAACTGAATGTAACCGAATCCCTTTGGTGCACCAGTCTCTCGGTCGGTCGGTAATCGGACAGATTGAACGTCTCCGTGTTCACCGAACGCCTCGTAGATTTGGTCCTCGTTCAAAGAATATGACAAACCTCCGACGTACAAGGTAGCGGAAGGCTCGGAGAGTTGATCGCCGTAAGCCTTGGCTCGCTTCTCGGCAGCAGGAGCAGCAGCTCGGGGTTGAGAGTAGTTGACTCGGATTGGTCGACCGTCAATCTCCGAATCGTGCTTCTCGATGGCCTTGGCAGACGCATCGAGATCGGCAAAAGTGACGAAACCGAAACCTCGAGATCGACCAGAGTTTTGGTCCATCATGACCTTGGCGCTGACAATCTCACCACACGACTCGAACTCGGATTGCAACCAGTCGTTGTCGACGTTCCAAGAGAGCTGACCGACGAAGACGGTAGTGGTGGGCTCATCCTCTCCGTTGTTCTCGACCTTGGCCTTCTTAGCGGGAGCCTCGGCCTCGTCGTCGGCCTTTCGCTTGCTTCCTGACAAGTCAGCGAGAACGTAACAATGCAATAGGACGCAGATTGTACTCACCGTTGACGGCTGGGGCGGGCTTCTCCTCCTCCTCTTCGTCGCTGCTCTCGTCGGAGCTGTCCTCGTCACTGCTCTCCTCATCGTCCTCGGCAGGAGCAGCAGCGGCAACGGCAGGCGCAGCCTCCTCCTCGTCGCTGCTCTCATCCGAGCTGTCCTCGTCCGAGCTCGACTCCTCAGCGGCAGCGGCAGCTTTACCGTTAGCCTTGGCAGCGGGCTTAGCCTCCTCTTCCTCATCGGAAGAGTCAGAGTCAGAGTCCGACTCCTCATCGGAAGACTCAGCCTTCTGAGATCATCAGCACAATGTCAAACAAGTTTTTGATGTTCACATACAGCAGCAGCGGCGGGGGCAGCGGGCTTAGCTTCCTCTTCCTCATCAGACGAGCTGTCATCGCTCTCCTCTTCACTCTCAGACTCGCTCGATGAGCTCTCTGGAGGAGGAGTAGGCTCCTTCTTGCTCTTCTTAGATTTCTTCTCCTGTTCATCAGTCACGCACATTATAAGCGCAATGAGAGATTCACCTTGACAGGGGCAGCCTCTACAGGGGCAGTAGCGACCTTCTTGCCTTCCTTCTTAGACTTGGAAGAAGCTTTGGCATCGGCGTTGACCTTTGCAGCGACGGCGGGCGCAGCAGCGGTAGCAGCAGTCTTGGATGATTTACCCATTTTTGATTTGTTTTCTATGGTTGATTGAGGAAAGGCGGGGAGGGGGGATGAAAGGGTGATGAAGAGTAGAAGAATGAGGGGAGTTGGGTCGTGTGGAGAGGAGGCGAGTTGCTGAAAGTTCAAAATAATCTATAAAGGTCACGTGATGATGCGGATTTTATCGGGTAAAGGCATGACGTGGCAATATCACTGCAGCACGTGTTGGTTGATAATGGCTTCACCTCCACCGAGATCGCTCATCACTATATGGGGTGTAAAGACAAGCAGGAGCCTCGAAGGCAAGTGGTCGTTTCAATCGTTACATGCGTAAAACGTCTCATCTATGAGTACCGCCTGTATGGCTCAAAGGTGCACAGGCATCTCATGCAATAGCCCCTGACTGGGCCTCAGCTCTTCTGGGCAGGCTCGCCATACCTCAACCTCCCTACATCCAACCAACTCTCCTGTCCACCTTCGAAGCTCCACCCGACAGGCCCTAGATCGCATTCCGCACAAATGAGCCATTTGACCTTCTTCCCACTTTCCATGCCCGGTGCGTCCGACGGTAAAGTCTTGTCGGACGGGCGAGAGTATCCTATGTTTTCAAACGCCATCGGTCCACCTTTGATATACCAATATCCGTTTTTACCATCGACAGCCTCGTTAGGCGTTGAAGAAGTCGGATGGGTGGGTGTAGAGGAGAATGGAGAGCCTTCTTCTATCGGTATCTTACCTTCAGTCGCGCCTTGCTGTGAACTCACCAAGTCTGCAGGAGCGGTGATCCATTCTGCAGCTTCGGGAAGTAGTATAAGACTACCACATCCTTCTCTGGGGCAATAAATCCGTCGACTGTTCACAGGCACATCGGCAGGCGAAAAGGTCAATGTGGAGAAGGGTTCTGAAATCTCGGCGTAGGGAGTTGATGTGGGCCGTCGACGCGAAGAAGACGACTGAGCCTGGAGAGCCGCAAAGACGTCCGCCTGACTGTATTGTCCGAACGACATGGTGATTCTTTATGCGTGATGGGACGATGGTTGGGATGATCGACACCGAGAGTGTATTGAGTGGGGGTTCGGGGCACTCGACTTCGGTGTAGTTAGATTTCGAGATACGTTGGGTGGCAAAATGACATGAAGGAGGGTGCTGACCACGACCACCCAGTCCTCGTCCTTTCATCCTTGACCTCACAATATCAACTTTACTTGCGCAAGGATAGGCGGACAGCCACGCGACTGATAGGTATCTATCATGACCTCCATCCATGGCCCATTGGGTCCATTGAGAGGAATGACCTTTGATCCAGTACGCAATCGGTACTTTCCTACGCCGAAAGATACCCCAAGTCAACCTGCCTCTCAGACGTCCACTCCGGTTCTTTCGCACATTCCCGCCGTATCGAGCCCTCTAGCTGGCCCTTCTAGGAATTCAAGCCAACAGCTCACGCTGGATATACGTACACCGATAGACGCGAGATGCCTTTCCAAGCGGTACGGTAAATCTCGAATGGTCGATCCGCTCCAAGACCTCCCTCCGATACACGTTTCCAGGCCAAGGACGGGAAGAATGGCTCGGAGGTATACCTCGGGACGAGGAGTCGAGAACACAAGTGCAAGAGATGTTCTGCACAAGACCCAGTGGAGCTCGTTGGAGTTTGAGACAAAGTTCGATGTCGGTAGTTGTGGAGGAGAAAAGGTCACTGCGTTGAAGGTGAGTGGGAGTTATCATGACGCCGTCTGATGCCAGTCGTACGATGGAGGTGCTTTTTTCGCTACGACAGACCATGGCAAAGTGGTGATACGTCGTCGTGATGGTGAAATGCACGATATAGCCATTTGCGCAGCGGGAGTAAGCTCATCCTTGTCTGCCTCACTACAACGATGACTAATCACCAGCTCATGGGCATGCACTGCGATATTGCTCGGATGACCATGCTGTGGGTCAAATCTTGTTCACTGACGATCAGTCAAGCTGATAGGCTAGGGTTATTGCATCAGGACCGGAAGCGCACATCCATCATTTCCGACGAGATCCGGCAAATCTCGAACATGTGTTTATGCACCATGCAGAGCTCGATGTTCCCGGAGGCGATTTTTTCTGCGCAGACTCTTTCGACGGGACATGTACGATAGGAGGGAACAAGTCGCTCACTTCGATGCGGTACGCCGAGGGAGTGGTCACTCGCCGTAGAGCTATGGTCTCTGATGTGCTGGCGATACATCACCATGATGAAAATGTCGTTTTCGCCGGGTTGAGAAGTGGTATAGTCTCCATGGAGGATTTACGCGTCACCCCGGCTCACAAGAGAGTCAACAAGATTGCAGCGACTCAAAAGGGAAAGGCGGTAGTGGGAGTAAAGAGGTTGAAGGATTCCGCTGTACCCTGGGGATTGGTGGTCAGCGGGATGGGAGATGAGTTGTTGCTTTACGATATTCGGTTTGGACAAAGACCTCTTCGTCGTTTCGAAGGGCATGTGAACAAGTTTCACTCGGATCTCGTAAGTCGACCTGGCGATCCTGGGGAGGGTGAAGATTGATGATCAGGGAATGGAGACTACACCAGACGACAAGTTCTTATTTGCAGCTGGATCAGATAATCGTCTACGTTTGTACTCCACTACAAATGGTACTCGCATCCAACCCACCTCTTCTGGCTTTGCGACCCCTACATCCCAATCTGACCCTTCCACCCCATTTGGGGATACTCTCCATCCTATCAATTTCGCTTCGAGAGCTATAGGTCCGCTAGCTTCGAACCCCCTTTCGAGGATATACGAGGATAACATTACGAGCATAGGAGTGAGAAACGATACGTGGGGGTTGGATCTTGTGGTCAAAGGACACATGTACAGGTTTAACAGGGAAAATTCCAGGAGGAAAGGATGGTTGGGTGGATACGGTGGTGTGGAAAGGAGACGGACTCATTATGAGATTACTGAAGACGAAGAGGATGACACGGATCGATCGTAGCGTGCAGCGGAGAACCATTCAAGCGCTTCATCGTTGTATCACAAGTCTGTTGTAATCGAGTACTGTAGGACCGCTGAATGAATGGATCATGATTTCGCGATGTTCAGTCGCTTCACGACTTCACGGCCATTTCCAGGGATGGATCAGTTTCATGTCGATACAGTTCAAATACATAATGCCAGTCAACGCTGTCAGAATTCGCTCAATCACGCCATCTTATTCTCTACCACCTACCTACTCGCACTCGTATCGATGCTCTCGCAGAGCGGCATCGACCATGATACTGCTGAAAGACCTATCGATGGTAGAACCTCACTACCATGACACTGAGATTATCGGTGGAATAGTTGGTCATGGCGTGGTCGAGCAGTCGTTTACTGGCTTCTTGTGGATCCTGGACTGATCGGATAAGATCGACCGCATCTTGGTCCTCTGTCACATCCCAGAGCTAGCAGTCAGTCGTCAAACTGATGGTAATTCTCCCAACTTACCCCGTCACAAGCAACGATGAGAAACTCGTCTTGGTCATCGAGGGCAGTCTCGGTCGTATACGGCGATCCGACAACAAACTCCTTCATCGAGGCGTCACCCAAAGATCGTGTGACGGCGAGGACACCTACTTGTCAGCTCAGAAGAAACTTTTGCAGATATGTCAGCTCACCGTTGACCCGATTGTTCATGACGAATCCTCCAGCGTCCGTGATACGCTTCGCCTCTTGATGATCGCTACCTTTGTGATCATAAGTCAATCTGACGGCCTTTCCACCTCGGCTATACTTTCAGCCAAGAGAAACAACACTGCTCGCAGAACTGACCAAAGAACGGCTCGGGCGTCTCCGACGTTGGCAGTGTAAAGAACCCTCTTGATGCCCTTCTCGCTCTTGGCCTCAATCGCGTCCACTCGATTCTCATCTGCTGCCAGGACCTGATCATCGCCATCCGATTTGTCTTTATCTCCCGATCCCGTCAAACCTCGGACGAAATCACGTATCCTTCTTCCGGACATTTTGCGTGACAGTCCACCAGATTCACCGTTCCCACCGGGTGTACCTGCTCCACCGATGACGCCTGATGACCCCCCGCCCATACTGGCCCTTCTTCCTGTACCAGGCTGGGAAGTGAGTGCTTCGAGCTCTTCTTCTCCCTTTCCTTCCAGCAGGCCTCGGGGCGAAAGACCAGGATTGATGAACCCTCGAGGTTCGCTGTCGTCCGCTTGCTCGACTCGCAAGAACGCAGTCACTGCGGTGCATCCTGACGATGTCTTTCCTGCTTGAGCAAGGTGAGACAGTCGAGCGTCGACAGCGTGGAATGTCTTGTTGAGCAGATCTGGGACGGGCTGGTCGGGCGAGGTAAGGAGGGCATCCAGGAGGTACTATCATGAGTCGCGTTTGGAACATAGTGGGCTGCGCACTTACCTCGTGGAAGTTTTGACCACACCACTCGGCAGAGTGCTTTCCAGCGTGACCGCTGCGAATGAGCGTGGATCCCCAGGATGATACATGTGTACTCACTCAAAGACTGCGAAATACCCTTGACCGCGAACCCCTGCATAGTCGTACACAAACGAATGAGCATCCTCCATCGTCCTTCTACATCGCTTGTTCTTGTCTTCGCTCACTCCCACCCGGAACGAGCCTTTTAATACCGAAGGGGGAGAAGGAGATTTCTTGCTTGAGGTTGTTTCTGGAGCTGGGTGACAGTTCAAAGCCTATCATTAGACGCGAAGGACGACTTGAGTCGGGCGTCACTCACGCCGAAAGTGTCATCTCCGTCGGCAACCGTGACACTCTTGCTCCTTGCATTTGGTCCGTCTGACAAGCCTCCAGGACGACGTAACATCTGAGTAGGCGAGTCGGTAGATTCTTCGGTGTCGGAGGGGGTGGACTGTTGGGTGGGAGAAGAGTATGTGCTGGAGAGTTAGCGAATGAGTTGACGCTTTGATCGGGTGTCTAGGAAACGCGGGGTCCATGCTTCGATTATGCATCACCTGCTCACACAGCGCAAGGCACAGAAGGATGGTGATCTGATCAATGAGGAAGTCGACTTACACGCCTGAATGTGACATGGCTGCGGCGTTGGCTATACCCAAAAGGAAGCGGTTAGCGGTAGTCCCCTTCTTCTTGTGGACCATTTCATCCTCGCACAGTGATATGCACGAGATGAGGTTGGATGAGGTAGGAGAAAGAGATGAGACACACAATCAGAGGTCACACCCAAGTCTGCTAATCTTGGATGATCAGGATGGTTCTGGGCCAGCGTGCTGGTGGAAGGCTGCATGGCGGCACGCGAGGGTCGTCTTTGCCTGTGTCCGTCGGCGATCCGGCAGTGGAGACTCGGCGAAAGGTGAGTCAGCACTTCTAAGGGTGGAGGTTGAGCAGCGTTATTCGAGCTCGCTTCAGATCCAGATCGGAAGAAAGGCGTCGAGGAAAAGGGTTAGATATCTGTTATGAGATGGTGAAGGTGGATGGGGTGATTGTGTTCTGGGTGGGTGCTCCAACACTATGGTCCCAAACTGGGAGAAGCGTCATCGTGAGCAACCCCCGTTGATAACGCATCGGCAGTCGTCGCCACCCATCACAGATCGTTGCCACGTCATGCTCATGGGGGGGCGGGGATGAACGGTTAAAGTTAATTCCGACTCTTCTCGTTGGTCCATCCTGACAAATCTCATCTATACATTGTCAACAGAGACCTTACCCCCTTTCTCCGAGCTCGCCGATATGGTCATGACTTGCAAAGCTTGCTTGAGAAGGATTGTTGCGGCTGAGCGGCTCGCTTGTTCATCGCCCCGATCTACGATCGCACGATCAATCTCGACATCTAGACCATCCACTGTCGCTGGACCCAGTACGCCTTCTCGTGTGCTCACACGCTCGGTCTCTTATCGCTGGATCCGATCGTATATAACGACACACTCATCTGTGCCTCCCTCTACTATCCCTCGGACATCGACACCCTTCCGCAGGACAGCAGCGACGCTAGCTCAAGCTGTCGAACCATCTCATACAACACCTCAGACTCCCATCGATGTCATTCCACCCTCATTAGATGCGATCAAGGAGGAAGGATATTTGGACGATGACGTCGCACTAATACCGCCAGAAGAGGCGTGGCTCAATATCACCCCAGCGGCTGTTTCTGTGAGTTCGAACTCCGTATTCGGATCTGCAGTGGCTCGACTGACCACATAGCAACTGGAAAAGATCACGTCAAAGGAGTCTGCAGATGTCCTGGCTCAGAACAAGCTGGCGTTGCGAGTAGGGGTAGAGAGTGGAGGTTGTCACGGGTTTCAATATACCATGGAACTGGTCGAAGATCGGGGTGTGGATGATTAGTGAGTAGTCATCAATCACATGAATCACGACTGACCTTGTAGCGTCATGCAACCGAAAGGGGTCAGTTGTATTCCCGTCGTCGTCGACTTGACATCTCTGGGGCTGTTGAAGGGTGAGTGGACTGGGGTAAAGCAAATTCTGACTCCAGGTGCCACGTTACACCATGCGACGGAGCTGATCGGGTCGTCATTCCGCCTACAAGATAACCCTCAAGCCAAGGAAGGTGGTAATTGCGGATGCGGAGTGAGCTGGGAGTTGAAGTAGAGGTGCATGCATGGTGGTGGTGGCAAGAGATGCCGCAATTAAGCTTACAGGGGGGGTGGAGGGGTGTGTGTGTGTGTTTCAGAATAATGGGACGCTTTGATCCTTCCTCTGGTGATCTGATCACTCAACCCCTTCACCCAACCCTCACTCTCGCCCTCGCCCTCTGCTCTTCCGCCTTTGTGACTCTGCCTCGTGGCTCTCCCTCCCCCCTCTGGTCGGGCGATCTCCCGCCTGGACCCAAACCCCCTTCCTTCACCTTTCTGATCTCTTTCCTCTATTTACTCTATACCTCGCATCCTCACTTTCTCCCTCTAATCTCCCCTTTTCTTCATCGAATCATGAGCCCGTCTTAGAAGCACGACCGCAACTTCACTCCACTCCCCTTCGGCCCTCAGACACCCCTCGGCACCCTATCAGACTTCAATCCCGCCCGAGATACCTATTCAACCCTAGCTTCCTCCGCCTCAAGTATGGTTCTCCGACCTTTTCCCCGCAAGGTAGCAACATTCTCCAAAAATTTCATCTTTACAACACTCACTACAACTGAGGTCCAACGAGCGGCCCGTGACCCATTCGTCCACCCCGAGACCAAGAAACCATGTTCCCTCTGGACCCGTGAGTTTCTGACATCGGCATCGCAACCCTTGCTAAAACCCTACTATCAGTGGACGACAAGGTGGAGTATACCCCCTTTGCGCTAGACTTTGGGCCTTTCAACATTTGTTACGTCTTTGAAGCGCTCATCCTCATTCATGAAAAGCTCCATGTAAGAGGTTGAAAAAAAAGGGGCCAGCTGAAACCTAGCCTAAGGGAGGTCTGACCAAACCCGTGTGCCTGTTCACTTCGGTCGATCCGGGTCGAAAGGCGTCTGTGGCCCTCGTCGCGTGTCTCTATTTTGTTCGTCGGCCACACGTCTCTCGCCATCTTGAGCTGATATGAGCAGATGTGTGTGGAGCACTGGGCGCCTCACGAAGTCTATCAAAGTATAGCAGACTTTGAGCTCGTCCCGTTTCGAGATGCTGGGAAAGGGTATAACGAGCATGGTCTCTCTGTCCAGGTGAGCCTTTGTCGACAGCTGGCCCCGGTTCGCTAAGGTGTAGGACTGCTTGTACGGGCTCAACAAGGCGATGGACCTGGACTTGCTCGAATTGAATACCTTCAGTCCCGAGTGGTACAGATACCATGAACAGGTCATGTGAGCTATCGTAAGCGCAAATCTCAAGCTCATGGCTAGAAACGGCGATCTCAACGTCCTCGGTCCCTTCATCCCCTTTGCTTCGCCAATTGAATTTTCGTGGTGCAACGCTCTGAAAATCGCTCGGGAACAGATCGATGAGGGGAAGAATCCCGAGTGGCCGCCGCCGAAAGGAAGAACTGCATCACATGCCTTCAAGACGGTGCTTAATGTGTTTCGGCAACAATCGGTCGGCTTGGTGATCCGCTTGAATGATCAGCTGTCAGTCGGTGGAATCGCTGGCATTGGCGCTGACGATCAGGTACGACAGCCGACACTTTACCGATCGAGGGATCCAACATGAAGAAATGTACTTTGATGACGGGTCGAACCCGAGCGATGACATTGTACGACGATTCATTGCAATTTGCGAGCAAGCTATCGAGGTGGACAGGAAGAAAGTCGCTGTTCACTGCAAAGCGGGACTCGGCAGAACAGGCGTTCTCATTGGAGGTGAGCAATGTCCTCTGTGGAGAACCATATCAGTCGCCAACTTTCAGCCTATTTCATCTATAAGCACCGATTTACCGCTCAAGAAATCATTGCGTATATGAGGATGGTTCGACCTGGAATGGTTGTCGGACCTCAACAACGGTACTTGATGGAGAATCAGATGAAATGGGTCGAATGGGTCAGTACTCATTGACCCATATCAATTAATGAGCAGAGTGTGATCGATAATCTTGGGAAAGATCTCAAAATAGCCGATGAAATGGAGATGGACATCGTCAACCCGCTCGCCACGCCACCGGCCGAGATTGACATTCCATTGCCAATTACCTCCCCTCTGTTGACAGCAACGGCTCAACAGCGATTGGCGCTGGAGGATCTCACCGAGAAGCTTCAGTCAAAAACCTCGAGAGAAGCTCTCTCCAATCGCAGCATCCCGAACTTGCATCAGGAATCGGCAATCCTTGTCAAAGGTGGGGACGCGGTTGGACAGCCTCGGAAATCGCCATCCGGTGGTCATCAATCCGTACCTGCTATTGCCGATCCTGAACACGTCGAGGTTCACGTACGACCTGCAAGTCCCGTGCAGGTGTCTTCTCTCCCCGTCAGATCCTCGTCGGTCCCGCGCTCGGAATCCACCGCGACCACTGCTAGCCGAGGCGTTAAGCGAGCAGCCGATCGATCCTCGCCCCCTCGATCTCCTCAGATGCCTCAACGAGTGTCCTGTTCACCTGCGTCGCAACTGGTCGTACCTGGATTTACCTTACAACGGTCAGGCTCCACTGCCAGCGTTGCATCATCTTCCGGATCTGACGTTGGCGGTCCAGCAAGAAAACG
The DNA here is from genome assembly GCA_032158125.1 of Papiliotrema nemorosa. Lineage (NCBI taxonomy): Eukaryota > Fungi > Basidiomycota > Tremellomycetes > Tremellales > Rhynchogastremaceae > Papiliotrema > Papiliotrema nemorosa. The sequence continues at coordinate 322,608 of JASKOT010000006.1, read as the reverse complement.
TCCTGCCTATGCCGCTGGAGCCAGCTCGCCTCATGGTCGGACTGGTCTAAGCTCACCTCCAATCAGCCGAGAGACGTCACCGGCGGCAGAGGGAGATATTTCAACGAGTCGTATACCCTCTATGACCCGAGTAGCAAACAAACTTCGACGAAAGACGACACCTATCTCGGAGGGATCGGCAAGTCCTCCATCCAGCATGAGATCGACACCCCCTTCTTCAGTTACCGAGAAGAGGATGAGTCTTTTGCCGACTCGAAGAACGGTTCTGCCGAAAGAAAAAATGTTCCCGCAGACTCTGCCCACGTTGGACGAGACGGCTGAGAGGGCATCGGCGTCACGGAGAAAAGGTCTGACTCCGCCAAAATGGACAGCAAGGTTCGGTAGTCCATCGCGTGAGTTGTTCACTTCTCATTTGAAATTGACCGGCTGGAAGACTGATGGAGCAGTGTGATCTGTGTATAAGACTCGGTATCGACCCATCAAAGAGAGACATCAGGGAGACTCTGATGGACACCCGCTCTTTCATGTCGATTTTTAACGTGTTTATGACCTGTTTACGAGTACGAGCTTACGCTCATCGCGTTTGTACGATACTATGACTTTACGGAAAGACCATCTGGTGTAATCACGATCCTTCAGTCTAATCACGATCCTTCATGTGTATATGCATTCTTTCACGACCTCAGAGGTAGTCCAGCTGAAAAGTTTCCGGCCATGACTGTATACTTGCATGTCTTTGTTCTCTGGTGAATGCACCTCGGAAGGATCACATTAGGTGTATGCACAAGTGATCATTATGAGGATAAGACTATGCAAAGGGTATCTGTAATCTACCTCTAATGATATGAGCGCCCCGAACTCGCTTCGCAAACAAGTCCAACCAATCTTCACCTATCCCTTCCTTCCTCAATGGTAGAATCGCCGTCAACCGTTCCAATCGGACATCATCGAAAGCCACAAGCTGGCTCGCCACAATTGCAAAGTCTACCACAATTTATCCATCATTTTGAGGGAAAGCTCAACACCGACAAACGTGGCCGCCTGATATCAGCTTCCATCCAGTATAGAGTATCCCCTGGGTCATGGGAGGTGCACTCACATTAGCCGGGAAAGCTCTGGCCATAGCTGGTCCGAAACCTTTCCACAACGCCGTGATTCCATCCGCGGCGATCAGTTTTCTAGCGCAATCTACGAATCCAGTGTACGTCCCCTGAGGAGCAGATTGGAGTCGAGATTTGATAGTCTACCATGAGCTCACATCCCACATGTAAGACTGGTCCTGTATAGATTCAAAGAGGGAAATTATCGAGAGTACACTCACGTCAGGGGGAATGGCGACGGCCCACATGGCTACACCGGCTGACCCACCCGCCAAGACGACAGCTCCGATGGAGAGTGGTGGGGCGGGAGCTGGCTCGCCATTGGGTAGTAGACCCGGAGCGGCGGACAGTTTCTTCTTGATGACTTCGTAAGTTGCAAAGTATCTATCATCAGCGCCCAATCAACCTGGATCCTCCCGATGCCTATGCCTAGAAGGCTGGTAGGGCCGAGTGACCTGGACGAGTACTCACACGGCAGAACCTGGACCATCCCTTGCCAAGGTCGCGATTGTCCCTCTAAAGATCGACCTCAATCCACCCTCCGCGTAGAGTTTCCTCACCACATCCACGGGCCCGCTGTACGCTGCTGAGCCCGATTGTCCAGAGACTTGAAGCAAAACTTTGACACGCTCAGCAGGTCCAGCGACAAGCGTAGCGGGCACGGCGGAGATGGCGCCTGCTACTGCTAATTCAGGGATGGACAAGGTCGAGCTGGTCCGATTGGGTGTAGCCGTGTATACGAGACGTTTACCAAGATCGTACCCCTTTGACATCAGCCTTGGTCTGTGGCTTGGTAACTTTATGGCTCCGACTTGCCCAGAAAGAAATGGCGAAAATAGGTGTAACACCGAATAGAGGGGGAGTTATACCCCTGTACATCCTACTCATCAGTTCACCGCCATGATGATTGCACGATTCCCCGGAAAAGGGCTCACCCCCTGATACCGTCCTTGGCAATAGTTTTCCTGACGACATCCACAGCCCCCGTGTACGTTCCCGGAGCTGCAGTCTGTAACCTCGTCTTGGTCAGATCGAACGGGTGTCCCACGAGGACACAGGAGATACCCCCAAATCCACCGGACAGGAAAGATTTGATGGGATCGACAGTCTGCTTGGAGGCTGATGATTGCCCTTTGGAGAGCTCGAGCTCTGACGCGTCATCCGACATGGTGGCTCTTGTTGCTTTGAGATGAGTAGGGAGGTAGAAGTTGACCGATGGAAGGGGTAGCCGTGTACGGGGTGGGTATAGACAAGCAAGACAGAGGTCCAGAGACGTTGTCAAGGGGTATATTTACGAGAGGTTGCTGGATGATGAAAAGGATAAAACGAGGCCGGTTACAACCCAGCTGCCATCAACCGGGGGTGGAGAAGAGCACCCCCCGCCACGTGGCAGTCACGTGATGCTTTGGTCAGGATCGGCGCACTTCGGCCGTCCATCTCCGCCAGGCTGTCTCTCTGTTTCGACCACCTCACAAAAGCAAAGAGCACAAGGAGCGCTCCATTGCCTAGACAGTACATCCACCACACCTCTATCAACACTCTACCACTCCCCTGCCCACCCTTCTCATCTGTGTCGACATGTTCTCTAGAGCTTTCTCAAGGACAGCAGTGGCCTCGCGATCCATGCAGGTGAGTGGGCGACTCACCCTGACATCATATAACCCCACCTTGTCACACAAACACATTCCTCTCAGAATCTAAACTCGCTACATCATGATACGTGTGGAACTAACGTATAGGCCAGGACGTACGCTTCGGCTTTCCAATCGTCTACCCCTACTTCTGCTTTCGCAGCCAAGAAAAATGCCAATGTACGTGGGAGGAAGGAATCCATGCGATTTTTCGCACGGCACAATGTCGAGTGTAAGACTGATATCTAGGGAAACTACCTGGTCACTATGATCCCGGGAGATGGTGAGCTTTCCTCGTCGAATCTGGGAGCTCAAGACGGTCGCTCATGCTAGGTATCGGACCTGAGATCGCCGAGTCTGTCAGGACAATCTTCAAAGCTGCCAAAGTGGGTATCATTCTTTACAATTTCAATCAGCTTCTGCCGCTCGCAGAACCCGTATCGTACTCTAGTGCTGACTATAGGCCCCGATCGAGTGGGAAGACGTAGATGTCACCCCTATTCTCGTAGACGGCAAGACGGCCATCCCGCAAGCCGCCATCGACTCTATTAAAAAGAACACGGTCGCACTCAAAGGTCCCCTTGCTACTCCTATCGGAAAAGGACACGTCTCGCTCAACTTGACCCTCCGAAGAACCTTCTCCTTGTTTGCCAATGTCCGACCTTGTGTCTCTATCAAAGGTTACAAGACTGCCTATGATAACGTCAACACGGTGTGTTTTGGTGTTACCATACTTTGGGTCGAGGCTGATAGCAGGTGTTGATCCGAGAAAACACAGAAGGAGAGTACTCGGGTATCGAGCATGAGGTGTGTAGACCATTCGCATGAGATCCTGGGCATGTGTTCACGTACAGATTGTCGAGGGTGTCGTCCAATCTATCAAGCTCATCACGTACGAGGCTTCCGAGCGAGTTGCGCGATACGCTTTCCACTACGCTTCCGAGCACGGCCGAGGAGAGGTCACCGCCGTCCACAAGGCTCCAATCATGTGAGTCTCTGCGCGTCATACAAGTCCTCGCTGACAAGTAGGAAACTCTCTGATGGAATGTTCTTGACTGCTTGCCGAGCCGTCGCCAAAGACTACCCCAACATCAAATACACCGAGGATCTCCTCGACCGAGTCTGTTTGAGAATCGCTACCGACCCCGCACCATACTCCGAGCGAGTCATGGTCATGCCCAATTTGTGAGCTCCCCACGTCTACCGTATTCGATGCTAATGAGAGGTACGGAGACATTCTTTCCGACTTGTCGGCTGGTCTGATCGGTGGATTGGGTTTGACTCCATCCGGAAACATTGGTAAAGACGCCTCGATCTTTGAGGCTGTCCACGGTTCAGCACCCGATATCGAGGGTAAAGGACTTGCCAACCCTACCGCTCTCCTCCTTTCTTCCCTCATGATGCTCCGGTAAGCCCCCACCCACCAAACACCACGAGTGACGGCTGATGGTAGACACATGAACCTGTTTGAGGTTGCCGACAAGATTGAAAAGGCTGCGTTGAGCACCATCGCAGAGGGTAAACACATTACCCGGGATTTGGGAGGAAAGGCCGGTACGAAAGAGTACACGGATGCTATCCTCTCTAGGCTTTAAGCTGCTGGATGTCCAGGCAGACAGCGTCGTTGCGAGAGAGAGAGAGAGAACAACGGGAGGTCATCGAGAAGGCGTTAATGTCAAACGCCCATCTTGTCAGTCATGAAAGATAGCTAAAAATGCATCATTGCAAACTCATCGAGCGACCCAGGGGATCCCACCGAGACAAATCAGTCGAGGGAAGGCAGACGAGCCACCTGGGTTGGGGAATGCGGCGCACCGCGAGGGCAGAGACGACGGTGCATTCTGACGGCATTGAGGGAATACTGATGCGTCGATTAGATGTATCGATCTGATCAAAAGGATCGGTCTTTAATCGAGTATTTCGATAGACGTTAGCCTTGAGCTCTGGATATTGTCGCACTTGCTGGCTCAATCAATTCACACTCCACGCACAATTGTTCTCAACACCAGACCTCTTACCAATAGAAGGAAAGATTGACGCCCTAGTGCGAGTATTCAAATACTGTGCCTCAATGTCGGGCTCGTCGCTCCCTCGCCGTTGTGTACTGTTTAAACTTGGACCGTCATCAGCGCTGGAAAGCAGTCTCGATCACGATGACTTGAGTCCCGCGCGACTGAGTATCAGGTTGGAGACGATACCTCAAATGCCAAGGACGTCGTTGCTGTGTCTCTGAATCTCTGGGCCCTTGTTTCTGTGTGGCCTCTCACACCGCGTGGGCTCGAGGGGTGAGAACAGCTTCGTTTCACCTTGCGCATATGTCAATCCAAAACTTCTTAGTCTCTTCTTGCTCCACCATGCTGCGCTGAAACTTCAAGTCGAAGTTTGAGTCCGTGGTGGAGTTGGGAAACGGGCGTAGAGTACCCTCATTATGATACTTGAGCGAGTATATACCGGGGCTGGTATCGGTCGGCCAGAACATGGTGGTTGTATAACTTTAAAGGCATCATCGTCATCATTGACTTGTAGGTTTCACACTTGTGCGATGTGCATGCCGAGGATACCATGTCAGATCTGGTTTATGATTCCCATAAAGGCTTATATATCCTTGCGAACCGAGTCTGAGAGATAACCTGACTCTGGTGGGTGATTTACCTACCTATCTTACTCGGTCAACGCCTGTCTTCCGCATTTTTATTCGCCTACGCTGCAGTCGCTCTTTCCACCTCCACCACCTTGTCCATTTACCTACGCGCAAGTGGGCTGTTTGTCCTCACTTGGTACCGCACAGTCGACTGTCTCGGCAGAACTTCGTCCGACAAACAAAAACCACCCACCCCCACGCTGCCATCATCAGACCTATCACATGGTGGCTTTATAAAGTTCATCTGTCATCCTACAAAGTCTTTACGCTACAGAAGCCACATCTAGTCTGTGCATGGGTTTACAGTTTGAGAGAAATCGAACGTTGGACGCGTCTCGGTGAGTTACCCTATTTATCCCTCCTCCCTTCTCCTTGTTATGCCCCCGAGCCTCGGTGCGATCTGCTGGAATTCAAGTGGCATCGGAGTAAAACAACAAGACGAGACCGAGCTGTGGCTTGGACAGTAGCTTGGTGGTGGTATTGTACCTTGGCGCTTTGGATTTCAGGATACACCAAAAGTCATGGCAAAGAGGAGACGCGTCTGCATCGACGTCATCCCCTGCTGGGTCACTTCCTCGGCATCCCCCTCCCTCCCTCCTTCGTCCCTCTGTTGTTTGGTGCGCTGGGTCGCATAGGACACTCGAGGTCAGAGGAATAGAGCACAGTATGCCGAAAGGCGTGGACGCCACAGCCACAGCTTCGTATTTAGACAGACTGCGAGCTACAGCAGGGAGGGTGGTGGATGATGGTCATCATCAGCCCATCCCATCGCCATGTCTAAGCCTGTCCCGAGAGAGAGCCTTCATCACCATATATCCCTTCCCTTCACCATCGCGTCGATGATTCCTCATCCCCTTCTCATCCTTGCACTCCTTGACATTCTTTTGATCCGCGTAGGATCGACGACTGATACTCCGACCAGGCCATCTAGTGCGCTGTGAGGAATAGGGTTTCTCGGAGGTAATACGATATACCTCGTGTAAAACGCTTCCATTCAATTTAGACCCCCCTCAATCCCTTTCATTGAAATATCGTCACCACCCACCTCACACCCACACCCACATTCACTGCCCCGCACACTCTTTTGCCTAGTCGTTGTCTGAAACGACTCTCGAGAGGACACCCCCGCAGCAAGACGCTCCTTTTCGACCAGATCGCTCCACAGTACAGCACGAGTATACCGGGATCATACGTTAATCATACTCCACGGTACAACCATCGACACGATACAATCGAGCCAAGGAAATTCGTCTCGCTCACTCTTGGCAGCTTTGTCTTCACGTATCATCTCTTTCCATCGACGATATCATTGACACATTGCTTGATCGTCGTCAAGGTACGACACACAGCCTGCGTGGTGACACTCTTCTTCTCCGCCCCACTCTTGTTTCAGCGCCATCACACCTCCAACCGCGTCGGAGCATTAGACAGACCCGAGTTGGTCGGACGTCATAGCGCAGCCATCGAGGTAAACAATACTCGACAGCGACGACGACGACTGCCCCCAAGTCGTGTCGCATCTCATCCCCGTCTCTATTGTTCGACACCATACCACCCACCCCTCAAAAGAGGACACTTGAACAATGATTTCCAACCAATCTCGTCGTGAAAACGGCGAGTTTGCATCTCCTTTTCCCTCCACACCCCACACACCCGGCCTCACCCATTCTCCCACCGACACCGAGACCTCTTCCCCTCCTTCTACTCTCCGACAATACTCTTCAGCCCTCAAAGCGATCATGACACAGGGTATGACGGCTGCCATGGCTGATATGCGAGACGACACACGCGAAGCTGAACGGTGTTTCGATAAAGAGTTTGGATATTCCGACGAAGATCCTATCGAACGTCATGTCAAATTGTACCTCACCCCTCCCAAGGCTCAAATGTTACATGTGCGAGATATAGGATCGAAATACCAAGTGGCAGAGTTGCAACGACAATTGGAAGTGGAAGAGGTGTTGATACATCCTCAAAAGGCTTTGGATGACTCTACGTCGATGGACATGGAGTCGGATCTGGATAATCCGCCTTGTTTCAGACCTGGACTGATCCAATTCCAACGGACACATTCCGGTACTCGACGCAGTTTACCCACCTTCGGCATGTTACGCGCCGATTCTTCAGGCGAGATCACTTCTGGAACGTCCGGGACATCGGGAACGTCGACTCCATTTGGAGACGGGATGGATACGCCTGGTAGTGCGTTCAGCGAGGCGAGTTTTGAAGTGATGAAACCGGAAGATGTCATGTCGCTCTATGGGTATCGATATCAACATCAACATCCACATCAACATTCACACCAACTACAATCGTTCCCCGGGATATCATCGTCGAGCTCATTAGACGTGCATGTCACTGCGCCGGGGAGGATATCCACCCTGTCTACTTTTTCGACCACCTCCACAGCTACAGACACGACTATACCCGCCCATACGGGTACATTCTCCAAACCCGTCAGACCGGCAATGGGGAGACCAAGATCCAGACCCAACCCTTATGCCCGGGAAAGGGACACGGGGGACCCGACAAAGTTGACTCCTGGGGATGAAGGGGAAGAGTGGTTGAATGGAAGGACAGTCTCGGAACAGATGATTGCTCAAGCCGGGCTGATCAGTCAACGCGGTCGAGCCAATAGGATGTAGCGATGTAGCGATCATCGTGTCATCTTGGTCTTGGTCGAAATGGGGAATACATCGGGCGCTTTGGGGTCAACGAGTCTCGGACTCGCACTGGGCAACCGACCAAAAGAGCACATGATATCGACAGAGCTGGTCTCGTCGATACGTGTGTGACTCCCTCTTCCCCCTCGCTTGTTCTTCCGCCTTAGCCTCGACCTTGGGCACACTACCACTCCCCTGCTCCGGCACGCTTTCACGCCTGCTGTCTCACGCCTTACGACCCGTTTACGGATACAATACTCGATACAATATACATTCCACTCTTGTCTTTTCCCATCCTCCAACTCTTTCCGGGCTTTTGTGGATCATCATCTCGGATCGAATTGAGAAGGTAACCATGTTGACTATCTATTATACACGACGACTATTACACTACACTGTATCACTTCATGTTGGATATGACTATACACGACCCAATGCACCATGATGATTTTCTATTCTTTATTGACAACCTCTGTCAATCCACTTGCATCTTCTCTGTACAAGCAAATGACTAGGCTTTGCGTGCCTAGACTTTGACCTGCGGCGATTCTTTGGAAATAGGTATGTCATGTCATGTGGTCATGTGGTGTAGATACGAAAGAGGGTTATCACAGCCCTTTGAGAGGGCTATACAAAGTCTCATAAAGCAGTAAGATGGAATGACACTATACAAGATATACTTTGGAACGAAAAAAAGAATGAAGGAAACAAGATGAGGGTCGTGATGGGTATAAATGAGCTGATCTGTGTTCGTTCCAGACCCTTCCGGTCGGTCATTTTGATATTTGGCATCCTCGGCCAATCGTGATCCTTCTGTCTCCTGGGATTGGTTGTATTGATACTCGACTCATTCGCCCGGTCCTTCTTGTGTTCGTGAGGTTTTGTTTGCCGGTCGATCGAGTTACGGCTCTGCGGCATCGCGGAGGTTGAAGATATCATCTTCGGTATTCCCAAACGTGCTCCACTATACATCAGCATCATCTCTCACAATTCGGACATCCAAACATCGTATCAAAAGCACAAACACTCACGTCAAAGTCGAAATCGCCATAGGAGTCCAGATTGAAGCCCGCCGATCCAGACGCAGAGGGGGGAACTAATCCATCGGTATCCCCTCCCAGTCCCCCATTCGAGGTACCATTCCCAAACCCGCTCAACAGACTTGCAAAATCGCCATAATTCTCCTCTGATTGAGTCTGCGCTTGAGAGATCATAGCACCTTGTTGATTTTGTTGGTCCTGCTCGGCTCCAGGTGGATGCTGGGGTAAAGCCTGTTGTTGTTGATTCTGCGAAGAAGGCGGGTATTGACCTATCGAATCCGAAGTGTTGGACCGGACCATCCCTTGAGATTGTCCTTGTTGTGGAGTTGACAGCTGCGCTTGAGCTTGCTGCACTGCAGCCTGCATTTGCTGTTGCATCTGCTGCTGAATTTGCTGTTGCTGCTGCTGATGATTCGCCATGTTTCCATGAATGCTCGGATCGAAATGCAACTCTTGTCCCCCTTGCCCAGAGTGGTTTTGCGTAGGCGTACTGGGTATAGCAAATTCGTCCTTTGGCTCCGGCAGCGGCGGAGGTGGCGCTTGGGCTGGAGTCTGGGCTTGTCCCTTTTTACCTCTCCCACCCTTTTTACCACTACCGCCCTTCTTGCCTTTGGTGGCAGACATCGCACTCGTAGGTGTCATTTCCGTCATATCAGTAGTCGTCTCGACATCGACCGATAAAGAAGGCTGCAACTTTCGACCTTTTGTCCCTACGCCGTTGACGCCGGGTTCGTAAGGCCCACTTGGAGATGGAGCGATTAAAGCCATGGGCGAGTTGACCGAACCAGCTTGGGGGGACATGCCGAGCATAGCCGCAGGCGAAGCCATCACTTGTTGACGGGCATAGCTGGCTTGGGCGTGGGAGTATTGCCTTTGTTCTTCTGTCAAGGGAGGTCGTGGTCCAGGCTAGATGTCAGTCTTCGTACAATCCAGAAGGGGGTGCAGACTGACCTGGGACACCTGTCGCTGAATGGGCTGTCCAGCAAAGTTTGGCATATTGGGAGCAGGCATATGCTGCGCTGCGGCCCTATTGGCGACTTCTATCGCTTGTCTCTGGTGCTCCTCTGGCGCTGCTACGTCAATATTACCTTTTGGAGACGCGTCGAATGACTCACTCGGTCGCTTGGTTCCCATTCTAGCTCTTTTGCTCGCTTGAGCATCCACAGGCGAAGGATCCGCACCCCGCTTTGCACTCATCCCGCTGTCTGTCGAAGGGGAACCAGCATTGTCCGGCCCAATCTGCTGTGCCAACAAGTGTTGAGCCTGTTGCGACATTGCCCTGCCATTAGGCGTTTCGGACCTGAAAAGTCCGTTTGCCTGTTGTGCTTGATGCATGCCCTGAGCCTGTTGAGCTGCCGCAGACATGGCTGCTGCTTGGATTTGAGCCTGAGCTTGCATCTGCGCATGCGCTTGGACAGCTTGAGCATAGGAATGCGCCTGAGGATGAGGCATCATTTGCGAAGGATACCCTTGCGCGGCGAGTTGTTGGTGTGCCAAAAGGTCGGCTTGAGTCATCATTTGCCCTCCATTGGTCATTATCATAGGCGGTCGCTATTGTCAGCCGCGGCCCAAGGGTGACTCTTCGTCCTCACCACTTGCATCATCTGCGCGGCATTCTGCACGACCAGAGATTTTCGTCTCTCCCCATCTTGAGCAGCCTGAATCTGAGCCTGCTGTGCCATTCTAACCTCGTCAGCCGCTCGCAAAGTTGCGGTGATTGCCGTTGGAGGAGGCTCATCGCCCTCGGGTTGAGGTATGATTCTGCCCACAGGAGCAGGTCGCAGTCCAGCATCGATAGACGAAGCTCGAACAGCGTCGGCCGAATTGGAGACGGCGATACGAGCCGCCATAGCAGATGTGGGTGGGAGTGCGGTGTTGGGAACCGTCACTGCAGTTCTGGGCGGCCTCGCTCGTAGCATGTGCGCTCGTGAGAGACGTTGAGTGTCTTCAAAGATGGACCACCACTGCCTATTCAGCGTGCGGTACTTGGTGGGAGAAGTAAAACTCACAGTATACAGATAGCCGTAATCGACATCCTCTTGAACAGGGCGCGCGTCAGATACCGGATGATTCCCCTTGACGGGTGAAGTAGGCTTTTTGGGCGAGGCTACCGGTCCATTCTTAGGCGAGACGTCCTTGTCCATATTCTCATCCTCAGCGAGTTTTTCATTTCCCCCAGCAGCCTCTTCATCGTCAACGCCAAAGATCGAGTCGTGCTCGTTGCCTGTCCCAGCATCATTGTCCAACTCGACCTCCTTGGCCGGTCGATCCAAAGCCGAGCTATCCACCGAACCAGCTTTTTCGGGTGATCTCGAATGCTCCTTCTTGATCGGTGAGGCGGAAGCCCTTCTAGAAGAGGCAGATTTGATAGGTGACAATGCTGAAATCGACTTGACGGGAGAGAGCTTTGACGGTTCTGCCGGTGTTTGTATGTCCAAAGACAAATCTCCCGATGTGCTCTCCACCACAGTCGCATCCTCTGTCATGCTCTCTTCCGGTCCGTCAAGGTCAATTGCACTTTGGTCCTGCGTCTTGGACTGCTCCGTCGACTTCGCCAGATCATCCCTCAGCGCTGAAACAGCAGCAGCGTATCCAGCTCTTTCAAGACTACTCGTCAGCTCACGGAATCGAGGTGTCTATGTGTGTGTGTGTGTGTGGACGGTACCCACTATTCCAGAATGTGCTCATCAAATTTCTTCCTCTGAACTTCGTCTCTGTTGTCCGCCTTCAACTCCAACTTTGCAGCAGCCTTGTATTCTTCTTGCTCCTTCTTGACCTTTTCCAATTGCGCCGAAGCCAAATCAATATGTCTTTGCAACCTAGAAACCACTTCTTCCTTTCTTCTTGTCCTGGTAACAGCGGACATTTTGACCATTCGACGTGGATTGACCGGATGCATGTCGGTCAACTGAGACATATTTTCTGCCTGGCCTAAGGCGACGGGAGCAGAGCGCGAGGGTCCGGCGAGTGGTTCGGCAGTGACGTTGCGGTCTTGAGCGATAGGTGCACTGGTGTGTCCAGCAGAGGGAATCGCGACAGGGAGGGTAGCTGCTCGAACAGGAGGCTGAGGCTGGGCAGATCGTGGCTGAGATTGGGTTTGAGATGCATGTTGAGGTTGAACAGTCGTAACGGCGGGCGGACGCAAGTGAGGAGGAATTGGCGATGCGCTTCTCGATGTTCCCCGACTGGCATTCCGTCTCATTGGGGGCGGAGGGACCTGGAGGAGCGCTGGAGATTGGTTCGGAGCAGGAGTACCGGCTGGGGGTCGAGCAGAAGGTGGTTGTGACATCCTTTGTTGGGCGGCGAGTTGTTGCTGCTGTTGTTGTTGTTGTTGCTGCTGCTGTTGTTGTTGAGCCTGCTGCTGAGCTTGTTGCTGAGCCTGTTGTTGCTGTTGCGCCTGCTGCTGTTGTTGAGCAGCCGCGGCCTGTTGTTGCGCAATAGCGGCAGCCTGTTGTTGTTGTTGCTGGTATGCCGCTTGTTGCTGCTGCTGGTATGCCAGCATGGCCTGATGCTGGGTCTGAGTCACCTGGACCTGCTGAGGTTGAGCAGCGTATTGTTGTCCCGGTTGCCCCTGTATCCTCGGTACCGCCATGACTCCCTGCTGCCAAGCTCCCATAGCCACCGGTCGACCTTGTTGATCCACATAAAACTGTTGACCGGGTCGAACTGCTTGTTGCATGGCATGGGCAGGCTGCATCATCTGCTGGGCTGCCACTCCGAGTTGTCGCTGAGGTGCCATTTTGACTTCTCGAGCGCCGGGTCCCCCTGGTTGCACCATTTGCGCCTGCATTCTATGTTGTTGCTCCATGATCGCCCTGGTTTGGTCTTCCACCGACATCCCTTCGAAGCCTGCCCGTCCGGCTAGTGCCATCTGTTGATACTGTTGTGGATCATAGGTGGGTTGTGGTTGAGCGTGATGTTGCATATGAGGCGTGTGCTGATGGGGTCAGCCGGACGTCTCAGGTTTGGCGCAAGGTGTTGTCCAGGACGTCGATGTGGCAGTGCCAGATCATCTTCGCGGGAGAAATGGGATTTGACATGAGGGGAAATGGGAGGGTTGATGTAGGAGTAGCTCACCATCATTGGCCTCGCTGCCTGCATAGTGCCAAACGCCCAGTTCCAGGACCTCCACTTTCACTTTCCGAGCAAGATCCACAAGCCGTCCGACCCTCTCACAATCTGCAAGAGGAGCTGGCTCGAGCAAACGCAGAGTGAAAGGAAGGTAGGTCAAGGTAGACCAGAGGCGATGGAGGATTTTCTTGCGAGGGCAAGGTTGGTTTTGAGATTGATGGGAGGGCTCGATGACACTGTGAACGTGTTTCTACAACTTCAGCACCTGATCGACCACCGCGTGTTTCGTGTACCAATGAAAAGCACCTACGCTGGACTCTGCAGCCGACACTTCGATGAGAACCTTTCCGAAAGATAAGTGATGATGGTATTCTTCGCCAAGAAGCAAGTCGAAATGATCCAAACGCAACGAGATCCAGTTCGCGCGTAAAGTGTCGCAGCAACTTCTTTGAGACCTGAGAAAGACGTATCAGCACACCAACGTGCAAAGCAAACAGTAGAATGCGATATCACGCCCAGAGACCCGGGGAGGTAGGTATGAAAGGAGTGTATCAAAAGGTTGTGTTGCGAGTTCTGACTCACTCGACGACCGGCTCTAGGACCTGTTCTAGGGATTTGTTGATGTGATGTTCAACGACCTTCAAACGGTCTTGCCCGCTTCGACGCCGTCTTTGCCTTTCTCACCTCGATACAATGGGCTCACTGCATGGATATGTCGATTGGATATAGCTCTCGATGCTTGCTTGCGAGTTGAACGAGAAGAAAGGATGGTCTCTAGAGGAATGTGTGTGGATTGATGGAATCCACCGAAACGAGCAAAAAGCACCGTGACGTGCGGGGCGGAGGAGGGTTGGGGTGGGTGGCGAAACATCGTCTGGGCTACATTGGAATGCATTGACAAGGTGACTGATTCACACATGCATGGATGGGACTCGAATGAGCACCAATGCCTATGCTTGCTGCTCTACAATCTCACTCGTGGTGGGTGGACAACCCGAAGAAGGGACGAAACTATCAACGCTGAGCCCCGGGACAGCTCAGGTCCGATGCTCCGAAACGCCACAAAAGGGGGGAGTCTCCACAGATCTACTCCTTCTTTGCAGTCCATCCTTTTGAATCAGTCTCGCCTGGTGTCTTGCTTCACTCTAGCATTTGTCTCGAGTCAAACAGTCGAGACGGGCATACATACACTGAACAAGCACATAACGAATCGCACTACACTCTCGACATTAATCACTAAATATTTACCCTCCAACCACAAGCACAGAATCAATCGCTTCTCCCTACATCGCGCACCTCTCCTTCCCCGCCATCTTTGCCCCCCAGTCTCCCAGTCCCCTCACCCCTTACGCGAAAAGGTACACTAAGTTTGACCCTTAGAGCCTCGAAACAATACAGCTCGCAGAGAATGAAAACCTACAAGGAAGTCAAACAAACAGGTACTCGGCAAGAACTAAACCGGAGAAGAAAAGGCCGCACACGATCGCGGCGGACCGCCGAGTTCAACAGCTTGGAAAGCCTCATCGATCGGACCTCTATCTAGCTCGATAGAGAGGCGGCACGAGGTGGGTTCCAGGGCACGGCAGCGGGGTTGGTGCCGTTGGAACTAGCCATTGCCGAGATTGAGAAGTCGGGAGGATTTCGGGAATGGCCTGCCGAAACCCACGATTGGGCCTGAGTATATGATGGACCGGGTCGGATGAAAGTCGGCAGAGCCCGGGGGAGATGAGGCGGAGGAGAGGAGTGAGTGACATTTTGTAGCCCCATCGCGGTCGACGTCTCGCCCACGGCTCCATAATTTCGTTCCCTGCTTCGATACTGGTTCGATCGTCTCATGTCGGGAATGCTTGTCTGACGTGGAGACGGCAGGGCAATCGAGGGGACACTCCAAGGGTCAGCGAATTGACCGAATTCGACCGGTGGGGAGGAATTGTCCGGCGCAAAGACATCCTGCTCTCGATAAGAAGGGAAGGGATTGGAAGCATCTGAAGATGCAGTCAGGGCCGAAACCGCCTCCCGATCCATTTCGAAGACCTGGAGAGACTCCTCGCTCGAGTGACTATATCGACCGCGAGAATATTCATCGTGCATGGTGAACACGGGGTCGCTCACCCCCGATGCTACGGGAGGCGAGTGGCTCGTGGCCCCGGCACCCCAATGGCCTTCGTCGCTATCGGGAGGCGTGGCACTGCAAGTCAGGCGACGGCACTCTACTTATGATCGTGCCTACTCACCCTCCGGGATACCTGTAAAGCACGCCACCGCTGTTGTTACCTCCCTGTGGCCGATTTCCTCGCAGATTGGTTCGTTCTCCGGCTGTTGCGGGTCCTCCAGGTCCTCTCGAATGGCTGGACGTGATCGCGTCAGACTGTCTGACCAGCTGATGACTAGCTGCCAAGTTTCCAAGACTGCCGGATCAGGTCTGACTGGCGTGATCCACTTCACGTGTGACTTACGCTTTATAGAAATCCGCCAAATTTCCCTGGAACACGTCCTCAATGGCGTTCAAGATTGGCTGAGCGTCTGCGATGGGGATGTACTGGATCAACTGGGCCATCGATTGTGACGTGACTCCAGGACCTTTGTGATGCGAAACGCCTGAAATTAGGCGCCATCCTGTAGACCGGACGTGCTGATTCATAACTCACCAGGACCTCCTCGACCCCAACTTAGACGCATGGCACAGCTTTCAAGACTAAATCCTTGGAGCTTGGTAATCGCAGTTTCTGCGGACAGTCTTGTTTTCAATCGCACGAACGCGCAATTCCTATCTCGGGGAAAGTTGACCTTGCAGATTAGTCGATTCACCACACGCTTGCCGAGGTCAGTACAACTTACATATTCGACTTGTCCAAAGACGAGAAAGACGGCCTTGATGATATCTTGATAATGGCTTGCAGAGACATTGAGACCACCGACAAAGATTGTCGTGTTGGTGGGATCGGTCGTCTCGGGTTTGGGAGCGGGCTCGAAACCACCTTCAGCTGGAGGTTGGACTCGACCGTCTCGGAGTTCCACGGCAAGTCGAAGACGGGCGAGGTTTTCCCTCTCTTGGATCTCAAGTCGAGGCAAATCGGCAGGGTCGGCTTCTGCTCGCCTAAATCGGTAATACGCAAGCAGATGCTCTTCCCAAGGAGAAAGAGGACCTTGATGAGGGGACTGTTGTCGCGCTACGACGCGTTGCTCTCGACCGATTGGAGGTTGAGCGACGTGCTGGTCGCCGTACGAAGTGACGGGAAGTCGGACTTGGATGTTGGCCATTGTGACAGATTGTATTTGGTCTGAAGACTAGGAGACTTGGTGACAAGTAACGCTGAGTGTTATCGGGGGAGTTTGGATGTGGGTGGGAGGACACAGGCGGGCTGGGGTTCGAGCTTTATAGGTGACAAGAGGGGGGAGTTAGTCGCTGGGATTTTCTTTCTGACCGATCAGCGAATGTCTTAGATGCTTCTTTTGACCAGACGATGGACACATCGGAAATGAGTCTGAGACCGACTGCAAAATATCAAGCCTCCTCTCCACTACTCGTAGTGCTCGTGGCGGATCTACGGACTGCCAGAAGCTCTCGATTGAGCGGGCCTCTGAATACAGCAACCGCGTCCTTCGATGAGTACTCCAATTGCACCTCTTCCTCTTATGTCCTCCTGTAGTCATTGCTGCGATGACGTCTCTTGAGTCATCGCTGCGGTTGTGCAAAGGAGGAAGAAAGTCGGGAGTCAAGTCGCTACACTCACCAGTCGCTATTCCAAATCGGCCTGATGGCGGGGGTAAACCTCCTGGAGTACCTTAAGCAGGATCGTTCGAGAAATAGACAGCTCGGAAAGGCTGTACAGCATACAAGAAGAACAATACAAGGATGGGAAGAATAGAGATGCAGTAGAAGAAGGATGGAGCGTGATTATAAGATGGTGGCCTTGAAATATGGATGATCACCGTACAGGTCCTCGTTTGGAGAGTGATGATGCCACCATGTCATTTCACCGTCGTCTTCACTTCCATGTAGCACAAGCGGGTCATTGGGGGACTCATTATGGGGTCCTCACTTTCGAATGCAGGTCCATGGAGCAGCCTAGAGATCTAGCATGTGGAAGCCTTTATCGAGTGCGTCCTGTCTCTATCGAGTGAACTCGCGACGATCAGGTACCTTTTCGCTCAAAGCCGAACTCAACCCTCCAGCCGTAAATCCTCTCTGCGGTCACAAATCTTTGTCACATCGAGTCAATTATAGAGGCTATAGTAAGGAGCATCTAAGGTGTAAATGAATCCAGGTCATACGCTCATACGAGCTTCTCTTTCTCGCGGTCGTCATTGAGGGACTATGAAGTGTTAGTCGAATTCTTGACCCGATGCATTTGAACTCACCTCACGCAAGCTGTCTAGAGCGACACTCAGCCTTTCCAACTTCTCCCGAGCGTACTCCTTGGCCTGTACGTCAGCTGTCTGTCGACCTTCGTATAGTGAGACACACCTTCTCATTGGCTTGAACTTGTGCTGTGGCAGCTACGACTTTCCTATCATTCCACAAACTCTCCATGACCTCTCTCAACCTTTTCATCTCCTCTTTCCCTTGCTCTTGTACGGCTGCAATCTTCGCAGCTTGTTTGGCTGCCTCTTCTTGTCTTTGTTTCTCCTCCGCTACTGCTTCTTTTGCCTCTTGTCTTCTCCTCCTTCTCTCTCCCCATCCCCATCGAGGGTTTGTGTCCTTCTCGGGCGGTTCAATCACCTCGATGGGAGCAGAGGAGTGTTGTATGGCGGCGAGAATGGCTGACTCGGTAGGTGGACTCGGAACGACTGGAGTTGGAGCTGCACTTTGCTGGTCGAAACGAGCGGGTTGCCAAGCGGGTGCAGCGTAATGAGGCGGAGTCGGTGTAGTCACGGCAACAGGTCGAGTAGATGGAGGAGGAGGAGAAGCAGAAGGAGCAGACGGAGTGGGAGCGTACGCCTGTCCCCTTGTGTTCTCACACTTCCATCCCCAACCAGCCATCTTATCTTGGTTCACTTCCCCCGAAGCGATAGCTCTCTCCCATTCTCTATGCCGTTCTTTATGTCGATAATACAACGCCGCAGCTCCTATACCGGCGCCAAACTGATATCAGCTATGACCATACTGCATATCATGGTGGGGCACAATACTCACCCAGAAGAGCCGACCACCAAATCGTCGTCGAGGTACGAAAGGGTATCCCCCTCGTCCGTACATGTGATAGTGCATCCTTCCTCTCGGAGGCCCTCCAGATCCATGAGCTGTATGAGTGAAGCCCGATGCAGCACCTTCAGCCGCTGCAGCGGTTCCGTCTGCGAGCTTTGACGAGTCGGCAGCGTGAGGCCAGGAGAAGGAATGTTTGAAAGAGTAGTCGATGTCGGGGGACCAATGTCGGTTCCAATGGAGGTTGTTGGGTGTGGGGATCATGTTGATATGGGATCTGTATCTGTGTAGTAGATTGTGATTGCTGTGAGAATATGTGATGATGAGTACACTTAGAGCGAGCGTTCAGCCAGTACTTATAGATCCCAATGAATATACCTAAGCCGCAACACCTCGTCCCCTCGGCAAGGACTGACACATGCCCGTGGATGATACATTACCATAGTCCTGCCGAGCAGGTTGCTTATTGTCTCTCTATCCATGAGAAAGGATGCGCGACAGACAGTTTTGAACAGTGCCGAGGGGACACCATCATCCTCTGACCCGCGCTCCGATCCGGTAACTACATGTTCGGTCTTCGGCCATCCAAGCATCGGTCATCGCCGACCAGCTTGGACCTGTGGTAGGGATTACTATACGATTCGTCCTCGAGGTGTACGCTGTGGGGAGTGTCACATGCATGAAGCTAAGCTCTTCAATATCGTTTACTGAGTAGTTTCACGCAAGAATATCAAGGCCATGACTTGAAATCTTTGAAGTGTCCAACCGCCACGATATCAATAGTCAAGTCATCCGCCGCATACGTCTCCACCCCTCCCGTTGCGGGATTGAACAGCCCAAAGCTGCACGGACATCAGCATACACACCATGAGAGAGTCAACAGATTATCGGCTCACACATTCTCGTTGGTAACGATGAGGACGGTGTAAGCGTGATCAGCCATCAGTTTCGGATTGGCCATTTGACCTCCTCTAGTGGCGAGAATGATCGGTGTTTCCATAGCCTTCTTTCCGAGCTCAACTGAAAACGTGTGTATCAGCAATCATGTTCAGGTCTTGAGACATGGTGGCGCCCATCATTCACTCACTCAGTCTGGCCTTGTCCGGGTTCATAGTCTCCCCATATTGCCATCCGGTGAGATATTGAATCCCTCGATATTCGTTTGCCTCTACCAGCTGTCCCGTGTTTCCACTGATGGCGACACCTTCCACTATCCCGCCGGAAGCCGCCATATCGATAATGGCGATATCCATCGCACCTGGCCACCTAAAGATCAATCATCACACGCTCTCCTATCCAGGATTCGCTGGGAAAGCTATGGATACAAATTCGAAGGGAGCATACCAAGCTGATCCTGATCGGTCGGTAGGGAGATCTTTCACTTGATCGAAAAGAACCTTGGTCACAAACTTTTTGCCGTTTTGGTCGAAGGAAGTCACTGATACAGCTTGTTCCTGTTTGGGACCAAGGGCGTCGGTGACTGCAAAACTCTCTGCGAGCTTGGTGGCATTCAAAGCGGCCAGTGAACATGCGCCAGCAACCTGCTTCTTAGCTCGATTCCTCAACAGCTTGCCTCATTATCGAAGGAGCAATGACAACCACTCGAGTTTTTAAAATCTGGTGGAACATACGAGCCAACAATCTTTAGAGGAGATCTGTTTCAGGTGACCACACTGAGGTAAAGTCACATCACCGTATTATGGCGCACCGGCAGATCCAGCTGGAACGCTCTCGAATGGTATGGCAGAGCTCAACGAGACTGCGGTGAGCTTCTGAGAAACCCGTGCGAGGCTCAGGCGTACCAAAGCTCAGCATCAGCGGTAGAATGTTGGCAAATATCATTTTCATCGAAGGATTGTGTTTTGCTGAGTTACTGCACTTTGTGAAGAGCAATCGACACGGGATCATGACTGCAGGAGACTCGAGTATGTCGATACATGAACGCTCTGGATCCCCTACGTCCTGTGCTGCTCCTTTACTCACCACCGCTTTTGTCACACATGGGGCGTCTGTGCGCATGATCATTTGTTCCTTTGTCAGACTGCAGCACCCCGTCAACCCGATCGAATATGGAACCGACATCCTTTGGAAAGACCAGGAGGCCAATCAACAATGGACACGACACTGCCTTTCATCGTCTAGTGTACCGCTCGGAGCAGAGATCACAGGAAGGGTGCATGGATGGAACATGCATCTTACGACGTATGTGAGTCTGCTCCTCTGACGTACGAGCAGGGCAAATGGTAGAGTTTCGGCTTGGGTACAATCAGAGACTACATTCTGACGATTTAATACTCTTGATAATCTGCCAAAGACCCTATAGCGATGATATTCCCATCGAGCTGATCGATATTCCAAGTCTCCGTGATGCGCGTAGCGGGATTCCACAAGGTGAAGCTCCATTGTCAGTATCATACCATAGCAGAACCCCCTTTACCCCTCTCCCAGAATGGAAGGGAAGAAACCGACTCACATGTTGCCACTCGATTTTGAAATCAACGAGAATACAGCGTCCGGGTTGAGATTCGGTGTGGTGAGTGGTTTCGGCTTGGTCATCAAGACCAAAGGTGTCTTGGAGGCTTTACCCCCAACATTCACTAATCATCAGCGTCTCCCCGCACATCAGAACAATTGCAAGGACATCCATACTCACACAAGGTGGCCCTGTCGGGATTCATCACTTCCCCAAATTTCATCCCTGTGAGATACTGCAATCCCCTATATTCATTCGCAGGGACCAACTTTGCCGTCCCGCCACTGAACATCTCTACTCCTTCTACCGGTTTCTCCGTCGTACCGAGTGACAATATTGCAAGTTCCATCGCTTTCGGCCACCTGATATCAGCCCATCGACTAACCGCACCCCTCTCGTGCTCCTGTCGGCAGTAGAGCATTCAGCCCATCGCGTAGACCCAATTGACGAGGGTGTCGATGGGATCTAGTGGATGTGTACTCACCAAGCTGAGCCAGGTTGATAGCCCGTGACATTCCCTTTCAAATCTCCATAAACCACTTGAATCCTCCATCCCAATCCATCCCCATCCCACGCTTTCGCCTCGGCCGCTTGTTCTTGTCCCACACCGAGGGTAGCAGTGATATTAAACAGGTTTTTAAACTTGGTCTGGTCGACGCTCAACAATGAACATGCTCCCACGTACTGTATGATGAGCACACGCAGGACATGGTCTCACTTACGAGCCAAGAATTGGCTTCCCCAGTGAGACATTTCATGTGGGTGCATACGGGGACACCCTCCGATCCGTATAGCGGAGCACCGGGCGAATCAGCTGGAACAGGAGGGAAGGCCTGTCCGGGAGTAAGCACCGCCAAAGCGCTTGTCGCTGCCGATCAGCCTCTTAGGGATATCAGTGTCTTGTGGTGAACTCACCCAAGGCCAGTAATGAGATCAACTCGAGTTTACGCAGCATTGTTCTTCGACTTCGACTTCAAGGCGGGTGAAAATGCAACCTTGGTGATTGTTTTCATGTTGTCTATGACAGCATATTGTATTCCCAATCTGGCGCCTCGAACAGTGAATTCGAGACCTTGCATCTGCTTGCATTCCCTTGTGTATAGCGCATTGAGATCCCCTGAATCAACCGTCTTGGTATTGAGCCTTTCAACATCCAACCCCTTGCTCTCCTAGAGAACAAAGGACGCCTGTCGAACACGAGTATGAGTTGCTTCCAGATGCCTGAAAGGCATCCAGTCACGATTGACAATTCCTGGGGCCATCGAGACCACAGCCTTATGAGTCAAGTCTCAAACCGTTGCCGTTCCCGCTTCGAGCCCTCGGGTAGATCAGTGACGATGAGTAGAGGTCAGACGCATTGATACATCGTTTCATTCTCGCTCGTATATCTAGCGCTACATCTTCGGCTGATCTATGATAAACACATGCTCGGGCGTTTTGACGAATAGTGGGAGTAATCCTACTCAGACTTGCCGATACTGCCAATGGCCGCAGCTCCCTCGTTGCCCCCGTTCCAGAAGCCTTTTCGGAGGGACTCTAGATCATACTTTCTCTTGCCCAGCTCTGCAATCTTCTTCGACTGACCAGCGTTAACATTGGCAGTCAATCGCTGAACTTCGGCTTCTTCAGGGCTACCTCGCCATAGGAGTCTTTCCGCAAGGCCTTCAATGATCCATCGAAGAATGATGAACCCGTGCGAGGCGGCCAGGGCGATAGCGGCGAGAGGGATCAGAGTCGGCAGAATAGTCTGAAATGTCGGAGAGAGATCGTACTGTGAGACAATCTGGTGAAGGTAGACGGAGCCGTGCTGAGGAAGGTCGGGATTGGGCGTTTGATGTCGGAGAGTAGTGCTGGGTCGGAAGAGGTAAATCAAGGTCGCGTTAGTCGCCGCGCCGATCCACGAAATGATGCTCTGGCAGTCAGGATCCACGTAATTGGCCACTATTTTTTCCACTCACCAAGGTCTGCAGCCAAGAGCCGATGGTCTCGACTCGATCGCCAATCGGTCTTCGAACATGCTTGCAGATTTTGAGTGCATCGGTCCGCAGCTCAATGTAATTGTTGATGAGTGCAAAAACTGGTGCAAGCGGCCAGACGATACTCCAAACAGTCACGTATCCAAATTGAGTGACCATCTCGGCGTAGTCAGCTGTTCGTTAGCGGTGTACCCATCTTCAAGGAAAGGGGCAGCTTACTGAAGAGGTTGTAGTCGGGTAACGCGAGTTCCCGTTCGACTTTTCGGAGGAACTGCTTCTCGATCTCAGGCTCCGTCTTTGGTGGGACCTTGTCACCCGGATTACCCTTGACAGCTCCCTTGATAGTAGTTTTGCCGGCTCTCCAATCGTCGACAAATCGCAGGACGAAAGGCAAGACATTCTCGGTGAGCGCACCGATTACCTGATTCGTCACCGTGTCTACATCCATCAGCGGGTAAAGATACAGGCTGCCGAGTGAACACCTACAGGCAAAGAGCTGTCCCTTCAGTCTGCCAGCCTTGATACTCTTCTGTTCGTGTCCAGTGGTCTTAGGCCCCAGACCAGCCTTCTCGGCCGTTTTGGCGAACTTGACTTTCTCGCCTTCAACACCCGAGTGAGTGAGGCGTCGCTGAATGTGGGCCATGATGAAGGGTCCGAATGGAACGTAGATGTAACTATACAGTAAGATTGAAGTCACGGCCGTACAAGATACTTACGCGGAGAGGAAGAGACCGAGGTATGCCACGATACCGTTCATGGCGCTGGGCTCAGCGTTCACGTTCTGCCGACAACATGTCTCTTACAAGGTCTTTGCTGTCAAGCTCTTCTCGGCTCCGATCGGCGTGGGGTGATCTTCCCACTTGACCAACATCTTGGCAAGAGTCTGGTACGCCCCCACTATCTGAGGTACTACCAGGACAAAGAGAGCTGTCGGAATTAAAGGCTAATGTTGTCAGCGAGACACAAAGGGACGGCCTAGGCTTATGACTCACGACGACCTTCTTTCCTACACCTTCATACGCCTGTGCGACGAATGCTTCCAAGACGAAAATGCCCATCAAAACACATCCGAGTCCGACCCCGCAAGCAACGATGACAGGCACTGAAGCCGCTACCTTGACGTCTCGCTTCAGGTCATTACCCGCTTGAATAGTATCGATAGTGCTGTCACCTCCTGGAGCTCGCTTGTCCAGACCGAGATTGGCGACGTATTCTGGTCGGAGTCGAGAGACTGCAACAGACTCGGAGCCTCTTGTACCCCATCTAACGGCGAGTTTACGTTCTTTGATACGCCATACAGCTACGAAGATGGTAGAGTATATGGAGAGGATCAGGGCGTAGAAGGGTGGATAAGAGTCAGCCGGAGTGAGAAAGTAGACCGCGATAGAGATGAGAGATAATGGGAGAAGTGATAATGTGTAGGTGGTCAAAAAGTCAAAGTAGAGGTGAACAGGCGGTGGTTGCTTCTAATCAGCTATGCCCCTTAAAGACAGTGTTCACTAACATGTTCACCCAATCCGGTCCCTTCTTTGCCCCCTAAACCCTTCAACAGCCCCACTCGCCAATCACCACCAAAAGTCCATTTCTCCATCCAATCTTTATCGGCTTCCTCGTCATGTAGAGCAATGATAGTTTTCACTCGGCTCCATTTACCTTCTCCAGGTGTGATGCCCAGACCATGCTGGAGGGTCGGGTAGACGAGGAGGTTGTATAGTAATCGAAGGTGAGTGCTGGGTGAGGGCGCAGGACCCTCATGTCGCGGCGGCAGATTATGTGTCTGGTCCAGGAGCCTGAACGATCAGCTCAAACCAACGAGAATGCAATTAGCTGACTTTTCAATTTCCACCAACTCGTCAATCTTCTCTTGACCTGCACCGATGAATATCCATATTTCCTCTTTACCCTTCTTTCCTGGTGGTACCCTCGTAGCGATTCTCAAGCCACCTACCCCTTCCAGTGCTCTCAACAGCTCTTCGTACCCTTCTCTGATCTCTCTCTGCTCGGCTACCCTATCTTTACCCTTGAGAGCGATAGAGAAAGGGATGACCAGGTCGACATGGTAAGGGTTGGACAGGTGGACCGTGTCCAGAGCGGTGGAAGATTCCCGAGGTGGAATAGGTGGCCCTGGAGCTGTAGACGCTACTACTTCGACAGCGGGAGGCTGGGTTGACATTGATCTGGTAACCCGTTGAGGTGTCGAAGAGGACATGGATGTGAGTTTTGGAGGGAAGGGGACTTGGTGATGCGAGGTGAATCCACCAACCCCCAGTGACGCAATGAGTTACCCCACACTTTACCCCGCACTCGCTCCCTCCCAGCCACAATTTGATCCCGCTCCCTTCCCCCGCTCCCTCACCCAAACGAAACTGTTGCAACTCTTGGTTCTTCTCTTTCATCGCACATTTCTTTTGCCGGACTGGGCCTTTACTCATACAACCTACGGGATCACAGTCTCTTTCCGTGTGCGGAGAGGAATATACTTTTTCAAATTATACGCCTGGTTTCGCTAGCTGCTCTCTGCCCTTGTCTATACGACTTGGAAAAGATATACGGAGAGTGCTTGATAGTAGCCTCGCGACATCCTCGACTTTGTGGGTGTTTATCTTCAAATGATTGATGCAACAACATGGAGTGATAGATAGTAGTGATGTCCAGATTGCTTGTGTACTGACGTTGATGCACGACTGATCACATCACGTACGTGGGCATATCAAGGACATGGTGTTCTAACATCTAGAATGGCTGCCTGAATCTGCCCCAGTCGATACCTTCTTCTTCACTCTGATCATCTAGTCAATCAGAATCCTCCTCATCCTCATCTTCATCCTCGTCGCTCTCGCTATCCATATCTTCCAGGACATCAACATACACCTTTCCCTTGGCATAAGTATCCTTCCATGCCTTTTTCTCCTTGTCATCTTGTATCCCCTCCCCTTGAGCCGAAGACAGCTCTCTCCATTCCAACAAGTCTTCCTCGACAATCACATCGCTTTCGTATAGCCCCCTGAGGACTATTCCGAAATACGGCGCGGCTTCTTGATGTTTTACACAGTATTGCTGTACGTCGAGGGGGATGTTGGTCGTATCTGAGGCGTGACTCGTCACCAACTCTCCCCACCTCGTCCAAATCTTCGTGACGGAGGCCAGGATTGCCGCGGGGTTGGATGAAATGTCCGTCTGAGACATGAGGAAATTGGTACACTCTTCTCGAGCAGCGTCAATGCCTGCATTATACCCCATGACCAGGGTACGCAGTTCCAATCGGGCATTCTCGACCGAATGTTCCTCTTCGAATGCTCGAGCGAGAGAAGCTGCAGCTTCCTTGTGGAACATTGGGTCGACTACATCCAGGGCGAGAGATGGGATATCGGGTAAAGAGTCGTCGCTTGCGAGGGAAGATGGAGAGCCAGTGTCTGAAGACGCGGCGGAAAGGGTGGAACACGTATCGTCATCGTCACTGAAGTCGTCAAGGGATCGTCCGAGTTGCAACAGTCGTTTATTCTTGGGATGCTCGAACGGTTCAAGGTCATCATCATCATCGTCAGAGTCTTCTTCGACTTCTGCCTCTTCCATGGGCCAGAGATACCCGATAGACTCTTCGCCCAGAACTTCGAGTCGTCGAGCTGAAATCAGTACAGAGATCCAAATCAGAGATCTTCAGCTCACTCTTCTCTTCTTCGCTTTCAATCTCATCCTCCTCATCATAGTATTCAGGCAAGAACCTCTCTCGCCCAACTCGGTGAAAGTCTGGAATGTTGACTCCCTTTCCGAGCTTGACCCCATCACCGAGCAAGACTCCCCGTCCAATCTTGACATTGTCGGCGATCTCAACGTTTCGTCCTATCATACAGTTGTCGAGAATGCAATTGGCGCCTATCCTTACGTCGTCAAAGATGTGCGACTCGACGACCACAGTGTTGGGACCTAATGAGCAGTCGGCTCCGATTGTTGAGCGGTCCACCTTGGTTCCTTGGGCCAAAGCCGTCCTCGGTCCGATCAGGAGAGGTCCATCCAGTGTCGTTGTCCTGTCTATCAGCTAACGTGGAGCCCCAGGTAAGGGGTTGACCGACCTCGACAGGACCACATTGTCCCTCGCAACATAAATATTTCCCCTTCTCAACTCATACTGCACTCCTCCCGGCTCATTCAGATCAGGAACCAGAGGAAACGTCCACCTCCTCAAAACATCCCTCGTAATCTCACCGAATGTCCTCGTATCTCTCACTCGTTCGATATATTTTCCTCCATCGCCACACCTCGAATCACCTTTGTTCGGATCATCCACCTCGTCCCCCGCCACATGCACCGCAATCTTTTTGCCCAGCAATTCACTAGTCAGAACCCCATTGAGGAAATGCCGCCTGAGATCATGATAATCAAAATTCTCCGTACATAAAGCCGGCACGTCTGCCTCGCAAATATCCACACCGAGATCTCGGTATCCTCCTCTGGGGTCTTCGCTCGCTGGATGGCTTCCTGACCATACTTCGAATTCGGTCATATTTGCCGGATAAGGGTCTTTGAAGAAATGGGCAGGGAATGCAATTCGTTTGGGTCGAGGAGCCAGAGGCATCTGGACGTAGTGAAGGAGTCGTGAAGAGGCAGGATGAGTGAGCATGATGGCTGATTCCGGGTGAGGTCTACGAGTCAGCTCGGTACCGATTGACGGCTGCTGCAAACTGACCGTCCACCTCGACCGACTCCCATGGTCATGATGAAGTTTTTGTCTGTTTCTCTGCGCGCTTTGTGCGCATCGACCATTTTAGAGATGTCGTAATTTGCTACGATGGGTGAATGGACCAGAATGAACGGGTTTTCAGCATTCAGCACCTGGGTGTCAGCTGCCCGATGCATTCCCAGAATACGCTAGCTCACATTCATCGCGTCCAACTCTCGAAGAGCATCTCCCGCAGTTCTAGCAGTAGTCGAGGACAAACACTGTATGTCCAGTGTATTCCTATAAGGCGTTGTCCTATCCATCAGACAAATCATCCCTTTGCCCACGACTTACGCGACATAATCTCTGATCTTATCCGCGTGCACCCCGCAGAACACGAACACCTGCTTGACTTTACTTATAGACAAGCACTCCAGTGTCCAAGCGAGAAGAGGTGCAGAGCATAAGGGTAACAGGACCCGAGGTTGGTCTGAACACAATACTTCGAATCGACGGTTGTACGAATCTGCAAGAATGACAGCTTGTAATGGGACCTCATCGACTGCAGCTTCGGCTCTCTGTATAAGAGAAAGAAAGTCAGCTAAGCCTGTAGGTGACATGTTGATGATAGGATGTGTGAGGGGTGGTGAGTCGGATTGAAGAAGGAACGAACCGATTTGGTCTCTTGACGCTGAACTTGAGGTTTCTTGGGCGGCATTTTCCCTACTCGACTCGAGTACTACTGGTAGATATCCGAATCTCCGAAATCACTGTTCTGCGAGCAGCGTGTAGATGGCTAGACGAGAGGTGGTTGAAATTACAACCCCTCAAGAAAGCTCGACGGCCGACTCAACTTGCAACCCAAATCACGTGACTTCTTCCCCTTAACGGGATCAAATCCCCCTTCTCCCTCGCTCCCCTGTCGTTCAGCCTATCCCCTGACGCCCTTTACCCATACTCAACCATTGCCATTCCCACCTAGTCCACCATGCCAGTCCCGTGGGAGGTCAGCTAGCGTATCTGTAAATCTCGTGGAAGCTGACATTCAGGCTCTCATTCCGTTCGGTCTGCTATCGGCTTGTTTCTTTGGAGCGGGAACTTTGATCAATACCGTTAAATATGCTCAAAACGAGTGGAAGGTGTGTACTGGCTCTTCTCATTATCAGCTCAAGGGCGCCCTGGTCTTGATACGGAGGATATACACTCTGCGAAAGGAGGAGAACTCGGTTATCGCTTAGATGTTGTGCAGGCGAGAAGAATCACAGGAGAAAGCCGTTCCTGCGCAAATCGCAAGCGTTCTTAGCTTGCGCACTGTGAGCAGGCAGGGGGGTCTCGGGAGTCCAAATAGCACCTCATTCTCAACTCTACCACACGCTGCGGACACATGGGGGACGTTGCGAGTGCAGCGACATCTGGAGACGCTTCATGGTCTTTCTCCTTCACCTGCTCCTATTATAATTTAGGGAAGCAGCGCTGACTCCTAGCCACCAAGATACCGTATAGATACATGGGACGACATGATGATGGAACGGGATCGACGATTAACAGGATCTCGCCGTGGTCAACAGGTGCGTCAACGGATTCGACCCATTATGCCATTGTCGAAGTTTATCGCTGATGTTCTAGACGGACCCTATCGCACCGAAAGAGTTTGCTACGAACAGTGTGTGGGAGACCGAGGCGGCGCAATAAGCCTGTAGAATGACGGAGAGCATGTATACGTATCAGACAACCGATCGCCGGGCCATCTGAGCGCCCTCTGAGGTACTACCTTGGATGAGTTTTGGAATTCTCTTCGGCCGTTATCTACTCGATGACTTTCGTCCATTTGGCTGCGACAGCCCAAAGATCGAGTATCAGTCGACGCGCTGCATTGTTACTGCACTATAGGCCCTGGATCACAGTCATTCTATTCTAATACAGGCCCAGCGGAGTAGATCACATATCACTCCATAACGGATTGACAGCTTCTACAATTCCTACTTCTTCGGTGGTGGGGCAGGAATCAAGCTCCACCAAACGACCTGTATCAACCTGAATCCGCACAATACTCCCAGTGAACCTGCCACCCCGGCACTAGTCCCGCTTACAGCTCTAGCTACAAAGGCCCCAAGGAAAACCATAAGGACACCTGATACCCTTACATCTCGAGAAGCAGCAGGTCGCATGGCGGTCAAAAAGGGGTCGTTGAAGATCTCCACCCACTGGTCGTCAGACTTGAAGCGCAAGCGTAATGACATCACATACCGTTGTGGTGAGGACGATGGTGGTGTTTAGCGGGCTACCGACTCGCTTTGGATCAATTCACCATTCCAGAAAGAGATCAAGCACGCACCTTTCCAATGATCCCTTGCAAACCTAGACTCGCAGATAGGAAAGCCAATGTAACGAAACCCAACGGTGTAGTCCAGTTGGGATATTCCCTATCACTACCCATGAGTCCCGACTCAAAAGCGACTTGGGGAAGACTCACAAAGCGAGACCCGTCTCTCCTGAGAAATGCTGCGTAAGAGCAGCAGCCATAGCCAACAACACCTGGGTGAACGAGGCAATGACGAGCCATTTCCTCTTTTTAGCTCCTATCCAATCTCCTATCCTGCCCAAAGAAGTCCCCAATAGAAACGTCAAGAGAGAACAGAGGGCTTGTTGATCTGGTCGCAGGAAGCCGTACGTCCTATAGGGTACAGGATTGAAAGATCTTGCTGCGGCTAGACCGAGTTGTGCTACATTTCCAGTTTGAAACCCGCACCATATGTAACATGCCTGACAGTCAACACACCACTCCACCGATCCAGTGTCATGCATAAGAAGGAGGAGGTGAAGAGAACTCACGCTGAAAGAGTGAGAGGAGGTATATCCAGTGAGAAAACAAGCGTAGATGGAGATCAAGTCGGCCTTTTTGGAATCTATATCGGTATCGAGATAAGAACCAATCCGACTCAAAGTCGAACGACCAGAAGATGATTCGCCATCTTTCGTGCTCAGTCCAGCTTCTCGATCGCCTTGTTGGGTCGAAGAGGAGGAAGGGGAGGATTGAGGCAGTACAGTGGTCGGTTCGGACATCTTGTGAGTGGGTTGAGTGCAGAGTGAAGTCTGTCTTCAGTGGTGGTCCATTGATATATATTTTGACCCAGTCGGTTTGCATTCAATTATTGGGGGTGGCGCAAAAGGAATCGCGTGATCGCCAAGACCAAGACGAACTCCACGGATTCACGGCCTCTCGAGAGTAACATGCACATCTTGCCCAACCCACAGATTGCAGAGTGCGATCTGGATAGCCTATTGCATGCATCGCAGCGATCGATGCCGATCTGGTACTGAGCATGCTGAGCTGCGAAGTATTTGACTGGTCTGACTCGGCTGTCGGATATCACCGACACCTCTCAGCCGAACCGTACTCGCTCCAGCCTGAGTCTTCCTTTTGTTTCTGGAGATCTTCGCAGCTCTCCGAATCCAAGATAGGGCGGATTATTCGAGGAGGCTCGGCAGATCTCTCCGAAGGTCTTGGGAAATGCAGGGCGACCATGACATCGAAATCAGGCGCGTCAAGGGGAAATTGCAAGTTGCTCTTTTGTTTGGTGAAACCTCTTTCAACGCCTTTCAACGCTACGCTAGGACGGCCTTGACCGTCACTCGTCTGGTCCTGGACTCACTCGATCCGACACCCTTTTTATGCCAGGATCTATCTGAAACGAAAGGTTGATCGCTTGGTCGATGAGAAAGGGTCAGCGGGATCCCGCAGAGCGGTTCAGCGTGGTGTGTTGGTGCCTGCATCACGATCAAAGGTACTGAAAGCCATGTATACATCGGTCGACTATTTTCTTTGCATCTCTCTTCTTGATCTCCATCTCTGACCTATTCTGTTGACCATGTCGTGGGACACCTCCCATACCGCCGACATATCCTCCACAAGACCCAATTCCTCCCAACAACCTTTGACCAACTCGAATGCTCAACCGCTCGGGTACAGAGGTGGAGGGATGGCTTATCTGAGACAACAAGAAGAAGAGAGACGTCTCGCAAAAGAAGCCAGGAAGTTCGCTTACTCGATCACCGCTCCTACCAACGAAGCTCAACCTCAAGCTCCGAAAAAGATCGAGGTACGACGACTCGCGGACGGTTTCCCGAAAGTTGATATTTTGGATGACGATACTTCGGATGATGTGTTGCCGCTATCTACAGCGTGGCCATTTGGCAAAGCGCGAGCAGCGTTGCAAGGCTGGGTAGATGGCACTGCCAAGAGTAAGATGGGGATCAGGTCTATCAAGGATGCCGAGGAGATTTTGAGCATACTCAACGGTGCCAACAAGAACAATGGCTGGGTAAATCAACTCGAGCTTGGTAAGTGATACTGACATCTCTAGAGCCTCTACCAGCGGCAGATGGTCGTCAAGCTCTCTACGGAGGTATGTGCAAGAACCTCGCACATTAGCTTTGGCTGACGAGATGCAGGGCCAGATGCCAATTCGAATCAAGGAGATTTTCCGTTGGGCATCCATGACCAATCCTCCCAAGTCAACGAATCGAATGGCCTTTCAGAACTGCTGGCTCAGCCTTATAGGTGTTAGTGAATTTAGAAAAGGGTAGCTTAGGTCAAGCTGAAGTCCAGTTCTTGACTTGCCAGGCGGTGCTCTCCGGCCCGGCTGACGAGATTTTGTGAGTACATTCCATCTGTAAATACTGTTCGTACTGTACGCTGACATGCAACAGGGCTCTCCACAAGATCATGGATGAGAATCTCACGAGGATCCTCGAGGTCATCAACAAGAATGTGCAATGGTGTCTTCTCGGCAAGACCTTCAGAGACAAGACTGCCGGACCAATCGAGGTCGTCACAGGTTTGCAAGTGTTTTGGCCCATCGCTAGGCTCCTTCAAGAGTCAGTCTCGACTCCAATGCTGGCTGACGTCAGGTACATTTTCCGTTTCCGCGAATCGAGCAAGGTCATACCAGCAGCTGCTATCATACGCTTGCTGAAGAACTTTGAAATGTGGGCAGAGGGCGTCCCAAGCGGAGCGTTCGTTGACGCTCTCTCGCATCGACAAGCAGATGAGAGAGACTTCGTGATCTCCAAGACAAGGCAGAAGATTGATGCCCTATCTGCTGCTGTCACAGGGCTGATCGATCAGACAGTGCCTGTGGAAGAGGACAACGCAGAGGACGAGGTGCTTGTTGACTAAGTGGAAGACGTCGTCGCTGAAGACAGCGAGCCAAGATCCGAAGCCACGGCCGCAAATACCCCACCGGGATCAGTCACTGATTCCGGTACGCGCGTTGGCGATAGTCAAGAAGACTACGGCCAAGGTGACAGATCAAACAAGACCGAGCCGGCTCCTTCGGTAGATGCGGATATCCAGGACAATGGCGGGTGGGGCAGCACCGAGACGTATAACCCATGGCCCGCTTCGGCGCAAGGTCAGCCGGTTGATGCGGACTCTTGGGGTGGTCAATGGACCACTCCATCTTCTACAGTCATGTCGCGACAAGACTCGGGCTGGGGCAGTCTGAATCAAAACGGGTGCGGAGGAGCGTCTCATCGTGAAGGGGAAGACATGCCATCTCATTCCATCTCGGAGTGGTGGAATAGGTAAGATACCTGTGAAAACAAGTTTGACATTGCAGAAAATATGTAGGACCAGGATCTCATCGAAGGCTAGGTCCAAGACATGATAACGGTATTTGATCCTTGCACCTGATGAGTGTCAAGCTCATGCTAGACTTTGACAATTTCCACAAGATATCAGTCCCTCCTACTGCTGCGGAGCTCAGGTCGGATGTCCGCCCATTCCTTCCCGCCTCTTTCATAGACGCCAAGAATCCATTCGATTCTGATCCAAGTCATAGACTGTGAGCTCATTTCTGGTTCTATAATCAGTATCGCTAAATCGCAGACTTGACGCGCAATTCCGTTTATTGCGGGAAGACGGCTTCAGATCCCTTCGACAAGCTGTTCAAGGCGCCATAAAAGACCTGCAGACAGATGACAATGACTGGGGCGGGAATGCCGGTATGTCTCCCGGACTTCTGAGTGTCCGCTGAGAACTAGTGCTCGAACTTATCAAAGAAGGAGGTGGAGGCTACAGACCATCAGTCCTCAATGGCGAAGCCGAGTAAGTCCCGTGATATCAGTCATCTGGCGTCAAATTGACTTCGTAGCGAGGTTTTGTTGATCTCCAACGTCGCATACAGAGGGCTTGATCTGAACAAAGACTTTGGTTTGGTCGTCACGGTCCAAGTTGAAGCACCTCCCGGAGCTGCTCGGAGCTCAAACAGCACAATACGAAGAGAGTTCTTCGAGAGCAATTCTCGTCTGCCATACGGCGGATTGGCAGCCGTAATTACCAAAAAAGGTGACGGGATCGTCGAAGTTGATTTGGCCATTGTTACTACGTGTGCGTCCTACCCTCTACGAGGGGATGGCTGACCCCACAGATTCCGACAAGATTGGTTTTATCGATCGTCAGGATCGACCTGATCGACCTCTGTTGGAGTTTGGTCTTTCATTTCTTGATCCCAACAGGGGTATTCAGATGGCCCAGCAAGTCACTCCTAGATCAGATACGGCTGTGACCCGGTTGATTATCGAATGTCCAGTGATGTACGAGTCCATCCGGCCATTCCTCGAAAGTCTCAAAGGGACCGACCCTCACCGATTGCCCATGTCGCGGTACCTCATCACAGAGCAGCAACAGAATGAAGTGGCACTACCGGGATACTCGGTCAAACCGGGATTCAAGTGGGATCTCAGCTCCCTCTTATCGGAAAAGGCACAGACCGGGGAGGTCGGAATGGCTCCAATGTCCGCGAGCTCCGTCAGTGCAGCGCGGACCACTCTAAAGCAGCACGGCAAGCTCGACCCGAGGTAAGTCGCTAACACCACTCCCACTGACCCACAGTCAAGTCGATGCGGTAATCGATTGTCTAACACGAGAACTCTCTTTGATTCAAGGTCCACCTGGAACAGGAAAGGTGAGGGTTCAGTATTGACCTGTAGAGACGAGGTTGATCGGATAGACGTTCACAGGAGTCGAGCTTCTAAGGCTACTCGTGACCAACAATGTTGGGTCAGTTCTCAACGGGATCAACAAGCACATGAACTGATCAAGCAGTCCAATCTTGTTGATGGCACATACAAACCATGCCCTTGACCACATTATGCGCTCTGTGCATGAGAATGGCGTGACAAAGAGCATGATCCGAATGGGGTCCGGGACAAAGGACGAGATTATCGCTCGGTACCTCCTCAAAGATCTGGAAAAAGCACGACGAGCCGGCAGCAGGCTACGAAGAGAACTCAAACATCTCGAAGCAGTACGTGTCTTACGTTGAGCACTCGTTTCTCACTATCAGGCCATGCAGAACACATCAGCCGAAGTCACAGCGCTTTGGCCGACGGATGAGCAAGTTGTCGACTATCTAGTGCGGTACTTTCCCAAAATCGCTCGGGAGCTGCATGCTCCGAAACAGTATGTGAAAGCGATCTACGCAAATCAGATCAGAGCAGCGCGAGAAGGGTGGACCACCAAAGGTCGAGAGCCGGTCAGATCCTTGTGGACATTCTGGATCCGATCTCACGACTTGGAACATATCTCCTACCTGACGAACGCTGCGACATCCATCTCCCAACGTGACTCTGCTGGTGTAAAAGAGGAACAGACCGGCAATGATATTGACGTCGCAGTCAACATGTTCGACGCCTTGAAGATCGATGACACGGACGAAGGCTTCGTCACGGTCGAAGATCCGGTGAAGGATCAAGGAGCCTTCGACTTCATGTTTGCCGAGCCATCGTTCGACCCTTTGCCACGACGAGGCAGAGAAGGAACATCGGACACATCTGTAATTCAAAAACACCTCGAGGATAAGCCGGGTGTGAAGGACGTACCAGTTGGCGAGTCTGATGCGCTGGCCACCAAGGAATCTTTCATTCGTTTCTTCATGTTGGATGCGCTTCCGCCAGTGCCGACTTCCTCAAGAAATGTTGCGGATCTCTTAGCGGATGGTCGAATATGGTCGTTCTCAAAGACATAAAGAAGTCTGTTGGGAGAACACATTGCTCTACAAGCTAAGAAGGAGATCGAAAATTTCGGACTGGCCCCACTTGCCAACTTGTTGACCGAATACGATGCCCTCCGAAAGCAATACGAGAGGATGCGCCAAGAGGTGTGTTCAATTTCGATCGTGTCGAACTCTGGCTAACGGCAGAACTTGGTAGGTCTGCTCAGGGGAGTGAAGATCTTGGGAGGTACGACTGCAGGAGCGGCGAAACTGCCTGAAGTCCTCAAAGGGTTCTCGCCTCGAGTCCTGGTGGTCGAAGAAGGAGGTCAAGTACTGGAATCCCACGTTATTGCTGCTCTCTACCCGACCATCCAGCATGTGATCATCCTCGGTGACCCGCTCCAGCTCCGACCCGTAATCAATCAATATGGTCAGTCTATGTGTTAAACTCACAATGTACTGCGCTGATGACCAGATCTATCGACGAATAGTCGAGTCGGCAAAGAGCTATACAGATTCGACGTCAGCTTGATGGAGCGATTGTCACAGTCTGGCTTCCCCATGAGTCAGCTTCAGGTGCAGCGGAGAATGAGACCGGAGGTATCCATGCTGATCAGGTATGTCAATCGCTCAGTGAATGATTTAGAGCTCATGACCGAGAAACACGCTTTACCCCGATCTAAAGGATCACGAGCGGGTCAAGCAGTATCCAGATGTAGCGGGAATGGCCAAGAATGTTTTCTTCCTGTGAGCGATCTTGTCCATGTTCATGAAATGCTGATTGCAGCGACCATAGATATCCAGAGTCTTTCGGGTCTGAAGAGGAGCGAACTACCAAACACAACACCTTTGAGGTCAATTCTAAAATTGATCTACATGAGTGAGTCTGCTGACTGAAATGTAGGTGGAAATGGCTTGTGAACTTGCGATTCACTTTCTGAAGCAAGGGGTATATACCGAGCCCGGAGACGTGGTCATTCTGGTGAGAGAAAAGTTCTGCCTCAAATGAGACAAATGCTGATGCTCAGTGCGCGTACGCAGGGTGCGTTGCGGGCTCTGCTCAGCTCGTATATACTGACTTTCTCAGACAACTTCACAAGATTCAACAAGCACTGCGAGGTCGAGTGATGCTTCTGACCGATGAGCGGGATGCTCAAGCTTTGTACGGACTCGGCGGGAAGGTTGAAGATGCCTCTAGCGCCAAAGCCGTAGAGATCGGCCAACAGGTCGGTAACCTTTGTGATTTTGGGACCAGAGGTGAGGTACTGATCGAAGGTGTCTTTGCGAACTATCGATAACTTTCAAGGGGAAGAAGCGAAAATGTAAGCGAAAGGCTGCTATCAGAGTGAGGAGGAGGCTGATCTCAGCGTGATTGTCTCGCTTGTGCGAAATGAGGGCGATCCACACAGACCTGAAGGGGACGGATCGATCGGATTCCTTAGGGTAAGCTGATTTCCATGCAGAGAGACTGTTGTTGACTACAGACTAACAATCGTGTCAATGTGGCATTGTCGAGAGCTCAACATGGAATGTTCATCTTTGGCAATGCGCCGCAACTCGCAAAGAGGAGCGAGATGTGGAAGGGGATCGTCAGTGACCTCGAGTCTGCCGACAGCTTGGGAGACGCCTTACCGCTGGTGTGCTCGAGACATCCGGAAACACTAGGCTTCGTCAGGACCGCTGAAGACTTGCGTGAACTCTCGCCTGATGGTGAGTGAGCAGTCTTATCCTGAGTCCAAAGCTGACAATAGGCGGCTGTCAATTGCATTGGTCAGTTCTTAGTCCGATGATCGATTTCTGTGCTGACATATAGCGAGACGACATTGACTTGTGGTCACGCTTGTCCCCTCAAGGTCTGTTTTGGCTCCCTTTCTTTGTTATAGCTGAAAGGCAGTGTCATCCAGATGATCAAGAACACAATCGGGTGCAATGTGGTCAGGATTGCGAAAGGGTTCTGCCATGTCAGCACCCCTGTCTCAAAATCTGCAGCGAAGACTGCGGACAATGTCAAGTCCCTATGGAAGGTGTCGAATTGTCTTGCGGCCATCTGGCGGATGTCTATTGGTCAGTCGCACGCCCGACACTTGGTATTTATACTGTAAGCTCACAGTCAGCTGGCAGTTGCAGAATCTGCATCAGGTCGTATGCACAGAATTGGTGCCAAAGACCTTTTCTCCCTGCGGTCATGTCGCACAAGTGCAATGCGTGAGCCACATGATCCGATCCATACATTGTCTGGCTGACGGTCAGTCTCGCAGAATACTAGACGACAGATGCCCCGCAGCTTGCGGCGTAGTTCTCGAATGCTGTGGTCAGCCTTGTCCATCACAGTGTACCGCTTGTCATGATGCAATACTGCGGCACTTTGTGAGCGACGACACGATCTCGGCGCTTCAGTTGGAGACAGTGATCGAGAGGACGATCCATGTGCCCCATCCTTGCCTGGAAATCCACTCTGCATGCGGTCATGCATGCGGTGGGGATTGTACCCCGGATCACCAGCATCCGGATTGTTTAGCGAGGTGCGAGACGGAATGTTCGCATCGGAAATGCGACAAGGCTTGCTCTGCACCCTGCTCCCCCTGTACGTCTCTTTCACCACGTACTTCCGTACTCACTCAGTATGTAAAGCTGACAATCAGGTGAGAAGCCTTGCGATTGGTCTTGTGAGCATCAGAAATGCTCAATGCCGTGCGACATGGTTTATGTCTTCTGTACTTGACGCAAGAGTATCCAGCTGACTATCTAGCCATGCGATCGACTGCCTTGCGATCTACCTTGTGAGATGAAACTTCGATGCGGGCATCCATGTACCTCAGGTGAGTCAACTTCAGAGTCGTCAAGAATGAAGCTGACGAACAGTCTGCGGCGAGCCATGTCGAGATCAAGTCTGCTTGATATGTGCCACGTCAGCTGAGAGAGGCGCAGTCGTTGATGAACACGGCTCTACATTGGCCGAGTACATCTCACGGGCCGTAGATATTCCCGACGAAGCTCAGGCGAGGGTAATTGCCCTTCGATGTGGCCATTTCTTCACGGTCGACCATCTCGACAAGCAATTCGGCCTGGAGACGGTCTACCAGAGATCAGAGGGCGTGTGGACGGGCCTCGCCTCGCCATGTTCGCCAGTGGTCATGCCTCAATG
Source organism: Papiliotrema nemorosa (assembly GCA_032158125.1). Lineage (NCBI taxonomy): Eukaryota > Fungi > Basidiomycota > Tremellomycetes > Tremellales > Rhynchogastremaceae > Papiliotrema > Papiliotrema nemorosa. The sequence goes on along the minus strand of JASKOT010000006.1, from coordinate 284,068 downwards.
CCCGACATGTGCGACGAGTATCTCGTCGCCTCGATACCGCCGTCTCGCCAAACGAGCCATGATCGACCTACAGTCCAGACACGCTATAGCGGCTCTCGCATCACGAAACACCTCGATTGCGCTTCCCACGGTAGAAACGGTGCAAGAGCGTATCGCACCCCTGCAGCCCTGGCGGATCAACACGATGCCAAATCTCAATCGAATCAACATGCTATTCAGACGGCGGGAAGGCAATCGCGGGTTGGCAGATGTGAGCCTGTTCACTGATCTATCGGGCGTTTTTGCCATCAGCGGTCCTATCCTTCCGATTTGGTCCATCTTTACCAAGGACATCACCCAGCCATTGATCAAGCTTGAAAGTGCAATCGGCCGACGGGCTTCCATCTTCGACGAGCTCAACAAGCACTTTAATCGGATATGCCAAGAACAATTGGACGATATCAGCGCTGTGAAGGGCATGTCAACTGAGGAACGATCGCATCATGCCCGACAGTACGCTTCGACCAAGCTATGTGGTCCGCCAATCTCTTTTCTTTCACCTCGAATGGAGGCTGTCCTTCAGTCTGTCAAGCTGCGATTAGCCCTTGTCCATCTAGCAAGGACGTTCGCCCATTGTCTACGAGATTCAGAGTATGTAATGGGCGGGACAAGATCCGAGACAAAGCTCAATGGGGAAATCAACCATACCATGGCTAGGCGATTTGGCATTTTGTCGTGGACCCTACTCCGGTCTTGCGTAATCGACCTGGACCGCACGATCCAGGAGTCTACCGCCTCAATGTCATCTGAGGCGGATATGTCTTGCGAAGACATGCAATCGAAGCTCGTACAGGTCAAATTGGAGGCTGCGAGATGCTTGGTGCAGTTTGAACTCACCCTGGAAGAACAAAGCAACCGTGTGAGGGAGCTGGGCGGCCAGAACAGAGGGACATGGGGACAAGCTAGTACCATGGCGTCTTTAGAGAAAACCGCCGCTGTGGAGAGGTGGACTGAGGCGATAGGAGCAGTTCATGCGGAGAAGACGATTCAGGAAGAAGTTGAAATGCTGCAAGGGGGAGTGGCAGGGGTATTTGATCTTTGGGAAGAGATGGTTTTGGATCTAAGCAGGGGAGTAACTATAAATTGCCTTGGCCTGACTGGCTGCGATCTTCCGAGCGGGGGTGGAACTTTGATTCGTGGACATCGAGTATGTTGAGCCTACAATAGAGCAGATACTACTTGTACTTGTTTGCATATCACGCCGATTATACTACCATGGAACATGACAATCTACGTCTTTTCTTCTCCCTCTTTATCCTTTGGCGATCCCGGTGGCCTATTGGAGAAGCTCGACCTTGACTTCCGATCCGGAAGATCGCTCATAGTACCAGATACCTTGGGTGGTATTACAGTTTGACTTTGTCGTCTGATCAAGAGGTTTCAGGATCCCATCTTGAGGTCGACCCAGCGAATGAGAGTAGTACCATACTTCCGACAAGACGTTTCTAGCCGGACCCGAACATCCGAGCTGTGCGTCAGTCCACTCGCACCGCCTATTTCACGGCCAGCGCGGCGGAATGCCAACGCAGCAGAATCGGCAGGAAGAGGCATGGCGTGAAGATAGGTGGGCACTTACATAGGGGATAGCGCCGGACGAGTTTGTCAATACACCCTGAAGAGTGTTCAGAGGGTAAGTGGTACTGTTGGAAGGGACGATACCCGATTGGTTCAACCATTCAAAAGTGGGATATTGCAATTGAGTCTTGACTACCGATTCGAGGTATTCCACGATTGAAGCTTCGGTAGAGTTGAGGTAGAGTTGAGAGTAACAGTCCGGTTTGCCGTTGGCACCTGTATCAAAGGTCGAAAAGCAGGTCTGGGCGTTGGCTCCTTCCTTCGCGGATTGGACTGGACTCAGGCAGGACATGACTTACAGCATGTTTGGAGAATTCTACGAATCAGCGATTATTCATACGGACCTAAGGGGCAAGGTGACTCACCATGTTGCCATAGAACCCAATCTGGCGTTCCCTGCCCATCAGTCTCACTCACTCTCTCCCCCTCCGCATCCTACATCTACGCCCGACCACTCGTAGATTCGCCCAAGAGGTAGTTGTGCGTGAATGAGACACCCACTTGAGCTTTCCAGAACTTGTTCATGAAACCCAACAAGTCCAATTTGCCGAGTCGACTCAACAATGGGCCAAAGGCATCTCCACCTTGCCATTTGGGTACAATCTGTCCGTCCGGTTTACCTGTGGTAGTGTTGGGAGAAGGGTATGGATCGTATTGTCTCGTCAGGTCACAATACTGGCCTGGGATATCAGCAATCTCATCGCTCCGGCGGTAGCGTGCGGTATCATGCGGGAACATGGGGTTTAAAGGTGGAGTCATCCAGTCAGATAAGGGCGAGGACTGACCATACGTCCCGTCACATCTATCAGGCCAGAGACCGTGGATCGTCCAACTACCTTCAGGGAGCATCGACCCATTCTTCTCAGTCCCAGTGTACTACCATCAACCTTTCTGTGAAGAACTTGAATTGGGGGGAAAAAAGCTCACCGTATCCCAAAACTACCTCGTCAGCGACGTCACACTTGACAAGCAGGCAGGCTCACCTGAGTAACAAGTACAAGCCCCTCTGTGGGCACACAACATGTATCCACGATTGCAGTTGTGTTCTCACATGAGTAGATGGGTTTTCGGATCGCACAAGTGTGGTTGTCCGATGACCAGGCTTGAGCTTGCAGGGCCAAAATCGGCAGAACCGCAAGGAGCGAAAGCATATCGTCAAGACGGTCTGGTCAGTAGAAGAGGTGGGGATATGGGTGATCTGATAGAGGGTTCATACTCTGCTTATATCCACTCATGTCCTTTCCAACGTGCGCGTGTACCCTACCATATGACTTTAGCGTCGTTCAAGGTTAAGAGTAGGTGGCCGTAATCTTCGGGATTGATTATACGGCAGACCTCATGGGTTGTCGGGAATCGATAAGCACGTTTCTGTCATAGCCATCCCAGGCCATCCCAGGAATATCCTCCCGGGGATCAGGAAGCCTTGGCATCTTTCAGATTGGGGACAAACGTTTAGCTCAGGAGGACCGTAGATCGACCAACGTGCAACCACCGACACCGTCATCTAATCTTGCAGAAATTGCAAATCCCCTTTACTCCCCCTTTCCCCGGCTGTTCATGTGCTCTCGTCAAGATGCGTATGTCAATCGTAACACCATCTACAAATCTTTACACCGCGATATTGTACCTAGAACCCACCCGCGAGCAACTTTGCTGCCTGCCTTTCATCCAGTCTCCTTGCACCAGCCCTTCCTACCGTCTGCGCCCGCCCAGCTTGTCCAGGATAAGCCTGTCCACCATGGTGACCTGGCAACACCATACTCTGCGCCATCATCCCTCCTTGAGCTGGATAGCCCGGCGGTACCTGTCCGCTTGGTAAAACTCTCCCTCCATGTGGTCCTTGAGGGTAGCCTCCCCCACCGTGATACATCGGCGCAGAGGAATTTGGGTGATTTGGATGTCCTTGCATAGACGCTCCACCGAGCGGATCCTGTCGCATCCCGGGAGGATCTGCTGAATTTGGCCGTTGGATTGGACCCTGACTTGGGGGAGGCAAAAACATCGACTTGCTTCCATCCATGGAAGGAGGTGCTCGAGGTGGAGAAGTGTAGCCGCGGCCCATGTTCTGCGCCACGTTCGGCATCATGGGAGGCTGGGGAGCAGGTTGAGATGGCAGAGGAGGTGGAGCAGCTCGGACCGGTGTCGCGGGGGCAGCTGGCGCGCCCACTGTTCCTATCCTTGCAATATCCGGTCGAAGCGATTCAAGCTCGCGCAGAGTGTGCTTGTGATATCCGATGCTCAGCCTGGCATTCTCCAGTAAAGCTACAGCGACTTCTTCGTGCGCTTGCCTCGAATGCGTTCGCATTGCCACATGTAGGTGTTGCGAGATTGCATTTAGACGTTTCGACAGAGACGTCTCGAGAAGTTCCGCCTGAACATCAGTTCCATCACACAAGCGCCTGGCACGACTGACCTCGTCCATCTCACTGATGGCATCGTCCACCCGACTGGGATTTATGCTTGAACTACCCTTCAACCTTTCCACATTCCTCCTCTTATTGATAGCCGCCTTTGATGCCGTCTGTGAGTCCTCGAGCAGTTGGGTACGCTGTACGAGTGCTCCTCTGGCGGAGCGAGCGTTGAGTGCTTGGTACCCTAGCGAATCGGCCAAAACAACATTTTCAGACGCAGCCTGTCTCGTCAGCTAGATGCGCAGATGGTAACCGGGAAGCTGACCTGGGCGCCAGCCATTGCGGATAGTTGTTCCAAAGACCTGCCAAGTTTCCTCTCCGCAGCCGCGAGACTGAAATCCGACTCGACAGTGGACAAGCTGATCAACTTTGCCCCGACGTCTTGATTCGCCAGTGCGTGAGCTGGACGTCAGCTGGGAGCAATAACCTCAAACAGCTCACCTCTTCTCGCTTTGCCCAGGTTTCCCACAGCATTGGCTGCGCCCGCCCAGTTGCCCTCTAACTTCTCCAAAGCACCCTTCGCACCGGCTAGCTCCTCGTCCTCATCCAGTGGACCTCGCTTGACTACCTTTGACAGAGCTGCAGAGAGAACCCCAGTGGCTGCGGAAGTCGCAGAAGTCGGCCGTTTGAGGGTCGGAGGCGGAGACGGGTTGTACTGCGATAAGCCATATCCACAGGAACAGAGCGGTGACTGTTAGATTGGTAGACTTACACCAAAGTCAGACTCGATGAACAGACGGAGCTCATCATCCTTTTGCATAGCTGGATCCTCACATATCCTCGTAAACCATTTTTGCAGTGCAATCCTGACCAGCCGATCGTCTATTTGTGAGCTTCCCAACGTACGCGCGCGGTCCTACTCACCTTCTTCGTCTGTCACGGCAGAAGTTGTGGGTAACGGCAAGGCGGGTATGATTGCTGTGTCGTGAGCTGTGATCCGTCGAAAGAAATCCTCAGCTCACTATGAGGAGATGTGAGTTGAGCTTGTTCGGCGAATCGTTGGAATTCGAGGTATGATCGCTGCATGTTTCTGTACATGTTGGTCCTGAACTCGGGCAAATTGGTCTAGACATCAGCTATCAGACCCCCTCCAAATCATCGACGACGTTCTTATTGCATCGCAGACGAGAGAGGGCGGAGATGCACGTACACTAGCATCGAAACGGATCAAGAGGTCTTTCCTATTCCTCTCCAACCCGCCTATTCTCACTCTCACAAATGGCTCTTCCTCCGCTTTCCGTCCACCCCCGCCCTGTCCTTCTGATCTCGCTGAAGAGGGTCCAGAAGGTGGATTGACAAGTGTCATTCCTGGTGCCCCGAATACCTTGGGCTCGCGAAATGATGTGGTGGTATCGGTTGTATTTGTGGAAGACGAGGTGGAAGCGGTGTTGGGCGTCGTGGGGTTGATGTAAGACGATGGCGTCTGAGGTGGAGATGTCTGCCATCCTCCATTGATGGGTGATAACGGGTCCATGGTGCTGTATCGACCGTGAGGACTGGTGGATGAAAGGTCAAAGGGGGTCCTATAATGGGTTCAACATACGAAGTGACGCATCGACGTTCCGGGTGGCGGCTGAGACCGACACGAATTCATCGAATGAGACCTTCGCTTTTCGGGGGTCATAAATCTGTGCTGGTCATAAATCTTGCGGGTGTACTGTATATGATGCAGATACATGCTCATACTCCCAGCACGCGATCTATACGATGTACCACCCAGCTCAAGCTGCGACTTCTTCCTCCCTAGCCTGCTCCCGTGGCTCATTCTGCTCTCGCCTGCCCTCTCGACCCTCATTCCTTCCCCCTTCCCTTCTTTGCCCCTGGTTCTGCCTGTTGCTAGGTCGGTTGGTGATTGGTCCTTGGGCAGCCAAAGCCTCGGCATCCTCCACCACGCTCTTGACGTTTGAAACGGCTTTTTTCCACTCTTGCAGCCGCCTCTCGAGCAATTGCCAGTCTTCGGCACCAAAGTTTCTGCTAGCGACAGAAGAGACAGAGAGGATTCGGACGGTAGAGGTAGGTTGGGAGAGACGAGCTTTCAAGAGGTTGTCTCGGATGGCTAGGAGTCAGTGGTGCCCCTTGTGCATGCGATGATGCTCACCATCAATGACCCAAAGTTCAACTTCCGACTCGGAGACGGAGAGTGCTTGAGCGATGTCAGAGTATGCGACCTGTTGAGATGATCGAGCGGCGACATCGACAAGGGCGATCAGTCGGAGTTTGCGCAGAATGTTGTCCGAGGTGAACTGAGGAATGGCTGAAGTGTCAGCGTTGTGGCGTCGAGGTCAACAAAACACATACAGAAGCCCTCAACCCATGACTTGTTTGCTGCAACCCACTCTTGACCTTTCTTCACGCTGCCCTCGACGTCCCCCTCGAACAATCCCAAGAGCTCTTTTGCTTTATCTCCAACTTTACCCTGCACACCTGGCGCCCGGAGAACATCATGCAGTGTAAACCTCTTCTCGTCGGCTACAGCGTAGACAATCGCCTTCTCAACAACATCTGGACCAGCTTGTAATTGCTCGATCGCCAAAAGGTGCAGTTCCAGGGCTTTTCGAGATTCCCTCGCTCCGGCGTAAATGGCTGATGCAGAAGTGATGAATGCGAGTTTGTCGGCTGAGGAGATGTCCCATTGCGACAGAGAGTTGAGAATGGTAGATGATGACAGGGAGAGAAGTTTGAGATCGGAAGAAAGGGCGAGAAGGGTGAGGAGTGATAACAGAGCAGTGGGTCGGAGGGGAGAAGAAGTGGGAAGGAAGTTGTATGTGTTGTTGAGTCTATTCGTCAGATTACCACAAACAGTCACCGCAGTGAGAACCTACACCCTAGACGCTTGCTCGTGTCTGGTTATCCTCTTTGACGCCCAAGCGACCTCTCCAGCCTTTTGGACCGCCTCGACGACGGTCTTTACCAGACTCGAGTACTCTTCCGACGCCGTCTCAAAGTTTGACGCGATCAGATGTTGCAGCAACAAATGCGACGACTCGGCATCTTCCGATCAGTCGAGATTCCCCATGATGGTCCATGTCGGCTCACCAGTATCCCTGACACCTTCCAATGCGCCCCTCAACTCGACAGTCTTCGACACCAATCCCTTCACAACGCTCTTCCTGCTGTCTTCCGGGACCTCGACATTCGGGTCATCCGACTTGATCTGCGATTCAAAAGATGCCAAGAGCTCCTTGTATGCAGCCTCTGAAGGAGAAGCGAGGGACCTGGCAAGATGTTGAACGTATTCTACGACCTGATCATCAGCTCCCATTCACGACTCGCGAGCCCTTCACCCACCTGCGCTCGGAATGGCAAATCAGCCGCGATTGCAATAGCGTCCGCCATGTTTGTAGTCGTATAGATGATGGTGGTGGATTCCAGTGAACCCTTTTGGTCGACTATGTATGAGCACAATAAGTTGAAACCCTAGTTCGTCAAAAGTCGAAGCAGGTGAAAAAGTGCCACTTGGATATAGTTCCGCTTATCCCCGCTTGCCACTGTGTCCAGAATCACCTCTTATATCGAGGTCTTCTCGAGCATAGCAAGGCGTATGCAGTTTAGAAGAGGATGCTGCCTCTACGTATACGTTTTGGGCCCATTTGTAAGCGTTGCATGGCTTTTTGTCCTCTGAGAAGGCGATTGCTACCTGCCTCATTATGAGGAGATAGCAAGACGCGTCGGCGTTCGCCGCACCCAATTCCAGGTGGTGTTTCAGGTTGGGCAACTTGACCGACGTTTGACCTGAAATTCAAAGTATCTCGACCCGAACGTAGACTACCTACCATGCCGCCCAAAGCACCTCAAAAGTTGTCGGCTCAAGAGGTCCCGATAATGTTTCAGCGATATCGAACAGAATTGCAAAATCTGGCGCAGAAGATTGGAGAGTTGGAGTCTGAGCTAGAAGAACATTCGTCAGTCCCCTTCCCTGTTCATCGTAATTCGACACCACCAGTCTATGAACTAGTCATCCTAGATATGAATGCTGATGGTAGTTTGGTTCTGTCAACTTTACAACCGCTAGTCAAGACAGCACCGAATAGGACGTGCTATCGTTTAATAGGTGGTGTATTGGTCGAACGAACAGTCGTGGACGTTGTGCCGACTCTGGAGACGAATTACGGAGGGATCAAAGAGGTCTTGGAAAGTCTGATGAAGACATATAAGAACAAAGAAGAGGAGTTTGGAGGATTCCAAAAGGAGTACGGTATTCAGGTGAGCTTCTTCACTCCTGGTGGAGTACTGGAATGGTGTGCTGAATGAGGTAGATGCCGGGACAGCAGAGGTGATGTATAACGACACGACCACGACCCATTTGTATAATCATGCATCTACCCTCATCCATCCGCTGACTCATATTCAGCTTTGAAAGTGTGTCCAACACTTGTGACGTGTAATCGCTGTGATCATTCTTCAGAGAGCGCTTTTCGGATCTTGCTGCCCATTGCCCGTTGCCATTGCTGTTTGCAAGACTTGGCCGTGGCCCCTTCCCCCACCTGCCATCAGCGCAACATCCCCTCCAATAAGAGGACGACGAGGATTGAAATAGAGAGTATCAAGACTGACCTTGGCTGCTACCTCGTCCCATTTAATCTGGGCGAGCGATTCGTACGCCAAAAACAGACGTAATCGTTTTTCCGCAGACCACCCTTCTCTCTTTGGGCTCTTGGTTGGTGTCGTCTTTTCGGATTGTGCAGCATGCTGCTCAGCCGTTGTGGGAGTTGTCTTGAACTTCTTTGAGAATGTACGAGGGGGGCTGACGTGATCGATGTCCGAATCGTCAGATGGTGAATCTCGTTTGGATGGCATTATGACTTGCGATCGGAGTGAGAATAGTCAAACGTGCAATATGAGAATATGTGGAAGGTAGAGAGAGGAAATATGGTGCGAGAAGTGCTTGAGCATGCTCTCCTTGACGCTTCGCATCTCCCCGGGAAGCCTAAAGGAGGGCACCGGATCTGTTGCCATGCAACAATCGCATCACAGAAACATGTCGCGCCTTACACTACTAGCGTGCTGTGATAACTAGCATCGCTCCAGAACAACAGCAATCCCTTGCCCTCCTCCAATGCACGCTGCTCCCAGAGCCCACTGTTTGTCGAGACGATGCAAGTTGTGGGTCAGGTTGGCCAAAATCCTGTTCATCAGCTCATATATCATATCAAATCTCGCAATAGCTGACCTAGCTCCACTAGCACCTAGCGGGTGTCCAAGCGCAATCGCTCCACCGAACATGTTGGTCTTGTCCGTTGGCAGATCCAGCTCTCTCTGAACGGCCAACCATTGGGCCGCAAACGCCTGAGCGTCAGCTTACACCAATCACCAGGGCGGAACGCTGACCTCATTGACCTCTATGATGTCCATATCGGCTATACTCTTTCCGGCCTTCTTCAACGCCTGCTGGATCGAGACGACCGGTCCAATACCCATAATCTCCGGCTCGCAAGCGCTCCAAGCGTACGCTGCGATCCTAGCCAAAGGCTTCACACTGTACTTCTTGACTGCCGAGTCGCTCATCACGACATTGGCAGCCGCACCATCGCAGATACCTGAAGCGTTGCCTGCCGAGACGACTCCGGTGTCTTTGACGAAGACCGAAGGGAGTTTTGCAAGCGACTCCAGGGTGGTCTGAGGTCGAGGGTGTTCGTCGACTTCGAGGGATTGAGGTTGACCTTTCTTCGGTAGTAGAGTGACAGGAGTGAGTTCTCCCTTGAACGCGCCATCGGCTAGCGCTTGCGCGTATCGTTGTTGAGACGTGAGAGCGAACGCTGAAGTGAGCTTCTGCACCTAGATTCGGCTCATAGAACTCACCATCACATTCTTCTCGAGATATACCGTATTTTTTGGCTAGGTTCTCCGCGGTGACTGAGTTTCAGTCTACAAGCGATCTCGAACAAAGCTGACTCACTTCCCATAGGGGTCTTTGTGCCACCAGGGTTCTGGTCAACCAAAGCTGCAGCGAGCGAGTCTTCCAGCTTCAGGTCGAGACCGTATCTGTTACCGAACCTGAAAGATGAGCTTCCTGCCAGCTCCGCATACTTTAGCTCACCGTGATGCGCCAGCAAGTGTATAGGGGCTCTGACTCATCGCCTCTGCTCCACCCGTTAGACACACCTCCGCCTCACCGAGCGCGATCGTTTGAGCAGCCGTGATGGCCGTTTGGAAACCCGAGCCACATAATCTGCACTATCAGCTATGCCGAAACCTTGATATCGATAGCTGACCTGTTGAGCGTGAGGGCCGGAACGGTCGGTTTCAGCCCCGACAGGTGGCCTACGTGACGCGCCAAATACGGTGTCGAGTTGTCCGTCTGGGAGACGTTGCTGCCCGTCAGCTCATGCGAGCCCAAAAGTTTCGCTAGCTGGCCCGAAGAACACTTGATCAACCTCTACCTCGGATGGAAGCTCTGCCAGAGCTGCTTTCCCCGCTATTCCTCCCAGATGAGACGCCTTGATATCTTTCAGTCTATTGTAAGCGGTCGCCCTCGACTTCAGCTCACTTTCCGCCATACGCCCCAAACGGAGTACGTTTTGACGCGACGATGAATGAATCTGGTCTTGCGATATGCGACGCCAAGCTCTTCACTGAAGCTTTCATGATGCTCGAATGCAAGGTATAGTTGATCAGTGTGTAACCTGGAATTCGGGTTGGATACCTGGTCCTCCTTCGGTTATCCAATGCCGGTGGTGAGGGGGGAGCGGGATCAAATGTTAGGAGAGAGTGGCGGACATGTCCGAACGTTCAAAGTGGAGGTGTCGGGTGGAGGTCGCCTTATCCCCGAGGTCACATCTCATCACCTCAGCTAGAGTCGAGCGAGTATATATCGACTGGAACGCCCACCCAATCGCTCTAGTTTCCTCTCAAAGCAGGATGAGCGATAACAACGATATACATCCCGATCTGCAGCGGTTCTACGAGGCTTTGGCAGCAGAGGAAGAAGAAGATGGCGAGTTTTACCCCGATCTTGATGACGACGAGGAAGATGGGGACGATTACGATCTCTACCTCGATGCCGAGGACATGGATGAGGAGATCGATGGGGTATATGATGAACATGGAATGATCATACCCGGTGATGAGGACGAAGACGAGGAGGATGACGATGAAGGTGGTGAGGAAGACGAAGATATGATCATCGATGAAGAAGACGACGAGGACGAAGACGATGATGGGGCTGGAGCTCAATGGCTAAACATTGCTGCGTTGCTCAATTCTGCTGGAGATTCCGTCCAAGCCAGATCATCATTGCTCGCTCGACTTCTCGCTGGACCTGGACCAGCGGCGGGTACTCGATCGGGAGGCGTCAGACTGACATCGATGATGTCGGCGGAAGATCGCGCGAGGCAAATTGCAGAGAGAAGGAAGAGGGAAAGATGGTGGAAGCCACAAGTCGAGCCTCATCCGAATGGCTTGAGACTGCTTCGCAGTGGTGAATTTGGACGGGTTGGGGGGCAGTATAGAAGGCGAAAGGGATTAAGGATACCTTCGAGGCGAGAATACATCTGCACTAGGGCTCAGGTCAGTCCTTTGATAGGCAATCCCTTTGCGCAGTTGACCTTCCAGGCAACAGTGCCAAATAGCCATGGCACAGTGGTAGCATCATAGTGAGCTTCTTCCACCGCAAATCCTCGAATCGAGCTCACGCAACAGCCCCTCCATCCCTTATGTCGGCCAATACGCTGGCGCGGATTACGGGCTGTTCTGTGAGTGTGGTCTCGTTCGATAGAGATGTTTGTTCCTGACTTATTCCCTTCTTGATGTCGCAAATCGCTACAATCGATCTCTACCATTAGACGCCGCAACCCAAAACTTCACTTTGCACCTCTACAACACGGCTCAAGCGCGACAGAGCGCACCAAAGGCGAGACCTGTACCTGGTGCTGCCGAGCTGCCTTCGCCCAGCGACGTCGGATTGCAGGAAGAGGACGAAGACGACGAGGTGGACTATCTTTTCGGAATGGCGACGCGACGAGGAATGCCGCGCGAGGATACGAGTTTGAAGAAGATCAAGAATGTGCAAGGGGTCGATGGGCGATGGACGATCACGGACTGTGATGCAGACAAGAAGGCTGAAAAGTAAGCTACTGCGTTGACCTCAGGACCGGCTAACGGAAAGAATGATCTATTCGTCCATCACACCCTATGTCCACATGCTGTATACCGCCGAGGACGATCAAGAACATGTCGAGCTGGACTTTTCGGCTAGGCGGAGAAGAGGAGACGTTTTTGGATACGACAACTTTGGAGTGAGTCGCCCCAAATCTGGAGGCAAGTGCGATGCTCATGTCAGCTGTGGAGTATCCGGTTCTCGGCAGATGGAAAAGAAATCGTAGCCGGAGCTAGTGACGGAAAGATCATGGTCTACGACATTGATGCGCAGCAGAGGTCACTGAGTGTCCCCGGACACGCTGATGATGGTATGACTCCCCCTGGCTCCCTCTACACGGGTCCACTCTCGCTAATCTGCTAGTAAATGCCGTGTGTTTCGCCGACGAGTCATCCACAAATATACTCGTTTCTGGCGCCGACGACGGGTATGTCAAAGTATGGGATAGGCGGTCTCTGTCATCTTCCACACCATCAGGAGTACTTGTGGGTGCAACAGAGGGTATCACCTACACATCACCAAAAGGCGACGGCCGGTATATCGTGGTCAACTCGAAGGATCAAGCTGCAAGGCTGTACGATCTCAGGAAGATGAGGAGCCATAGCGAGTTTGAGGGAGAACATGACGCTGTCAGCCGTTATGGACAAGCCCATTACGATTGTCAGTCTAGCTGTCTTTCTGCGAATTGAAAGATGCTGACTTCAAGATCGAAATTCGCGTTACCCCATGCCAAGTTTGTTGGCGCATCCTAAAGATTGCTCAATCATGACGTATCGGGGTCATTCGGTGTTGAGGACTCTGATTCGGTGTCATTTCAGTCCTCGGGAGAACACTGGTCAAAGTTACATCTATTCAGGAAGGTGAGTCCGCCTTCTCATCGTGGTTGCAACTAGCTGACATCATCAGTGCCGATGGCATGATCCATATTTGGTCTTTAGACGGTCGAGGTTAGTCACATTTCAGTCTCCATGTGGCCTCTCGCTGATCCATCAGTCGTTCAAGTGCTCAACAGAGCTGAAACACTGCCGCTGCGCAAAGCATCAGGCGAGTACAATGATCCCAGCGCGCCAGAAAAGGAGCGAAAGACCGCACGGTACGGTGCTATGCCATATGAGATGGGACAATCGTGGACTGTGCGAGACGTCGCGTGGCATGGGTATGAGCCCACACTCATGTCGACGTGCTGGGAGGTCGATGGTGGGTATAGGAGAGGTGGGACGCTGGCGAAGCACGAGTGGAAAGGACTGGGTAAAGGTGGACTGCGGAAGTTGGAGGATTGGGTGGAAAAGGAGCAAGAGGAGGAGAGGAGATAGGATGTATAGTAGACTCTCATATGTGACACCACAGATGGTCCGTTGTAGTCATATGTATCGCTTAGCTTCTTCATAACGTGCTTCTTAGAATTCGGCCACAACAGGTGTTTAGCATGGAGCATGAAGCGCGCGAGCATCGTCATTTCAACGCAAGCGATGTCTCATCAAACGGTTCTGCATCTGGCTGCGCAGCTTCACGTAGAGAACATCACAGCGGTAACTACATGGGCCTAAGCTGACTTGCCTCGCTTTTACCCGTCATCGTCGATTACCCAGCAAATGTATTCCAGGTGGTGAGATGAGCGACCGTCTGAATCTCGGGATAAATCTCGTCCATTTCATAATCCTCGAACCAATTGCCCAAGGGATTCCACAGGTAAACTCTGCATTTCAGCCTAGCAATGGCACGTGAGTACTCACCGTGTCCCGATGACCGACAAGACTGTGTAGGTGTGACCTGGACTGAGGCGGATCTTCTTCTGGTTGGTCCCAAGTATGACGGGATGAGTATCGGCTTTGCGTAAAAGGTCGACTGGAGATCAGAAGCTGCCATTTGTCTGGAAGCTGGAGAGCTCACGAGTCGTTTCTCGATCTACAATGGTTTCATCGGTACCTGCATACCCTGTCAACAGCGACAAGCCTTCATGTGCGGCAGCGCCTCCGATCTGGCCATTTTTGAGCCAGGTCCCGCCCATACTTGTTGCCGCTATGTCAAACGCTCCCGGCCACCTGCATATCAGCATGTCAAATCCCGAAGGGGACACACCAGGCTTCGCCTTGACGATCAGTAGGGGAGTTCCAAACGTCTGTATAAGTCACCGCTCTGGTAAACTTTCCTCCGTCGGGGTTGTATATGTCGAACTCTGCCGCACTGGCTGAGCCGGCAGCATCGTGAGCTGTAACTCTGATTTTGGATTCTAGCCATCCATTGTTCAGGTGAGCCAGAGCGCACATCGCTGCCACCTGTATGTCAATGAGGAACATAAAGAGTGGTATGGTGACTAACAAGCCAGCAGTCGGTGGCTTGCTGCTTGAGATGCGCACATATTGGTTTACTATCGGCACCGTAGAGTCGCGCTGAAGTGGCGGATAAGCCGGGGGGTTGAGCTTGAAGGGGTATCGGTGATGCCATAGCGGAAAGCGCTGGAATCAGAAACAACGGCCATGGAAGGAAGCTTTGCATGGATACTTGCCATACAAGAGCCAAAGAAGACTCGCGGACATTTCAGTCAAGTCGTGAGACCAGTTGAATACAACGGCGATGTCTGTCTATTCCACGATTCAAAGCGACACATGCCCCTCGATATACCGCGTCAAGGTGAATGTTGCCATTTACTGATATGAATGGAATCATTCTCTCCTTTCAATCTGCCTGAATGTAACATCAGAGGTCAGCAGGGCGAGCTGGTGAATGCTGAGTGCGTTTCCTCTATTCGAGGGCTCGCTGGCGGAGATGCGCCACAAAGGGACCTCCAGCATTATTACCCGTTCCCTTCTGGATTTACCCCAGCCTGAGGCAGCACACATCGTCCTGTGCCGTAAGACGGCTTCCCGACGACTGTTGACTGTAACAATCTATGGCAGCTGCCGTGGTGGCGTCCACATGCAACGAGGTCCTTCTGTACGAGTACTGCGAACACTAAGGTAGACGATGCCTGAAGCCACGTGGTCGGATCCGACGAGGTCCGGTCAGCTCTACGCGATGCAATTCATGTTGATGTATAAAGTCTCAGACCTCGTCTCAAGACCCTTCTTTTCTATCAATCTACTTTCCCATCTTCACCTGATGGAGGTTTAGCTGAGGATCATGTCAGAGGATCCGCGTCGTCCTCCTGCTGAGCATCCCGCCCGGCAGGCACCCGTAGCTGCCATTGGACAACCTGCACCTGTTCATCAGGGGATGACTCTTCCTCCGAAATCTTCACCTCACTCTACCACCTTTCAACATTCACACCCTTCTTCGTCTCAGGCGTCAACTTCAGCTGGATCCTCTCGACCATCTGCTCCATCCATACCTGGTGGTATACCTTATGACGATCCTACCAATATCCTCCAAGTCTACCCGTTTATCACACATCAGCCCACCGCCCGAGGTGAGTCGGAGGTCTGTGCGTCACGATTCACCTGACTTCATAGTGGCCACTCATTTCTCCTCGCATACGGTCGTGCATCCCACTCCCACATCATCTTCCTCCATCTACCCTCAATATGCAGAAGCCTTCCAAAGGGTGGATAGACCTCAGACTGCGGAGGATTGGGCTATGAGAAACGCCCTGGAGGCTAGAACGAGAGAGATGCTCAATGCGAATAGCAGCTACTACAACCAGTGGGTAGCATGTCGATAAGCAACCATCGAAGGGCGAATGATCTCACAAAGCAGGTATACACCAGTCACCGACTCTTCCACCTTCACTGCACCCCCTGACCTGCGCCCATATCCCTCGGACAATGCGCCCGTCATGCCCTACACCTTCTTACCTAGCTATATGCCTCAAGCCAGCCACCAACCACCCACGCCTACTTCTGCCACCGGTCCGACTAGTCCTTCGGGGATGGAGTTCTTCAATGGGTTCGTAGCCGACACGCTAGAACGATACGATCGGCCGGTCACTCCGGAACAGGCGACCCCGACTCCGAAACACAGCACTCTCCCCCCGCAAACAGCTTCTGCTCAATCTACCCCGAGTCTGGCGAGGGCTATGGCTAGAACTGCTTTGACTCCAGAGTCTTCCCCTGGTCACGGACCTTCTCCGACCAAAAAGCAAAAGGTGAACCCGACCCCTTCATCTAGTAGAAGCACTACGGCGCCCAGCGCACCTTCCACCAAGATTACGATCAAAGCGTGGTTTCAGTCACAACCCCTTGCAGGATCGTCAGCTTCCACCTTAACCCCGCTATCGTCCCCTGCGCCTGCCACTCCAAAGAAGAAGCATGTCGTGGTGGTGGAGATTCCCTCACGAAAATCCTTCCCAAACACTCGCGACGACGATGAGGAGTCAGAGGAGGATGACCTCGGCTGGGAGGAGGACACGAAAGATGGAGACGGAGACTGGGACATGGATAACGACGGATTCAAAGGCGGCTCGAGTCCAGATCCACTAGGTCTTATGGCTACACCTGGGAGTGGGCGGACTGGTGACCGGGATATGCGATGTGAGTAACAGTGTCAGGACAGCAACTAGACTGACCACCCAGCCCACTTTACCAAATTGCAGAACCTCTTTGACGATATATTCGAAGAATCCGATACCTTCCCCGCCGAACCAACAGACGAGCACCTTTCTTCTTCTCGCTACTTCTCCGCAGTTCAACAAGGTACTGACCTGCCCTTGCTTGCTGATCGCGTCATCGAGAAGATCAGTCGCCATATCGCTCGAATTCAAAAGGGCGAGCGTAGACAAAGCACAGATTCTGTCGAGTGGGATTCTGAGGTCATCGGAAGGATTTTACGCTTGCTCGAGAGGGGACTCGCGGGTGTAGAGGGCATTGACCCTTTTCCATCAGATACTCAGGCTGCGCAGAGAAAGAAGACCAAGTCTAAGACAAGAAAGGAGAAAGACGAAACCGGCTCACCCGACCTTGAGGACGCCTTAGAAGGATCTCAGGAGATTACAGAGTTCGAGGTCGAGGAAGGCCAAACGCGGCTGACGACTCTGAAGAGAGCTGTTTTGGCTGCCGAGTGTGTCCTCGCAATAGTGGACACCGAAGGACTTTCCAAGCAAGTGAGTGTCCGATTGATCTCTGAGTGTCCGCGCTGACTACAGCTTTTGTCGGAGGACCTATTAACCCAGGCCGTCAGTGTCGTCAAGGAACAGATCTCAAAAGTGCTTATTCCGGTGTTGCAAGCGCTCACTGCTGAACGTAAGTATCCGTCCTCGTCCTAGCTAACAGCCAGGTGTATCCAGCAAATATCTCAAGCACGTCGTTTCCGCAGAATCACCAAAGCTCCACAAAGCAAAGAGATGTCAACCGACCTTCACCTCCCCCCTTCTCTCCTCCATTGCCCAATCCTGCTCTGCATCGCTTCCGCGAATTACCTCTCTACTCGGTCGCCTGGACATCTCCTTCTCTGATCAGCTCGTGATTCAGACTGTATACATGACCCTTGCACCGCTCTTTGTTTCTGAGCCTGCCGTGAAGAGAAAGGGCAAAGATGGATCACGTCCGGGAACCGGGGTGCTTCGAGCGCTACGAGTCGAGGCACTTGGGTGTTTACGCGGAGTGAGTCTTCTCGCATGTTTGACCGATATTTTACTGATGTTAGATCTTTGCAAGATACGAAGATCAGCGGCAATGGATAGTTGAAGAGATCATGACTTCAATGGGGAGATCTTTCGATGTAAACAGCTCCAACGCTCGGTTCCAGTGAGGAGAAGTTTCTTGAATGATCCCTGCTAACGTATTAGATTAGCGAACGGGACATCGATTCACACCATTAGCGCTCTACTGCTGCAGCTCGTGCAGGCTTCAGTTTTTGGACTCACGAGCCGGGTCAGAAAGCTGCGCGTGAGTGCTCGAGAGGCAGCAGCGAACTCGGAAAAGCCTGCGGAGAAAGAAGCAATAATTGAAAAGCAGACAGAGGAGGTCAGTGCTCTTCGTCCTCTAGATCGATCAGGCTGATATGCAGGAATATCAAATCTGTAACGAGCTGCTCGAATCGGCATTGAAGTCTGCGCGAGTTGTGGTGTCCTATCTCATCCAACGGTGAGCTATCGCGCGAAGTTTCCGCCGTAGCGCTAATCAGTCAGATCAGGAGCGAGCAAGACTTCGAAGAGCTCTCATGACGCTGATTACAAGGCCATCTTTGAAATGTTTGTGGAAGACTTGCTGGCGGTACTATACCGTCCGGAATGGCCCGCGGCCTCTTTGTATCTCTCTGTGATGTCTAGGATTCTTGTGAGTTTTGTGATGTCTCACCTGGCAATGAGCTGAGATCAGATCACGGCTCTGGAAGATAAAAGTAGCGAGAGTCATACGAAACTGCTCGCAGCAGATACGCTAGCTGCTGTTGGTGCCAAGCTACGTGCTGTGCATGTGGAAGCCGCAGGCACGGAGACGGAGACGACACCGTCGTTAGATGAGGTGGGTCTTATGGCCTGATGGCCTGATGAGTATGATTCCCTCTAATGGCAGATCATCTCTTCGGTCAAGATTGAGGATTGTGCCGCTCTGAGTCAGAAACATAACCAGATACGCACATACCTCTCCGCAGCAGCGCGAGAGGACGGCATGTATGGAGTGAGCGCTACCCAACTTACAGGCATAGTGCGAGAGGCTGATTGCACAGTGCTCGCTTGACATGTCGACCTTGACTTGGGGACAAGAGCTACACGCAGCCATCAAAAAGTCAGCTTCAGTCTCAGACAAACTAGCGCAAGAGAAGGACGCCGAAGCTCAGGCGACCCGATCGCAATTACAGACGATCACGCAGACTTTGCGGTCGATACTCTATACCGTCTGGATGGGCGATGACAGCCTTTTCGAGGTTTCGTAAGTCGAGGTCTGCATTGATAGATTGGACGAGCTGAGTCTCAGCGATCCCAATGCGCTGGCGCTTGCTCAGAACGCCTGCATGGCCGTATCGAGGGGTCGACCGTTGCAAAACGCCTTCGTCCCGATCTTGAATGCTTTGATCAACGCTATGAGCTCGACTGCCATCACTTTGCGGAACAAAGGACTTCGAGGTCTAGGTCTGATAGTCACAGCTGATCCCGATGTTCTTGCTCAGGTGAGCAAATCTGTGCTCACAGTCCTCCTCTGATGCCTAGCCTTCGGTCAAGGATGCCATTGATGGCCGGTTGTCCGATGCTTCGGCGTCTGTCAGGGATGCTGCAGTGGAATTGATCGGTAAATATGTCGTCCAAAAGCCTTCTCTAGCGTTGGAGTATTATCCTTACCTGGCTCAACGCGTCACGGTACGTGGACTATGGCGATGAGTCCAGGCTGACCATCAGGACTCTGGCTTAGCGGTCCGAAAGCGTGTCATCAAGCTCTTGAGGAGCGTCTTCAGCACTACCGACAACCGAGACATCAAGGTCGACATCTGTTGTAAAATGATCACACTGATGGCGGATACGGATGAGGGTATCAAGGATTTGGCGATCAAGACTACGACAGAGCTACTGTATTCTGCGTCGGCGGATCATCTGGAGCAAGCTGGATTGATTGTAGACGTTCTGGCGGACTATCAAGGGGGCTCGAATCTACTGGAAATAGCGATCAGCGAGGTAGGTGCTGTGCAATAGCGACATGGCTCATGCTCATGATCAGGTCGCGAAACAATGCGAAAAAGCTGGACAAAGCCACCGATTGTCCCAGACTGTTGCTGCCCTTTTCGAAAGACTAGAGGATACGACGGAAAGATCTGATATTGTTAGTCACAATCTCAGTCAGGAGGCATAGATTGACACACCAGGATCCGCTTAGTCACATCAAGGCTATCTACCTATTGGTCACAGCCAAGACGGATCTGATTGACGTAGGAAAAGCGGAAGTTCTGCTGAGCTATCTGAAGAGAAGGCCTGCGAACGTGAGTTATTGAGGCACGGGCAATGATCTGACAAGCCAGCCTGACGAAATTCTACTCAATGATGCCATACTCAGGACATTCAAGAGGAGTATCCCAACGATGCCTCGAGTCGCATCGAGTTTCGCGACCAAACTCTCGGAAGAGCTTATGCCGATGATTTCACAGCCAGTGGGAGGCCTCGCGGTACGTCGCGTGCGTGGTCATGATCTTGGCTAAATGGCAGGCTTTGAAGGAAACGGTCGGATGTTTCTGCATTGTTGCAAATCATTTGACCAGAGATTACTCTTTGATCATGCGAGTGTTGATGTCTTGCGAAGGTTGGCCACTGCATCTCATCCTCGACAGAGCTGATCATGTAGCCAAGATCCGCCAGATGCGCAATGAGTGGAACACTCAGGGCAGATCTGATGCAGCTGCAATGCCAGCTTCACCTTTATTCTTGTATATCTGCGCCAGTATCGCGGAGCACAGCAATCTGGATGAACTGGCAGAAACCGATGATTCCGTCAGGGCTGGTCTACAGAAAATATGCGCTGCAGTAAGTTTTCGCATCTGGGCGAGAGTTGTGCTGATTCCCTTAGCGACCGTTTTATGAATACCTTTTTGAAGCTCTACTTGACTTTACAAAGATGCCAATCCCACAAGCTTCCCCGTCGATGTGTCTCGGGTCCCTGTTCCGTGCCTACCCAGTTCTCATCCTTCGACCGGAAGCGATGGATTGGATGGACGCCGTGTTTGCGTCGAACGATACCCCGACTCAAGCGAAACTTCTCACCGTCATCCACGACTTTCTTCTCTCCGAAGCGGACAAGAAGGCTGGCTCAGGGGTCGTCCAGAAGACAAAGGGCAAGAACAAGGACATGGAAGCTCTGATCGGTAGCGCAGCCGAGCTCTCGGAGTCTGGGTGAGTGAATAGACAGTGGCCTAACCCGAATACTAATAACGAGTCTTTCCACCGCTGTGGTACAGCGAAATATCAATCACATTCTGGACGGAGCTAAATCCCAACATGTTCACGTTCAATCGGCTGCTCTTGATATTTTGGCATTTACGGTCAATCAGGGGCTGTACCATCCTCTCCAGGTTGGTCGAACCTCCGCTGCCATTTTAGCTGACATGTAGTGTCTGCCGATCCTGGTGTCACTCGAAACCAGCGAGAATGAGCTTGTTGCTGATCAAGCTATGGATTTGCACCGTACCCTACATGCCAAGCATTCCACTCTGGTCAATGTCCGATTCCTGGACTTTGCCAAAGCGAGCTATGAATACCAGCGGTCAATCACGGCTGAAGTGACTGGTGAGTATATCACGTGGTCATGACCTTACCCTGACACGGTAGGACATCGTGATGGGTACCCCCTGCTTGGCGGATGGTACAGTCTCGTCAGCGAGAAGCGAACCTGGAAGCATGATTTCCTCAAGCAACTCTGCCGAGTATTCGACTACGACCTCTCAAGCCAAATGGTACCTGATGTCGGCTTGGCTTTGTACATCTGCGACAATCTGGCTACTCTGGAGTACAAACTGCAAGAGGAAGTTATGACGGTCGTGGGATTGATGTCGAGCGCCGTCGGGCAGTGCACGAATTTGTTGATGGTGCTGGAGGGCGGAACGATCAATGGAGAGGGGTCGGAAATGATCGAGGGGAAAGAAATTGCCGGGTCACAGGTCAGATGTCTTTGACGTATTCATCGATACAGTACTGATGTCCAGGTCGGCGAGACGTACAGAGCTAGTGTGGTCATTCACGCCAGTATCGTGGTGGGTCTGGCCATGATGGCCAAGAGTCACCTGTTGGACCTGTATAGTATTCCCGAAGAGTGCGCTCCTTTTGCTCAGCGGGCGCAGCTGACGAATATCAGCAAATGTATCAAGCATGTTCCGGGGAAGAAATCGAGCATGGGGGACAAGCTGTGCGTGAAGAGGCGAGAGGGTGTGCTGGACACGTCGAGGATGAGTCTTGTCCGGGGCGTCTTGACGGTTGATGATTTCAAGGCGCAACGAGATACGGTGAGTCAATCTTGAGATATGGAGTGAGTATGCTGATGGGTGCAGTTTTTGGCCATGGCACATGAGGACGAAGCTATAGACGACGCTTGATGATTATGATGAAGACCGTTGTATCGTATTGAAACGCATGCCCCTTTTTCTCCCTATGCATCCCATCGCATTTTCGGTGTTTGTCGGTCTGGGATGGGTCCCCCCCCCCCCCCCCCCTTCTCCACTTCTGTCATGGGCCGGTAAACCATATTACCGGTGGCGAAAAGACGAACCCGGGGGAAAGCCACGGGTGCCATTTGGGGGTGGGCTGGGGTATAATAAGCTGCATATGCACCATCGCATAACAAGCAACATCAGATCGCATCCTAGTGCTCGACCCACGCTGATAGCCGGTTAGACGACCTTGTTCATCACTGACGCCGAGTATTGTCGGCTATCTCGCTGGCTGTAAAATCCCGTTTGACGAGAGACCTCTTTTTTCCAACGACACCCACTGGAAGCTCTTTTGACTTGTCATGTCGACTGCTCGAACATTCATCAACACTTCATCCCGCATCGCTCATAGATCACACATCTCCTTATCATCCATTGTACGTGCTGTATCATGCCCTTGATCGCTCGCTGAATCCATCAGAGCATCATGCCGAGATCATCCCCATCTCGTGCGCTCTCTACCACCTCTCCACGAGCAAACTCCACTTCTGCGAGTACCGACTCTAAACCTCTCTACGCTAGTCAGACCTCTATCCCTCATCTCCCCATCCCCTCGCTCTCGTCCACCTTGTACAAATACATCGAAACCATTCAACCTCTCCAAACCCCTGATGCGCACTCGAAATCTAAAGGCATCATCACAACCTTTCTAAACTCTCCCACTGCCAAAACGCTACAAGACCGACTGCAAAAGCGCGCAGCGGAGAAAGACAGCTGGTTGAGCGAATGGTGGAATGAAGCTGCGTACATGGGCTACAGAGGTCGGATCGTGCCCAACGTCTCGTACTTTTACATCCATAAGAGGGGATTGGGCAAGGGGAAATCGCAAGAAGAAAGGGCGGCGGAGATCGCCAGAGCCACAGTGGAGTTTAAGAAACTGGTCGATAGGTCAGTGGAGCTCTTTTCTTGGATATGGAGGGGTCTGATGCGTAGTGAGCGACTCGAGCCAGAAAAGGTTAAAGGTAAACCGCTCTGTATGGCTTCGTACAAGTACATGTGAGTGCTCCTCTCCAAACGTCGTGGTCAGAGCTGAGAGTCCAGGTTCAACGCGGTCAGAGTACCCACTACTCCGGCGGATATCCCCTTGGCCTACGATGCGGACAAGAACCACCACATTGTCGTATTGTGTAATAATCGATATTGGAAGGTGGATACAAAAGGTCGGTCAGCCTCAGACCTTGCCGCCGCGTTCAAAGAGATCAAAGACGCTTCCAAGGGTAGAAAGGGTAGCGATATCGGTGCGTTGACAGCGGACGACCGGGATGTTTGGACAGAGGTAAGTGTTGATTGCCCTAGAACCGGTTTCGAGAGTCGTGGTCTGACGGGTAGGCTCGGAGACACCTCATGTCGCTCTCGGAAAGCAACTCGAAAGCGGTTCAGGACATTGAATCTGCTATCCTGCTCGTCTGCCTCGATACCGTCACCCCTCCTGCGAGTGAAGATGCGCGAGCGTGGATGTACTGGGCAGGAGGTCATGATCGATCTGGCAAGGGCAAGGCTTTCAACAGATGGTTTGACAAGCACCAATTCATCGTTGACGCCGATGGAGAGAGTGGTTTCAACGGAGAGCGTGGGTGATACCACCGCGGGGTGGACGTCAAGTGCTGATGGCAGACTCTATGCTGGATGGAACACCCACCCTCCGATTAAGCGAATTCGTCATGGGAAGTATAGACAAGGGTGTGATCCCTATGGAGCTTCCGGACGGAGAGAAGAACACTTCGCCCATGCCTAAACCGGAAGAAATCGTCTTTGAGCTGGATAAACACTTGGAGGGTGTGATTGCCAAATCGCAAAAGGGTTTCGAGGAGGAAATGTCGCTCCAAGATCTCAAGGCGGGTCCACTCACTGTCCTATCGGCTCGACGGCTAATGATAGATGGTCAACTTTACTGGTTATGGCAAGAACACGATTAAAGAGCACAAGACATCCCCAGATGCATGGGTACAAATGGTCAAACAGCTCGCATTCTACCGCTTGTTCGGTCGACCCGGAGTGACGTACGAGTCGTGCCAGACTCGTCAATTCTTGCTTGGTCGAACCGAGGTCATCCGATCGGCGTCCAACGAAGCCAAGGCGTTTGTCGAGGCCGTCATCGATCCGTCTAAATCCAATGCAGAGCGAGAGAAGCTCTACCGGGCCGCCGCGGCGAGACATAGCCAGTATACCGCTTGGGCAGCCGACGCACAAGGAGTCGATAGGCATTTGTTCGGGTTAAAAAGGCTGGTGCGAACGGATAAGGGAGAAGAGATTCCTGAGATTTTCGAGGATGAGGTGTATGGCAGGAGCAGTCATTGGGAGATGAGCACTAGTCAGTTGTCGTCCAAATGGCTAGACGGCTGGGGTTACGGTGAAGGTGAGCTTTAGTTTGCTCGAAGTCTGATCCAAGCTCACACACAGTCGTGGAGGATGGTTATGGTCTATCCTACGCCATCGGAGACAACGGGATCACGTGGTGCGTCACGACCAAGAATAATGATGCGGAGAAGTTTGGCAAGGCTTTGTGTGATGCCGCAGAGGAGTTGAGAAGAGTCATGGATGCCGCCAAGAAGGAGAGTGCCAAGCTGTAGTAGAGTGTGCCTCCGTCACCGCTCAATCACTTCATCTGCTCGTCGGAGTTGCATTTGACGTAGATCATGTAGAAATAGAAATGCATGTCGATACCCTTTGCCGAAATCTTGATTGACCAGTGGGGGAATGAGATAAGAGGTAGATTAGAGGTTCGAGAGCGGTTGAGCCAGTCTTGTCTTGTCATTCATCGCTCGAGTTTTGCTTGTGTTCGACTGAAGTTGTTGCCTGAGTACTATTCAAGGAGAGGGTATGAAAATGCATGGGTAGTACAACGTGGAATGTGTGCAATGCGACGAAACTCGAGCTGAATGGAGGGATAATACGGTAAACGCCTAGCTGGCCTTTCGCAAAAGGTAGTTGATCTGATCATCAGACAACAATCCATACAGCAAAGAAACGGAAAAGAGTGGGGAGACAAGACGTACGGCAGGTTTGGCATTTTGTTTGAGAGGTTTAGGAGAGGCCATACATTTCTGTAAACCTTTAGCGGCGGAAGCGCAAGCTTCGGCAGCTCGGAGATCACCCGAGGCGGCGAAACATGAGAGGAGCGTGGTGAGTTCCGCTGAGCAGGCAACGACGTGTTCGGCTGTTGGGTGGATGTAGCGAGAATCGGAAAGATCGGGAGGGAGGAGGTATGGTGGGGTATAGTTCGAGGTTGGTTTTGTGTCGAGGAAGTGACCGCACAAGGACCAGCAGAGGTATTTGTTGAGATGGATACCGATGAGACAAGAGCGGCAGACGATGAGATGGGTTCAAGAAGGTAGGGGGGAAATCAGCGATATGGTCGAGGATGGTCGACGAAAGCGAAGGAAAGGAAATGTAGATGGAGAATACGAAGAGCAAAATCGTAGATCAGCGATGGTTCACATCCAGCGACAGGACCCGACTCACCCTTCTTTGTCCTGACCTTGAATCTGAACCTGGTCATGGTGATGATAGAATTCGATGGGTCGAGGTGATTGTTGTCGATAGCAAAGAGTCCAAGTATCGGAAATCTTGGGAGGTGATCGCAAAATTGTCGAGTCCACCCATTTAAGATCCTTCGTCCACCTCTTCCCCCCTACCGAGGAGCTGTCGACTCTGCTCATCAGGATGCAGAACTGCGACTGGATAGAGCTTTTCGGTGATACTATCATACAGCTCATTCTTTACAGTGCATATGATGGTTCCGTTGAGAGTTGTGAGATTGGCGCTTTGGCCTCCCCTTTGCTTCTTCTTCCTCTTCAGTTGCCACCGAATCCCTCGACGCGAATGATTTCCCTTTTCATCTCTACCAAGCGCTTCATCTTCTTCTCCAATTTCCTTGAAACATCTCTGTCCCACCGTAAAATCCGCTCAATCATCGTAGTACAGTCTCAGAGTCCCCATGCGTACACATACTCAGTCTTCGCCACCATGCCTTCCCCCGCAGAAGCCGAGGAGAGGAAGAAGATAGGGAAGAAGATTATCGACTTCGGCAGAAGAGTTGTATCTGTGCCTACGGGCTCGAAATTCAAAAACAACTTCTCCCCGATCACGCCCATCCTCAACTTACCCGACCTCCCCACATATCGACCCATTCAGCCACTTTCGCCCGAAGAAGCAGAGCATGGAGAGAGCCCCTCTACCTTTTCCCCGCCATCAGGTATTAATATGAGCTCTTCGAGGAGTTTTGGGTCTCGGCGTCAGTACCAGTTGATCCTTGTCTCATCGTTGACGATCAGTCTTCAGCAGAGGCACCGTCAGAGCATCGACATCCCGATCACTTTCCATGCTCAAGCGGAACAAATCCACTGCCGACCTCACCCAGGTGCTGGGACGTAATCAGGGGGCATCACAAAGTAGCTGGAACTTACTCTCCCCTTTCCGTCGAGACGAGACTGAGCTTCCTCCGACCCGCCACAGCGCTTCTCCAGCTGCTTCCCAGACGTCTCCCACCGTCCCGGCTCTTATGCCCAACTCGAAGGCATCCACCTCAGTCGGTCTTATTCCTCGACCGACCTCTCCTCGTTCACCTCGACCTTCCCCGAGGCGTATATCGCCCCTCCATCGCCACATACCTGTGCGAGCATCACAAAGGGAAATGATACATATCTTTCAGGCCGTTCTCAATAACGATACGAACCGCCTTTTATCCGCCACTACTGGATCGGAAGGTGAAACGGGAATTCTAGCCGAGATCATGCTAGAAGCACTCTTTCCATCCCTTCACCTGACTCATATGGCAAGCACAGTCACGCTGGACAGTGTGAATGTCACGCCAATCTATCTACCTGGATATCAGACGGCTACCGCGCACTACACGAGATCGCTTGGGAAGACAGAATCACCTTTCGCCACAGAGGCGGACCATACCCGCGAGCGGGGAATCAGTGCCACAAGGGATGTCAGCTCAGGTGACGAAAAGATATGGCAACCTGGTATTGAGCATGGTCAGCAGCAGATCGCTGCTTCAACTTCAAAACAATCAGCACTGCCGCAAGATGATGTACGAGAACCGAGACAGAGAGAGCATACGGGCGGAACGATCACCCTGCGAAATCACCGAGCGGAAACGCCACATTCAACACATAGGTCGAGTGGTGCCGGAGGGGGATCTCTTGCATATGATACTACTCACCCGCCTGAGACGCAAGATCCGGTGTCACCTAGTCCTAGATTCCGACCACTTGGAGTGATCGATCAAGCTTTAGACGCTTTCGCCAACAGGCGGTTCGAGGAAACGCCACATTCGGACGACTTCGCCACAGTTGCTTCACCCCTGCCTGTCCCTACGATTGATGCAATCGAGTCGTGGATCCCTCCGGACGGGTGGAAGGTGCTATACTTCAAAAGCGCCAACGATTCGCTATCCGGAGTCCTCAAACGTTCTGTTGAAGCATCGATCCCTGTATGGTTTGTCTGTCCGGATGGGGGGAATCTCCAGACTCCGCAAGGTGCCAGTTTCTTCTTCGTCGACAAGCATGAAACAGGGGCGCAGATCGATTCCGGACATCCACGGCGAGCGCCTATCATCGCTCCATTCCAACGGACCGAATCTCAATATTCCGCTACCTTACAACCTTCACCCAACGGTATCGGAGCGGCTTTCGGCTCTCCCCTCGCCTTCCGAGAGGGTATGAGCCAGCTCACTCAGAGAGCTATGCGGCTCCAGCAAGCTGTAAGACAACACACCTTTGATCGACACGGTCAGACATTCTTTTTTCACCCTGGTGCCATGGAGATGATGCTGGTCGGGCAGCTTGTGCGACCAGCAAGATCCGCTCTTGGTCTGACGTTGGGTTCAGCACATACACAAGCTCCAGGGTTTGTTCTGTCCACTTTCACCCCACCGGACATCCAAACTATCACTCGGATAGGGGTCACACCGCCTCGAGTTCTCCCACTCAACACGGCTGCGCAGACAGGACGGAACGCAGCCATGACCGAGACTGTGGATGCAGTGAGCGAGGAGGACGTCCCTTTTGGTCAAGACTCCCCCGATCTGGAGACTTGGGCTAGAAACATGCACCAACGGCTTGACGTCGTGGCAGCTCTCTTCCCGCCACCCCCCGTGGCTCCGGGGCGCTCTGTGCGTAGTCCACCTACCATTCCTCTACCCCGTCCACCCGGCTCCAGCCAGCTCCTGCAAGAGCTAGACGATTACATCGCTCAACTGAGATCACCGGAAGCCATCGAGCAGGAATTCGAAAGTCGACCGTTGTGGCCGACCGTTTTTGTAAGATCGCAAGATACTTCTGAGACGGACAGTTTTTTGCGGTTGATAGACAACCTGATGGATGGTGTAGACAATCACAACAATCCGGCACTTATAGATGCAGATGTTGGGGAAGACGATAGTGACTCCTCAGGATCCGGGGGTACGGTCATATCCCCACCAAGGGTCGAATTACCACTATCGATCACTCAGCCCTCACCCACCTTTGGCTCCGAGCTCCTCGGCTCACCGGCTACTCCTTTTGGCCCTGGGGCGGAGATTTCGGGAGACCCACTTTCCCCACTGGATACCACGAGCATACACAGAGGCGTCACCCCCCGCACACACCGCGGATCTAGAGTATGGTTTGGCTTAGACGTTTTAGCCAATCCTCCAGTCTCCCAAATTCCGAGCACGCCTGCACCGACACATATCAGGAGAGACTTTACACCTCTGCCCGAGGTCGGTTCTTCTGACGCACAAGTCTCGGGTCTGTCCAACATGTCCAAAGAAAGGCCTGAAAACGAATAGAGAATTGTATCCGTTGTATCCCTGTCCTAGTACTGTGGCCGGATATTGTGTGAACATCCTGTATCACGTTGCATGTACTGTAATTTCATTTTATAGCCGTCTTCTGTGACGATGACTATGCGCTTGGTCCCATTAACGCCCCACCGGATTCTAGAAGCTTCATGCCGTGTAACTATACTGTACTTTTCGCTTGAATGCCCAACATGCGCACCTCCTACCCCACTTTGCCATCCCTGATCTCAATCAGCTCCGTCCACGGTCACTTTGCCTTTGATAGCGTACCACTCACTCCCGCGCCGTCGATCCTCCCTTCAGTTAATTCTTTCCCGAAGCTTGACCATAACTTGGCGGCATTTCGATCCTCTGCGAGTTTCCTTGTTCGCCCGAGTTACTGACGCTCCCTCCATCTTGATGGTATACAACTTCTGGCTCACTGCCGACCCTTTCATTCGGATGTCCATCGTACGAATCCAAAAAGTATGTGCCTTGGGATGGACTCGTAGGTGACATGTAAGAGCCTCGGTCGTAACCTGTCGCACCAGCACCCACCGAACCTCTGTCTGTCATGGTTCGCGGGACATCGGGTAAACTCGGTGAAGCGTAAGGTTCGATTTTAGGATCGTATAGCCCCTGAGAGGGTTCGTCGCCCAGATCAACAGGGGTGATGAGTCTTGCATCCCTCCTTTTCCTCTTCAACCACCAAAAGGCGAGTATGGCGAGGACGATGAGAACGGCAGCTCCACCGCCCACTGCACCGCCTATCACTGCCGCGTTGGATCTTGCGGGCGCAGGAGATGAACTGGGGCTGGGACTGGTTTGCGTGGTAGATGCTGAAGAAGTGTAGGATAAGGAGATGGGAGGAACAACGTTGATCTGGGAGGTAGTGGTGGAAGAGGGTCTGATCGGTGTACCGCTTATGGCTGGGACGGAGACTGTGAGAGGGCCTACACTTGTCGGAGCGAGATTGGCGGGCCAAGTACCGGTAGGTGAGGCGGATAAGACGTTGCAAGATGTGTCGCCCGATGCCACTTCGTATATCCCGCCTATACCTCCCGTTCCATATCCATTCGCATTGCTACGTGTTAGGCACCCGGCCGAAAGGCAGTCGAGTGGATAGATGAGGGTGATGAGGGTGATGAGGGTGAGGGACTCACTTGAGCATGACGGTGAATCGAGTCCCACGGGGCAACTGCATGCCAAAGTTATACACCAAAGGGTTTTGTGTCCCAATCATCACGTCGTATGGATGATTACTCCCATCAAGAGGAATCACCGTCAACGTATATGGTCCTACGCCGATACTGTCCGAATAGTAGATTTGAACATTCTCACATTGAGCCGTCTCGCCCCCGATGTTGAAGTAGAATTGCTGGGGCGTGACGAGGAGACCAGACATGCAGCTTGTATCGGAAGATCCGGCGACAGTCTGGATCGGCTTGGCTCCTGTGATCAGTCAAGGTCACCGTGGAGGGCGTTTGTCGAGTCTGGTCTTACCTTGCATGTTGTATTCTGCTCCTGTTTCATTGTCGAGGATGTACGGGACGTATGATGTCCCCGAATCGAGCTGAAGAGGGATCTACAGCATCAGTAAGGGAAAACGGGTCCAATCATAGGCGAGAGGAGAAATGACCCACAGTAAAGGTCGCAGGTGCCGTGGGAGTAGCCAAATCACCCGCATCGCCCAACGTCCAAAGGACCGGAATACCATACAACGGTCTATCCTCAGCTTATCCCGCGGCACGGCATGTTGCATAGTCAGGGCAGCTGACTCACGCGAGGAAGAGAGTCCATGGTGCTTTTCCTCCGTAGACCGCCAGTTGCACCTTCTACAGTTGAATCAGCGTCCAGATGTCCGGAGGGTGGAACGCAGGCTTACATCACATTGACTCGTACTGTCCGGCCATGTCCAGGTGAAGTTGGAGGCAACGACAATCTGGACGAGATGGAAGAGTGCGAGCAAGAAGACCGTCTGCTTCATGATGAGTGTACAAGTGTGTCAATCTTCACTCTGAGAGTATGAGAATGGACCCCCTGTTGGAGGGAGAATGTAGAGAGGTGGGATGGTATGGCCGGTAGAGATGATCAGAGCAAGTCAGAGCAGTATACAAAAGTAGACGATGAGGTAGCAACACAGCGGAAAGGAAGGGGAGGCGGTAGATACTGATGCCTCGTTTCGTGATGATCCAAGCGGTGGACAGACGTACATAGATCTACGACCACGCTGACAATCCACCAAGTTGTTCGGAACACACGGTCCATCCGCTCTAGCCGAGAGTCGAGTGCCTATTAGCATGCTCACTACTGCGAAAGAAGGACGGGACAGCAGTGGACTGTATAGAGTACGTGTGGTAGGAGTATGTCGTGTCGATCATTTGCCCAGCTTTCGAGCGGTGATGCCGGCATACAGATTACCCAGCTTCTGTCTTCCGCATCGCTATGCGACGGTGTCGCGGCAGGCTAGAACGAGCTAGAACGCAAAGCTCGGTTCCTCTCTTACTTACAGCACGCACAGGTAAGCTGGTGTTGCGTCAGATAGAGGGATAGAGCAAGAGATTGCGATGTTCCTACAGCGCGGGTACCTTTGATCTTCATGCTGAACCGAGCAGGATCCGATCCCTCTGCCTCAGTGCTCCATCGTGAACGAAAGCTTGGTACTACACATGATGGGTACTTGGACGCAGGCGGGGGCATCCGTATAGATGTATCGTAAGCATAGTATGTATAGTATGTGATGTATAGTACGTATACTCTGTCGTATAGATATGTCGCTTCGGCAAAAGTTCCCTCCAAACCATTCAACCTTGATAGTCCCTCTCACTGATCCGCCCACGGGTTCCTCGTAGCTCCAGCTTGCATTGCGAGCCTCTCAAACTCCATGTCTCGAGAATTGTCAGCTCGGATCTGATGATTTCCACCTCCGATTCTCGCTCCACACTCGGGGCAAGTGGCTTCCGCCTATGCATCAGCTCGTGCTCATCATCATGGAAAGAGGGTTCACCATAGCTTGACCGCACTAGGTTTCATAAGCTCAATATCACACCCACGTATAATTGACTCACCTCTCCTATCGTGAAAGTATGACCAGATGGACATTGGTAGAATCGTCCTGCGTAGCCTGATCTCAGCGAGGATGGATGACAAACTTGGGAGAACTCACCGTGATGAGCTTCCAAGACTGCTCGGGCGATTTGCATCTTCTCCTCCATGGACACGGTCGAGTAGAAGACTCCTTCTCTCAGGCTCACAGCGTAAGCATGCCATTCATCAAGAAGCACGTTTGCGGCAGGTCGGATCGTTTCTTCGGCCATTTCCTCCAGCTGGGCATTTCTCGTAGCTCCGTCTCTATCCCCCAAGATCGCGAGGAGTTCTCCCTCGAATCTTTCTGACGCCAACTTGCTCTGCTCGAGAACCCATTCGGATTGTTCCTGTCGAATCCCCGACTCCTTCACCTTTCGCCTGATCACTTCAGAAGCCGCCATTCGACAGATGGCAAAGTGAGTTTGAACCGCCAGCAGCTCTGTCGAGAGCCAGAGACTTTTCGCATCGCTTGCTTTGCACAGATTCGCAGCAAGATCAACATCTCGTCGACAGCTTCGGAGGATGGTAGCGGAGACAATCGTAAACTTCTGAGCGACCGCATTTGCGTTGGTCGCTACATGTTTCTTGTTCCACTCGGTGGCGGCGAGAGAGGCAGGATCGATTCGAAGCAGTCGCGCAAACTCCTCAGCGATTGGGGCGATGGCAAGTCGGATCTTGATCGTCTCGTGAATAGCTTCGATCTTGTATCTCATCTCGCCCCGCGGGAAAGGGGCTCCAACGCGCATCTTGGCGACTCGCATGGCCCGCTCCACGAGATGATGCTCCGAGGTGTTCTTTGTTGACTGAGAAGAAGTAACACGCTGACGAGCGAGATCGACCTCTTCTCGGTGCAGCTTTGTAATTGCATTCTCGTACGCAATGACGTGGGGCAGCTCTTTTCGATTGATGATCCTTCCTAGCTGTTTGTAGACTCTGAGTGGCTTGTCTATCACCTTTCTCCATCCTGCATTCAGTCTGCCGGATATCATGAAGAGCTTCTCGAGGTCTTCGGTAAACATGTCGGAAACAATGCAGAATCGATCATCGGGTCGGAGCCGCAACAAAGCATTGACCTGAGCGCGATCGGGCATGCGTTTGTGTTTTGGCGGGGAGATGCTAGTCACAGTGTCCTTTACAGCTCGTTTGATCTCGTCAAAGTCGATCTCGGCAATGATTTGCCTGGCATGATGCACGTCCCTTGACGCATCTTTGATCGCGTGTTGCTCCTGAACGTCGAGCAAAGCTCGTTTGATGACCCTGTTGTATCGTGGAGACGAGATGGGTCCACGACATGTCGGGCAGGTAGGTCGGGCTGTGAATGCACCAGTGTCGGGGATCTTGAGTCCGACTCGAAAGCCCTGTTGCGTAACTTCGTAGCATTGAGAAAAGTCCACATGCCCATCGAGAGTTTCGACGGTGAAGACATGTCCACAAGCAAGCGTGATGAAGCGGGTGTCGGTCTCAGTTGCGTCGGCAACAACCTCAGCCAAAGTCATTTGCATGACAAAGTCGACCATTTGGTCCAGTTGATCCGTAGTCGCACATTGAGGGCAGACCTGAGCGTCGCAAGGCTCCCCGCAGACTCAAAGTCAGCCAATGGGTGCGAGAGGATCAGAGCTCACCAGAAGGACAAGCATGACCACAGTCCAAGAGATTCGGGCACGGCTCATCACACGGCAGTCGGTCGCATGGCTTGGGTGGTATTAGTTGACATTTCTGAACGCATTCAGATATGGAGCTTACCATAGCGCAAGGCATGGAGCATTTACGATGGGGGCAATTCCACTGACACGCTTCTTGGCCTGGGCTTTAGTCGATGCGTATCTCGGATATTCTTAGCTCACAAGGTGCACATGGGGTCTTGCAGGTCTTGGAGCACTTCTTGTGCCCGCATTGTTGTAAGCATGGCGCGTTACAGGCTGGATGAGCGTGGTCCTTTTCACACTTTCCGCCGCATTGGTGTCCGCAAATCTGTAAGATCTTGCCGCAAGCGTGTGGTTCATGCTTGATCCGATCGACCTTGGTCTTTGCATGAATCCCGGCCGGAGCGAGGTCATCTAATGGGTCGACGTGGAGACCTTGAGGTGTCGCAATCACCTCCGCTTTGGAGGAATGCCATTGACAAAGATGGCATGGCGCGGTACAGGTTCTGCCGCAGCAATCTCGAGGTTGCCCACATGCAGCCGTGCAGAGGTAATTCAAAATGTTTTCGCCCTATGGAGTCAGTGTTTTGCCGTTCGCTGGATAAGGAAGCCTACACATGGAACGAGCTTTTCGTGCTCGCCTACAAATATCAGCTCAGCTTGACTTGGGAGGGCTCCTACGAACAAGTCGTGAATTGCTTTGATACCTGAGCCTGACATTCCACGAGCTCCAGTCGAGTAGTGTCCTCACTGTATCGTTATTGAGTGACATTTCAGTCACACACCATGAAAGATCCATCTTGTGACCACAAGGAAGTTCCACATCGTACACGACCTGCTGACATGTACCACAATCTTCAAAGCACCGCTTGACGCAAGGATGTTCACATGGCTGCAGGAGTCGGCCACATGGCTTGTGACATTTGATGAGGGCATGCTCTTGATCATCTGGATGACACTGTAATCAGCAAAGGCGTAGGTGTTGACTACCTTCTGCTCGCAGATATGGCCACATTGCATGGCCTGCCCGCTGTGTGTTAGCTCAGATCCGTAACAGGTCATTAGGCACTTGCCATCTAAGCATACAACCGCCTTGTCGTCAGCTGGAGCCGAGCAGACTATGTTAGACGTACCGTCAGGAGAAATGAGCTGGATTTGGCCAGGTTGATCGACATAGCGCAGAGTCTCGGGGTGATTTGCACAAGCGATAGGCCACCCGGTCCCTATCGATTCAGACTCGACAAGCTGATCCACGATCGTCTCCCACATGGGGGACTGAGACGCCAACTGCTCGGCGTGACCCATGATGTACATTCCATGCTTTGCTCTGGACAAAGCAACATTGACTCGATTGTTCGACTTTTCGTCAGCTCTATTTACTGATGGAATCCCGGCAACGCAAACCTTGAGGAAGCCTATAGAGGGTGAGACAGGATGAGGGTCGTCATCTTCGGTGCTCCCTGCGTTCCGAACCAATGAGAGTATGATGCTATATGATCAGCTGCGCGATGAACAACTTGACACACATCTTCGCTTCTTCTCCTTGAAAGTTGTCGATAGTGCGCAGAAGAATCTAGGATCAGCTCAAAATGATAACGATGCAACAACATCCTCACATGGCGACCGACTGAGACTCTTTTGACCTCGGGCGTTACATCTTCCTGATCATCTGCGTCTCGCTTGTTCATCTCGCGCTGATCTCTCTCATCCAGTATCACCATGTATTGGTCCTTGAGTGCGTTTCTAAACTTGATAAGTTGACTCAAAGTTCAGCGGAGCTGTAGCCACGATCACCATGCTTACCCGAGGTAAGCACACTGAGCGTTAGCTCACGGAGTATTGACCGCGATCATAGCAGCTCACTAGAATGACAATGTCTCCTTCCTCGTTGTATGTGCCTTGTTTGAGAAGGTAACGCGCTAGATCGCAAGCCATTTTGACCTGCGACATGAGCTCGAGCACAGTGAAGACCCATGTTGTACGGACTTCATAGTCATTATGACGACTTCCCCCGTCTTCGCCTACTTTCGAGTCCTTATGTCGGTGATCACTTGGATATCAGCCATCTGCTGAGTGGACTCAAGCGTTCTGTATTTACCAGAAGAATACGTTTCTGCCCATTCCCCGTACATCAGGGTATCCTTGAACAAGCTCATGATCCTCTAGTCGAGGGTACAGTTGCGGAATGCTTCGGTTAAGCCAATGACTTGCTTGTCAGAGGTCTTCAAGGGCTTACCGGATCAGGCTTGAGATCTGGGGTCTCATCCGTCGTTGGAGCAGAAGCTGACTCATGGGCAAGCCTCCAGACGACAGCCGCTCCATCAAGCTAACATCAAAGCGAAACATTTCCTTCCCTCGGGGACTGTCGACCGAGAGTTCTGAGGCGTCAACAGAACGCTCAAATCTCTTGAATATGGTAGCAGCTCACCGTAGCAGTTGACATTAGGTCGAAGCTGAAGCGGATCGCCGATTGCAATGACGTGCTTGATGGTGGGGAAGAAAGTTGCAAGCACATGTGCCTCGAGCACTTGGCCAGCTTCTTCAATGACCAGCACTTGAGGGGAGAAACCCTGTGCGGGTTCAGCTAGGATGACCATGTGTCACTTACGGTCAAGACGGTGGGCAGTTTAGCAGCACCTTCCGAATTCAGCCTCGTACAAGACCAGATTTTCAGTCACACTCACCCGTTGTAGTCGAGCCCAGGAGCTTGATGTTCTTGAGCAGCTTGACTCGGATCTTCACGTCAAGGTGCATCTCTCACCAACTGTCGAGAATGCGACTCACATTATCTCGGGCTTCCGCATATCGCTTCCTCGCCTCGGCATGTTTCTTCGCCAGTACCACAAATGTCGCCAACATGTCCTCATCCAGCTCGCTCTTCGCTTTTCCCATCACAAACTCTGCAACTCGTCTTCGCTCCTCAAGAGAGAATGACCACGCATCGCCGTCTTCGAGCAAGACCGATAACTTTCGATCGGTTTGGGGTATTCTAGGTAACGCCTTCATATCGAAGAATTCCAAGAAGGCCGCTTTGTCTTGCACCACATCTACTGGTTCGGGCTTGACGGCTGTGCCATTGATATCGGTTCTGCTGTCCGAGACGACATCGGCGATGGGCTCATCAAAGTGAGTACCCTCATCGTCCGACATCACTTCCCAATCTTCGACATCAGGCTCGGCAAACATGAAGTCGAGTGTCCTATCCCTTTGCACGTCATCATCCCATGCGGTAGACGATGAACCATCGTCGCTCGACTCCGAATCACCCTCATTGACCTCTTCGAGCTGGTCGAAGCGATTCGAGGTGTTATTAAGAGGCTCCACCTTCTGTCCAACCGGTTTGTTCTCGAGATATCGGAGATGGTCCAGGTCCATACCTTTAAGCCAGAAAGACCACAAGGAGACTTTGGAATGCGACTTTCCGATTGTTTCCCAGCCGCTCGTATCGGTCGCATGTTCGTATAGCATGTATGTATAGTCCGGTGGGTTGGAAATGCTAACCTTGAGTTGGGGCAATTCCATCTCGAGGTACAACATGATCTGTTCGTCGGATGCCACTTGGGAGGTGATAGCCTGGGACACCTTTTTCATCTCCTGCCACTGGTCAGATAGTCTCGGGATATGATCAACGAGCCCACTTACTCCTTCGAGATCTTTCATCTCGCCATGGAATATCCCTGTCTGATGGTGCAGTGATGTGTCCTTCTTGCCCACTCTTTCGACCATTTCCAGCGAGTACTGTGAAACGACCTCATCTTTGCTCCTGGACCCAAGACGAAGCATGCTTCGGGTAACTTCCCCATCATGGATCGCCCGTAGGATGTGGCCGAGAGCATGATTGGTAAAGGCAAGTAGAACAATGGGTCTAGTTTTGTTCAGCTTAGCAACCAGACTGCTTTACGCCGCTCATAGGCTGCACTCACCCGACGTTGTTCTCAATGAGGAGCCGGAGCAACTCGACACCGGTGAACGTCTGTGAATAAGCTGAGTGATTTGCCTTCAGACTACTTACCTTTCCAGTCCCCGGAGGTCCTTGAATCAAGGAGAGCTCTCGGGTGAGAGAGTCCAGCACAGCATCACTTTGACTACAGGTTTAATTTGTGGTCCTCTTTGCCAGACATGAAGGGAGGTGCTCACCTGGTATCGAGTTTGCCATGCGCGTGCAAGACCTCCCTTGCTGAGGCGATTGAATTCGCGTTGGAGGGATCAAAGGAACAGCCTTCACCTCTATATTCAGGTTTGAGCAGACCTTTCAGATCCCAGGTGAATCCAGGCACCGTCGCGTACTCGGGCAAAGCAATCGGCTTGCCTTGTAGATTGCCATGTCTGATATACTCTCCCAGAGGAAGAGTGACGGGATCGATTTTCTGTATCGCTTGTAGAAAGGGTCGGACCGCTTCATACAGGACTGGGCTCTCGAGCAAGACTCGCACATCGCTCTTCGACTCGTCCCTGGTTCGAAGATTCTCTGCCGCTCGAAGCCCATCTTGTGCGTCCACAAACGCTAGGCCAAACTCGATACCTGATCGACCGGGTCTATCGAGATGTTTGATGCTGTCCGCGTCTGGTATTAGCTGTGTTTCCGTAAAGTAGCCTACGACTTGTGAGGATAGCGAGGGCGACCGTTGCTGGCGAGTCTCCTTCTTTCGTGACCAGGGCGACGAGACCCCCTTGAGGAAGTCTCTTTCCCGATTCCCAGAATCGTTTTCGTATTCCGGCAAACCCGCTCCTTGCGTCTCCGGGTGGACTATCCGCTCGAACATGGATGACGAGACCATGTTTATGGTCGAGGCTGAATCCCGAATACTGCACGTTGGCAATGAGCGGCATCATGCTACTGGTCAGGCAGGCAATCCCAAGCGATGTGCTGACTCCTCACATCGAGTCAGACCAGTCGGACGAAGCGACGAATCGCCCTCCACCGGTACGCAGTAGATTTGCGACTGGAAGTCAGACTTCGGATGGGTGGGTGGGAAGATGAGATTTCACTCTGAGTATTGTGGAAATCGTCATGATTGAGATTCTCCAGAACAAGCTTGATACCTTTTGACAATGATGTCGTGGCATCCGCACGGAGGAGTCGGAATTGTAAATCCAGACTTTCGCTTCAGCTTCGGTTCGTTTACGTGTACTTGTACTTACATCTTGTCGATACTGTCGGCGGGTAAGTGATGCTTCGCCCCGGGGAGATTGACCGGAAGATACGGTTCTGTATCGGAGAGCAGCTCATCAGTCGTCGGAGGGATTTTGATGTCCGTAATATCCTCGTGGTCTTGCGTCAGCGAGCGAACAACATATAATGTTACCATTGTCGTGACGTGGTCCATCTCTACATAGCTCACCCGGACCATCGTATTCTCTGCCACTTAGCAAACGACTACATTGTGACATTTGGACTTGGCTGACCGGTAAGTGTATGCCAAGACACCAAGAGACGGGTTGAAAGCCTTGGTGTCCAGCTTGCCGTTGTCGCCAGCTGCTAGCTGGAACGATTTGGACACGAGCTCTCGAAGCACGGCGAGGTGTTTTTTTGTGTCCTTCAAGAAGAACTCCTTGTCCTTGATGTCTCGATCTCTGAGAGCATCATCAAACGTGCCTCGAAGAAGGAGATCTTCCCACGCCTCAAACTGCTCGACAAGCTGCGAGACAAAGTCGCTGAGCTCGGGATGGGACGTCATGGCCGATCGGAATCTGGTGATGTACCTACGGTATAAGCTCGATGACATTTGACAAGAGAAACTCACTCGGCAAGCAGTACTGCAATGGGTTTGAAGATCTGAATTCCGGTCACGATGTTGATTACCTTGGTTCTAAGGTAGACCGGTGGAGATCTGTCTTGGAATGTTCCGGCCTCTAGACATTCTGTGATCCCATCATTGAGGGTAGTGAGAATAACTTCAAGGTTGTAGTCGATAAGCCCATATAGAGCGCTATTCTCGTCAGCCGACGCGGTCAGTCTCGGCAGTCGTACATACCTGACATGCGTGTGGGCAGCACTCTTGAGGACTGCCTCGGAAGTCATGTACTGAGACTTAGTTCGGCGATTGCAGTACGCGAGGGAGACCCACCGCTACGATTCCCATGTAACAGCTCTGAAAGGATATTCGATCTCTGGCACAGCCTTTGGTCGAGACGTCGGGCCATCGAAGCATCTCCGCAAACTTCAGCAGGAATTCGCCGGGTGTCTAATGTCAGTCGATACCAAGAGCTTGGTCACTATCTTTAGACACCTACTTTCGCAACGGCGCCGAGAAGACTCTGTCGCTCATCAAAGTCCTATCTCGTCAGCCAGACCTCTCCTCCTTCGTTAGGGATACTTGCCCAAGCCTCGTTGTTCTTGTTTGACGAACTGAGAGCCAAGACGAGCTCTTCGACCAGCGTAGCCGAGGTGACTCTTTTGCCTTCCTTGCTGGCTTCCGTGATGATACCCTTGACCTTGTGTGGAGGTAGCAACTTGGAGGGCATCAGCAGATCGTCGGAAACTCGACTTTGAATTGTCGAGAACGCTGGGAAGGTTGGATCAACAGCTTGGACCTTTCCGACTCCATTGGCTGATCTCCACTTGTCTCCATTATCGGTATCGTCAGCCTTGTTGGACTTGGGTCTCAGAGCTGGATTGGCGAGATGTGGATATCGACATTCGAAATCGAACTTGCACTGACCGGTCTCCCAAAATGAGGTGCATTTCTTCGTTTGGAAACCTTTTTTGCCGCTCCCGCTGGCTGACGCGATCTTCGACGTCTCGGGGTCGGTGTGGGAGAAGGTGCAGTGGACACCGTACTTGCACGAACCGTTGTTGAAAAACTTGACGCAAGGCTTTTTCCTCATCCTCGTGCGAAGTTCGGTGAGAATGGGTAGTGGTGGTAGAATAACAGGATATCCAAGACGAAAGAAGAGAGTTGAGTGATAAAATCATTCCCGCAATCCTTGACACAGGTCGGCATGCCGCATTTTTCTCGCCACGTTCAATGGAGGGGCGCAAGACGCCTGGAAAGGATCCCTGTAGGAAGGCGGCCAGTGTACCGGACCGGCTTTGACAGGGCGAGAATTAGTTCCGACATACGAAGAAAGCTAGACATGATCAGAGTAGCTGACTGTCAGAGTCCCTGCTCTCTCCCGAAGCGCATGACTTCATATAGTCTCGATGATATATCGAGAATTCTTCACCGGGCCTGAGCTAGGTTCAAGATGGGTATTGAGCCTTTCCTGTGTGTGAGTGGTCATGTCACTAGAAGGCTGATACTTGCTGTTAACCGCGTACCAATTGTTCACGAGAGATACAGAACGCGGTAGAGACCTCGAGCAAGGAGAGAAGAGTCATCGGAGATCGGGTCGCTGGAATGGTGGTCAGATTACCCAATCCGGTAGTTTCATAGCTAAGAGGCCAAAAGAGGACCCGGATGATTATTCTCAGCATATGGGTCGAGCAGAATCAGGCCATGCATGGGTTTGAGTATGGGATCTCCCAGTCGCCCCAGCTGCTCACTGTTGACAGTTCATCACACCCGAGACGAAATTGGATGATGAGCGTTGAACACCTCGACGGCCGGTATAGCAGGTTGCACGTTTAAGTGTGCTGTTTGACGCCTCTCGCCGCCCATTTACGCCGAACATCCCGTTGAAACCACAATTACCATCTGAACCCGATATACCAAATCGCTCTCGAGCATCCAGCATCGCATAGGCTGTGATCCTTGGATAGCGACGGAAGGCTTGAGATCGACAACGACCGTCTCTACATAGGTCCGGCGGAACTGTGGGAAGAGGAGCGGTCGCTACGACTTGGACATCGTCAACATCTTGGCGTCCGAGACCTTGCCCTGCACAGCCTGCACGCTGTAAGTCCACCTTTCGCGATCCCATCATCGCCCTTCGAACTGCCTTGCTATATACAAAAATACCCGAACATAGTAGAGACTCTATATCGAAGGATCCTTTGATTGGACCATACCCCGTATTCCCCGTCGTCAACGCTCGACACGCTCGGATCAGGCTCGAACTTGTTTGATGCTTTACCGTCTTGTCTCTTACCCCCGTATTTCACCCCTATCTCCCTCCTCGTCGGTTTGAAAACATCTCACCCTACTTTGACTGTCAACACATCCACTATCGAGCATCTCTTCCGCCAATTGGGCAACTGTGTAGCGCTGCACAGGGATCAAGGTGGACATCCTGATCGTGCCGCATCGATTGTGACGTATCGATCGAGCATACTCAGCTTGTAGCTCCTCTGGCAAAGCGGTCATTCCTCCGAATCCTTCTCGTGTGCTGTATGACATGTGTGTGAAGGACGCTTACAATTCAGTTTCATGGACATTTCATCAATAGCTCACTCGACTACATGATATAGTAACACTTGACCTTCGCCATCGCCACATCGAACGCTCGAGCTTTCCGCTGTCCATCCCCAAGCCTGGTCATGGCTCACTCTCGAAAGGCCTCGACGACAAGACAGCCACCAACCAGCATGACGCCCTTGTTCCAGTCCGCCGCCTACCTCTCATCATGGCGGGGTCAATTGGTCATCTGCTTTGTCGTGCTCATCATCGGTCTCGTCATTTTTGCCGGACAAGGTATTTGGATGAAGTATAAACTTCAGTTCAAGGAGCGATCATCCAAGATTCATTTAGCGGAATTGATATCGATGGAAGACGAGAGAAGGGGCAAGGAGAAAGAGGTGGAAGATGTCAAAGCGCAAAGAGGAAGGGAAAAGAAGCGGGAAAAGGAACTTAGAAAGAGGAAGGGGTCGTTGTTAAAGCTACCTGTACCGGCTTCGATCAACAGTGGAGAATCGAGCACCGCCATTAGCTCGATCGAAAGTTCGCCTGCGCCAGTACCGAGGGCTTTGTTGAGTACGCCCGCACCTCGACCTCGATCTTCCGCCAAGGGTAAAGCAGTGGTTTTGTCTCAGGACTCGGCAGACAACGAAACACCGACAAAGCCACCAAGGAGCATAGCGCCCGAGTCGTCAGAGCGACGATCGCCAACAGTTCAAACCGTAGAACAGCCCCGATCGCAATCACCATGGGAGATTCCCCTGCCTCCTTCGCCGATTGCAGGTCCATCCCGTTTACCTCTTCCGCCTCGTGATATTGACGCAGAGTCTACCGACGGGGAGGCATTCAGCGCATCGGAGTCAGCCCTAAGCAACAGCGGGACCGGCGAGTCAACTATGGCGACCTCTCAATCCTTGTCCTCTGGCTTCTCAATCATCCCAGAGGAAGGGTACCTCCCACCGAGCATCTCGGCCCCATCGACCCAGAAGAAGAAGAAGAGGAAAGGAAGAGCGCCTCCAACACCTCTTCCCCTCGTCGAGAGGCGTTTATCGACATCTGGCATTGTTGATAATCCCTCTACGCCAACACGGACCAAAATTCCAGACTCCCCATCTGTACCCATCACCCCTTCCCGT
Organism: Papiliotrema nemorosa; assembly: GCA_032158125.1. Lineage (NCBI taxonomy): Eukaryota > Fungi > Basidiomycota > Tremellomycetes > Tremellales > Rhynchogastremaceae > Papiliotrema > Papiliotrema nemorosa. Next base: position 240,981 of record JASKOT010000006.1, on the reverse strand, counting down.
CAGGCTCGCAAAGCGAGTCTGACCCGCCCAATGAACGCCAACCTGGAGGAGCTATTGACCGAGAGGGAAAAGATGATCGAGACGCTGAGAGCGGAGATTGGCATGAGCAAGGCGGAAGAAGCGAAAGCTAGGGAAGATGTGACCAGAGCCAAGGCGACGGAAGAGAGGCTGAATGGTGATTTTGAGAGGGTGAAATCGGCAAAGCAGCGGTCGGAGAATGAAGCCAGGAAGAGGGAAGGCGAAGTGAGTCTGCCTCCTTGATGTTATGTTGGAGCTAAAGATCAGCTGAATGCACGGCTGACACACCTTTCGACCCATTATACCGCCGCCTTGCATCGGATCAATGCTCTCGAAGCAGTCTTTCGCGATGGTGGTCATCCCTTCCCCCCTGCTTCGCCCGGTGTCCCTCCTCCGCAACAAATGCAACACCTCCCAACACCAATCCCTATCCCCCACATCCAACCCATGCTCTCGCCTATGCCACCATCCTCGCCATACGGTATTGGGTACGGACCCTCGCCGCGGAGTATGAGCGCGAGCTTTATCCCTTATCCTAGTCCTGGTCTGTATCCCTCACCCATGCTGCATCCGCATATGCACCCACAACACTCTCACTCTCCTTCGCCTTTCCGCCGATCGTCCACCACCGGCATACCAGATGAGGGTCTGGCAGGTCCTCTGACCCCCGGACATGGAGCTGGTATGCCACAGGCTTTCCCATTTGAAATGGGTATCATGCCATCTCCACGACCACCCACCCAATCTAGCTCGAATGGTCAGCCGTCCGCAGATGAACTGCGGCGGATGAGCATCGAGAGCTCCGTGCTGAAGAAAAAGGTCAAGGAAGAGGCCAAGTCAGGGTCAGAAAGTGGTGAAGATGCACCTCGCAGTCCGTCAGCTCTTGAAAATATCAAAGAGACGGAGAATCTGGAGGGCCTTGGGATGGGAGAGATAGGCGATGGGAATGCCGATCGAGGGAGGCAATTGAGTGGAGATGGCTCTGCGAGTTCACATCCTTCGTCGCCCTCCCCGCCTACTCGAGCCAGCGTCCTCCTCACGCCTGCATCTGCCGAGGTCTATCATCGAGCCCTTGTACAAGGTACCGATACACCGGAAGAGTTTGCCCGCCGAGACTCGCTGCAGGATGGCTTGAGCGGTATCAAGTTGGTGCCAGACATTGCTCGAGGTAATATCTACTACACGTCGTCTCTGGCGGGATCAGAGGCGGGTGAAGGAGGTTCAGACAATGCTTCGGCGTATGAACCTCGTGAGGAAGGGACAATATTGAACGGGAACACCGATAGACCGGGCGATGGACAATCGACAGAAGGAAAGGAGATACCTAAAATCAGTGCCGACTTTGTGCCAATGTTTGCGAGTTTGGCGCATACACCACAACAACTGGCCGAAATACAGCGAATGACAAAAGAAGCGATGCAAGCAAGGGCGACAAAGCAATGAACGCTCATACGGACAATCCATCTTTAGCAACAAAAGCACCATCATCACCAACGTCGGCTCCATGTATGGGCATTTACCGGTCGCACGTCGAGGATCCGCTTCCGTCTATGACGAAGGTACTCTTCCGGAACTTGTGATACCCAGCGGAGGGAGCCTTTCAACCTACCCCCAGCCACTCTGTCTGCATTTCTTCCATTCGTATACTTCACTGCATGCATCATCTGTATCGACTATCACTCTGCTACAAGCACTGTAAAAGCTTCCGTTCTGTATGGAAGTCGTCGACGAGTATCCGTAATTGATCGCCCTCGGCAACGGCTAGACGGGAAGGATCGTCGGTCAAAGCCGAAGCCGTCTAGGGTGGCGATACCTAGTAGCACTTGTCGATTCTGCCTAGTTCATCTTTGCATCATCATGTTCCGGTTAATCAATGCATGGATGGTTCTTGTCAGATGGTGGAATCCCGAGTAAGGCCTATCTGAGCAGCGTATGTAGCATATCCCGGTTGAGGGGATTGACGTGTGCACCCAAGACCCATCCCAGCCACGCCAGCGAGGTAATTTCCAAGAAAGGGTGGGATCTCCGGGTCATGACAGTAGCCGAGATGGGGGATTTTGTTGGAAAATGCATTTCCGTCGCCCCTATCTCTTATCCGTCCTATATATCTCATAGCCCTCCCAACCTCGCAGCCCCCGTACAACTCCCACTCTACTCACGACACCAATCGCCCAATCGCATCCACACACACAATGTCCATCCCATCTGGCGTAGAGCTCAGAGCTCCCATTCCAAAAGGAACCGAACACATTCTCTCCCCAGACGCGCTCTCTTTCCTTGCTGTCATCCATCGGACCTTCACCGCCAGGAGGAAAGAGCTCCTCGAGAACAGGAAGAAGGTGCAAGCAGAGCTTGACAAAGTGAGCTTTCAAGTCGCTCTCACTACACGACGCGTTTCAGGTTGAAGCTGGTGACAGTGCTGACGTCTAAGGGCAAGTCGTTGCAGTTCTTACCAGAGACCGCATATATTCGAGAATCGGCGGGATGGGTCTGCGCACCTCCAGGTCCAGGTCTCGAAGATCGACGGTGAGTTTGTGACGCGTTGACGTACGGACTGGCCTGTGGCTGATGGACAGAGTGGAGATCACCGGTCCGACAGATAGGAAGATGGTCATCAACGCGTTGAACTCGGGCGCAAAGACTTTTATGACTGATTTTGAAGGTGAGTACAGTTGTGTAGCCTGATCATTCTAATCTCGTATTGACGTGACAGACTCCAACTCGCCTACGTGGAGCAACATGGTTCAAGGGCAATTGAACTTGCACGACGCCGTCAGGTGGGTTCAAACGCGGCTCTTATTGCTCTTGCTTACCATCTAGGCGTCAGATCGACTTTGAGACCAACGGAAAGCAATACAAGCTTATTGAAAACCCCGCCGTCCTCATTGTCCGGTGAGCACCTTTGCAGCGCTCGGTTACATCTAACGACCAGACCTCGAGGATGGCACCTTGACGAGCCACGAGTCTTGATTGATGGTCAACCCACCTCTGGATCGCTGTTCGACTTTGCCATCTACTTCTACCATAACGCCGCTGAACTGATCAAGCGTGGCTTTGGACCGTATTTCTATCTACCCAAGATGGAGCACCACCTCGAGGCTAGACTATGGAACGATGTCTTTTGCCTCGCGACGAGCGCATTGAAGCTCCCCCAGAGGTGTATACGAGCCACAGTCCTGATTGAGACTCTGCCTGCGGCTTTCCAAATGGAGGAGATCTTGTTCGAGTTGAAGGAACATTCGTCTGGATTGAACTGCGGTCGATGGGATTACATCTTCAGCTTGTGAGTCTCGCGCAAACTGCACGATGAACTGGCTTACCATTAGTATCAAGATGCAGCGAGCGAATAAGAATGCGGTCATGCCGGATCGAAGTCAGGTCGGTATGACGGTGCCTTTTATGGATGCCTACGTGCAACTGCTTATTCAAACTTGTCACAAGTGAGTCCTCCTGATCCGTTTCAGAATAAAGCTCACAAGCAGGCGAAAAGTAGCTGCTATGGGTGGAATGGCGGCCCTCATTCCTATCAAGAATGATCCCGAAGCCAACGAAAGGGCAATGAACAATGTCCGAACCGACAAGCTGCGAGAAGTCAAGGCTGGTCATGATGGTACTTGGGTTGCTCACCCTGCTATCGTCCCCATTGCCATGGAGGTTTTCAACGAACACATGAAGGGTCCCAACCAGGTAGGTCTTCGCCCTCAAGGATGCTCAAAGTGGACGTCGCTGACTTGCAGTACCACGTTCGAAAAGAAGAGGTCTCCATCACGGATAAGGCCATCTATAACCCCGCTTGTGACGGAAAGATTACCGAATCAGGTATCCGAAGCAACATTCAAGCGTAAGGCTTCTCCTCTAGACCACTTGACGAGAGACTGACCCGTAGCGCCCTATCATACTGTGCTGCCTGGGTTTCTGGAAACGGTTGCGTCCCCATCAACCACCTCATGGAAGACGCCGCTACTGCCGAAATTGCTCGAGTTCAACTCTGGCAATGGGTCAAATACGGCTCAAAAACCGAGTCTGGCAAGAAGATTGATGCGGCATACCTCCAACCGATCTTCTCAGAGGAAGCAGCCAAGGTTGCCTCTACGCCTGGAATCGACGCGGCCAACGTCAAACTTGCTAGTGAATACTTGATTGGGGATATCAAGTCGAAATGGCCCTCGGACTTTTTGACGTCGGACTTGATGCCCTATTTGGATGGAGCTCGACCGGACGCAGGCGCAAGGAGCAGTTTGTAAAGGTAGTCGAGGGGAGAGTCTATCCATACCCGATTGTATTACTATGCGACAGAGCTCACGATTGCGTTATGCCGGGTTGTGCAAAAGTCAAGAGACTGCAGAGCACGCCGACTTTGTGCGTCGTCTCAGTTCAAGCTGGCTTGAGTCCAAGCTCATCTGCTCAATGTCCGGGCCTGTGACCGCATCCCCAGCGACTACGGTGGCAACGAAGCCAAATGCGTGGCCTCAACCCAAGTGCTCATACTGTATCATCGCGAGCTCAATCCCATGTAGCCTTGTGTCCAGAAGGCATGCTCTTGATCTCATAAAGTTAACTTGGGGAATAAGAGATGGTTGCTGTTGGAAGGTGGGTGCACTCATAGCTGGACTCGAGAAGGACAATGGCGTCACGTCTGCAATCACCTCGTACGCCATGCATATCCTGAATTCATCGTTCGATGCCGCCCCATCCGAAACCTCCCGCTAGGGTCTTTATCCTTGTCCCCTCGTTGACCCCGAGGAATCATTTCCCACCCTGAGTCTCAGTATCGCTGGACGAACCAGCCTGTGACGGTGCTTGTACCCAGAATATGCTCATGTTCCCTGATGGAACTTTACGCAAGGCGTTGTTCTCTCGAGCACCGTACTGCGTTATGGGCACTACTAGGGATCTAGCGTCTGAGAACTCCTGATGATATTCAGACCCATTGCTGCTCTGTGGGTGATCGATGGGTGTTGAAGGAACGAACTCCAACTGCGGTGCGTTCGTGTCGGGTAATGACGTCTGAACGGAGATCGTTGGGTCTAGAACCGGAACCCATTCGTTCCCCGTCACTTTCCCATATTGAGAAATGATGATCTCCCCGAGCCATCCCAAAGTGTCATGGTGATACGCTCGATAGGGATACGTAGAACCAGGCTGTCCCGCGTAAAAGACAGTGCCAGGAGGTGGCTCTGTCCAGGTCATTTCAGTCTCGCTGGGCCCAGTGGCATTTGAGGTGCTCTGGTCCTTGGGCATTGTTCTGTTCAGCTTATGATATCACCGCTTGGTATTCTTGTAGCCGATGCAAAGATAAGATGGGTCCGTATGTTGTCGACCCAATTATACCCTACGGTCTTCCAAGGAGCGATTGATGCCAATCGTCAGCGCAGCGTTGTGAAAGGATCGGTCGCGCATCCCAACCGAGTCCGCTTATCCGAGCATGCTTAGGGGAAAGAGACACAAGGGAAAGCTTACGATATCACACAATAAGAAGCTCATAATCGATGTCTACCGATACTCGCTACTCGATCGAGGCTGCTCCTTCTCCTTATCCAGCTTGACCGTGTTATCGGACAAGCTTGAATCCTCCAGCCTATTATTCCCCGTGTCCCCACGCGATTCGACAAATCTAGATAACACCTCGTCCCACTCAAAACCATTATCCACTATCGTGTCAACATGCAGCACCGTTGTTGCGCGCCCCACCTCAGAGTTGCTGATGCAAGTACAGACGACTGGTGGAATACTGCGGATCGTCCGACTTGCATTCATGTGCCACATTCGCCCAGGCGACCAGTCGGCGCCGTATGTGTAAGCTTTGTGTACCCTCATTGATTTGTCATTGCATATTATTCGTTCGCCGACAGTGAGTATTTCGGTGCCGCGATTGCCTCAATGAGGGTTCCTGGCTGTTCGCTGGTCTTGCATTGGGGAGTTCGACATGTAAGAAGTGCTGTCCTCATCTTTGGACGCGAGTTCTGCCTCTTGTTCAAGTTCCTTCAGGTAATCCAACATTTCTTCATAGCCATCATCATCGTCGTCTGAAGACATCTGTGCAAGTGCGTTGGGCTGTGAAGTGAAGGAGTGGAAAAATCGTGACTCTGGAGCTCGGTGCGTTGAGTCGTCTTGGTTTGCTGTCTTGACGTTCTGTGTGACCGACCTGTATCCAGCAGGTGTATACAAGCTAAAATCAGTCTTTGTCGAAGTTGAATGATAACCCCCATATATCTATGCTACTTGAGCAATGAGCTTCTTTATCCTCTGCAAGGAGCTCAGCGCGAAAGGAGGTAGCAGACAGAAACGCAGCAGAGTTTCTACATAGTCAAGGACGGGATACCCCGTGGCATGTTACAGATATACAGCGAGTGCTTGGTCGGTTGCGGAAACAGTCAGTAGGGAGCCGACGCCTGAGAGTTAGAGGTCGGACTCTCGGGCCGGCGATGCAGAGCTTCTGGTATCAAGATATGAGAGAGGCTTCTCCGCACGCCTTCCTCCGATTTTGTCCCTTCCCGGCGTGCGTTCAGCCTGCTCCGTCTGTCACCGTCCTCGAGTCTGAGCCAATCGTCCATGGAGCATTGCTCTTCGCCGAGCACAGCCTGAGTGTACTCATGGACCCTACTTGAAAAGGGATCATAAGGTTTCTGCGATCCGTCGGGGGAATGGATAACGAAGGGAGCATGTTCAGGATCAGCGTCGATGAACCATGAGTACCCATTGTAGCTTGTGACCGAGAAGTTTCGCGGTGACATGCTAGATTTGATCGAGAACAAGCTGCAATGGACTGATTGTGACTGGGAGATTGCTCATGCCTGGTGGCTTGGTGATTGCTCGATCTCAGCTAGCATCGAAAGAGTGGAGTCTCGGTACTGAGCCGAACATGCTACTTTCAGAGCTGCACAATCCTTTCAAGCACTTTGGATTGATTCGCGTGTGAGGAATATGCGGAGAAATAGTTCAATCTCCGCCAAGTGCGGCGATACATAAACGGCCGGTTATGTCCGTCTGACAAGTTAGGCATGCTGTGTTCCCACGCCTGCATGGGGATCTCGCCCGTTGTTCCGGCTTTGTCCGAAGCGTGCTCCAATAAGGGTGGCGACAGAGGTCTCGCCCCTGCCAAGCCTTGTGCATCTGCCGCGGCATTCGGTCGGTGAGTGGGGTAGGCGGGTGGGGAGGGGGCACAGGGCGCCTGGTGTAAATCCCCTATCAACAAGCTGGTATCTGGTTTTTGCCAAGGCTTGTCCAAAGATCTTGGCTCTCCGTTTTACGCAGTCGACTCGCCTATCCCTTTGTAGTCATCAGTACCATCGTCACCACCACCAGAGACCTCTTCACCACCGCTCCTTGCCCGAAGTTTTTGATCCTAGATACCAAGACTCGTCCGATGCCAAGCTTTCATCGACTGACCGATGGGGTGTTCTATTCCTTGCTACCCGACAGACGGTATATAGGTAGTCGGTCTCGCGCTCTACCCATCCCCAATCAAGAGTTTTACTCTCATCTCGACCACAATTATTCACACCCAACATGGCGGAGAAGTCTACGCCAACAGCACACAAAGATGCTGGGGAGAAGAACATAACCCGAGCAGAGACGGGCAACACCGCCCACTCGCAATCACTACCCTTTTCAGCCCATACTTCGAACTCGGCCAAAGTCGTCGAAGCTCTGCATGCCGATCCCAAAATCGGTCTATCAGATGCCGATGCGAAGAGACGGATGGAAGTGCACGGTCCCAACAGGTTGAAACCGCCAAAGAGACCCAGTGTCGCAAAGATTATAGTCAGACAGTTTGGAAATGCCATGTCCCTAGTGCTGAGTGAGTGCCAAGCTTGTCAGGGTGAGATGTGCTGACACACACAGTTGCTGCTATGGCGGTCAGTTTCGGTACGATGGACTGGATCAGCGGTGGTGTCATTGCTGCCCTGGTTCTTTTGAACGTCACCGTCGGAGCTTACACGGAGTGGGAGGCCGAGAAGGTGAGCTCTGTGCTGTAGATCATCCTCTGACATGCAGACCGTCGCATCGCTCGAATCAGTCGGAGCCCCTCAGGCGACGGTCATTCGACACGCCGAGGGCTCGAAAGAGCCAACGACCAAAGTCATCCCTGTAGAAGAGGTTGTTCCGGGAGACACGGTTCTTTTGCGAAATGGAGATGTCGTTCCCGCCGATGGACGTATTCTTGACGGTCACTTGAGCAACTTGGAGTGTGACGAAGCTTTCCTCACCGGTGGGCTTGATCGGCAGCGACTTTGACTTTGAGCTGATTTCAGGTGAATCGCTTCCCGTTGCAAAGCAGGTCGAGCCTATCGAGGAGGAGGATTGTCCCGTCGGGTAAGTCGATACCTCAAACGCAGACATCGCTTACGCCCAGTGACCGAGTTTGTATGGTGTTCTCGGGAGCTCAAGTCACCAAAGGTCGCGCTCGGGCCGTCATCGTACACACTGGAATGTCCACCGAGATTGGAAAGATTGCTACAGCCCTCGAATCAAAGGCTGCTCGCTCGGAACGTGGATTCCAAGCATTCTGGTGGAAGTTCAAAGTTTTGCTAGGTGTCGCAGACACGACCCCCCTGCAAATAAAGTGGGTCAAAAGTTCTTGAGATCTAGTAACTGACGACAGGCTGAACAAGCTTGCCTACTTTTTACTCGGTGCCGCCATCTTGATCGCGGTCATTGTCGTCGCATCTACTGGTTTCAGAAACGTCCCCCTATCCGTCGCAACATACGCCGTTGCCGCTGCCGTCTCCATTTTGCCGGCTAGTCTGGTCGCTGTCGTCTCTCTCACTCTTGCACGAGCATCCACCGATCTGGCTAAACGAAACGCCTTGGTCCGACGAATGGATGCCATCGAGGCGCTCGCTGGTGTGGACAATGTCTGCTCTGATAAGGTGAGTTCCCCATTTAGTATTGCATTGCTGATGACAGACTGGTACACTCACCGTCGGTCGCATGGTCGTCCGAAAGTTTTGGATTCCCGCCATCGACTCTCGACCTGGAGAAGTCGCCCCTGTCAATACCTCCAAAGGCCAGGCATATTCGTTTGAAACTGGATCTGACCCATTCTACCCTCGAGGAGAGATTTCTGCCGACTCGGAGCCGATCCGAAACCCTGGTGCTGTCCTGGACCTCGGAAACAAGCGAGAACCCAAACGACAGGGATCTGATGATTCCGTTGACGGCCAAGACCGAGTGGTCCACCATGAAGAGCTCGAAGGCGGACTCCGAGAGATGGCTCTTTGTGCTGCGCTCTGTAACCAGGCTACTTTGACCAAGCCCACCGACGGAGAAGGCAACTGGGAAGCAAACGGGGACCCTACCGAAGTTGCTCTTCAGGTCGCCGCTCACAAGCTCGGTCGAGGCAAACCATTCCTCACTCACCAACGACATCACAACCTCGCCCGAACCACCTCGGCCCGATCAGCTCATTCTCGACCCCCAGTGGTCGGTCTCAGTGGTCATTACGAACAGTTGATCGAGCATCCTTTTGACTCTACCGTCAAGCGAATGGCCATCGGGTTCACTTTCCATCCGGACGAGCATTCCGACGGGGCTGCCGAGCCGCATGTCGTGTGCTTCCTCAAAGGCGCCGTCGAGCGAGTTTTGGAACGATGCGTCAAGATTGGGGACGAGGAGATTACTGAAAAGGCAAAGACCGACATTATCGCCAAGATGGACGCCCTGGCCGCGCAAGGTCTGCGAGTTTTGGCTCTGTGTGGCAAGCGGGCACCCATCAGCGAGGCAGACAACCTCAAAGCACTGCCGCGAGATGACTTTGAACAAGGTTACTCTTTCCTGGGACTTGCCGGGATCTTTGACCCTCCACGAAAGGAATCTGCTGGCGCCGTGGCCGATTGCCTCCGAGCGGGCATCACACCTAGAATGTTGACTGGAGATCACCCTGCTACCGCGACCGCCATTGCCCTCTCCATTGGAATCCTCGAAAAGGCTTACGGCAAGGACTCTGTCATGACTGGTCAACAATTTGATGCCTTGTCCAACGACGAGGTCGATGCCTTGCCTGAACTGCCGCTGGTCGTCGCTCGATGTGCACCCGAGACCAAGGTTCGAATGGTCGATGCTATCCACCGAAGAGGAGAGAGCACCGTCATGACTGGAGATGGGGTCAACGATGCCCCATCTCTCAAACGGGCCGACGTCGGTGTGGGTATGGGAACCGGTTCCGATGTCGCCAAGCAGAGTGCCAGTGTCGTGCTTGCCGATGACAATTTCGCTACCATTTGTCGAGCTATTCGAAAGGGTCGATCCGTTTTCAAAAACTTGGCAAAGTTCCTCCTCGTGAGTACATGAGCTGGAGCATCACTGACCCGCAGTATTTGCTTTCTGGTAACTTGGCCGAAATTATCGTCCTCTTGATCGGACTCGCCTTCAAGGACGAGAACGGGCAAGCCGTCTTCCCGCTCTCTCCCGTCGCCGCCCTCTGGATCAACACGCTCGCTGCCGGTCCTCCAGCTTTGGCCCTTGGTCTCGAGCCTACCGCGGTCGATGCCATGGATCTGCCACCCACCGCATTCCACCACATCTTCACGCTCGAGTTTTACATCGATCTCATCTTCTACGGTTTCCTCATGGGTGCCTTGTCCTTGGTCAACTTTGTCATTGTCCTCTGGGGTTACTTCCCGGGTGACCTCGGGGTACTCTGTAACGAGGAGGACAGCGATGTCTGCAGTCCTGTGTACCAAGCCCGATCGACCTGTTTCGCTACGCTCGTCATTATTCTCATGATTCACGCTTTGGAGTGCAAGCATTTCTCCAAGAGTGTGCTCCAGATGAACCTCCGAGACAATAAGGTCCTCCTGTGGTGCGCTGTCGTCCTCATGTTGAGCACCTTCCCGGTGGTATACATTCCAGTCATCAACAACAAGGTGTTCAAGATTGGTTCGCTCAAGTGGGAGTGGGGAATCGTGTTTGGAATGATCCTGGTCTACCTCGCCGCGACCGAGCTATACAAGTGGGTCAAGAGGATCTTGGCGAGGAGACACCAAGTCTCGCCCAAGCGAGGTCCATCGGACAAGACGTTGAGAATGGAGGCGACCCTCAGGCCAGAGGTATAGATGTGTTCAGTGGCGTGAGAAAGGCAAGAGAAAGGAGACATGGGTCTTGTACATTGCATGCATCTGTCAATACACACCATTCGTTGCAAAGTGATCATTTCCAGTTATCCACTTGCTTACCTCTCGATGGGCTCGCGACCAAGCTTGGGATGGTGCACGCCAATCGAGGATCCTTTCATATGACCGCCCCTATACTGATTGAGGTTTAGTGTCAGCTCACGCAAAGATATTCGAATGCGCTTCCTTTGGTGTCTCGCCACTAGCTCGTCCATATGAACCGTGGTGGGTGAATGCAGCGGGCGGTGTCGTTTCCAACGAGAAGACTCTTTCCTCTAAGACGGACACTATGGCAGGAGACGGTCAAGACAAATCGTCCCAAAACTCCAGGTACGCTCTCAACCGATTTATCTATGGCGATGACACGCGAAGTGTCCCCACCATTCCCTCTTTCGACTTTGGTACGGTATTGCAACCCGAAGAATCGGCGGGCAGGGCACCACCTCGAAGGGTCAACCTCCGAGAGCTTGACCGAAATCTCGAATTCGAAAATCCCCTAGGTGATGTCAGTTTACCCTCGCGGCCTCCCAGCGTAATATCGATCGACCTTGGTCCGGACCTCTCTATCGAGCAGCCTGCGAACATGCCAGGGGATGATTCACTCGAAGGTGAAGATCCGGAAGATTATCCGCCGGAAGAGACTGAAATGGAGCTTCCTTCGGTTTTACAGCTGACTATCGCACCAGGCGTATCATTGAAGGCAACTTACCCTGTCCTCTTTCAATATGGCAATTCCCGTGTCAGCGCGGAAGAAGCGGGTCACGTTGCCGAGTTCGACAAGGAGACCGAGACGAAAATCAGCAACGGTCATGTATTGATCAGCGAGCTTGAAGCGCCTCTGGCGTGGGCACAAGACTATAGCAGTTTCCAGGCGATCGGCGTTCCCGAATACACAGCTCAGTGGGGAGTTGAGGCAGTCGCGTTTGAGAGCGAGGGGAAAAGTCTTCTTGCCCTGGGCGATGGGACTGATGGGCTTGTTTGATGCCGTAGTTCACATTTTGGGTGAAAAGGAGTCTCTGCGTCTGGTGTGCATACGTGTGGAGCCATGAATTTTATGAGGCGCAAACGAGTTCTTCTTACATTCTCTGGGTTTCATTGCGAATGTGGCATACCCGACGAATCGAGTAGGTGAGAGGTGCCCTATGATTCTTCTTGAGGGTCACTATGAGACGGCGAGTCGGCCGGTACGAAAGCATACTGTATCTACAGTACGATTACTTCCCAGGCATGGGAAATGACCAATCCGTGGAATACCGTGTTGGTGAGACGGCTTCACGTTTGAGCATATCCTTTCACACCCTTTCAGGGTCTTTCCAGGAGCTTTTCCGTGACCTGGAAGACGAGTAGTGAGAACAGGTCGCATTCTGGAGAACACTTCGCTTGTCTCTCCCTTCATGGATGCGCGTAGTGCCTGTACAATAGGGAGGTACAGTACACTATATAGGGTCGTTGACGACTCTCTCCTTCCCTCTTCATAACAGCACACTTTTCACAGCAAGATGCCTAAACATCGCAAGCCTAAAGGCACTTCTTGGGCCATTGAGCAGTACTTGAGCCAGGACACAACGGCTCAGTCCCTACCAAGGTCAAGTGGATACCATGCCAATCCAGCCACTGGTTCACAGCAGCTATCCGCGGCTTCTGGCTCAGCAAGTGACGCGCCACCTGCTGTGTTCGCTAAGAGGATCCCTCTGAATTCAATCATCGATCCAGAATTTTTATGGCGGCCTCGACCAGTGCAGAACTCGATGAACTGGGCAGATGATGCCAATCTTGATCTGTGGACAGCGCAAGCAGCGACTGGACAGTATGACCAGACCTCGGAGTTTCTTGAGCCAAACTTTTGTGCACTGCCGATCGCTCAAGGAGTGACATTGCGGGATGAGTACCCTACTCTCTTCAAGTACGGATTGGATGAGCAAGCGGCTTTCAAAGCAAATCAGGAAGCGGCTTTCGAGGAAGGAGATTTCGACAGCTTTTTAAGTGAGAAACAAACCCGGTCAGACAGACGGCATGTGCTTGAAAGCGAGTTATCCAACTTTTTCTCGTCATGGCAAATTTACACTGCACTTTGTTCGGGCACCGGTACGCAAGAGTTGTCCCAGATATTGTCGGAGACATGGCCAGAAGAGGCCAGGAGATTTGTGTCGGATGGCCACCAGGTTTTGGCGCTCGGGGACCAGTCGGATGGGATCGTCGATGGGAAATGGGCGTACGAGGGGTAGATATGTGGCGTGGGTTGTAGGCGGCGTCGGATCGAGAAGGGACCGTATTGCATATGCACCACAGTCGAGACGATACATTGTCGGCAAAGCTGCACCATTCCGAATTGAGAAGTGGGAAATTGCGCGGTGCGAGGAAGCTCTTTGCAGAGGTATCAGCATTGGAGCCAATGATGTCTTGAAGTCCTTTACTCGAGATGTGACTAATGAGTAATTCCACAAGGTAGGCGATTAGATTGTGGTCTTCCTGCGCAATACACAATTTGCTTAGCCGCAGTTATACATCGCTGTGCGGTGATCATGATACGCCGAAGGTGATCAGTTTGGCATCGAACATTCTCGTGCGCTATCGCCTGTCGCCATTTGATCGCCCGATCACGATCCATCAAATTTTTGGCGTGCGACGCGTGTGATAGTCAAGTGGGACATTGAAAAGCGGACCAGAGAAGCCTTTTTTGAAGCGAAAAGTCGTGCGCTCCCTTTGATTCTCGTCTCCTTGACAAGATTTCACATTGGCAGTAAGTAGACGAAGGTTCTCCGAGCGCATTCTAAGCTTGAAATGGCGAAAGTCGATCCCCCGTTATTGGTTTTCTATCGACAACTGGCTTTTCTTTCGATACACTCCCTATTTAAACCACCATGCCCGACTGTAAGTCTAAGCCTTCGGGCCTCCATATCTGTCTGAACTGACACCGCATCACTTCCTTAAAGCCCTGAGCTGACTGATACCAGCTGATGACGAATCAACACTCGACATGAACATCCTGAACAAAGAGTACGACAGGACTGAACTGGACACCAAGTCGCCGTCCGCAAAGCGGACCATGGGGAGCGATGACGATAATCCCAATGAGACAGAGCCTGCACCAAAGAAGACTAAAGGATATGATCCTGACAAACTGTCCGATGAAGAAATGGAAATTACCAAAGCTCCGTTTGACCCGCAATACTGGATTGACAATTACACTGACCCGCTCCCCGATTTGGTCTCAAAAATTGGCCATCCAAGGACTGCAACTGTGCCAGCACCCTCGTCCAGCCCAGGCGACTTGGACAAGAAGTTTGGCACCGGGAGCTGGGTAGTCAGGTCTGAATTGTCCGAGGATCTCAAATGGCTCAAGCACGGCACCTTTGATGATTTCGTCAAAAGTGGTGCAAGTCTGGATAATCAGTGGTGGTTTGCCAGATCTTTGGCTTACTGGCGTCAATCGCACAAGAACCACACACTCGTCGATGTTGAGCCTGAAAGTGCCGGTGCGGACCTCGATGATTTTAAGGACATGGCCGATCGGTCTTCCCGTCTACTTTTTGGTTTGTGATGGGTGACACTGGGGATTGCGAGTAAGCAGGGGAAACCTGGGCGTCGGGCAGTAATAAAGGGTTTATTAGTGACTAGCCGAAGTTGATGATCGAAGCAATCTTGCGTTGATTCTCCGGGGCTCGCTCTACGGCATTCAGACTTTTTCCTTCACGATCGTCCTACTTTAAGGTTGCTCCCTCATGAGGATTGGCAGCCTACCCCAAAGGGGAGTATGCATGTACACCATGCGCCCGTGATCCGGCCGTCAACTCTCGCGATTCGAAGATTCTCTCGCCGTCCGATGTCCCTCGCCGGAGATCTCATTGTCACCCCTTGCCCATAATGACACACGTCTGATCTCGATGTCGACCCATGCAGATCTCGCCTCCTTTCCGAATTTGTTCCGCGTGTCCAACGGAGTGGCTCACCTTTTATCTGGAAAGCAATTAGCGCAGTGCGAGATAGATTCTCGTCGGAGCTCATACACTTTAAAGGACACTTGACGCTGCTAATCTTTTCTATTTGTTTACTCAATCTAATCCAACCTGCCGCATGACCTCCGAAGATATCGAGCAGTCTTCCACTGAACAATCGGTTGTGTCCTCACCAGCCTCACCTCAAGTCCGAGAGCTTTCCGATGGGAGTGATGACGGTGATAATTTATCCAGTAGAGAGGAGAAGATGATGACGACAAGTTCTTCGGTAATCTTGCAACTACGAACGAGGTCAGTGAGGTGCAAGCGATTAGCGCTGAATACCAGGAAACTGAACTGGACGATGATCTCCCTTCAAATCAGATGGCGGGATCGTCTAAGCAGGTCTGGCCAGTTCTGGGCGGAGAGCAGGTCAAAGCCCCAGCACGCCTACAGTGACGGGCACAACCGCAGAAGAGCTTCTTTAGCTTTACCCTCGGATGAACAGCTCGAGGCATGGCGCTCAGTCTGCGCGACCCTCGATTGCAAGTTTCACTAAATATACCTCTCTGATGGCAACAAAGAAACCGCCCGGAAGGGTGGATACCTTGATGAATACCAAAAAGAGGGAAGGACGATGGATGCGGAGGGTTCAACGGGATGGTCGTTTCGGCACAACATTCGCTCAAGGCGACTCGCGCGTACTTTGACTTTGCACTCGACATGTCTCCGCAAGATCGAGGCGCATGAGAGGAAGCTTCTCAGCTTGCCCTGGGGTCGGATCTGAAGAGCTACAATCTGGAAACGGTGATCCTTGCCAAAGTGCACTCCAATCATGCTTCAGACCAGGTAGCTATGGTGGGAGAACAGAAGACAGCTTGGTGATGTTAAGGCAGGCGGACCCTCGACATGTATACTTCGACTACATTCTTGATTAGGTACAGATGACTTTGCGTGATTGTGGCAGATGATGTCATGCAAACATGAGACGCTGTAGTATGGAACCTTTGATGATGATGCTACACAGAGACAGTCGCCCGGTCCTCCTTTCGCTCTGAGCTCCTCGCTGATTGCAATGCCGTCGAAGCCCATTCTTTGTGCTTTGTCAATGACGCTTTGACGTCTTTCAGTCTCTTCTCACCACTGATTGTTCAGGTCTTTCTCGGTATTGGCAGAGCGATCCCTTTCTCCTATAATAGCATGTCGCAACCCAGCGAAGACAACCAGGACTCGGACTCAGGCGTTGACTGGCCGAGTGGCTCGGTGGAGTTTGAGACCAATTCCATCGATGCCGATGAAACCTCATTGGGGCAAGGAGAGGACAATGCTAGAGGAAAAGGCAAGAGACTTCTAGGTGACCAAGAGTTCAATGACGAGACTCAGTCTACCAAGCGTGTCATGACAGATGACCGAGACCCTTTTGTCGGTCTCCCAAGTCAAGAGAGGATCGACAAGTATGGCCATCCAAACTCGATCACTCTCAGCCGCAAGGAGTATCCTGCGATCCATGAAGTTGGATCTGGACCATGTACTGATTCAGCGCTTCTGAGCAGACACAAAGCCGAGATCCAAAAGCTGGACAAAGAGCTAGGACCGGGCTCTTGGCGCTTCCGACATGCCTTGCCTCCCGAGACAGCGGCGCTCAAATCCGCACAAAGCTATGAAAAGCTCGACTCGCGACCGGGTACTTCTAGAAATGAGCTCAGTGAATTCATCGACGCCAGTGAGCTAATCTTTTCCCAGGGATACACGATTGTCGATCTGGAGACCGTCCAAGGGGACTCAGCTGCACAAGGGAGCGCTGGGGCCTCGTAGTTTGGTGAACAATTGGGTGACTTTCTCGGTGAAATGGTGAGGTGAGAGCAGGGTCTTTGAAGGCGCGATGCATGTTACGCGTTGAAGGAAGCTTTGTCTGATGTGGTTGAAGCTCTCGATTCCAGGATGGGATGCTAAGAATCTGTCAGATGGATCTTGAAGCTCCTGGCGAACAGGATCTGGCGGACGCTCCCCATGAAGTCAAACATATCCGCTTGCCATCGATTACATCCAAGAGAATTCATGTTGCGTCCCTCGAATGAAACATTGCTGAGACTGTCTTCCTACCCCTATTAATCGTCGTCTCCCTGCTAGCTGGGTGGTTGGTTATTACACCGGCGGCGTATTGTGTAAGCTTCCCCCGGGACACAAACAACTTTGAGCCTTACTCTTCCACAAGCTTGGATATTGGTGGAAAATGCAGAGTGACATCCTTTGATACATGGAAAAGGCTTCACAGGCACTCTTGGATGAAGGATGGTCTGTGTGCTTGGCCCCAGGGTCGAAAGTCAGCGTACAATCGATTCATAGCCGTGATGGACCTCACATGGTGTCAATGTGCACGATTTGACTGCGGGATCCAAGTCATCGAGATACCAATACAAGCTTTGTACTCGCCAATTTGCTCACCTTGTTAACGGTTGAACAGTTCCCATGAGCGCGGGAGAAGATTCTCACAAGCTCGCGCCTAAATATGGTATTCGGAAGCTGCGCCGAGTGGGCAGAGTATATCCTTTGATGGAATAACATTGGTTCTTCTTGGGGAAGCATGACCTCGATCGCATGTAAAACGCCATATAAAAAATCCCCGCAATCCCCTCTTCTCGCATCGACCTCGCTGCACCCACATTTCATCACATTATTGAACAACACTCCCGATGCCAGAATCAGATTTCAGCAACCAGAGCTCATCTCCTGAATTCGACTGTGGGTCCAGTTATGGTGATGACGGTCTGTTTTGTCTCTCCCCGCCACATATCGCCACTCCTGAGCAGACGGATGATCGACTCGTTTCTGCAGAAGCTCGGGATGCATTGGCCGTCTTCCAGGCCAGCGAGAAGCGCAGATTCACTACCAATGCCCACGAACCAGAGGCATCCCAGGCGTCAGTCCCCAACACGGCACAATTTGCCGAACAGGACTCGAGAGGGGAGAGCGACGGAACAGCAGGAGGTGTCTTTGGCTTGCCCACTCGGACGAGGATTGCCCAGTGGGGTGAACCGCCATCCGAGCCGATCGATTCTACCAAGTACCCCACGATTGCTTCCGCGAAGGGAGTCTTGATAAGCTGGGAAGATGGGGAGCATTCGCGCTCGTTCGACGCAGAGTACCACCAGCTGATGGAAGAGTTTCCAAAAGGGATTTTGCGGTCGCAGATTGCGGAACGCTACCCTCACTTCTCAACTCTTGCCCTTGCCCCGACATACCTGGACTTGTTGACTCTACAAGACATCACCATCCAATAGAAGAGTGATTATATCGATGAATCCGAAACGTTACAGGCACAAGGTTTCATCATCCTCGACATCCCGCGCGAGACGGCCGTTGCCTCCGAACCCTCAGCCGTGGATGCTGCTAGCGGCTCGAAAAGTTAGAGTTACATGGAGTGGGGGTGTTACACTTTCATAGTCAAGGCTAGCAGCACCTTATGGCTCGAGGAGATTGTCTAGAGGCCAAACGATGCATCATGTTTCGAGGGAATTGGGAGAATGTGCAGAAGTTCGCATTTGATTCCTACTGTTGTTCCCTCCCGAGACGCCGATGTGCCATCGACTCGACGCTGTGCCCCCTGTCTTCATGGTAGCAATCTCACTATGAGCCAACGCAGTCCTTGCTATTGGCTTCAGCTGGGATTCAAATCGTGCATAACCGGTATTGACCCTTGAGATCAGTGTACATATTCTGCCCTTTGATGTGTTTGACATTTCACTCTCTTCTACGCATGGAGAACAAAGCTCGGCCCATTTCGTTCGCTATCAGATTGCAGCCTCCTTTACACTTAAAAGTCCCTGTCCAGCAATCGTCCGAGCCCACCCGTTACTCCTTAATTCAGTCTTTGCTTCTTTGCTCGCGTGTTTATGTATATAACAGCGCAGCTGGACGAAGCGTTTCCCCATTCATTGGGGGATGCCGAGAAATGATGCATCCGTGCACACAGCAGTGAGATCGGGCGACTTGACTGGCGCCTTCTGCACTACCATGTCATCTGCTATGAGTAAGTCAGTCTGTGCTGTTCCCGGTCACATTTTGCCGTCTCATCGGTCGCTGAAGAGCGTCAAACTCGAGTCACCCTCGGTATCGAGCAGATGACCGGCGTCCCTGTAAAAGGCATTCATTACAACCGATAGAAAATGCAGGCAGATAATCGCGTGCCTCTCGACGTCTCACCCCTCGTCTTGAGCATTTACGCATCAATGGCCGGGACCTCCGCCTCCAGAACGGGATGTTTAGCCCTTCCGACCGACCTTCCCAGCTCGGCAACCACCTGAGCCAGCGTTTCAATCTCCTCTTCCGGTCCTATACCCACATGCTCACCCGCCCCTAGGTGGAACCCCACCATACTTGCCTGGAAAAAGCCAATTTGACTGACAAACGTCTTGATACCCAGTCTACTCTCTTCCAGACCGCGTACCAGAGTGGATAGTGAGCCTATCGTGTCTTCCGTGATGCTCAAATCTCGACTGATCCGCTCGGCTTTGGAGATTTCACCGCCAGTGATGAAATGCTTCGACTTGTCAACAGCAAGACGCCAGCCGGGTGAACGTTGATGTTGGTCGCGAAGCTCTTCCACGATGGGATTGAGTCGGGTTCGCAGAGTCTGGCCCGTGACCGAGCCTTTTTGAGCCAAGACGAAAGCGTTGGAAGCGCTTGCGTGGAGTTTGTCGAGAGACTCGGTCAGGCGGTTGAGAATGGCGTTGAGCCGGGCGGCCAGTTTTTCGTTGGACGTGCGAGTGGCCGAGGGAGCTTGGAGAGCTTTGACCAATGCTCGGAACTGGATATTAGAGGTATCCCCATAACGATATTGCTTGACCTACCTCCCACTCGAGCCAGGTGAACGAGTCGACTGCCATTGCGTTGGTCTCGATGAGCGCTTCCGATAGATCACGGGCCATGTTGCCGAGCTAGAGGTCAGTCGTGGGTCAGGAGGAGGAACTCACATGGACCAGCTGCTCTGTGACCACCTCCTTTTCCTCCAGACTCGAACCAATCTGCACCGCAACGCCCAGCTCCCAAATTCTACCTTTAACTACGACTTGGCAAGAAGCTCACCTGACATGTTCGGATCGGTCCACCATTCCTCCGCTGGTCAAGAGTGCCAGACTGTCAAAAATATCCTTTGCTCCTTGTACTTCCCTAGCCATCTCTCTAGCCACTCTACCTACATCTACCTGATTTCCACCTTGCCGTATGTTCCACCTCCAGAATGGCTGAGCGGCAGTCTCATTGGCGAGGAGGGAGAGACCGCACAATTGACCTGTAAGAGCGCAAAGAGGTGTAGAGAGTGTTCGGATGGGGAGTTGTAGAGCATCTTGGCCGATAGTGAGGTTTGGGGTGCGCAACAATGGCTGAAGCGCTTTGCCGGCGAATTTGTATAGGATGGATGAGATGGCTGACGGGAGGTAGTATATCGCGCCGGATAAAAGGAGAAGGGATGCGATAGTGAGGAAGAGATATGGATAGATGGGTGAGAGGATGGTGTGCGTGAGCTGGATCAGCGCAAGGACGATTTTGAACGTTGTTCCTATGATGGTCCCAAACCATGGTGAGATGGGTTGCGCCTTCGCAGTCGCTCGGGGCGTTGGAGAAGTCGATGCTGGTGGAGAGGCGATAGCGGTGTAAGTTTTGACAGGTCGATTCGTCTTGGTAGACCTAGCTGGACTGGCGAGAGTCCTCGGGGTCGTCCGGGCTCGGATGGGTGTTCGCTTTGGTGTTGAAGGCCTTTTGATATGGCCCTTCTCCGATGCTGCGAGATCTTCTGCAATCTCATCTTCCCAGTCCTCGGATTTGGCTCGATGGCGCTGCCTGATGGGTGTTGGAGAACTCGCCATGATGGGTGATTGGGTGAAGAGTGTGCGACAGAGGCAGATCAGTGGTAAAGTCAGAAATCATTTGAGGATGACCTCATCATTTGGGTGGCGATAAACAATCAAAATGAGCCTGACACTGGGGCATCGAGGGCCCAGATCCCGGATAGTGAGGCTGACACATTGGATTAAGCTTATCGTACCAGACGACGACGACGACGACGACGACGGGGGTCGTAGATTCCAGTGAGGAGGAGGCCATGGCGAGAGGTAGAGGTGTAGAGAAGAGGAGCAGCTTTTTGAGAGACGAGTCATGGTGTCCAGCCCATTGGTACTGTAGGTCGATCGATGAGTTGTGAAGGTGAAATCTGGATAGAGGTGCCTGAACTCTGGTGGAGAGAGCCCCTGATGGGTGAAATGACTTCATGCGGGGGAGGGGTGAACAACAATCCCCTTTCCCCCCCCCCCCCCCCCCCTGCGAAGCTGCTGCAGATACCTCTCTTGATCGACATCTCCTCGCTCATCACCATCGACAGCATCGTCGGGACCATCCCATGTCGTCACTGTCAAAGTCGTCGCGGATTGCTATATGACACCCAGGTCAATAGATGTCCTTTGTGGAATTCGCCCCAATTATCGCCAAACACCTGCACCCCCTGTCGATCGTCGACAACATTGGTCCCACCAATCTCATCCTCCTCCTCGTTCGATAGAGGCATCACTACTGGCCCACGAAACTCATTCGCAGTGTCCGCAAGGTTACGAGATTCGAATTGGATCCGAGATATCAATTAGAACCATCCTAAACGAAAGGGTCAGCTGTTTTACCCTGGGAAAACCAAACACTAGCTTCCTCCACCATGAACATGTCAACGACACTCCTCAACGCGGCCACATCGATCATCTCCCCTTCTTCACCCACCACCCAGACCACCACCCTTCACTCGCTCAAACCTCGCGGGGGCGCACCCTTGTCATCCGATCCCACCCTGATCCCAACCAAATACCTTTCGGAAAAGCAAGACGATTTACCCGATACGTTTGAACAAGAACCCATCACTTCCACCGCCTCTTCAGTCAACTTTCACCCCACGCGACAACACCCCGGTGTCAATCTCGTCAGATCACCCCCTAGTCAGCTCCTCGACGCGCCTGCAAGAGCCGCGTTGAACATGCCCAACGCCGCGACGGCCATCGGGCAAGCGCGGGCGGTGCGAGGCGGAGAATCCAAAACGCCAGATTTTGCCATAGAGGAGACTCCTGAGGCGTATACAAGTGGGAGAGGGAGGAACGAGAGTGTACCATTGCTGGCGCCAACCGCAGTAAGACCTGGACTCTCACGATCATCCTCCAACGCTTCGACGTCGTCGTCGAGGGGTATCCTGCGACGCATCTTTATCGACAGAGCCACCACCCCTTCCCAACATCTCTCACGGCCTACATTCCCCCCAGTCTCCCTCTCGACCTACTCGCCTCAATCCCCAAGACCTCTAACCCTCCTCTCCAAGATCAACCTGCTCATCAACCAGAGCATCTCCATTGTGCTCTCCACATTTTTCTTGGCATTCGTCGTATCATGGGCCATGTCCATGGAGACGTTGCGCGCGCTGCCCAAATGGATCCGTCCGGGCAAGGTGCAGAAATTTCCCTGGGACGATGAAAAGTATTGGAGAAAGGAAGGGAGGAAGATTTCGAAAGAACCACGGGATTATGCATTGCAAGTGGGTATGGATATAGAGAATCAGACGGTCGAGACGGAAGATGGATATCTCCTCAGGTGCGTAGACTAGATGGGCTATGCTGAGGACAGGATGCACCGAGTCATCGACCCAAAGCACCAGCCAAGATCAAATGGGAGGGGTGAGTGTAGGACTAAGGGCGCTGGTTGACGCATAGGCGGGTTCCCTGTGCTCATCCTTCACGGCCTGTTCCAGTCGTCTGGCTCTTTCGTGACCTCTGAAGATCGATCGTTGGCATTTTGGCTGGCAAGGCACGCCGGATATCAAGTGTACCTAGGGAACACGAGGGGAATCTTTGACATGGGTCATCGGAATTTCTCGAGAAACGATCCTCGGTTTTGGGGTGAGAGTCTCGACTGACACGAGCTGATGGCAGATTGGACAATTCGGGAGCTTGCCATGTACGACCTACCCGCCCTCGTAGAGCACGTCTGTAAAGAGACTGGTTACGAAAAGGTGAGCTCGTGCCTGTGAATGAGCCTGACTCTAGATTGGCTTCATCGGGCATTCCCAAGGCAACGGCCTAGCTTTCATCTCGCTCTCACTCGGCATGTGTCCTTCGCTGGGGAAAAAACTATCCGTGTTCATTGCGCTGGCACCTGCCGTCTATGCTGGGCCATTGACGACGGGTTTCCCATTTACCACGTTGAACAGGTTGGAGTGGGACACGTGGAAGAGGTTTTTCGGAGTGCTAGACTTTATACCGCTCATGCGGTGGGCGTATGATTATGCCCCGGCGAAACTTTTCGTAAGTGGCTCCGAGATGCCTGAAACGGGGCTAAACATACAGGCCATCTTGGGATAGTGAGTCGGGGTGACGAGTGGTATCTGACGTGTAGTACCATGTTTGCGTTCCTATTCTCCTGGACAGACACCAATTGGTCAGTCTACTCCATCGTTGGTCGCTTCACCTAATATCCAGGTTGTCACGACGCAAGACCAAAATGTTTAGATTCACACCCACGCCCGTGTCTTCAGCCAGTATATTCTGGTGGTGCGGTAAAGGCGGGTTTGCCGATCGGAAATGTACACTGGACGATACGCTCGATAGGTGGTTTGATGACCGCTTCCCTCCGTTGAGTATATACCATGGCGGGAGAGACTATCTCGTATTGGCAGAACCGTTGATTGAGCGGATGGAGAAGAAGGAAAAGGATGTCAATGTCATCAAGGTGACAAAGCTAGACAAGTCGGAGGTGGGTCGAGTAGGGGTGAACGGGGGCTGATGGTAGCATTGCGATTTCTACTGGGCGGCAGAGGCGGTCGAGTGGGCGTACCAGTCCTTTGTCGGTGAGTGTTTAGAGGGGGTTTGGACGCCGCTGATGGCCAGACGATATAGAGAGTACGCGACCCAGGTATCCGGAAGAGATGCAGATGGACAAGACGGACCAGGATCGCGATTAGGAGGGTGGGGCTATGATGTATCTGTTCCTATAGAATCTTACATTTGATTTGACTTGTTATATACGATTAATGGGATGATTCACATGAACGAGGATCCAGCGAAGATGGGCGCTTATCGTTTGGAACGGTCGTTTGTTTGGTTCCTGAAATGACCCGCGTGGTGCACTCTTTGCGACTCGACTCGGGTACAAAGGTGCAGCTAAAATGCTACAACTTGCTCTTCGACTGCACCATGACATCTCGTACAAATGGAAGAGACACTCGGATCGAGTTTGACGAGACTACGGGAGAGCCATACATTGTCTTGGCCAACAACTCGGATTTCCGGCTGACTCCAATGTATGAATCGGACAAGGTGGAAATGTTGAGATTGTGGAATGAACCGAGTATCGGTCAATGGTGTTTCCGTCGTCCATACCCGTATGTACCCGTTTTGACATTAACGTGTACAGACTCCCCACTGTCGAGTCCTGATCAGATTTAGGTACAAACAGGACGACCTTCAATTCTGGTTTGACAATTTCCAACCGCCCAATCAAGCTGGACAGAGGGAGCTTGAAAAGGGTCTCAAGGACGGGACTCGTCCCCGGACCATAGGAGCCTTTCCCCTTCCAGCGGTTCGATACCACCCGACCATAGCGACACCGACACCTTTACCCGGGGTGAAAGCTGGGGAGATGGTTGGAGGACTGTACATTTTCCCATATGAATCAGGAGGGAAGACGGCGGCAGAGATGGTCTCGCTGCCCCCGGCGGAACAGACCTGGGAGGTGGCTTATGATTTGTTGACTGTTGTGAGAGGACGAGGCGTGGGAACGGGTATGATCAGTGCGATGGAGGAAGAATGGGCAAGGTGGTTGGGGATTGGGACCCTCGTCGCGGTGAGTAGATGGTGTCTCCATATGGGATGCAAAGTCGTGTGAGGGCTGATGGTAGACTATTGACACGAGAAACATCCCGTCGACGAGGTTGATACAGAAGTGTGGGTTCGAGCTGCAAGAGACCTACAAACAAATCTGGCCGGAAGAAAAGGGAGGAGGGGAGAAGACCATGTCGAGGTGGATCAAGCGCCTCGTGCCTCGAGCGCAGACCTGAAAAGACGGCAGTACAGGCAAAGGTACTGCATCTCTGCACACTTTGCATGCATGGTCAAGATCCGCCGATCGATGTTACTTGGTCATCCAAATCAGCTCTCACCATACCAGTGGAAAAGTGGAGGTGAGCCGTACTTCGGCTGGACCATGCCAAGTCTGTTCCAAAATCGATTCTAATCGGCTATTCGTAACCTTGACCCGATGCTGCGCAGTCCGGGAAGATGAACCTCGCAGCCTGCCGAAAAGTGGGGTCAGTACTTGGCGCATCGCCTCGAGGGAGGACTAGGGACAAGTCTGAGGATCATCATGCTCCCCCGAGTACCACTATTCACAGCAGGTCGATTTTGAAGGGCGAAAGCAGTGTGAGTGTTCTTATCGACTATCATGTGCTCCGGGGCTAAGGAAGAATAAGATTGAAGGTTGAAGCACGTCGTGCGATATATTGCGTCGAGTCTAGTTTTACCGCAGAGGTACCATGACAGTGTCTCCAACCTTGATCCCAACCCAGCAAAATGAGATCCCGTGAATTGCAAGTGACTCGACGTCTCGGAGAATCTGAGATGCAAAGAAGCCAAAAACAACGGACGGGATTGAGCAGACTGCCACTCGATGTTCACTGCGATCTCGAGATGACGGCTATGAATCGTCGACTTCGAAACACAGCCACCGGGTGAAACCCCTAGATCCAGTTATCCCACTTTGGGCAGACACATGGAAGACACAGAAGAAACGGAAAGAGCGACGACCCAGGGAAACCCCGTCGTCCCGGTTCAAACGCCTAAACGGTCGCTACTAACCCTATAACCACCGACAACCCTCCGACGCCAAAAGACGTCATGCGACGTTCACAAGCCAAGCCTTCATTATGCCTCACTGCTTGAATTCGTCGATCGAGGGCAGTATCTGCCGGGACGTGGGAGAGGAGAGGACCTAGAGGTAAAGCAGCGTGACAATTGAGAGACGTGGATCTGTTTCTCGCTTGTGCTCGAGGGGCACACATCTGAGCAAATGCACGAGCTGCTCATGCTGCCATTTCGAGGGTATGATAAGGGCAAGATATGCTTCTTGAAGCCGGGTGCCCTGATACATCGGTGCCGCTGTCACCATGTGTGGGCTGACCTGTTGCCGTTGAGAACAGGGCAGGTGCAGGGAAAAATCAAATAGGGATGATCTAATACTTGCTCGACCTCTGCATTCCCCAATCCCAATCCCATCGTATCATCAAAAGTTGACCTTTGACCATTTGTACAACTCTCCACACCTCTGTCGACATTGACGAGCGAGTCGAGAGCAGTTGCGACGCTCAATTCATCTCGGGAACGATCGTCCTCGTCGCTCAAAAGCCAAAAACAACAACAGGTGACACCCGTCTAATCCGGAAGATTTCGGTCATTCTTCATTTCCCATCCCACAACCGTCGTACTTCATTTCACCTCCACTACACTCGACCGGACCGACGTCTTGTGCACACCCAGGCACTAGTCGTACCAAGCAAGCAAGCACCACCATCGTCCCACTCACCGAGAGCACAGCGCCAATTTAGCTCGTCGCTGCGAAAGCATATCTCTCAGCCCACTGTCAACCACCCGACGGCGGCAAAGTCGAGGTTGATCATCACAAAGGAGACTCAGACCACTCCCAGCCATCTCTGTGTCAGAATCATCTCGGGTGGAGGTCGCATACGGCTTCATCGTCTATCCATCTGCGAGAGTCTGAAAGGATCACCTTGCGTTCGATCGATCTCTGCATAGGTTGAAAGGTAGACTCGTTGGTCCGGTATTGGTGAGTGGCTTGCACACCTGGAGATGACCTAACAGCAGTCGGACGTACCTACCCTTGCTCATTTCGTTGGGCACTGGTCTATCTGAAGGGAACCGAGATAGGTGTCTAGGATAGACGAACCCATCTCTACCAGTCAAGGGGTACAGGTGAGTGCCTCATCTCAATAGTTGTTGACGTCAATATAGCATCTCGCGGAGACCTCTCAAAGTCTGAAATCGCAGGCATCTCTCGCCATGGACCTCCAGGTGCGTTCCGGTCTATCCTATATACCCTACACGGTCTACCCAGACGACCCTTCTGACCTCCTTTGTCGCCCCTTTCCTCCTTTCTCCCTCCAAAATCTCCGAGCACATACTCATCTGTAGACCCCTCGCTGAATCACAACCTCTCCCAAGATGGAACCCGGCCCTACCCTCTCTCTCCCTCCCCAAATCGTCCCCTTTCCCGTGGCACTCTCTGCCATCGGTGTCCCCACCCTCGACACCATCCCCGGCTCAGCCGCACACACCCCGCCGTCCATCCACGAGGCAAAAAGTGATGCTCGGCTGCAAGACGAGTCGCAGAGCGAATACCTCACACCGCTAGAAGCGCCATCGAGGAGAGGGTCGCACGATGGGTCATACTTTAGGGTGTCACCGGGAATATCGACACCCGGGGATAGACCCAAACCTGCCCCCATCGCCATACCCCTGGGCACCCCCGATGAGCCGTTGTTCTCTGCCTATCCCAACACGGGCCCGTCGAGAACCAACTCGATCAAGGCAAAAGGGAAATACATCCTCCCCCTCTCCACGTTTACCCTGTCCCACCCGCCGCAGAGGAAAAAGGGAGCGACGCCCACCGAATCGCCCGTCTCGCCGGTGAAACAGAGGCGACGCGCCAGCACCTACTCCATCAGTCCCGTCTCTGCATCGACATCTCAACTCCCCTCGACCCCTCCTCGGCCGGTCAAGAACCCGCGGCGGAGGCTCTCCTTGGGTAGTCTTGAAACCCCTTGGTCGTCGATGCCGCATGAAGTGGCCAAGCGGTTCGACCCGAGGCATGAACCGTATGCGTATCAACACGCCGAGTCGGAATACACCTTTCAGTCGGTCTCCACCTTGGCCACGGTCAAGCCTCTATCAGCGTCCCCACATATATCTCCTCGCCGATCGTCATTGACACTGAACCCAGTGTTGGGTTTGTCCAACGTGCCTGACGTTGAAATCGTCGTGCCAGACCGGATCCCACATGAACCCCCAGCTCGACGGTCGTCGCTGGATTATGGGCGACTCGAGTTGGAACCGAAATACATTCCCGACCATTTACCCGTCTCGACCGACATGCGGTCGCTCGTTTCTGCCTCTTTGACCGGGACCGATACCTCTGCTTCGGCAGAGTTTTCCACTTCCCCCTCGAGTAAAGAACACCCATTGTCCTCTGCCACCACTTCGCTATCCCGATCTGCCAAATCGTCCAAGGAAGGACCTCCGGATGAAAAGGATGCCGCGTTGAATGCGATCCGCCTACAGCGGTCCCTTGAATGGGAGGCGAGGCAGACCCGCCATCGTCGTCGTTTGGAAAAGCGGCGCATGATCCTACTCGAACTGGTCGAGACCGAGGTGGCTTACACGGAGGATCTCAAGACGTTGGTCCAGGTGTATCTGCCTCAACTCTACGCCCTGCCGTCGGTGAGCGAGAGGACGGCGGATCTGGTGGCCCGCAATGCGAGGGTCTTGTTGGAGATTCACATGAGGGTGGCGGGCAAGATGGTCGACGTGTTGAAGGAGGAGGCGCTGGGGTATGAGCCGCAACATCCCGAGCCTGTGATTTGTGCGCAATTGGAAAAAGTCTCGCGACGTTTGGCGGCGATATTCGTCGACGAGGTGGGTCTTACAAAAGGTCGAGCTGACCTCAGGCATCGTCATTCTCAGCGTACAACGAGTATTGTGCTGGATCCATCGCCGCGGCCACATTGGTCCGGCACGTTTCCCAAAAACCCGAATACGCCGGGTTTGAGCGTCGATGTCAAATCATCTCGTCCTCGCAGCCCCATTCGACCCTCTGCGAGCTGCTCTCCGACACCACCGAGGTGTCCGCGTCCAACAGGTCTCGACTCCATTTCAGAGACTTTCTCATCATGCCCATCCAGCGCATCTGCCGATACCCACTGCTCCTCAACCAGCTCCTCGTGGCCGAGACGGCACTGGGCGATGAAGATACGGACGGGTATGACACGGGTGTGGATGTCGAGCGTGCATTGGGTGCGATGCGTGGGGTCGCAGAGGAAGCCGACGAGGCGAGAAGAGTCAGGGAGAGTGAGATTAAATCGGCCACCCTGGTGGAGCGGATCGAACCGCACCCGGCTCTCACACCGGGGTTCCTCAAAGCGCTCGGGACGTGTCGACTGATTGGCTCACTGGACGTGTTGCATCACCACCCGACCGTCGCACCCCTCATCCCGCCGGTCAAGGTGAAATACCTCGGTGCGTTCTTGTACAAGGGGTATTTGATCCTGGCCAAGGTGAAAAAGGGCAAAGTTTACGAGGCGAAACATTTCCTCCCTTTGGAGGTGTTTGAACTGATCGACATCACAGAGGGTGAGCAACCCTGTAAATTTTAGCTCATGGCAGGGTTCTTGCCCCACTCGGTACGGCTCTCTCTCCGGGACCACAGTTTCGACCTGGCGGCATCGTGCGAGACGGAAAAGGAAGTTTGGGCTGCTGCATTGTGTCAAGCACGAGACGAATCGACCGTCCCGCCGTTTGAACTGCCCGCATCGGTATCGCCCTTTGCCGCGAGGGCGAGGCGCATGTCGGCGGCGATTGCGCCGGAACCCCCTTCACCCACCGTCCCCATGGATGTCAAGCGTCATACCCTGGCCGGGATGCCTGGGGAGATGGAGTTTCCAGAGCCTCGCCACGAGCCGTTGAACGATGCCCCTACACCTCTGGCTGGGGATCGTCGAGGGCAACCGTCCACGATCCTCCTCCGACGGGCGAGCGCGACGCAGAGGTTGATGGTCGATCGCGGGTTGATGGATGTCTTTTCAGAGTCTTGCTCCACCGCGAGGTCAAAGGCGCAGCTGCATCAGACTTTATTCCTTCCCGACAGGGAAATTTCCCTGCGCCGAAGACGATCGTTCCTCGACGCCAGGCAGGCTTCTTTTGACATTGCCTTTACCGGAGAGGTCCGCGGGAATATCATGCCTGTGAGACAAACCCGTTCGCTCGCGGGGAAACGACGCGCACAGGGATTCACCCTTGGCAATGAATCTTCCACCGAGGTCGACACCAAGGCGTACGAGAGCGCCGACGAGACGGCGACGTCGGATTTCGGCACGATGCGTCACTCGCGTGCCCCTTCCCTTGCGTCGGTGTCCAGACCCCACTCGCCGCTCCCTACCCGACAATCCGCGCCGTCGACATTTACCCTCGCCAAGCGGAAGTCTCTGACCAATATGAGGAAATCACTCGATCTCATGGCCGATTCGAGCAGCATTGCGCATCTGTTGACCCGACGTAAGAGTGGGTACCATGCGGACCGACCGGCTCGGGCCAAATCCATGCCAGTGTCCCCGGTCCATACTCCGACCGAGGCGCCGCCATTGCCCGAGCTGCCGCCACTGACACGCCCGTCGAGGTCGGTCCATGCGAGTCCGATCAGGCGGCCCGCGGGTCTGAGGCAGGGTTCAGACGAAATGGCAGTGTATCCGCACGGTGCGGGCTTGACCAACCACCCGCCGACCAAAGGGTGGTCGATCCGTCGAAGCATGTCGTTTATCCGGGATAACGCAGAGGTGAAATCTCGACCGGCAATGTCGAGGAATAGTACAGATGATGGGTTTGATGCGGGTGCTTCTTCGGCAGGGTATAGCGAGTCGATAGAGGATGACGAGGTCGAGCTAGAAGTGGGTACACCGAGGAGGAGAAAGAGTGTCAGGTTGTTTTCGACTCTGAGGGGGTTTACCCCGATATAATGGTTGGTCTTGACGATACACGATTGATCTTGATGACGTTACGGGAGTACGCATGGGTTTTTTAGCCTGTCATTTCGTTGTACTGGTTCATTTGATAGTTTGCATGAATACATGTTCGGCGGGTTCTCTGGCATAATGGTATGGTCAGGGTGGTCATTTGGATAAATACATTGAATAGCTTCTCGTGTATAATAATCGCTACAAGATACCCTCCACACCTGCTTTCCACTCTAGCTCAAATGTCATGACAAGTCACATACCGCTCGCCGCTCGCTGCGCTCGCTGCTCGCGGGCTAATACTTTTGACTCCTCTGCCAAAAGTGCTTCTTCCTAGGCGCATACGACATGGGCGGCGCACCATTACCCACATACCCCCCAGCATCATACGCCCCACCTCGTCCATACGCATCGGCGTCTCTAGACCTCTTGTGTCGCCTGGCGGTGCAACAGCTAAACAAGACGATAAACATGGCAAAGAACAAGACGATCGTCGCGGCGAGTACCATCCAAATGGCATTGGCATAGCTCGCGTCTCGGACGTTGGAATTGTTGTCGACCTCTCGTTTGATGATTCCAAACATGACAAAGTCGATGACGAGCGCTGCGAGGGTGACCAAGAAGGCGAGGAGGGCCAAGAGGGCGGAGAAGATGAACCCGAGTCGGTCGGAAAAGATGGACACGAGGAGGGATAAGAACGTGAGACCGCAAGCGATGGGGTGGAGGACGAGGGCTTTGGTGAGATGCTGGACCGTGTCCGAGGTCCATTCATGGTCGAACAATGCCTCGGAAGCGGCGACAATGTTGTACCCGAGTGCCCTGCGCGAACATACCCCGCCCTCCTGATATCAGTGAAACCCATGACCAGGGGACTCACATTTACATCGAGACAGTACCCAAAGGTTCCAAACGTCGATCGGACGCCTTGCCCCGTGATATCCAAAAAGGAGACTCGGTTGATGATGGGTGCAGAGAGGGTCGCGATGAGCAAGAGCACAAACGCGGAAAAGAGGAGAAAAGAGCCGCAGTGGACTGGACCGAGCGCCATGGTGGGTTGAGTAGTAAGTTGTGTGTTGTAGAGACGCAAGGAGGGTGGTACTTATACCAGTCGGCGGGTCAGGTGCGTAGCAAGATGCCCCTCGCCTATGACGCACAGCATTTTCTACCTCTGCATGCTCATGTTGGACATTATTCTCGGCTCCATGCTGTCGGTACCTGGTCGGTGGGTGACTACCAACTACGGCAAGGTCAAGGTTGTTCTTGGTAAAGTGGGTCAAATCCCGACGACCGCAGCCAGAGACGAACAAGGATCATCGCTTTTCGCGCGAGTAAAGTGACGTCAGCGCCGAGTCTCAAACTCCTGCTTCCGGTCTTTTCGCCGTGCAAATGGGGTGTAGATCTGCGCTACATGGGTCTGTGGCGTATCGGACGTGTGCAGCAAATAGAACGCACGCGGTGGGGTCGTACGGATGAGCTGTATATAGATGGTTGTGAATCGTCATGGAATGCAAGTTGGTGCGGCACGTTTGCCACTTGACATCTGATCTAGCCTGTTGCCATGAGATCCGCTCCATGTGCTCTCTGGTGACTTTGCCAACATGCATGTGTCCTCGAAAGCTTGACCAAGTGGGCCCAGACCCATCGACCGGAAAGCGATGAAGCATCGCATTACTCGCAGTTGTGTACTCATGGTCCGGAGACATGTTTCCGCTGGAAAGGAGTGTTGACAAGATTAGCGGCGATCCCCGATGATTCCAAAAAAGTTGACCGATTTGCACGAGCTGTAGCTACAGTGACACTGAGCGAAACACAATGCCATTGTACAAAGTCACCGAGAAGCGAATCAAGAAGCGACAGAGGGAGGAGGAGGACGAGCAGGCGTTGAAGGATGCCATCGAGGTGTTGGAGCGGGAACAGGCAGAGGGGAGCGCGAGTGCGAGTGGGTCCGGGAGCGAAGATGAGGATGGGGAGGAGAGTGGTGAGGAAAGTGGTGAGGACAGTGAAGGGGAGAGTGACGATGAGAGTGTAGGAACCATGGACAGTGAAGATGGTATGTCACTACGCCTAGATATCGCTTACCTCTAGAGTCAAGCGACGAAGATCAAGACGAGGAGGAGGGGGATGACGAGGCCATCGCTGAGGAAGAGGCAAACGAGGGCAGTGTAGATGAAGATGGTGAGCTATCCAGTCGACCAGCACTAAGGTCAGACTTCTCCATGACCATCCCGGAAGTAACAACCCAACCCATCTACACCCTCCCCACGCCCCCGCACAAACCCAACACCCGGTCATGCGTCGTCTGCCCTGGCAAGCTGCTCTCCAACGAACACATGGTCACCATCCACCTGGCGTCCAAGTCGCATACCCGAGCCATGTCCCGATGGAACGACTTTATTGCCAAAGCGGAGAAAGAGGGACGAGAGGTTGAAGGGGATCCGAGGTTTTTGGTAGAGGAGATTTTGGACTCGGTCGAGGTGAAGAAGCAGGTATGTGGAGCGTCTTTCAAACGTATGGTACTAAACTATAGGGCGGCAAGGTGGCTCAGGATGCCGATACAGATGGCGGAAAACTCTCGAGGAGGAAAAGGGCCGGAAGGGGTTACAGCAAAAAGGAGAGAAAGGCGTACCAGGCAAAGAAGATGCTCGAGGCTGCCGCAGCGCAGACAGGGGAAAAGGCTGGGATCAAGGACAAGGGCAAGACGGGTGCGACTACCGACTCGCCCAAACCCACAGAGACGAGTACAACAAACGGAGAGGTCAAGTTGAACCGCAAGGCAAGGAGGATGGCTCTTCAGTCTGACGATACTCGACCCAAGACCCCAACCACCGGGAGCAAACCCACACCCAACGCCAATGGTACACGGAAAGAACGACGAGCAGCGGCAAAAGAGGCCAAAGGGGTGGAGAAGAGATCCAAGCAGGATGAAAAGCAAAAGGCAAAAGCGTTGGTTGCGAAACAAGAGTACGCGAGGGAGAATGGGTTCGAGGTAGAGGAGCCGAAACCTCGGCCAAAGAAGAGGAAAGTGGTGGGAGGGGAGGTCAGGGGGAAGATGGAGACGGATGGGTTGAATAGAAAGGCGAGGAGGAGGGTCAGGGCGGTTGAGAGGAAGGCGAATGCTGTGGTGAAGACAACATGATACCTTTGCCATGCGCCGAGTCATTCAGGAGAGGTCATGATACATGCCATAGTCCACCTCTACCTCTAGCTCTTCATCTTGTCCAGCTGGATGTGCATGGATCGAAGGTGTATGAAGGATGAGGTGGCGAGATGGGGTCCCGCATTTGTAGTGTGAAACATCCCTCTCACCGCCTTTTTGCTCTGTTGTTATCGCAACTCACATCCTTGCATCCGGATCGACCGTGACAAGCGTTCGATCTTGTATCTCTTAGACTGTATATGTACATGACGACTTGCTTTTCCGACTGCGCGATCAAAAAGTGAATCGGAAGGCCCGTAACGCCAATCCCAAAGTCAATCAACAAGTGAAAGGAGCTGGAAGGTCGCATTTCAAGCTCGGAGGTTCGTCGCGGAGCTTGTCCTTGTAACGAAAAGAGAGGGGTAGTCTGCATTGCACACAGTAGGTGAGATCGCCACGCTTTGGCATCCTGACGATGGTCGTAAGGTGTAACTAACATACAGGCGGGGCTGTCCCGCTTTGGCCTATTATTTTCAACTTCCCCCTTCACCTCTTGACCCACCACCCCCTCCTCCCATGACGACCAAAACATTCTCCGTCACCACCACCCCAGCGCGACGATGGTGGATCCGAATCACCTGGCTTCTAACATGGTGGATCCCCTCCTTTCTCCTCATTCACCTGGGCGGGATGAAGCGGGCGGATATCAGGATGGCATGGCGAGAAAAAGTCGCCATTTTCATGATGATTGTTGGGATGTGTGGGATCGTCGTGTTTTACATTATCGTCTTTGGCATGTTGCTCTGCCCCGATAGCGACAAGGCGTGGAACCCGACGGAATTGAGCCAGCATGCTGGGCTGGACGATTACTATGCCGCGATCGCGGGCAAGGTTTACGATGTGGGTGCACCTCGAGATCAAGCTGACGACAGTTTACCAACTTTTACAAAGGCGACCACAGCGACATACAGGCCTATCCTACCTCTTCCACCGTCATGCTCGAGTTTGCCGGGTTGGATTTGACCAACTACTTTCCCCCTCCGATGGTCTTGGCGTGCCCTGGTCTGGTGGACAATGACCAATTGTCCCTCATGCGGGCAAATTTCACCCCTCTGGTCCAGTACGCCGTGCACACGTCGGGAAAGCTCCAGACGATACCGAATACCAAGCTCGACGATGCAGATTGGTATACCAACCGATTGCAGCCGGATCTCCAGCAGTACTACAAGGGATCGTTTGTGTACGACAGGAGTTATGTGTCTCAAGAGGCTGAGAATAGCCAAAGGTGAGCCCTTGCGCTCTCAGAGCTGACCGCAGAATGTGGGCAATCTACAGAAACAAAGTCTACGACCTCTCCGACTATCTCTACACTGTCGACTACTACTCTTCCTCTAGCGGGACCGATCTGCCAAAGTACGACTTTTTCAACACCGACGTGTCGACCTTGTTCCAAACCAACACTGGTCAAGACATTACCAAAGCCCTCGACAAGGTGTTTGCGGGAATGTCTACGGACGATGTGTCGAAAACGTTGGACTGTCTCAACAATGCTTTTTACTATGGAGAGACGGACTTTCGCAAAACCCCTCGGTGCACCGTGCAAAATTACCTCTTGTTGGCCTTTTCTATCATCATCATGACCACCATCGGAATGAAGTGTAAGTGATCACGGCGACAAGGCTGAGACCAGTCTTGGCGGCACTGCAACTCGGATCGAAAAGACAACCCGAACTCCTCGACAAGTTTGTCATCTGCCAGGTCCCCTGCTACACCGAGGGAGAAGAATCCCTGAAGCGGACCATCGACTCTCTGTCCGTGCTAAATTACGACGACAAGCGCAAGCTGTTGTTCATCATCTGCGACGGCAACATTATCGGAGCTGGAAACAACCGACCCACCCCTCGAATCGTCCTCGATATTCTGGGCGTCGACCCAAAGCTCAACCCGGAGCCCCTCTTGTTCAAATCCATCGGCGACGGCAGCAAACAGATCAACTATGCCAAGGTTTACTCTGGACTCTACGAGCATGAAGGTCACGTGGTACCCTATGTCGTCGTGGTCAAGGTGGGAAAGCCGACTGAATCAAACAAACCGGGAAATCGAGGTAAACGAGACTCCCAGGTTCTGCTTTTGCAATATCTCAACCGAGTGCACTTTGACGCACCCATGTCGCCATTGGAACTGGAAATGTACCACCAGATGAGGGATGTCATTGGTGTCGACCCGACGTTTTACGAGTATATTTTCCAGGTGGATGCCGATACGGTGAGTATGGTTACCATCTGTGCTGACACCAGACTGTCATGCCAGACTCGTTGAACCGAATGATAAGTTGTGCCGCGGATGATTCGAGGATTATTGGTATCTGTGGAGAGACCAAACTGGAGAATGAGCGGGAATCACTCACCACCATGATTCAGGTCTACGAGTACTACATTTCCCACCACCTCACCAAAGCGTTTGAATCCCTCTTTGGATCGGTCACCTGTCTTCCCGGTTGTTTCTCCGTCTACCGAATCCGAACAGCCGACAAGGGCCGCCCGGTCATCATCTCCTCCATGGTCATCGAGGAATACGCCGAACCCAATGTGGATACCCTCCACAAGAAGAATCTCTTTTCCCTGGGAGAGGATCGTTATTTGACGACCCTCATGATGAAATACTTTCCCACGTTCAAGATGAAATTTACGCCCGACGCGATTGCACATACCGTTGCGCCCAGCAAATGGAGTGTGCTCTTGTCACAGCGACGTCGTTGGATCAATTCTACGATTCACAACCTGGTCGAGTTGCTCTTTTTACCTGAAATGTGTGGATTCTGTCTGTTTTCGATGCGCTTTGTGGTGTTTTTGGACCTGCTCGGGACGATTGTGAGTCAATGGCAACGAACGTCGCTGATGACAGATCCTTCCGGCGACCTGTGCCTATGTCAGCTTACCCTCACTGATAATGCGCAGAGCTGATATCCAGTTGGTCTACCTCATCATCGTCGTCTCCACGGGCAAAGCCGCCATTCCAGTCATCTCGCTCGCGATGATCGGAGCCGTGTACGGTCTGCAGGTGGGTCACCATCCAGAGTATCGCTCACCACAGGCCTTGATCTTCATCATCAAGCGGGAATTCATGCTTGTCGGATGGATGGTCGTCTACATCTTGGCGTGAGTGACCAGAGGCAACACTACTGACGACAGCTTTCCCATCTACTCTGTCTTCCTTCCCCTCTACTCCTTTTGGTCGATGGACGATTTCAGTTGGGGTAACACCCGGTGAGTGCTAACCACGACAACACTGACGTTGCAGTAAAGTCGTCAGCGAGGGCAACAACAAGATGGTGGTGTACGAAGACGATGAACCCTTTGAAGACAACATGATCCCTTACATGTCCTTTGAAGGTGAGCACTTTTTTCGGGTCGAGCTCACGATAGAATACGAAAATAACGCGTGGGAGCGAGGATCGGCAGGAGGACAATCTGAAAAATCCCGAGCGACTTCCCAAACCTCACGCACCCACGAGATCCCTTACCACCGGCCCGGCTATGGCCAACCCACCAACCTTCGCGCTGCCTCCATGTACTCGTCCACCGCCGACCTTCCAGCCGGCGCCGACTATTGGCGAGACTCTTCACCTTTGGGCCCAAATCACTCTTCGCGCAACTTGCGCCAGATGCCTTCCAACCCATCACTACGACATTCCGACTCCAACACCAACCTCATCGCACCACAACATCGAGTCCAGTCCATGGCTGGGATGAGCATGTGGGGACCTGGATCCGACTACGGCGCACCGGCAGAAATGACCCAAATGGGTCCACCCATGACGCAACCTTTCCTCTACCCCAACATGACTGGCATGTCGGGAGGCATGCCTCCTTCCATGTACGGTGCACCCGCGGGCTATGGCTATGGCTCACCCCTCCCGTCCGATTACGCTCTCCGCCCACCGACCATGTTTGGTCCGTACGGGTCTCAGAACGCACCTAGGAACAGCGTCATGACAAACCTAGGAGGGTTAGAGCAGAACCGCATGTCGAGTTATTCCCTCGCGACTACCATGAATCCCTTTGCGGGAGGTACACCTGGTGCACCTGGAGCAGGTTTTTCGGAACCGTTGATCCCGGACGAAAAGGAGGATCCGACGGATGACGAGGTGGTCGCAGTGTTGAAGAGGTACCTGGCGCAACAGGATTTGATGAGCGTGTAAGCTAACACGCATGTACGGGTGTAGCAAGCTGACAAGTAGCACTCGGCGACAAACCCGGGACGCTTTGTACGGGCTCTTCCCTAATGCGAGATTGAACGAGAGAGCGGGATGGATTAATGAGAATATTGATAAGATTCTGAGTGAGCCGTAGGAGGGGAGCTCTTATACGATACTTGACGATCTCTGACCACTTTCACTCCCACCTTCACGCTAGATATGATATGAAATGCCATGGACAATGTATGCGATGCTTCACGAATGCTCATGATGCATGGAGATAAGGGTGACTAACGTCGATCGAGGCCAGGGTGCAGGAGGAGAAGCGCGGGATTGCAGGGAAAAAACGCCGCATTAGAGTTACCGATGATCCGGTTAGATCTGGGCCGATCGCCAGCTGATTAGATCCCAATATTTCAGTCGCGACCACCCTCCACCTCGAAAGTCTTCCTCGAGGAAGATCAAGTCAAACACATGCATTACCCTTCATGTTGGGTATCGTTGGAAAGCTACGCATCTCGCGCACATGTTGAGCCAAAAGAAGATTTTGACCGGGTTGCTTCGTTGAGCACTGCGCGCGAGTGAAAGTGATCCCCTGCTTTGGAGCGAGATGAAACACCCCCCCCCCCCCCACCCCCTCTTCCCAAGGTGACCAACCCACCTTCGTCATGAGGTAGACACTTTGAACTGCTATGCACACTGTTGAACATACTGCACACACTCTTCATACTGTCAAACTGATCACCTCTTCTCGCTGAACCAACTGCTTGCCAGATCAGTCTACGCTCGGTGCGTGGAAGAGACAGGGCCATCACACACGTCGAACCAGCTGACTCCCAGTGCCTACCACTTGATCGCTTCCCCTCGCATCACCCCGACCCCATCACCCCTCTACCCATCATGCCAGCTGGCGACAGGAACGATCCCATCGAGCTATCGCCCTCTCCTCCTCCTACCCCTGCCACCCGAACCGCCGTGACTCGACCTGCCCCTACGCTCCCCCTGCGAAGCCTTTCGGCAAATATCGCTCGTCCCTATCCCCCTCATGTACCGTCGTCAAAGCCTGCTCCTCTCCCTCCCCAGCAGAAAGCCTCTGCATCGACTTCTCAATCGCCTCTTTCGTCTCACCCTCCCTCTTCGTCGCTCGGAGTTCCTCCGGCTGCCGTCAGTAGTATGTCAGATACATGCATAGACGGTAACAAAGGTGCACAGAATCATGGTGGACTACCGACCGATGACCAATACTTGTTAGATCAAGTCCAAAAGCTACTGGCGGCTTTCGAGGATTATCGAGATAGTCATGTGAATGGGGAAAAGTCTGTCATGTCGGCTCGGCAAGCGGAGTTGCAGAAGACATTCGGCAACAAAGCCATCGCTGCGGCTGTGCTTTTCGGAATGAGGAGCCGGGACGTAATCACCGAACTGAGATGGTCAGGCACCGTACGGAAAGACACATTGTTGCAGTGCAAGGATCGAATTTTGCCAACCGAGGAATTCTGTGTCGCGGGTATTTACACAGACTTTGGAAAAGAGACGATGCCCATGAGTCGGGAGCATGAGGTGTATTGTGGATCAGGATGCGGGCTAAAGGCGGAGTACCTGGGATCAGAACCCCTCGTCGGGGTTGCCAAACGCGTCTTCATCCAGCATGAAAAGAGGTCGTTCAGGGAGAGTCGCCAAAGTTCAGCCCATTATCGACTCGGTTATCGGGAAGATCATCTTGGTCAAGACGAACCTCACATCTACACGTTATGTTGGAGTCTCGACGAGAATGATCTAGCCACATTACTTGGTCATGAGGAGGTACCCTCGAAGGCGATTGTCGGAGAGGAGGCGTACAATGTTTACCTGCAAACTCGCCACGCGCTTATTGGACTGGTCGAATCGGTAATCATCAGGCTGATAGGCGCTCATCGTTTGCCTGAGCTGGACTCCGCGGCTGCTCGAAATGGATTCGACCTGCTCACCATCGCTCATCAAGGTCTCAATCGGGCTTCGGGGTTAGAGAGGGCAGGGGATTGGTGGAACGCTGAGTCGGGAAGGCTAGCTGGGAAGATTGGCGGCAACCGAGCCAAATTAGCCTACGCGAAGAAGATGGGGCTACCAGAGGGTACGTCGGTCACTCTTGGACGGTACATGCGCTTCTTATTGGGCGAGGAGGTAGGCAAGGAGCACCACTATCGACTGACAAGCAGGAGATGAATCGCAGATATGCGGCCAGGGCTCAGAAGACCAATCTCAAGGTCATGATGAGAAAGTCTTCAGCTTATTACTCAAATGGCGTCTGCGTAAGCGCTTGTGACACTACTTGATCATCGCTGACGTCACAGCAAGCATATCGGGAGCGAGAAGGATTCATGGTTACCAAGTCTCCAGAAATCTTGACGGAAATCAAGAAAAGGGGAGTTGATGGAGTCCCGGACACCAAAATTCACTTGTCACATCTCAAGATCCGAGTGCCACTCCTCGAGGATGTACCCCAATCAACTGTCTTATCGTGGACGATTCACCGACCCGAAGGCAGCTGGAAGCCTTCCGAGGTGCGTCTAGAAGCGAGAAGGGAGGGCCGTCTGGTTTCAATCATGTCGTTGGAGACGCTCAAAGATCTTCAGGCTGCAAAGAAAAAGGTAAAGAAGGGAGACGCTACCTATGGTGAGAAATTCTTGACGGCCCTCGTGGCTTTCCAGATAATGGAGGAGAGGAATATGCTTTGATTGTATGATGGTCACTCTCGGGTATGGTATACATATATGATACGTTCGCTAGTCACAGCCTATGATAAAACGGTATGTACAGTAGATGATAACTCCAAGCACATTCTAGAGCTCGGCGGGTGGCGAGCTCCGCCTCATGACGTTTGAGTTCTCGTCACAAACGTGCGTGAACGAGTGTGAGAGATTCTTCCTATCATTCAACAGCTACTTTTACTTTTGCTACATCCTTACTCCGGCGATCACAGCAAGCTCACTGCGTCGACAGCGAACGCGAGAAACTACTCAAAGTATCAGCGGAGAAATCAAATCGAATTCACACCGAGAGTTGAATCGACAGACTGGTTGACATTTTAACGCCCCGTATCCTCCTATCCTTTTTCCGTCTCCTCACCTCATTCATCATGTCGACTCAACCTCTCCTACAACGTACCGCAAAGAAGGTGAGTTTAGTCGACAAGACTATGCGTATCGGGTCGCTGACGTAGTTTCTTCACATGTCTACCCCCCTCTGCCCATCCGCCTGATCCCCTCTCATACTTTACTCCCCTCTCAATCAGCGAATCGCCCTTCCCGTTCGAGTAGAGCCCAAGGTCTTCTTTGCCAACGAGTGAGTCGTCACTTTCGTCTTGCCCATCGCACAATCACTGCCCTCAGCATCTTCATCTCTCCTATACCTACCTTCGCTACTGCCCTTGCACCCCACAATCACTGACACTTTAGGCGAACATTCCTATCATGGCTCCATTTCGCTGTCGTCCTTGGTGGTCTCGCTGTTGGTCTGCTCAATTTTGGTGACAAGGTAGGTCATATATTAGCACTCTAAGATTGTGCTCGCCTGACTCGTAGGTTGGAAAGATTTCTGCTGCCATGTACACTATTATCGGTTAGTCCTTGGAGTCCCCTGAACACGTGCCCACTGAGGACTACACATGCTTTCAGGATCTAGGTCCCCATCAAACCGAAGAGCGCTGATCATTAGCCATGGCAGTTATGGTTTACGCGTTGACTGTCTATCAAATGCGAGCTCGAGCGATCAGGTTACGAACGGGTGCGCCTTATGATGATCGACTCGGTCCTGTGAGTGTCTCAGCTCGTCAATTGGACTACACTGATCAAGTCTAGACGGTACTCTGTTTGTGTCTTCTTGGTCAGTTCCGAAATCCCCGTATACTCCGACCGAGCTGACGTCCAGCTGCCATCATCACCAATTTCATACTCAAAGCCGTCTACGAGTAGTTCATGCAATCATATACGCTCGCTCGTTTTGGCTTTTGCGTGTCACACATACGTGTCTGCACAAGGGATGCTATTGGAAGGATGAGGTTAATCAACGAGAACCGAGTCAAGACCATTCTTCCTCTCATTGGACCTCTCATACGTCATCTATATTTCTGCCTACTCCTATTCAGCTCTGCCATTTCATGCATCGAGATTGTTCACATTGTGCATGGCTAGAAATGACAACTGGGCGATATTTGGTCTGCGGTGGAGCGGCGATACCCGCCAAGCAGTTGGTGACGACACCCAAATCGTCTTCCCTCACATCTCTTTACAACCATACAACCTTGACTCTCTCACACCTTCACCAAGAACAATTCACATACCAAGATGTCCTGGCAAGGTGAGTCATGAACCGCATTCCATCGTACAACATCGATGGTCGTGAGGTCAATGCCTCTGAGGCAGTCACATCTTGCTGATGCGAACGGGTCACGCTACGTTTTTACCTCTTTGCTTTGAGCTGACTCTTCTAGCATACGTCGACGACCACCTCGTTGGTACCGGTAAAATCTCCAAGGCTGCCATTATCGGCAAGCAAGGGGGGATTTGGGCCGCCTCGAAGGGATACAACGTGAGCTTAGCACTCCGCTCATTCTCCTCATCCTCAATGTTTCTCGTATCCCTACGTGACAGGCCTAGATGCCCCTACGCTATCTTTCCTATCATACCTCGACGACATACTGAATTTTTAGCTCTCCCAACAAGAACAAGACGCGATCACGAAGACCGCTTTTTCAAAACCTGATGACATCCGGGGTATGCTGAAACTCTTCTTCCCGATAACCCCTCCAGCGCTCTCTCGCCATCTGGAATATTAGAGAGATGTTGACCTAAACAGGTCACGGTGTAACTCTCGCTGGATTCAAGTTCATGGTCATTAAAGCAGAGCCCGATGAGGTGATCGGCCGAAAGGGTGTGAGTACGCTGCTCCCGCACATCTCCCTATCTACTCAGCGCAACGTGAAACCATTGTCCCCCTCTCGTCCTTGCCAGTCGGGACCGTCTCTTTCTCCCATAGCGTCTCGTCGACCCTATCATCGTGTTGCTGACCTGATCAGGAGAGAGGCTGTTTCCTCATCCCCACCCAACAAGCCATTCTCGTCACCGAGGTGAGTTCATCGAGCATCAGCAGACATTCGGAAGAGAGGGTTGACGATTCAGTACGAGGCACCTACTCAAGCTGGTGATGCCAATGTCATCGTCTCCAAGCTGGCCGACTACCTCAAGAGTGTGAACTATTAGATATATGCCTTTAGGGTTACGGAGTTGATAGGAAGTCTCTGCATGTAGTGCATGCAGCGCTTACTCTGCCCGTAATTCCTCTGCTGTGAGGCATCGTCCTTTTACACTAGCTGATCGGATTGACATCGTTGACTTCTCTCGTAGTTCCGATAGGACTGTTGTATCGTGCTGATTTCGCTTAGGCTGTATACCTGTGTTTCTTCACCGACTTGTTCTTGCCCACACTTAGCATGTCTTGTAAGCGCGCAATGACCTCAGATTCCATGCACAGAGTAGCCAGAGAACGCATTACCATAGCCCGCGCGCATGCAGGATAGGCGGGCCAGATAAGTGAGACGAGCTATTGAACTAGTCCAGCTTGAGTTTTGATTGACTCTTGTGCTTCTCTTCAATGGTTTCACGTCAAAAGAATATGATACCATTTTGTGGGTCTACAGACAAGTCCCTATCGCTTAGTAGGAAAAGCGAAGGTCCATATTTGCAATGTATGAATTGCTGATGCAGTTCAATGCTTATCAATTGTCACATTGCTTGTCAGAAGCGTGGGGTTGATCCTATCCTGGGTTGGCCCTAACCTAAAGGAAGTTCGTCGAAGCTAGGCGAGGGTCGTTGGGGACTGAGAGTAGCCAACGACGTAGGATAAGATCAACTGTCTCAAGCGAAGTTCGAGTAAAACAAAGACGATGGATGCGAGGATATCAACTACGAGTAACTACCAGTGACTGCTAATCGAGGATCGCTGAGGATCCTCGACGCTCGACGACTCATCTTTATACCTCATTCAAAAGACTCCTCTCGCTGCCCGACCCATGCGTCCACTATCCGACCTTATTGTTGTATCGTCGAAGTTCCCTATTGTTCGGGATGAACAATAGGCACTCTTGCGCGAATAACTTTGGATCCTTTTTGTTCCCTCTTCAGCTGATG
The DNA here is from genome assembly GCA_032158125.1 of Papiliotrema nemorosa. NCBI lineage: Eukaryota > Fungi > Basidiomycota > Tremellomycetes > Tremellales > Rhynchogastremaceae > Papiliotrema > Papiliotrema nemorosa. Next base: position 196,602 of record JASKOT010000006.1, on the reverse strand, counting down.
GTGCCGAACTTCGCCGTTGTTTCGGAGACAATAAGGATAGTCTTGCGTCGGGCAAGAACAATAATAAACGGTGGCAAAACAATAAGAATCGGAAAAGAACCTAAGTTCTTCGAAGTTCCTTGTTTGTCGGCGATCTTCGCTCGTCGAGAGGCTGGTCGTCGGCTACCTCGCAGTGTCAATCGGAAAAGAACCTAAGTTCTTTGAAGTTCCTTGTTTGTCGGCGATCTTCGCTCGTCGAGAGGCTGGTCGTCGGCTACCTCGCAGTGTCACCCCTGACATTGCTCCACTACTAGTTACCAGCCCAACACGTGACTAGTGTATCTACCACAAATAGAGAAGGTCCTCTACAATATATGTGAACTTAATTACCAGTGACTAAGTTGCCTAAGTCTTCAAGGGTTGAGTGATGATCACCGAGAGTGAACAAGGCAGGAGGGTTTAGCGGACTAGAGATGACAGAGGGCAAGACTATGAGTAGATAATGAGTAGTGATGCAGAAAGCACTGTTATGGTGTTGTATTGACTCAATAACAGGAAGCTAAAGCAAAGAAATCCACCGCCTTCCTCCTGGTACTTATATATCTCTCGGGTCATGGATGTCATGAAGGCTACCTCGACGCGACTTACTTTTGCCACCAACAACCGAGGATATATGACCGAGACCTCAACGACTTCGCCTGATTTGCTGGAATCGCCTACTTCAACGACTACTCGACGATTCTCGCTGAGAAACCGATTATCGCCGAAGAAGTCCAACGAAAGGTAGATCGAAAGGTGGAATATCGTTCAACTCTTCGTCATCACTCAACGCTCATTCAACGCCCAAGGAATCCTTCGTTCATGACCAGAAAGATATATAAGTACTTGGAGAAGACGGTGGATTCCTTTTCTTTAGCTTCTTGTTAATGAGTCAATACAACACTATAACAGTGCTTTCTGCATCACTACTCGTTATCTACTCGCAGTTCTGGTCTCAAGTCATCTTTAGCTTCGGCTATTCTCGTCCTCCAGTCACTCTCGCTCGAATCTCGTTCATCTCGTTCAGCCTCGGCGATTATCACTCAACCCTCAGCGACTTAGACGACTTAGTTACTGGTAACTAAGTTCACATATATCGTTGAGTACCTTCTCTCTCTCTAGGCTAGATAAACTAGTCACGCGTTGGGCTGGTAACTAGTAGTGGAGCAACGTGACAACTAGTAGTGGAGCAATGTGACAGCAATGTGCCAAATATCCTGGACACACTTTCCTCTTGGCCGAGACAGATACTAGTGGGCAGTAGTACAGACAAGCCAGACAGCAAGATCCTGTCAGGTTAGTCCAGCTCAACACTCATCAACTCTTTTGCTTCTCCTTTCCAGTTTTTTGTCAACAGGATATATATTGCTATTGGCCGTGAAGAAACAAGTCTCTATCGATTAGTCTGGTAAAATCGGAGGTCTCATATGTGCAATGTATGAGCTGCTGGTGCAGTGCAATCCTCAGCCCTGAGTTCGAATCTCAGTAGGGACAAATTTTTCATTCGTTCGCTTCTTTTCACGGTCTTTTTGCATCCTACCGCTACTAAAACGAGCCACGCCGACAGCCATGCATCTCGGCTACAAGATGATATATTACACACCCCCCTACCTCACCGCGGGGCCGAGTTATTCCCATTCCCGCGCGACCGACCGGGAGGAAAGGGATCGAAGGAAAAAATTTGCCGCCCAAGACTTGACTCGACGCATGCATTTGCAAGTAGGTCAAGCCTGTCTGAACAGTGTCCAATCTTGCCGGGACTATGCACTCAATGAGTCTGGGGGTCTGTGAAGAGGCGATGGAGGTGGGAAGAGTCTTCGAATCCCAATCCGGCGCTTCCGAGAAAACAAGATTATTTCGCCGCGCGGAACCCACCTGAATGTTTGTACTCGATGCGTTATTGTATGCACAGTGTAAAGCAGGAGCGGTTGTCCTCGGCTCAACGAGACGACGAAGATAGAGCAAGAGTGTATGGAAGAGCAGATTGCCTGGACCTCGATTGGCTGAGGGCGACTTGGGCGATCAAACTCATAATTCGGCGATCATATAGCACTCGTATGCACTTGCCACTGCTACGGGCCCTCACCCTCCCACGAAAGGCCCAGAATACTGTCTATCCCCTACAGACGATTCCATCCCAGCGAGCCAGCGCGTCTGCTCAAATCAGCGCTATAGAGAACCTTTTGTAACTGTGTCTGGGAGCCGAGAGATGCCAAAGGACAAGTTGTACTACGAGACCATGAAAGCGTAGCATAGGCATGAAGCATACGTGCTGGCCAGCACTGGGCAGCTGATACGAACTCCAGGATGTTGACCCCACCCTTCAATGACGGGAACAAACACTCTGTTCCATGCCATCGGATATCAAGTGGGCGTCTTTCACCCTTTAGAGCGCTCGATACCGATCCTCCGTATCGCTCCCACCTGAATACGAAGGGTCGTTTCTACCTGTTGATCGAGTCACAGTCCGTTTCAAGACATTCCGACCCCCGTAGCAGCTTGACGGGCAGAGCATTAACAGTGCCAACCAAAGGCCATACCCATAACTCACCCAGAAGCGGAGACGCAGCTTCAAGGGGATTTCTGCGTGACGTCTGTTATGGATGATGCTGTGGAGCCTGTTCATACGGATTGTAGAACGGAAGGATCGAGCAAAGTGTCATACCGCCAAATGTCACCATCTTGGTAGAATTCTGTGTTATAGCGGGTCTAGGTGCGGGCCATGGAGGCCACGGGCTAGGCGTCGGAGCCGCGATTTGTCATCGAAAATCCCGCGTGATACGGTCTTTCGGCAAAGGCTTCGCGATCATGGTCAGTCTCCGGCGGGCGTGTAGGTCGTGGCAATGCATCCAATCTCTGAGCTCCGTGAACTAAAAACCGCTCCATTTGAAAACCACCCCCACCAGCAAAGAGGCCACCATCGCTCCGAACCATCCACCTCCCCGACAACCCGAACACCCTAGCGAGGATGCTCGTGCGTTTTCTGACAAAACGTTCCACACTGTGTGGACACGTTTGTCACCACCACGCCGTGTCGCATCAAATCACAACCGCACCGAAAAGACAAGAGCGCGCTACTCACACGAGCTCGCGAGATGCCAAGACTTTTGTGGCCACCTGGATAATAACCCATGCCGGCATCAGGGCGCAAACCCAGAGGCCAGGGGAAAGATCTACGGAATCAAACCATTGGGTCTCGTTCCTGATTGACAAGAAACGTTTACAACGATGCAACGTGTGATCCATCTTGACATTCTGATTGGTGAGACGTATCAATCTCGTCTAGACCCATTAAGCGTGATTCCTGCCCAGACACCGGAAAAAGAACACTCTGCCAAGACTTTTTCAACAAAATCCACACGATAGTGAGGATGGCTCGAGGTATAAGGAGCGGCCAGAAAAGTCGACCACTCCAACATCCACCAAAATGGCCGTCCTCGACCAATACACCTACATCTTTGTGATTGGTACATTCTTCGCCTTTCTCGATGCGTACAACAACGGTGCCAGTGAGTACAGATGACAAACCCAGCTCACCTCAGACGATGTCGCCAACGCGTGGGCCACGTCCGTCTCCTCGCGATCCATCTCGTACCGACAAGCCATGGTGCTCGGTACCATTTTCGAAGTCCTCGGAGCGACACTGGTAGGCTCCCGAACCGCCTCGACTATCAAAAACGGCATCATCCCCGTGAGCGCTTTCCGAAACGACGCCGGTGTGCAAATGCTCGCATTCACCTGTGCGCTCGCCGGTGCTTCCACCTGGGTCATGTGGTGTACTCGACACTCTGCCCACGTCTCTTCGTCCTACTCGCTCATCTCTGCCGTGGCCGGTGTCGGCATTGCCACTGCCGGAGCCAAGAATGTCAAATGGGGTTGGAACAAGGGCAACGGATTGGGTGCCATTTTCGCCGGTCTCGGTATGGCCCCCGCCATCGCCGCGTGTCTCGGTGGGATCATCTTCATGCTCATCAAGCTGGTCGTCCACGTGAGAAAGAACCCCATCCCATGGTCAGTCTACACGTCCCCCTTTTTCTTCCTCATCGCCTCGTCCATCTGCACTCTGTCGGTCGTCTACAAGGGATCGCCCAAGCTCGGTCTCAACAAGAAACCCGGATGGTACATTGCCTCGGTCGTCCTCGGTGTCGGATTCGGCATGTTTATCCTGTCTGCCCTCTTTTTCGTCCCCTACGTTCACGCCAAGGTCATCAAGCGAGACCCTACCGTCAAGTGGTACCACGCGTTCATGGGACCCCTCCTCTTCAAGCGACCCGCCCCGGCCAACGGTGAAGACCTCGCCGTGGTCCCCAACTATGCCGTCGTGCAACACGATGCCGACATTGACGAGCCCGTCCACGAGTCGGTCCTCCCGCAAACTGGCAACATTGAAGACGAGTCGTCGATCGGAGGCGAGGAAAAGGCACGATCCCCACAGCAACCCCCCTTGCACCAACTCGAGCTCTCCTACGAGGAGCAGCTTGCCGCCGCACAAGAGCGACTCCACACCAAGATGCGAAAGAACAAGGGTCCATTCGGTTGGGCCATGCGATACCTTCACACCCACCGACGAGGTCCCGGTGCCATTTACGAGCTGCACAATGTCAAGACCATCATCCAACGAATCCCGGCTCAAATCGTCGTCGGTCTCATGTACGGTGTCCACTATGATATCCACGCCGCTCAGACGGGTATCGCCGGTACCCCGGAAGGTCGACGAATGGAGCAAGTTTACAGCTATGCCCACAAGTATTCCAACGAGGTCGAACATTCCTACTCGTTTGTCCAGATCATCACCGCCTGTACCGCCTCGTTTGCCCACGGTGCCAATGATATCGGAAACTCGGTTGCTCCATGGGCCGTCATCTACTCTGCCTGGAAGACTGGAGACCCCGCCGCTGCCAAGCTCCCCGTCGAGCCATGGCAATTGGCCGTCTTGGCGCTTGCCATCTCGTTGGGTCTGTGCACCTACGGTTTCAACATTATGAAGGTCATGGGTAACAAGATTACCTACCACTCGCCTTCTCGAGGATGTTCCATGGAGATGGGTGCCGCTTTGACCGTGCTCATTTTCTCGCAATACTCGCTCCCCGTCTCGACCTCCATGTGTATCACCGGTGCCACTGTCGGTGTCGGACTGACCAACGGATCGCTCAAGGCCGTCAACTGGCACCGAGTCGCTCTCTTGATGATCTCTTGGATCGCCACGATTCCTGTGAGTCGATTTTTTCGTGTTGTTGATTTTTCTGACGAATCCAGATTGCTGGTTCCATTGCTGGAATTGCTTGCGCCTTGTTCCTCAATGCGCCTCACTTCTCCTCATAGACTGTAATGCACCTTGTCTCATGCTACCAACATAAATCGTGTCCTTATATCACCGGGAAGACGCTCCAAGTCGAATTCATCACTCGAGTACTGCCTGTATAGCCTTGCCGTTCTGCATGTCGGTAATTATGCCTGTCTTGGTCACACTGACCCAGCGTACCAACGTCTGGCTGAATGCATTCCGAAATCTGGGTCGAAAAAGGGATGAACATTCGCCAACGAGTCACATGTGACTGAAACTGTCATGGGCATTCCGATTGTTATCCCGTAGCGTAATGTGTACATGAGTGACTCGGGAATGTACCCGAGAATTCTACTCTTCGAACGAATCCTGCAACTCCTCGACCAGGTCCTCGCCTATCACTTCCATGTCGACCCTCTCATCCAACTCTTCCTCGTCAGTTGCCTCCTCGTCCTCTGCATGACCGTTGTCAGCCCTCGTTCGCCGAATCTTCATCTCTGGACCGAAGCAAATGTCGACGAGCTCAATGAGCTCATTGAAAATGACGAGCAAATCAGAAGGTGGTCGTGAAAGGAGCGTAAAGAGTCGGATCATTGGTGGGTGACCTACAGCGTCGACATGAACCTGGAAAGGCACGGAGCCATCGACGGTGGAAGATGAGGAGCATTGAGCAGAGGGTATGTTGGGACCGGCAGATCGCTGCGAATCGAAAAAAGCCTGCCTCTTGTCTGCCAGCTTGTCCTTGGTGAGTCCCTTTCGCAAATGGTTCTCCTTGCCACTAAGACTGGTCAAAGTCTTTTGACGCTTCTTGGAATCCTCCGCAGATAATGCCGATTTGTCGACCTCCAGAGCTCGTTTTCGCTCAGTCTTGTACTGTTGCACTAAGCTCGTCAGTAACAGCGTTCGAGGTGTGTCACGCACAGTCCTCGTTTTGCTCGATCTCTTCCAATTCAGCCGAGTTCAGAGTGTTCGGTGCGAAAGGATTCGGTTGCGATGCGATCGAAAAGATTCGGTCCCGTTCGATTTGGTGACACTTTTCGTGCTCTGGAAGTATCGGACCGACCACAGACATCCTGGACATTCAGCGTTGAAGTATCCCTATCACTTACAGTCCTTTACCGAGGTATGTCAGGACGGAGTTTCCGTTCGGTGCGTGGGTGAGCTGCGATTTGATACCCTCGAGCGGCACTGCATCAGCTCCAATTATGCCCAACTCACCTCCAACTTGGTCCAGCGCGAACGCGCCTGCGTGTCTAAACGAGTAGGCTGTGGCCGGAATTTCCATACCGACATGGATCGACATGTCAGTCAAGGCGTTGGTGACGTATAATGTCCTCATCGAACGACCGTTGTGCATACTAAAGACTCTCGATGAAGACCTTTTCGTCAGCGCAACCTCCAGGACATTCGAGGACTCTACGCACACATCTGGAGTCATGGTGATACGCTTACGAGGTTGATCAGAGAGGTAGGCGGGCTCAAAGTAGGAATGGAGAGTTTCCTTTGTAATCTTCTTGTCGATGTACATCGAGAACAAGAGCATCTTGGGCGCAGAATCCATGATTGACGAAGTGACGATGGGCAGGGGGAACGACTTGTTGCGACTTTGCCGAGTCTTGCCGTGTCGGGGTCGGAAATAGCCGTGGATATCGTTTGGCCCTCCATCTGTGACCGCTGCAGATACCCAGAGCTCAAAGTCCCCGAAGAAGGCTCCCTCCCGATTATCATCTCCGTCTCTAGGCTCCCCCATAGGTTTCACCATAGCTCCAGGTCGACAGGCAGTCTGACAGGCGAGGGCGATAAAGCAGAGAATCGATAAGCGATATCGTTTTCGGAAGAGCCATGTCCAGCCGGGTGTCAGGCAACATTGCTGTAGAGCTCGGATGGAAGAGAGGTCGAGTCTTGCCTTTGCCCCTGATTTCCATCCAAGACCGTGTTCCTTGATCATGTGAACAACTGCTCTCATGCCCATCGTCCGCTTCTCCTTGTCGACCTTGACCCCGGTAGCTCGTCTCCATACTGCGCAGAAAGTCAAGTACCAGGCAATTACCGTCGTAGCAGAAATGAGTTCGACGATCCTTCCTATAGCTCCAGTTATCCACCACAGGATGTACCCTTTCAAGATGGCAACGGTGGGGAAGGGGATATCGAGCTTGAGCCATCCTTCAAAAGAGCCAGGAACCTTTCCGTCGACCTCTACGTTTCGAGGTTCTCCCAGGAACTCGGAGAAACGATCTCGCGCAGCATCATGTTGTCTTTTTGTCGACTTGGCAATGGGTGGGATTGCCATAGGGGGTTCTGGGGTCGATAGCTGACTCGTAATATCGGCATCGGAAATGACTGATAGACCGCGAGACTGCTGTCTGGCCTTGTTGCGTTTCTGCGGCCTAGGGGGAGAGACGATGGGCATCACGGAGAGCTTGAGCAGTGGAAATGATGGAGTGATGGGGGAGAAGAGCAGATTGCTCGACCGAGAAGATCAGAGACAGGTCGGCGGGCGAGACGACGCTCGAGAAGAGGGTAGTCGGGTGCACACTCCAATGACCGACTAAGCGTAGTCTTGCTAATCCATAAGCATGTTCCCATGTAGATTCATCGGCTCATCGGTAAGTCAGGTAAAAGTGATGCCATGCGCAGGGATCCAGTCACCTGGAGGAAGGAAGAGGAGACGATGAGTCTTCCCCACCTCCCTTATTGGGACGCGCAGGAATCCATGCATGGCGAACAATAAGGAGTTGTGTGGGGTGTATGGGGTCCTCAGGCATGACTGCGACGACTCACTAATGACACCTGATGGTAGGTCGCGTTCGACATTGGTCGGGTGGGATACATACGGGGTGAGCGAGGTGGAAGTCGAAGTGGACTGGAAAGGTGGAGGTGAGGTGTCCCTACATTTTAGTCACGTGGGTCATCTTACCCATACAGCTTTACACGCTCTGTAAAGCTCTGCTATAGGTCAGTGTATGCATGGGGGTATTGCGACGATATAGATGTGATGCGTGGTCCATGTTGAAGAAAGATACCATGCATGCCGATAGTCACTTGTGATCTGTTGTAGGGGTCATCGGCGGAAAGGTCCAACGAAGTAGAGCGGTCGGGAGGACTTGACACGCGAGCATCGCGAGTGGTCAAGATTGTGGTGGTCTGCAAAGCCTCTGTCGAAAAGTGTATGGTCACACAGGGGTTTACAATGATGAGATGGATCAAAGGTGATGATGGACGAGATGAATATCGTTGTCGAGAAATGAGAAGACGTACCCAAGAGGGGATAGCCCCTTGGCAAGGGGGAAATGCCACGTCACAGGACTCTCTCTTTCGAGTGGGAAGCATGCATAATGTCTCCCTTGCTTGAAGTGTGTGTAGGCCAGTTCATAAGTGAGACCAGGAGATTATTCACTTGTACGATTGAATGACTTGCCGAAAGCAGGGGGATCTCCGTGATGGACCAGACTGATTCTGCACCAGAAAGTAGGTGGGATACCACTCTGTGAATGAGCGCTCGAGAAGTTGTGTCGCGCAGCTTCTATTGTTGCTGCGACGACATTACGGGCTGATTGAGGCCGATACAGATCTGTACGGTACTCGTATATCGAGGACGCCTTGATATACCAAAGAATATTTGAACAGGTCAATCACATTAGACTGCAGCGAAATTGGATATGAACGAGCAAACAATTCTGGTTCGATCACCCCTGTAGATCAAGTCTGCGGTATGGAACGCCCAGCTGTGCAGGTTTGATCCCCTCGACTACAAAGACTTGAATGTGATGAGACTCCTGCGTGCATTCTGCCTGTTCCAAGTATCGCTGGTACAGAATCTGATACTTTCTGCGCTAGGATTTTCTGCTTCAGTACATATATTTGCCTTGTGGAGGACAGGAAAGCTGAAATGTGTGTGTCACCACGCAAACAGGCTTCCCATGTATGCTGTAGCAGGTCATCGCGAATGGAAAGCAAAGAATCGGTTACACGCTTGATTCAGCCTCAAATGATCTGACGAGATTCGACCAAGCGGGAAGTGCTAGGGTTATAGCGATCGGAAAGTAGACCGTCGTGGCGATTTGACACGATCGCTGACCGGAAAGTAGCCCAACCCAACGATTCGACACCATCTCGGACCGGCACCTAGGCCGTCTCAACGATTTGACACCATCGCTGACCGGAAAGTAGCCCGTCCCAACGATTCGACACCATCTCGGACCGGCACCTAGGCCGTCTCAACGATTTGACACCATCGCTGACCGGAAAGTAGCCCGTCCCAACGATTCGACACCATCTCGGACCGGCAACTAGACCCTCTCAACGATTTGACACTACATCTAGGTTCGAAAAGCAGACCATCCTGACGATCTCACATCACTAAATGCATCAAGTGAGATGGCCAGGGCTTGCTGTTGAGCGTTCAGAGGTTGACGCAACATACTGTAGCTGGGAAGCCCAAACTGCGCCATTTCTACGCCTGGCTTGAGTCGAGCTAGCGTCGGTATTGAATGCATGAATGATATGCGGTCCTATACGAGACCTGAGTAAGAAACTATATACAGAAAGAGCCCGTGGAAGTTCCATGATTCCATTTACAGTTGGCTTATCATACCACTTGATGAAGACGTACAGGTCACTTTCGAGCCCGCTTGGTCGATGGACCTGGCTCGTCATCGTCACTCTCCTCGTGAAGTCCGTCCTCGACCTCACCATGGTCCTCTTCCTCGTCCTCTTCCTCTTCCTCGTCTTCATGGACACTCGCGTCTGCGGCTCTACCCTTTCCCTTTCCCTCTCTATCCTTTTGCAGTGTCTCTCGCGCCTTACGAGCCTTTTCTCCCGCACGTTTACGTCGCACCCCCTTTTTGGGAGCCTCTGCCTGCTGGCCTCGTTTCTTCTTTGGATACTTCTCCTCCCTCTTATCCGCCGTCCACTCTTCTTGTTCAGCTTCCAAAGCTTGAGTATCAACCCATGTGAACGATCCAAGCTCTGGCAGCAACTGCAGACGTGTAATCCCATAAGGCGCAGATCGATGCACAGCGGCTAAATGGTTGGCAAACTCCAGCTTGTCGGTGAATTCCCTCTTGTTGGCTTTGCACACGGGATCGAGACATAAGAGTTTGCCATCGGACCACCATGGCGTACATCGTAATGGATTGGCAAGTCCGTTGACCCGGTCGGCATTGAGGCCATCTATCGTCTGAAACAAGGACCGGAGACACGTTTTGAAGTGATCCTTGTGGTGTTTTTCGCTCGTGTTGTGTGGCATCATACGCTGGACCATGCTAAACCTATCATCGTTGACACAGATGATGCAAAAGCCATCCGAGATTGGGGGTGCTCTCGAACTTGCAGAAGGATCGTGCTTGAGATCGTACTTGTCATCGGCTGGGTAACAACTTTTACTGCCGTCGGCCTTGGTCATCTCCTTTCGATCAGCGAGTAGGATACCGTTCGGGATGGTCACGTCCGTCCGAAAGCCGTAGCCAGTGGTATTCGCACAAGGGTTGACAATTCGCTTCTGATAGAGTCCTTCAGCCACGGTCATCTGTTCCATTGGATCCACAATGTACCGCTGTAGGTGAGAGTAGAAAATGGGCTTGGGGAGAACCACGGTGTCGGCCGACCATGTTGTGGATGGTTTCGGTATCTCCTGCGTTGGAATATATGACTGGTGCTTCTTGAGGACATGTTCTCGAACTTGACTAGAAGATTTGAGCTCCGGTCGAGACTCCTTGGGACAGAGTGTGCAGCGTGGCCAAGCCATGTCGCAGATTCGCTTCTTCTTACGAACTTTGTCTTTGAAGGTCTGACCAATCGTGTTATTGATCCTGCCGAGGAACTCTTGCTTGTGCTTGAAGGAGGAGACTGGATTGTGTTGTATCGTAGATGGATAGCGAGCAACGAGAGTGGCCTTGTCCAGATTGGCAACAAACGATTTTGCCCCGCAAGCGTTGACGTGACTGAGAATTTTGTCGTGCCAGTTCTTTCTGCCTGGATCACCTCGAGGAGGGATGGGTTCGAGGAGCTCATGGCAGAACGGACATTTGCCGTCTATGGGTGCATGTCCCAGGCGAAACTCGAGCGACATCATGGTTTGAGCGGGGACAGAGGCGCACCCTTGGAGAACAGCGAGCATATCGGCACACTCTTCTGAGAAGACTAGGCGATGTAGTCGACTGAGAGACCCAATGTCCAAGTCTAGATCCTCCGGGGAGGCTGATGGGCCAGATAGTGGCGCAGAGGGAGGCGCAGAATCGTCTGTTCCAGCAGTGTTGACGGCGAATATCGAGCCTGTTGGATCCTGGAAAGCCTCCATGACCGAAGGATGATTGGCGACTTGAGCGAATTGAACCTCATTGATATCGTCGGCAGCTACAATGTCGGCCAGAAGACGGCCAGTATCGGTATCGTCCACTGTTGTTTGGTACTGAAGTAAGCAGCAGCTCTCCAGGTTGTCGGTACTCACCAATTCGATACCTTCAACGTCAATATCGTCGTCATCCACGTCGTCCTCGTCTTCCTCATTCTGTTCTTCGTCCTCATCCTGTACTTCGTCCTCTTCTTCGTGGTCGTCCTGGTCATCTTCATCTTCATCCTTGTCCTGACAGTCTCCCTCATGGTCTGACAGAAACTCGCTTCCTTCTTCATCTTCAACAGCATCTATACCCTGCAAGTCTTGGTCATCCTCATCCAAATGATCTTCAGCCAAAGCGGCCTGTGCATTGGCGGTAGATGTGAGTGGTCGACCGTAAATGTCAATTTCTCCTGCTTCGACCAATTTGCAGTAGTAATCGATCTGCTTTCTCAAAGCACGACCCAAAACCTCCAGCGATGATTGAATGTCCTGTCGCGCGCCAACCGACAGTTCTGAGAGCTGCGAGACGCCTTCGGCAGCCTTATAATCCGTCTTCTTGGAGGTGTACTCGTCAATGAGCTCTGATACTGGATTTTGTCAGCGCAAGATCAATCAATCAGTCATGAGCTTACTATGCTCTTTGTCGTATATGATACGGTAGATTTGGGGTGTTAGTTGTCTTTTCCCGATTGCGAGCTTCTTGACTCTGTCCGGATGGACAGCCAGAGTCTCGATGGGCACATCATGCGTGCCGCTGAACAAAGCTGCCGAGACGCTTGTCGTACTACTCATGAGTGGAAAGCCTGGTCGTCAAACTTACATGACTCCTCCGATATAATTCTCCCAAACGGTAGAGTTGAAAGCATGTTTCAGCTGTCTGCTAATGTCGACGAAGCGGGCACCAGCGAGCTTGAGAGCGATTGCGACTGATTTACGGAGAACATGAGGGCTGATGGCATGGTCGTAACCAAGATTCCTGGTGACTCTGCTGAGAAACTTCCGAATCGTATGCGTGGTCCATGGTATATAGGGTCGACCTCCAGACTGCTCGGTCAAGAAGACTGGCTGAGAGCTGTTGGGTCCGTCAAAAGACAAGGCTCGTAGAGACTCTCCCGGGGCAAGACTGTTAGGATCGAGTAATTGTTCCCTGGTCCAACCGCTCGGAAAGGTGCCAGCAATGTCGGCGAGAGCAAGTACCCAATGAACGGCATTACACCATGTGGGGCTTTGATCGGTAAGAGCGACCAAGATGTCTGTGCTATTGGACGTTTTCCCATTTGGGGCGACAAACTTTAGACCTAGACGATTCTTAACGTCTCCTTTGAACACGCATAGGGTGAGATCGCTCCACAGCAGATGATTCTGCTTTTTGAACCGCTTGTCACCTTTGAATAGTGCACCCACTCGTAAGGCGGTGTGAATCGTGATGGACAGCCACAATAACATGGAGATTCTGGAACGAGTGTCTCGGATGCGTGTAAAAGGCGACAGGCATGCCGAGGCGATGGTGTTGAGCACGTGTATGTCGAGCCATGGTTTGAACGAGGTGGAATCTGAGAGGTCGAGCAGTTTTTTTAGACCATTCTGACCATCGGATATGAAGGCCGAGACCTTGGAGGATAGCGCCGAGTCGATAAGTTGGCCCGTCTCCTCGATGTATAGTGCTTTGAAGCCGAACCATCGGAGCTTATGGGTCCAGACGGCTTGCTGTCGTTTCAGACTACCGGAAATGCCTTGACCAAAAGTGTGTCGACCCCAAAAGAGCAAGAAAGCCGTGAGGAAACCATACGTCAGGACGTAAGTAGACCGAGGGGCAAAAATGTCTGAGAAAGAGACGTGTTGGGCAAGGGTAGGGAGAAACAGCTCGAGCATGGATTTGACTTGAGGAAAGATGTTGAGACGTCGTGACTCGGCATGAACAACGGTGGTCACGTTTGTAGATTGGGCGACTGTCACGACGGCATTGTCATCACCACCTCTTGAGGCTCGCAAGGCCTGCTTGTGGACCGCTTTAGCCGCGGCTCCTCTAGGCACCTTGGGAGGCATGCAGGACGGGTGGGGAGCAGGGTAGAGGCGAGAGGATTATCGATGCAGCTGAAGAAAGTGCCGCTGGAGAAGAGAGTGGGACAAGATGTCGCTGGGGGAGGTCAATGCGATGGGTTCTGCCGGCTTGGACGAGAGACGTGTACGGTGATTAGGATGCCCTTGTCGTATGCCGTGGCGAGGTTGAGAGATAGATGACGGTTCGTCAGTGGAGGACCAGGTAGGGATAGTCGATGCTTTGAACGGAGAGGGTTACAGAGGTCCTTGTTGATGGTTGGAGCTTACGCGTCAACGTGTGGTCTCCCGTGTGGGGCGTGGGGTTCCCTAGCTACTTTCAAAAGGAAATTATCGCATGTTCCAGGTAGGGATCGGGACCGGCGAGGACGATGAGGAATAGCTCCTATGCTATCAGCATGTTAACGCTACCATATCCACATCAAGGCGACCTCAAAAGTGTGCACCAAGAGAGGGAAGGGGCGCTCACCTCGAGAGCAGAAGGCTGACCCTCCCGAGATGGGACTGTCACCCTTATTGCGCCAAAGTGAGGAGTGTGTGTGGCGTCTGATCAGTCGTCTGTTAGCACTCTGATCTAACAAAGGCGGACTTGAAAGAGAAAAGGGGCAGAATGGAGTCAAAGTGGGATGTCGAGGTGAGGCAAGAGGTGGGTAGGGGTTTTGATGCAGCGACTACCTTTGCGGAATCAGAATTTCAATCCCAACCACCAAAGTTACCTACACGACTGATAAGATCTCCTCTTATGCTTGTCTGATTTACGTAATAACACCCCTATGCATGTGGACCCCTACGACTCCGTCTCTGTAGGCTGACTGCCCCAAGTTCTCTAAGACCGATAAACCTTTTTGCACGATTACGTCTCGAGGCCTTGGCCGCCATAGTTAGCCTCAGAAATTACAGGGGTCTCCATCCTCGGTTCAGTGGCAAGCCGCGTCAACCCCCAATAATTACCAGAAGAGGAAAGTATCTGTTAAATTCAAGAAATTTAGCCGTTTTCAATCTGGCGCTTTATTGTTTGCTGGAACCATCGCTGGAGTATCCATGGGGTTATTCCTCAACGCGCCTCACTTTTCCTCGTAGATGTAGACCGGTTTGCAGAGTTATAATGCTTCGGAGGATGCACGATTTGACGATTTTGACGAGTTGCGGTCGGGTGGCAAAAGTGCCACATTGGTTTCACTCCCGCGTAAAGTACACCCCGCATGATGAATCTGAAGGGTCAACGGGTACGATCTAGCTAGCAAGAGGTGTTTGGATTGAGAATGTACCAGCTCTTGCCCGAGAAGTGCAAAGACAGGTGCTCGCTAGAAAGTGTCGCGCTTCCATATGTCGACTCACGGCTATCGAGTTGCAGTCCGCGTGAGCGCATGGTGATCTGAAGGGTTCCGAGGGGTATGTTCCAAGTAGCAGGAGGTGGTAGGGGTGTACCAGCTCTTTCACAAAATATGCAAAGACAGAGGTCCTCTAGAAAATGAGGCAGAAAAGACGCTGCCCTGTACTACCTGTACAGCTCATCATACCTGGCGTACACTGACACCGCTGGGAGTGTTCATGCACCGAACCCGGCCCTGTGCCGCTTCAGGCTTGCAGGATCCACCGATAGAGCGCTCCGATTCATACCTTGACGTCCAGTGTCATGTGCGTTTGATACAGCGCCAGATTAGCTACCTCAAATTGCAACTAACCACCTGATGAGTGTCCGTGACTCCTGCGAGGTGACACAACACGGCCAGACATGACAGTGTCCCTCGACCGGTCGCAATCATTGCGACAGATCCGAGTCGAGGTCCATCCATAGCCGGGAAATTGCTGACCGATTGAGAGGTTCGTAACGGGGCAATTGGCTCGCCGGACCATGTCTCGGTCGATCTGGCAGCAGGCAATCGATTCTTGCCGCCCATGTCAAGTCCGAGGCCGAGTCTTGCCAAGCCTCACAGGGGGTCCAAGACCTGCTGCATGTGAGACAGGCTGTCGCGAGTTGGTCAGTGAATTATCAGCCCTTGCGCAGTTTTCGCCGAGGTTCAGGCTCAGTCCACCGGAACGTACAGCACACGTCGGTGAGGAGTCACAAGGCGTCGCCACAGTGCATGACGTGGTTCACGCTGAACATGCAGCAGCGCTCGAAACGGTGGGCTCGAACCACCGTTCCGTCCTCGGATGATTCCACATGTCGGGACGTCGTGATGCATTATAATCGTCATGTCGTAGATACTCGTCCCAACCCCGCTACTCGCCATCCAGCATGATGGCGAAAAACTCGTCCATGCTAATCTCATTATCCCCGTCGAGATCAAACTCTTCTATCATCGCTTGCCTATCGTCAGTGAAAGCTCAATGGGTGAACCTACAACTCCTCATCACCCAGATTCTCCCCGAGCTCCTTGGCGACCCTCCTGAGGTTCTTCAAGCTAATCTTGCCCGTGTTGTCATCATCAAACAACCCAAACGCTCGCCTCAGATCGTCCATGGGATCCCGCTGTAATATCTTCTCCGTCACTGGGGTCAGAGTGATCTCACCCAGGGTACCCACTAATCTTCTCAAACGGCTCCATATCCATCAACCCGTCCTTTCCATACCTCTTGAGCAGGTCTACCACTTCTGCCTTTTTCATGTCAAACCCCAAAGCCCGCATGGCGACTTTGAGCTCGTGGTAGTCTATCGCACCATCCTTGTCCGAGTCGAAGAGCTCAAACGCTTCTTTGATCTCTGCTCTTTGGTCGTCGGAGAGAACACGTGTGGGGCTGGTATGATGGGACGGTGTGCTGCTGATGGGGAGTTGGCGCCGCTTGTTCAGGTTGGTCTTTGGGTACATGGTGGTAGGGTGCGTTTATGGCAAGAGTAAGAGATGAATGATCAGTCGCGTCGACGCGTGGTGGGATTTTTGCTTCCGTTATTTGCCACCCACCCCATGGACCGGGGGGGGTGACTAACCCTCCACTCGAGAGGTCCACCTTGGTTCATCTTCTCACCTCTTGGACGAGTAGACCATGCCTTTCTTGACTACCATGCGAGGAACGAAGCGCTGATTCGACGGCACCACACTGTCACTGATACGCGGTAAACGAGTCTCGAAAGGGCGTGCGGGCTCGACAGTGAGTACCCTACCACTGTGAACCATTGCTCATCTCGTCAGCCATGCACCCGTCCTCGCGACGAACCGATCTCTCCTCGCATCTCGCGCATTATGGTTCACCTCTTGAGACTATATATGGTGGCATGTACAGACCAAGACTCTCAGACATCTCACCCAACGCGTATGGCCGGGCGGTAAGGGAGGTCACCAAGGAGACTCGCCTTTCCCATGACGGTGAGGTGTATACAGGCAGGGCCAGCCCCATCGACGATGTCTTCATCACCCCCGCGACGAGCTCCTCTACCCTTCCTCGTGGTATACTTCGGCGACAACCTATTACGCCCCCCAACACCCCATATGACTCCTCCTTTGACCCGCCTCTCACCGCACAAGCCTCCACCGTTCTACCTCGCCCCTCTACAGAGGTTGATCTATCCGTCAGACCTCACGAACCAACCTCGTTTCGGGAAAAGCACGTACGACAATGGCTCAGGGCCCAGTCTCAGCCGATAAACACACCGCATGAACTCGGCTCTCCGTTGGGACGGATGATCCTAGGCGAGAGAGATTCACCAAATACACCGTCCTCACCTACGCCTCGATTCTCCAAGCCATTCAACCACTTTACCTCGAACCGTCATGGCGAATCAGGCCAGATTCTCCCAGACCCATTTGATCGCTCAAGCTACGCCCCATCGCCCACCGAGACCGGCTCGAACTCGGATTTCAACAGCGCAAATTCCTCTACGCCTGGTGCGTCAGGCTTCGGGGAGGACGACACGCCATGCCTGGCTGTGTATCCTATTGCCGAATTCACTCCTCCCCCATCAGAACCTCCCCCTCAGCCAATGCCAACTTCGATCGCTCGATGCCCTCCATTGCACACTCCGGACCGGGGAAAGGGGAAAATCCCTACAAAATACGGCAGCCCGCTCCCTGCCAAGTTTTACTCCCCTGGTATGTCTGTGAAATGGGACAAGCTGAATTTAGGAGGTTCACCATTCGAGAGATTCTACACCCCGGCAGAATCACCCCTTCGGGGTCGATCCTGACGCGTGACACCGGTGCTCAGTGTCTTCAGTATGAGTCTGAAAAGAGCATGGGTCAAAGGTAGTAGAACGACACAAGTCAGAGTATGTAGCGATATTGTGTACATCAGCAAGTATGAGGCAAACGCCTCTTTTCAGATGACGCGGGAATTCGTGACGACATTCATGCACTGAAGACAAGAGCCATGTGATGCGAGGGCCCAAAATGAACCCTTAGAACTTCATTCGGTCTCCGTTCCTGCCCATCAGCCAGCAATCAAGGACCGACTCACCAGTTGGTCATCCAACCGCCCAACTTTTCCTTGTCTCCCTCGTCGATGAGCTTGATCATCCCGGCTGTCTGGTTAGCGCATTCCCGTGGAAGATATGATGGAGATGTAAGGGTCAATGTTCGTGAATTAGCTGTCGCTGTGACCATGGGAGGTTGAGGGAGGCTATACTGGATAGGTACTCACGGACGGTCTGGGTGATATCATCCGGAGCAACATCCATCCCTCGAAGTCTTGCTCCACGGTTCCCCATCTCACTGATAGATCAGCCTTGATCGGGTGGTACGATACTGACGTTGGGACCCAACCTGGACTGAATCCAGCAACAAGCACCTTGGGGTTCTCAAAGTGCAGCTTTCTCACCTGGATGTCAGCGAGTACTTGAAAAGTCTCTCGAGACTTACGACAAAGTTGAGCGCAGCCTGATTGTCA
Source organism: Papiliotrema nemorosa (assembly GCA_032158125.1). Lineage (NCBI taxonomy): Eukaryota > Fungi > Basidiomycota > Tremellomycetes > Tremellales > Rhynchogastremaceae > Papiliotrema > Papiliotrema nemorosa. The sequence continues at coordinate 178,081 of JASKOT010000006.1, read as the reverse complement.
GCTGGGACCGACGAGACCGACGTTGACCCACCTTGGTAGCTCCATAAACCCCTTGTCCATCTTGCATCTCCTGGTCGATCGTTCCTGCCCCGGAGGAAATGGCGAAAAACTTGCCTCCTGACTGTTCGAGCAACTCTTTAAACGCCTGGAAGAGAACTACAACCCCTCGAACCTAAGTTTAGCGCGATTCAGCAACCACCTCACATTGACCTCAAAGTGCTTGTCAAAGTCTTTGGGGTCGACGTCGGAAAGCTTTTCATCGACATAGTTGATCGCCGCGTTGGCAATCACCACGTCGACCTTGATCCCTTGGTCTTTGAGCGACTTGGCTACCTGAATGTCAGACTCTCCCCGATTCAAACTCTTCCAGGGAACTCACATCCCTGGCATCGGTGAGGGATTCCGATTCAAGCTTGACCCATTCGACCTCCCCCTTGATGGGCGTCTCAGGCTTGGTAGAAGGGTTTCGGACAGCTGCGTACACTTTCCAGCCCTTTTGAGCGTAGAGCTTGACAAATTCGAGTCCGATACTGAGGTCAGGAAGGCTCACCGTGTCATCTCACCCTCGGTTACTTCCAGTGATGAGTACGGTGGGCATGTTGTTTTCTCAATTCACTCTATGCGCAAGACGAGAGTGGACAAACAAGGGCAGGGTAGGATGCGACATGATATAGCTCGACCCCATGCATACACCTTGGACGTCATGGATGACTGATCTCGGCACATTACAATAGCCCGCAAAAAGTGGAGGCGCCGAACAGAAAGTGGAGGTCCACCTTTGACGATCACCATCCTCCACAACCGGCACATCCCTCCTATGCCGCAGAAGTAGACGCGACGGAACCCTTGGGCATCGCAAACAACCCGACGAGATCACTCACATCCCTGGGCGCTTGGTCATAAACTCCATAAGACACTTCAACCCCGTTGCCGAGCTTGACGCTTCGTGGCATCTCATCCGAGTATCGATTGAGAATCTCTCTCAACAGCGCGATCGACTCGGTACTGGTCATCGCTGGGTTCTGTCGAGCAAGTGATCTGGTCGATTTGGCAGACACCGACGCTTTCCGAGTGATGGGCCGTTCGGTGATGTCTTGCCAATCTGCGCATTTGCTCTGAGTGGTGAGTTCAGAGCGGACAGACTCTCGCACCGCGGACTGGAGTTCAGTCTGGATCTCGGGATCGACGAGCATGCCTTTCACCAACGACTTGACATCGTCGAGTGCGAGTGAGCTACCAGACTTCTCGGTGTGGACGGTGGAGGGAGTAACATCAACATGCTCAAAGTCGTCAGTGACAGTAGGTGCTTGAGATTCGGTTGTCATGATCAAGACGTGTGAAGAAGCGACTCAGAGACGAGATGGAGCGTATTGAGGAGGTATGAAGGACATGTTCTGATGTGGCAAGGCGTTTATCAATGTGATGCGCAGTACGAAGACACCGTCCCTCCTTTGAAGGGTGCGACGCGAAGAATGCTCAGGAGACTACTTGAAAGGATAAGAAAACGTCTGCCTACGCAGAATGCTAGCAGCAGCCTGATCCTTTGATCGACAAGCCAGAGTGATAGGCAGAGCAAATGTTTCGTTGATTTTCTGCATGTCCCCACCCGTGACAAAGCCACAAACTCCACAACGTCACATGTCGTCCAACATTTGTTGCCACGCAATCTCCGCTTCGGTCGGCTGTTTTGTCATCTCGAGGTCATTGATAATCACGATGCCATCATCGATGAGCTCCTTGGCACTCTCGATAAAAGAGATACTCAGGAGCAATTCGGTACTTTTGTTACTGAGCTCTTCGAAATCTTTGAATCGGGAGAGTATGGAATGCTCAGCACTCAATTTCGAAGCGAGGACAAAACTCTTTGCAGAGGGGTGAGACTTTGAGAGACTCTCCATGACGCCTCGAAAGTCTTCAGACCAGGCTTCCCCTTCATCCTTCCTACCGGCGTGCGCATCGTCGTCGTACTTTTGTAAAAACTTGAGGCTCAGGCCCTCAGAAGACACCCAAGTCGGTTTGCCATATGTAGCAACGTCGATCTCGGTAGGTGCAGAAAGATCGTTGATGATGCAACTTCGATGCGAATTGAGCCTTTTCGAAGCCTCAATGTACCGTCGTTTGTCCGCGGGGCTCTTGCCTCCGAGAGCGACAAAGTCTTTGTACGTCTTGGCTTGTGTCAAAAACGCTCCGCCCGCCCTCAGCTTGGAAGCGAGGGAGAATCCTCCTCTGCCAGATAGCGAGTCAAGCACTGTCTGTCGCTGTGACATGTACTCTGGCCCTTTGCCCGCCGCCTCCGCAGCGCCTCGATCGTTCCCGTACAGCTGAATCAAGTCCATGTCAATCCCCTTTGGCTTTTCCACCCAAAGAGGAGTGCCAAAGTGAGAGACCTCGGCGACTGTGGGCTCTGTCAGTGTTGACTCTTCGACACTAGCGAGAAAAGCGGCAAATTCGGCATCATTTGCACTCTGTTCATCTGCCCTTGCGGCGTCTTGTTCCATCTTGATTCGTTTGAGAGTCTTCTCCTCCTTCTCCCCAATGACCTCAATTCCGAGGTCGTGTTTGAGAGACACACGCGACTCGGTCAGTGCCATCTCAAGATCTGGATGGATTTCCGCTTCTTGACGAGGGGGCGTCGGCGCATTGTATTCGTCATCATCACTTTGAGCAAACTCATTGTCGGTGCTCTCAGAGTCGAAAGAACCTTCCTCTTCAGACATGGTGATGTAAAAGCCGTTGTAAATCTGACCAATGTCCAAAGTGGGAACCACTGAGGAAGTGAAGCCTACGTTGTGCGAGATTTTATAGGTGAATGCCCGCACCTGCTCGAGGCCCATCGCGAGGGGACGCTCCCTTTCATGGCTGTAATAGAAGGTGTCAGGGGATTGCTAAATTGCGATACCTTTATGGTATACCCCTCGCTGTCGGTCGATCAAATGTTTGACATGAGACGCAAGGTTGGTACCCAAATCTAGACTTTCAACCAAGGAGGCAAAGCAGCTACTTTGCATGACGCGATTCACACGAGTCCCATAGTAGAGCAAAGATTGAACTCGATCGGAAAGACCAGATGTTTCGTGGATTTTCTGCATGTTCCAACCACCTACAAAGCTACTTGACTCTACATACTTTCCAATTCTCGGATCCACCAGTCGGGTACTTGGGCAGAAGTTCGTGCTGGTTTCTCCAGATCGTCCACAATAACGACACCTCCCTCGTGAAGCGCCTTGGAGCTCTGGATGAAAGATCTCTTCGAGATCTCATCCGTGACATCTGCGTACGTCTTGAATCGAGACAAGATAGAATGTCGACTCTTGAGCTTGGAGGCCAAGAGGATATCCTTGGCGTCTGTATAGGAGCCAGCCAGAGTCTCCATAACACCCGTATGATCGTCAAGCCACGCTTGCAGCTCCCCACCTCTCTCTGCGTGCTCGTAGTCATCATACTTTTGAAGAAACTTGATCTTCAACCCTTGCGAAGAGACCCAAGTCGGCTGGCCGTACGTGGCGATATCCTCCTGAGATGGAGGAAGAATATCGTCAATGATGACCTTGTTGTTCCCGAGCATCCCTCTTGCCTCGCTGATGTATTGTCTCTGGTCGTGGATGGATGCATTCGTCTTCATCAGATCGTCAAATGTCCTCGCCTTGGTGAGAAGCGACCCTTTCTTTGACAAGTTGGAAGCGAGGGTATAGCCGTCGTACCCCTCTTGTCCCAGCGATTCGAGCAGCTTGTCCTTTTGTGCTCCAAACTCTGCCGCCAGACCACCTTCGTGAGCTTTGGCTTCGTCGTCCTCGTATTCAGTGATCAGGTTTGTTGGCACATTCATGTTTCTGATCGACATCCAATTCGGTCGACCGTACGTTTCAGTCTGCTCCACCGACGGCGCCTTGAGGAGCGATTCGTTAATGGCGGCTTGGATGAGATACCGTTCAGTATCATCCATCTGCTTCTCTAGCTCTTCTTGCTTTTCTTTCCGCTGATTCTCCTCCTCCTCTTCGGTCTTTACTCTCTTCAATATCAGAAGCTCCTCATCGTTCAAGTCCTTGTCAAGCCCCGCTGCCGCTTTACGCTTCACACTTTGCTCAAACATCTCCGCCTTGAGCGCTTTTAGGGTCTCGAGCTTCGCTCGTTCTTCCTCTGTGAGGTTCTGTGTGGTAGCATCATCTGTTGCTGCCTCCGACTCGCAAGGGGGCGCTTTTGATTTCTCCTCGTCATCAAAAGCAAAGTCGTCACTCGCGTCATCCGCCCATGATGGGAGGGACGCTTCGCCACTGCTCACCTCGGGGGAACTGTTTGCTTCCTCAGACATGTCGTGACGAGATTGTATCGTTGAGTATGTGTTGGGATCGTATATTACGGAGAGGAGAGGAAAGTGAGCTACGGGGACTATATATACGACATCTTCTGAAACTGATAATCTTGAGCTACCTTTCACTCGTCGGCTCCCGGCGAAACAGCGCTTTGCTTCTGTGCAGATTCGAGTCGGCTATATGAGCAAATGTGAAGCTCTCCTTTGATCTCGTTTGATATCGTCTCTAAGCGATCGACAAACGATCGACTGGACATAACGCAACACAGTGCACGATCGCTTAAGACGTGTTGTTCTAAGCTGAGTTCTGGGGGGAGCCAAACGACAAGGAAAAGATTCTCCCGACTGCATAATCGGCTTCCTGATAAGCGAGAATATATGTCGGTTGAAAGTAGGGTTTCCACACAGACCATCGGTTTCACGGTCTGAGTCCAGAAGCGCCCCCCGAAAAACCAGAAGTCGAGGTAGGCAAGCCGTCAGCTTTGGTGAGTCCGTTGCAATGATCATCAGCCACACTCCCTCTTGCGGCCACTCTTATTTGACGCCTCAAATACCGCTCCTATCATCTCAGGATCAAGCTATGGAGTGTGACCCAAGTAGGTCATCCATACTTTCTCACCTCGTCTACGGTCGATGGCTTCAATTGCGATTCTGCCACAGCAGCCTCGATGAACCATTATTCACTCTCTTTGCTTCCTCTTTGCTTCCTCCTCACGGGTCTTCTGCTCCTCTTCAGACAATGGCAGCTTCGGGCTGGTCCACATGGATGTGGTGAGTTCATCACCAAGCGCTCAGTTAGGAAAGTGGGGAATGACAAGACAGAGAAGAGGGGTTTAGGGCAGTCGGGTTATACATACATATGTCTGATTGGCCCAACGCCATTCCGGGGTCCACCTTTGACTCTTTGCCCTCAACCCCATCAGTCGCTTTCCTTCTGACCGATTGGGAATCAACAATCGATGGTGTAAAGAATCTCCTTTTATCGTTCGATACACGTATGATGCCTCAGCAGGCGCCGGAGGGAGGGGGTCAGTGTCGCACGCAAAGTCCGCGGTAGATCTGGAAGGATTGTGGATGTGCATCGGGGGTCTCCGCAAGAGCTAAGCGAGTGGAGTCAGCTACAGGCCACAGGATCAGCTCACACAGCTGCGGAGAGTCGATATCAGTCAGAACACGGACAATCATCGGGTCGAAAAAGTTGTGTACTGATATCATTGTTGCATGTCCTATCTACAGACGATCCGTCAGGCTTGTCAAATGTCCCCTTCTCTCACTTGATTATACATCATTTCCTGGATTGACCCTATTGCTACTACGCAATCATCGAGGTACAGCCCCATTGAACAGCTCGAACACTGCTCGTAAGCTATTTGCCCTCTAGTAAGAGGTCGACTCACCTTGGTTGGTGTTGCCGGCGTAACACTGATACGTCTGAACATCCCTCAGGCTGTTATAAGGCCTCTGAGTACCAGGAGTGCTATCCTGCTTGACATCGAGGCATTGATCTTTCGTCAGCTTATTGCCATTTACACAGGTCAAGGACCATGGTGCGACAATGACACCATCACTCACTGTTCGAGAGGGCCAGCTTGTTGTCGTTGGAATAAGTCCATGTCTGCTGCAATAGCCCATCGTAGCATGTCCAAATCTTCATCGAAATCCCGTTGGAAGGCGAGGACCCCGCGTCGAAACAGTAGTTCTTGCCGTGAAGCCTCACCGCGCCAGAAGAGCCTTTAGCGGGGACGTCCCAGAGTTGATACTGCGCCTGAGGGGCGTCGTTGGGGAAGCAGTATGTACTGAGATTAGTCTACCTCCACGACACTCGAGGGGGCCAGCAAGCGCGAAGAAGCCTACTGAAGAGGGGATGAAGGGCGGGCGAATACTCACACTGCAACCTGAGTCCCGTCTGCCGTATTGTTCTTCATCGCTGACAGGCAAAGATCGTTTCGACCCAGAGGATGAAGTCGTCGACCGCCATTGGGTGGATCGGGGTACGCAAACCCATAAGGGATACCATTTGCAGGGGGAGTTGGAGACGACGAAGGTGGAAGGGAAGACGAGGGAGAGACTGAGGAGCTCGCCGGGGGCAAAGGGGTCTCCCGAATGTAGAAGACTGCGTGAGGCCAAGAAAGCGATGATGAGGTAGGGTGGGATGCAGTGGGCGGAGCAAGGGATGAAAGAAGCGACAGAGAAGCAAAGAGCGAGCATCGTCAGCCCAAACGTCTCGGGTGTATTACCACTCACTTTGGTTGGTGTTTCCCGGGGTACAGGTCCACTGTTGGACGGTACTCCCGTTGTCGTCCAAGCATTGAGTCCCGCCTGTGATGGCGATTCGATTGTCCCCAGTCAAGAACCACCTATCAATCAGCTCAACCTCCATTGCCTCTAGACGGGGCATCGCGAATATGGACACTCACGTCTGTTGGGAGAGCCCGGGGTAGCTGGTCCAGACCTTCAGAGGTTGTCCGTCCCCCGGTGCGGTCCCCGCATCCAAAGCCAACTGGGTGCCAGTGACAATGACGCTCCCTGACCCAGGGTTGATATCCCATCTGACGGTGTTTGAACAGTCGTTGAGAAACACAGGTGCTCCTATGCCATTTCGAGGGATTGAAGAGAGGCATTTACCCGTTCGGGCAGAGACGATGTACACCCCCGTGCAGCGTTTCTGAATGGGTGTGGGGGTTGCAAAGGTTGTGATGAGCAGTGGGAAGAGGGCGAGCAGTTGGAATAGCATGATGGTGGTTGGCTTGAGGTCAGGTGAGTTGTGATTGATCAGTCGAAAGTAGGGGGTGGAGAGGGAGAAGGCTGGTAGGTATTATAAGCCGTCGAGTACTATGCAGGTGGAGAGGCGTGGGGGCAATCAGAAGAAGCGAAGAGGTGGAGAGAAGTGTTCGAGGTAGAGACATCATGACGACCCACATTCTTCTTATATCCTTTCACGACCACCTCCACGAGTGCTCCCGTAGAGATCTCGAGAAGTATTGTTGGGTGGACCCATGACCATGAGCGAAAGGACCTCGACCTCGACCTCGACACACGCTGTGCGACTGTGCCATCACTTGCCGCTGTATCCGAGCGGACAGAATGTGTCGGCCTCGTGTGGTCGTGGTCGGCGTCGAGAGGAAAGGTTTCAAAGCGAGACCTTTCGAGACATCCGCAGCGTCTGCTGACCTTACCCAGGTACTCGATGTCCAGCCACATTGACCAGTGCACAAGGTACAGCACTGCCCATCGAAGCGTCGAGGTATGCTGGTCGACCTGGGATAAATGATCCAAGCGGAGTTTGGGAATAGTCGAATCCACCTGACCTCTGATCAGGTACCAGACGAGCGATACTCATGCCAAGCCAGAACACCTTTGACATGTAGACATCCAATGATCAGCTTTGTCAGCTTGTCAATGTCCTTGTTGAACATGCTGAAGAGTGATGTCGACCCGTGGACAACAAATCCGATGAGTTCAATTTGTGTTTGTATTTCGGAAGTGCCCCACAAGCTCCGGTTCACTTATAACAATACAGAGGGCTCAGCAAGGCATAGACTAATGCGGACGCTTGAGACACAAGGCGCGACGGGTCACGGAGATACACTGCATTCGGGTCAAATCGTCCACCGCGCGATTATAACTACATCTCATTGAATAGTCCATGGTATTCGACCCGTGGAGTCTCGGTAGCTCTACGACGATGTCGGTCCGTCGTAAACTTGGAACCCTACAAGTCAGCTAAATCCACCTTGATCCTGATGCCTACATACACTGGTAAGGGTCCTTGATATCGCAAGTCCAAGTTTGAAGCGTCTTGACATAGACGTATGGCTTGGAGTAACTAGATCCAGACTCTTTCCTGACGTTCAAGCATTGTGCTGAATATCAACATCGACATTTGCAAGATACGGGTGAAACTCACAGTTTGCAGTCAAGAGTTCGCCCTTGGCAAAAGTCCATTGTTGTTGAGGTACATCCAGACAAGTGTACAATTTCACACCCTGACTTCCGTCGCTTGGGTTCTCGCCAGCGTCGAGGCAGAGGTCGTTATGGCCGTGAAGTTTGATTTGTCCTTGTCCGTCGGGCAGGTCCCATAGTTGTTCCTCGATAAACGTCTCGGTGTTGGGCCAGCAGTATGATCCGAGGATCAGTATTTGCAACAACACGTATGAAGGTCGACTTACACTGCCACTTGAGCACCGATACCCGCGAAACCTCCTTGAACAGTCACACAGAGATCAGGTCGACCGCCTAGTCGGAGGTGAACACCACCTCCGGGCGCTGGGTCGGGGTAGACGTTGGTCGATTCGGGAAGATCGGAATAAGGGCCAGTCTGAGTAGGAGGGGGAGTGGTGGTAGAAGTAGGGGGCAACGACGTGGTGGTGTCTCCGTCAACGTCAATGTACCAGACTATACTGTGAGTTGACATGCACAGTGTAGAATGTGTCACTCACCCTGGTTGGCATTACCTGATGTACACTGGTACGTCTGCGGTCCGTTGTCTCCCTCGTCCAAACACTGATCACCACCAGTGATGGCAATTCGATTATCATCCGTCAAGTACCACCTAACATCAGGTATTTATCATCGTGAGACACCCACGTCTGCTGAGTGAGACCAGGGTAAGAGGTCCACACTTTGACCTCTCCATTGTTATGTGGGTTCTCCCCCGCGTCAAGGGCGAGCGCATCCGAGTTGGGGTTCCCGACCAAAAGGACAGACCCGGATCCAGGAGAGATGGACCATCTGTATGCGCTCGTCGCGCAGTTTTCAGTGATCACACCTGATCCAATACCCGTCTTGGGTTGAGCGGCGAGGCAAAGTCCATTTCGACCTGATCTGATTTGGGCCGAGGCGAATCGTTTGGATAGGTGGTGCGAGGTGGGTGCGGCGTGGATGAGCGCGAGAAGGGGCAAGATGGCGACGAGAGCTATCATGATGCCTGATTACGTGGGTGGGATTATAGGTTGAACTGAATGGGGATTGCTTGGGTGGGTGTTGGATTTGTGGATTGTTGTGAGAGACCTGGCGGATGAGGTTGTGGGATGAAAGGAGAGCCTTATATCCTTTGTGAGAGGGGGTCGATCCTGGTTCGGCTTGGTCATCCTGTGCATTGACACCTCCGTCATGCTGTTCTATAAACAAACCCTCGATATCCTTCGCCGAAGTGAAGTCCTCGCCGAGCACAGGGGGGGAAGAACGTTGAAGCGATGTCGAAAGGGGTGGATTCAATCTGATCAAACGCGGTTCTTCGATGCGGGGTGTGTGGGTACCCCTTGTTTCCTACTACCCCTGTCCGAACGGACATGAACGGGCAGGGTAGACAGCATGAGCATGGACCGACCAGGCGTTGGAGCTCGAGCGTCGGGGTGATCGATGAAGAGCCCCGCTTGGAAGTACCGAGACCAGTTGGTTCTAGGGAACAACAACACATTGCTCATCCGGAAACGCGGGCCGAGCAGGTCATCGTTCTTGTCATGGTCTGAACAGGAATGCGATGCACTTCTTCATGCTTTGTTGGAGCCATTCACCATAGTATGTCACGGGAGTTGTAGTTGGGACACCGCTTCCACCATCAGACTAAGCTGAATCCGTCGAAAATGAGTCCTCCCTCGAATCGTGTCCACCGTTGGCGCTGCGGATGGGCAGAATCGAGCCTACCATGCCAAGAGACCACAAATAAACCCTTTTGCATGCATTTCGGGGTACCCTTCGGACATGGATGCGAGTCCTTTCGGATATGAGCATATTGCCGTGATGGAACAGGGTGATTGTTGCATAGGCATACTTCACATCTTGAGTGTGTATCCAAATCTATAGATGACTATCGATACATCCTGATCACCTCGACATTATAACCCCCATACCCCTTTCGCGCTACAACTGCGCTTGAACCAGCTCGTAATACCTGCCCCTCTTCTCTACCAACTCATCATGAGCCCCTTGCTCCACTATCAGTCCTTGTTCCATGACGAAAATCACGTCGGCTCCGCGAATAGCAGACAGACGATGACCAATGGTGATTGTCAGTCTACCCTTCGAGGCATTATCCAAAGCCCTCTGCACATGCGCTTCGCTCTGTCCATCCAACGCACTCGTCGCCTCTGACAATTAGCACTCCATCCGGTGTGCGTGTTGCGTCACTCACCATCGAGGAGTAATATCCTAGGCTTCCTCAACAATGCACGGGCGATACACAACCTCTGTCTTTGCCCCCCACTCAATCTACCTCCCTTCAACCCCAGATCCGTCTCAAACCCATCTGGCAACCCCTTGATAAAGTCCAAAATACACGCTTGTTCACACGCATACTCCAGATCCTCCTGTGTCACACTCTCTGGATCTAACGCTCCAGCGATGAGATTCCAACGGATCGTTCCTTCAAATAGGATGGGTTCCTGGGATACATACCCCATTTGACTGCGCAATTCCTGAACGTCCATACTTTGGATATCCACCCCGTCGAGGGAGATGGTCCCGGCTGATGGGACGTAGAACCGCTGAAGCAAAGCGAGGATGCTGGATTTTCCTGCTCCTGAAGTCCCGCAAAAGGCGTACGATTTGCCAGGTTCGAGGTGGACGTCTACGCCACGCAAAGCGAGAACGTCGGGTCGAGAGGGGTACCGCAACTGTACTCCATGCCTATCATCAGCCATGCTTTCGATCAGGCCGCTCACAGAGTAAATCCAGGAGCCGGGTCCACATCCTTGACCTTTTCCTGCGCCTCAACTTTGCTCGACGCCTCTGGAATTCGATCGAGCCATTCTTGCATCGACCTCAGACTCATCCTCATTCGAGTCACGTCCCCGGTATATGTCAGAATCTTGGCAGAAATGTAGATGGCAATGACGACAGCTTCCAGAACGGTGAACAAGTTGGCCACGCTCTGAACGTCAGTGTATTGTCCCCCAATTCCTACCAAAACTCACGACTGTCCCGTCCACCCTCTGCTTTGCACCCCACCAAAAGAGCAACCCGCCGAAAAACTCCATCATCGCCTGAGTCCCACCCAGAGACGCACTGGCGAGAACCAACCAACGTTTCTTCATCACTCGACTGGTAAACTTGAGATTGTATTGTCGCAACACCTCCCCTTCCCTCGTCAATGCCGCATTGAGTTGAGCAGAGTTGACCGCGTCCGAGACGTAATTTGCCTGTTTCTCATCCTCTTCCACAACGTTTTGCTCGAAAAGGGTCAACCACCGTAGATTGAGATACCCCAAGACCATGGTGCACGCCAAAGCGGGTACAGCCATCACTGCTAATCGCCAAGTGAGGATAAACGCCATGATGAGCGTTGCAAAGAGGTTGGTGCCGGACGTGATAAACTGCGATGCGACCACACCGACGACTGCACCGACATTGGCAGGATGATGCGCAGCAGCAGCAGTGAGCGATCCTGTCCCTCCTGATTCCTTTTCGAAAAATGGAATGTCTTGTCGGATCAGAGCTCGAGCGGATTCTCGGCGAAACTCGGTGACGATGCTTTCTCCGGACGACTCGAGGCCAAAGACGTGAATAAGCATGAGTAAAGTGGTTCCAATCGCAAGGACGAGGAACCACAACGCCCATCGATTGACCAATCGTCGCATGACGGGGAAATCGGTAAGACTTAGCGCAGCGAGAGCTCGACCGTGGAGCCAGCCGGCGATGACGAACGAGGTCCCGACGACCATCCCAACGAGAATGGCAATGGCCAAGAGGTACTTGACATGGGAAAACGCTTCAGAAGTGCGCACCATAGGCGGAGGTAGTTGCGCCCGAGGCTCCTCTTCGGCGGGTCGATGTTGGGTAGGGTCGAACACCTGGGTTGAAGCTGGACTCAGAGGTACAGAAACCGCTCTCGCTTTATCAGCCATGGCAGCTCGAGCCATGGTTCTAAATGTGTCATCAGGGAAAGCAGGGTCGACCAATTCGTCGTAGGTCGCACTGGCTACGGGTCGACCTTGTTTCATGACGTAAATCTTGTCGGCGGCCATGATGGTGGAGAGTCGATGAGCAATGACAATCAGTGTCATACCAGTCCGTTTTTGCTCCTCGATAAGTGCTTCTTGAATCTTGAGTTCCGCATCGGCAGACACGGCCGAGGTCGCTTCGTCGAGTAAGAGACATCTCGGTTCTCGAACCAAAGCGCGGGCCAATGCCACTCGCTGGACCTGTCCTCCGGAAAGCACCCCAGTACGACCACCAAATACGACGGTATCGAGACCTTTTGGCAATTCACACACAAATTCCCACGCTTGTGCCATTCGTAGTGCCCTTTCGACCTTGACGTGAATCTCCTTTAATCGCAATGCGGCCATCTCACTCGTGTCGTCTGGTTGGTACTCCAACGGTGTCCCTGTAAGGCCAATGACCACATTGTCAAACACCGTCCCACTGACCAACTGGGGGTTCTGAAGCACCACTGCGACTTGGGATCGCAACCAAGTCAAGTTGAGATCCCTCACGTCGTGCCCTGCGAATCGCACCACTCCGGCTCCTTCCACCGATTCATTCTTCTCCAAAAACGCTTTGTCCGCTTTATCCTGCTTCTTCTTTTGTTTTGCCGTTTGTTTCTCATTATTGTGGTCCTCGATCAGCTTGTCCACTTTGGCAATGGCAATCTTCGGGTCGTAGAGACGTAACAAGAGGGACGCCGCGGTGGATTTGCCCGAACCTGACGGGCCGGCGAAAGCGGTGAATTTACCCGCTTCCATAGTGATGGACACATTGTCAAGTGCCTTGTGTGCAGGTCGAGCCGGGTAGGCGAATGTCACTTGGTCGAGCTCGAATGAAGGGTCGTACACGTCCATCTTGATTCCTCCTGTGTCTCGGATGTCGATTGGGGGTTTTCGTTCGATCTGGAGGCGAATAGCTTGTAGGTTTTGGATTGCCGTTGTGGTCGCAATGAGGTGAGGGACGATGGATGCGAATGAGAAGAATAAATTGACATAGTTGTAGAATGCCTATGTGTCAGTACAGGATCGAGCATCACGGCTTACAGTGAGGACGTCTCCTACACTTGCCCCATTTTGAACACTGATCCCGCCGTACCAGAAACACATCGAGTATACCAACAATCCCGCTCCGTACCCTGCCGACTGTTCCATAGCCTTGGCAGCAGCAACCTTTGTCGACAATTTGCGAAGAGGCTTCAACATGGTGTATTCCAATTTGACCAACAAGTGTTGACCCATGTTGAACGATTGTACCACTCGAACCGAAGTCAACATTTGTTCGATAAACGAACTGGCCTGACCGTCTATTGGCGATCGTTGAGCTTGAACATGGTCAGACCACCAACCGAGTGAAGTGAAGAGTATCATGGTGAATGGGATCAGGGCGAATAAGACCCCAGCGAGCTTTGGGACGTGCACAAAAGCAGACACAAAGGCCTATAATCAGTATGAGTCTCAGGACGGCGTGGCTTACCGCAATGATGGTACTGGATCCCCAGATGAGGTACCCCACTCTCTCACCCAGACCTATCCTGATGGAATCGATATCCTTGCTAGATCTAGAAACGACCTCTCCAGCTCCGATCCGATCGAAAAAAGCCTGATCTTGAACCATGATCGCCGCGAGGTACTTTTCCCTCACCGCCCCAGACAACTTGATCCCAGCAGCGGTGACTACCATAAGACTGACTCTATACGCAACATGTGACACTTACAGCAAGTCATGAATAGCGTAAAAGACAAGACGTATACCACCCCGACGATGGTCAATATATACCCAGCTTGACTTCCCCTCGTCAGGACCAAATTCGAAGGCAGATCATCCTTGTTCACGTAATTTGTCCACCAGCCAGTGACGATATCGAAAGCTGGTAATCCCAGTCCGGCAATACAAGCCGCGATCGATCCTACCATATACAGGATTTTTGGATTCCCCGCAAACTCCCTAGGGTGTCTGAAGGGCGATGGGATGGGAGGTGCAAAGGAGAGAATGTATAGCCAAGTGGGTAAATTTGAAATGTGGGGTTTGAGGTTGTACCTCGGTCGATCGAGTTGGAGACCATGTTCGACGAGTGATAGAGGCGTGTGAGGGGGAGAGTCTTCTTGACACATCTTAGAGCGGTCACAATATGCGGTGGGAATCAGACAGAGAGAAGTCGAGAACCATGCGTGACGAGTCGACCCATGGTTATGTACCCATGAAAGGATCGTCTACCTCGCGAGGAGGGTATGAGTCGATGGGTAAGCAGTCTTGTGTAGACGACGATGAACACAGTAAGGGAGGGGAGGAAGCTCATCGTCTCGCTCGTATGGGGTGATATATTTATCCGCTCTGCCTGAACATCCCATTTTATCCGCCCATTGTGCTATCCGCTCGTATGACTCGTATGGCTCGTCTGACCATGAACGGGCGAAAGACCAGCTCGGAGAAAGGCATACAGGCGCTCCCAGTCGAGCATAGATGGGAGAGACATAGATGCAAGACTGCGATTGCTGCTCGGGGCGATGAGGATACGAGCGAGGTCAAGCCAGGATCACCGGGATTTTCCATCCTCGCTTTCCCCGGAAAATCTTTTCCCTTTGTTGAGATTCACACACTGTCCATGCTCAGAGCCTTGACAATACAATCATGCAATTTCTGTACCACTGAGGTGTACCCATTTGAACTATTTGCAATTCCGGTGGAAACACTCTATACTGCCGCCATGACTCTGACCACAAAAGCTACTCATTTCAACATGACTGAATTTTATACTACGTGTAAGTTTATTGGCTCTAGGTGTCTGCTCACAGGTGGTAGGTGCTCGAGCAATGGTGTCTCTATTAGAGGGAATGGTAGATGATCTTGTTTGACAAGCATCCCAGGTGCATTCAAGAATTTAGAGGGAAAAACTATAAAGTACAACTGTTGTATTGGCTAGGTGACGCAACTGAGGCTATATCCCATCTGCATCTCTGACAGCAATTCCCCAGCACATGATACCCACTTATTCATTGTATTGTCTTTTGCTGCTGCTGCTGCTGCCTCACGCACACCCAAATCCCAGCTGAAAGACCTTCTCAGCCCAAAGCATGCACATCTGCCATGATCTGCATGCGGAAATCAAAGGTTGTGATTGACAAGATCAGCCTTGCTGGCGCATCATTGATATCACATACTAGGATCACTTTATCAAAGGATCTTGACAAATCTTTGTCCTCACATTTCTCAACCTTTCATATCCCTCCCCTACAAAAGCTTGACACTTACATCACCTTCTGCTGTTGTCCCAAACTCATATCTATCTATCTGATCCAGCCCAACATACAATAAACCACTTGTAATGCTTGATATCTTCAACGTTTTATCTGGGATAATCTCTGCCAACTTCCTCTTTCAACCCATGTTCTTCTCCAACCCCCTCTCAGCCTCTTCTGGGTTGTTCAAAGTTGCCCTTTACAGATCTTCAGCATTATGCCATCAAGTAGGCTCAATCACCATTGGAGGGCTGTGTTTTGCCAGAGGCAAAGAAGTGGCTTGTTCAGCCCTGGATTTGGGCGACAAAACTTTGTGAGTCCCATTTTTCCATTTTGTCAATGCAATTCTGATCAATAGACAACTTGTCCCATGGCTTAGAGCAACTCACCAGATTTGTGCGTAACATTGTCAGCTTGGCTTGGGATCGATCTAAATTATAAGTCTACAGTTTGGTCTTTCTCAGCTCTGTTGCTGTTATCCTCTTCCATCACAATGCCAAGAAAGGTTGGCCCACTCAGAGAGAGCTCAGAGGATATAGAGGCGCCATCATTGGTCTTCATGTCCTTTGCACCATAACAGGACTTGTTGCTATTGTCAGTATTTGCTTTCCTTCTTGTATTTGTGAATGCTAATGGACAGATGGTGAGCTTTGGGATGATGGTGACTCCTGCGCTTGATATGCAATCATCTACCATCACAGATATCCAAGCTGGGTGAGCATAACACACAGGGGCAGATTGGAAGGACTGATAGTAGATGGGCTCAACTATTCACCATTGCCATGCTCATTGGCAATGTATTCTTGACGATAGGCTTCACTAATGAGTCCAGGAAGATCATTGAGGAATAGTGAGTGACAAGCAGATTTTGTGAGTTGGGCCTAACTTGGCAGTGAAGGAACGCTTGTCCTGGACAAAGAGGCAGAAGTGGACCCAGAGGCGGAGGATGCGCCGTTGCTCGAGAAGAGAGATTGCGCTCCTGTACTTGAAGGTCACCTCGTCGAGGTGTGATCAAACTTCACATGGCAATTACGCCGTCGCAGCCACCGAAGTCACGTATGACACGGTCCAAACGATGCCCCTCGGGCCACGACTAGATCTACATATTGCGTGTTTCATGTACCATGCATTCGAAGTGACTCGTCGAGCTGAATCGACTTGTAGCCTCACCTGGAAGTTACTCGCCCGCCTCCTTCGGGCGGTTTCACTCGCACCTAATCCTCGAGGCTGAACTGCCTGTGTCGATCGACCAACGCTCGGCCAGCCGCTTGACCGGTCGAGTCTGCGTGACTTTCACCCCAGTCGTCTTGAGCATTGTCAGTAAATAAAGGTTTGTCACCATGTAAGGCTTCCTATCGACCCCGACCCAGCGTAATTAGCTTGCCTGAGCTGCGCCGGTCTTGCAGACTGAAGAATGTTGATAAGTAATCTATCCATGCAAGTTACCATGCAGCAATGTGTGAAACCCTGGCCCCGACGCTCCTACCATCCCGTCTTCTTATCATCCTCATCCTCCACCTCGTTTTGCTTTTGCACGCCTTTCCACTCGGGAACAACATACAGCCAATCTCTAAACTCCCTGTTACCTCGATGCAGAGCCGTCATGGTATCTCGCAGCGTAAGGACAATAGGGGAGTAAGGCAAGTCGACGGTTTTGTTCTCGTAGAGGATCTCTTTGATCGATACAACCACGATCCCAGTTCCGCAACCGAACATCCTACCTCTTAGCTTCTGATCCGTGAACGAAACTCGACGTACCCTCGAAGTGTACCCGCCTCGTTGGATTTGACCAACTCGGGCATACTGATATCCCTCTCGACCACTCTGATATTCCTCTGCAAGCCCGGGAGCTCCGTCTCACCAGCAGCATGGGCGTTGAGCAGGTTGATGATCGAGTCTCGGGTGATACCAGGCAAAACGATCCCGTTGTCCAGTGACATGGTGATAAATTCCAGGTCTAAATGTCAGCTGATCCCATGCAGCCGTCCCGTGACGACTCACACCCATCCTCGGCTTGTTTGATCACAAACATGTTCATAGCTCCCGCTTCCGAGATGTAGTCCTCCTGACCGTGAAGCCACAGAGACATGGCATATCCTTGCTTCTTTGCCACGGACACCGGGCCTAGCATGAGTATGAGACTGGCGCGAATGTGAATCTACCAGGGGGGACTCACCATAGTTCGCTCCGAGCTTGTAACTACCCGTTCCTCCAGGCCAAGCCCTGATGTAATCCTTGTTCGCGTCCAGTTTCAAACCTTGATCGGCGGACTCTGCACTCGGGTAAAGCTTTTTACCAAAGTTGACCGAAGTGACGATATACAGCAAAGCTTCTTCGACGAGAGGGTTTTGCTGAATCACAGATCCTTCAGAGGTCTCGACAATGTTGGGTCGGATGTACAGGTTCCCTCCGTCTTCTTGGGGGACAAGCGGGGCCTCTGAAAGTAAGTTGTACTTTCCAGACACAATGGGCAATGAGCTCACCCAGAGCGAGGAGTTTTGATAGAAGGGAGAGCAATTCAGTCTCGTCCCATTCAGACTATCATCAGCTTGATACGGCGGATAACAGGTCACGTCACGTACAGGAAGACCGAGACGCTTTGCTGATCGTTTCAGACGAGCAAAGTTTGCCTGAGGCCTGAAGAGCGTAATCTCCCCATCGTCCCGCTTATAGCACTAACCCTCAGCCAAAAGTATGCACGCAAAACCCACCTTCATCCCCTCGAAACACGTCACTGCGTATTGTAATACCCCCGAGAGAGGGTCGAAAGACAATTCAGACCTGGGAGAGATTTTCGCTTGGCCCCATCCGGATACTCTGGACCACGGGATGGTGAGCATATACCTCCCATGCGACTCTTTGCCTGGTTTGGGCGAATGGTTCGGTGCAAGGGGTTGAAAGTAAAGGTTTTGGGCGGTGAGCGCGGATCCCGGCGTGTGCGACATGGTGAATAGTCTTTCTGTACCAGGAAATTGGAACGGCTGACGAGATGTGATGTCGAGTTGATGTCGAGTCGAGCCTGGTGTCTTTATGTCGAGTCGAACTGATCTGTTTTCGAAATCTCGAGTGGAGGTCACATTTAGCGGAACCAAAAGGTTCGGGCCACCCTGATAGACATCCGCTGCACTCGCAGCTGAAGCATTCAAAAGGCAAGCTAGGTGGAGCGCTGCAACTTGCCATGAGCTGTGAAGTAGTGTTCCGGGTGATGTGAGGACGAGTTTTGCTCTATGGTCCTGGCTGATGATCGGCTAGGAGAGTCAGGACAGTTAAATGTGACTACATTTCCACTTGCATCCTATCATCCTAGCGGGCTGCACTGCTGACAAAAAAGACCTACTGCTCTGCTTCTGACCCAATGCATCTCCACATATTGTCACCCTTGGGTAAGAGGACTGTACTTGCTGATGATCGTCATGAGGGTAGTCTTTGCTTGGTCGGTGCCACATTTGATAAGGTTGACGGGAATAAAGGGTGATTATTATTGCCACTTGGGGTAATTCCCCCTCCTCTGCCCCTGATTTGCCACTCAGGGTCTCTCCCCCTCTCTGCCTGTAGGCCCTCGCCGCCACTCCCCGGACATGAGAGAAGCACCCCCCCTTGTCAACAACAACAAGGCCCCCCCCCCCCTCGCGGCTTATACAACCCACCCTCGTCCTTTGCATCTCCCCATCTATACGTGTGTGCTCGTGGATCCTAGCATAGCAGCCTCAAAGCATACAAGGCATTTTGCTCAGTCACATTTGCCGCCTCGACCGCGCGGGGCATAACGACAGAACAACCTATTAACCGCCGCGTTCACACCTTTCAGGCGCCCTACTGTTCACATCCTCTTGATCTCGATACGACGACGATACACTGCACAACAAACGCGTCCCTTCGGCTCATCAAAGCTGGATAGTACTCTCGCAGCTATACTCGCTCAATCCTCGCTTGATCCGTAGCAGGGAAGGGGAATTCAGGTGGGAGGAGGATTGATCGCGACGCAATAAAGGAGAGGCTCGTGCGGGTCGACTCGAAGTCTGAGATCGACACCATCAATCTCATCTCTTCCTCAGACCACACTTGCTGCATCCTCACACCTTCAACGTATTCAGTAACAGTATATCGCAGTGAAAGGCCCACGAGAACCTACACTCCTCGCCAAAATATCTCGACGAAACATCTTGGTACCCCTGTCTCATCTTTATCGATAACATCCCATCCCATCCCTGGTCCGAATTCAAACGACCCCGACGAGCATACCTGGATCGGACTATCCTCTCGTCACTGTTCGATGCCCGTAGCGTCCGCGCTGCCGCTTCCGATATCTTCCAACACCCCCCGATTCCCCTTCGCCATGCCGGGAACGACCCCTCATACCGCTCCTCCTCGTGCACCATCCGCCTCTTCCCACATCTCCTCGACCACTCATACCTCCAGAGATACCCCTCAGTCAATGTACTATAAATCGCAAAACGGCTCCACGTCGGATATGCCGGACGGGTACGAGGATGTCGGTCTTACCCCTCAACCTCATTTCCCCTCTCAACATTATGGTGGACCCTCCTATCTACCGCCCATGACGACCTCTCCACCTCCTCATACGCCTACCTATGTTCCTCCACCTCAACATGCTCTTCCACCTGATCCTATCCATGCGCTGGGATTCAATCCGACATATGGGCAACACCCGAACATCACCACTCAAATGGCGGGACCGTCACAGTGGAGCAGTGGATGGAGGAACGGTCCTACCCCTGGTCCGTCGAATTTTCCATATAGAATACCCAATGGACATGCTTCGGCGGGACCTCTACCTGATGGGTACCTTCAACAGCAACAACGACATGCCATGTCCATCGGACCTCCTGGATACTCGGCTCAAAGCGGTCAGGGATTAGTCAATGGGCTTCCACGTCCTGGATCTGCGTCGGGCGATATGAGAGAGCCAAGAAGAAGAGAGAGGAGTCATCAGAGGGAGAGAGACGAAGATGGGGATAGGGAAGACGAGGTGATTTCGACCATCTTTGTGGTAGGGTTTCCGGACGACATGTCGGTGAGTCGCTCAGATCTCTAATTCAAACACCGCTCATTACAGGAACGGGAATTCCAAAACATCTTCACCTTTGCCCAAGGGTTCGAAGCTGCCATGCTCAAATTCCCATCTGGATCAGCTCGCTCTCGCGAACCTACCGCGGCGCTTCTTGCCGAATTGACGCAATTGGCAGCACAACAACAGGCAGCTCTCGCTGCGGGAGAACTACCCCCCGATACCCCTCTCCCACCTCAATTAGAAGAAGCCCTAGCGGCGTTACAGATGTCCACCACGTCCACCTCTTCAGCCACCACTCCTTCGGCAGCCATCTCGCTGACCCCTTCTCTGGCTGGAGGCGCCTTTGGACATAATTTACCCCATCTCCCCACTCGACGTCAGACTATTGGGTTTGCTCGTTTCAAGAGTAGAGGTGATGCACTCGCAGCCAGGGACGCTCTGCAGGGAAAGAAGATTGATGTAGTGACTGGAGCAACCCTCAAGGCGGAGATGGCAAAGAAGAACCTTCATACGAAAAGAGGAGGACATACCCAGGAAGAGCTTGTCAATATCCTCCTGAGGTCTGGTAGACTAGCCGGACTGGCCAACCAGCCACCGGCGGGCCTAGGGCAAGGTGGTCAGATGCCGAGGGATGTGTGGGAGCAATGGCAGCAGCAACAGACAACACAGCACAACGAAAAGGGAGACATGGGTCCAGCCGTCTTTTCCTCTGCTCATACCCATCCACACGCGCCTACGTCTCCACCCCAACATCTCACCTCGCCGACTCAACGCCCGACTGACAGCAAAGCTCTGCTCGCCTTGGCCGAGGAAGCAGACGAGTTGGAGGGCTGGAGCGCTGTAAGCATGGGGATGACCATGGAGGGTCTGACACCGGGTCATAATCGTCCCACAACTCATGGGATGCCCTTCAACCATGAGGCCAACAGCGATGGCAACGCGGATCAAGGTGGTGCGAATGGAGGTGTCGGTGCGGGCTCAAATGTGACCGCAACAACAACATCAAACGCGACTCAGCCTATACATTCTTCTTCTCTTCCTCTCACCTCACCCACCCCTTCCGCTTCAAAACTCCATTCGGCGACTGGACCACACTCACAATCTCTCCCCCAGGGTGTCAATATGTACCGACCAACATCCAACACGCTCAACGGGTACTTTCCCAATCCAGCCAGCGGAGGAGACTATGCTGGTAGTCCACCAGATATAGACGGAAGAGGTTTGACCGGTCCCAACCCAGCTGACCAGAACCCTCCGGTACGTAAGCTTACTTGACAGCTCAAATCCAGGAAGAGAAGACGCGACTGACTTTAGATCAACACGCTCTATGTAGGCAACCTCCCCGCCATGTCGCCCCCCACTCATCCGCCCAACTTTCTCGAAGAATCACTCCGAGCTCTCTTTTCGCGTTGCGCAGGGTACAAGAGGATGAGTTTTAGACAGAAGATCAATGGACCCATGTGTTTTGTCGAGTTTGAGGATGTGCCGTTTGCCGCGCAGGCCATCAAGGAGTTGTATGGACACAACTTGGTACGTGATCACCTTGAGCCACATCCTATTCCTTTCGCGATCTTTCCCCTCGTCCGACCATGGACACGCTCGGAATAGCTCTAACATACAGGGTGGTCTGGTAAAAGGTGGTATTCGACTGTCCTACTCGAAGAACTCGCTAGGTCAACGTGGCAACGCCCATCCTGCTGGCGTCAACACGTCGCTCTTTGGCGGGATCGCCCATACTGTCGCTCTGGCAGGCATGTCTTCTCCCTCCACAGCGGCCGGCGCAAACAACGGCGCCAATGCAGGCAGTGTCGGGAACGGGTATAATGGGCTCCAACTGAACAACGCCCTTCTCCCTTCTTCTAATGGCACCATCGCACCTCAGTCAGCGCCTATTCCCATGCCAAACGGTACCCGACGCGGTTCAGAAGCGACCCACCCGACTCCATCTTCATCCGGTCTGTCCCCCACTGCTCAACCTTTCAACGCGTCATTACCCAGTGCTACCAGCCCGCGATCGAGATACTTTGGATCTTCCCCACAACCCGACACGGCTTACACCGGCACCGCTTCCACCTACTCGTCGACTGGCGCGCAACCCATCCCTCTACCTCCCAGCTCTACTAGTGGGAGCACAAACAATTCTGGACCAAACTCACATTCCACCTCGGCACAATTCTCACCCGTCTCTTCACCTATACGTACCCCTGCGAGCTTCTCTTGGGTATCCTCAGGACAGACGGGGACGAGCGGAGTGGTAGGTAATGGCGGATATGGCTTTGATCCGTTCTCTCCGCATTCTGGAGGGACAGGGATGAGTCTGTCCGGAGCGGCTAGCGCGTGGCAGCAGGGCAACGGAGGGACTCCGATGTGAAACGGCACAACGTGGTCGACCATCCTGATTAGAAGATGACTATGACTTGGTTCTCACTCGACTCATCACGCCTCCAACAAGCTATCCGTTGTGATCTTGACAACTTTGACTCTGGATTTTCTTGGGCTTCAAGCATATACGCACTCACACGTCAATTTTCCGGCCATTCCCTCGATTTGGGTCGATTCTACTCTGCACGATACCATACCTTCTCAGCAAAACACACTTGGGAAACAAACCTACAATTTTCCCTTTTCCCCGTTGTCGCATAGATTCCGCCGACTCGAGTTTGGCTTTAACATTTGTTTATTTACCATCGCAATTCACCCTCTTGTATCGCATTCTTCCTCGGCCACTACATATATCATTATAGACACTTTTCCGGGTTTATCCACACCTCGCCGCGTTCACTTGGGCCGGTATACAGATCATTATTTGCGGCTCTTCACCTCATATTGTGTGGGAGAAGATTGGACTCTTTGTGAAGATCGAGCCTTTATATGCATTGTTATTGCTATGTGACGACCACTACTCTGAACCATTACTGATAATTATCGGCACCATGATATGACTCCACCTCTATATCGTCGCTTGTTCGCTCGTTAGCTTAGAGCCTCTTTTCCCTTGAACCAGAGACGGCCTGATGACGATGTTTAACATGTTGCAACGTCCTCCAACGTCCTATTTTCCTGACGAGCGTTTGGGCAAACAAGGTGAGGTAAGACCAAGAAAAGATGACGAAGAAACCGACGGTACACGGTGCTGCAATCTTCCAAAAGTACGCGTCGGGATTATCAAGTGATGGGAAATCTGTAAAGTTCTACGTCGGTCAGCGCATTCCATGTATGACGTATGATATGGGAGATGGGAGAATGAATAGCGTACCATTCCAAAGTACGATGCGATGAATGTCAATGCTACATATCAACTCTATACCGGGCCGTCAAAGCTTGATCGGATAACTCACGCAAAAAGACTACAGTGACGATACTCAACCTCTCTGTCGAGGCGTTTGTCTGGAAAGACAAGACGTTCTGCTCATCAGCATGTAGTTTTCCCACCGCTCTCGCAATGGTGATTCTACCGCCAGTTCGCTTCGGCCTCCATGACACTTGCGTCCACATGGGCAGGAAGGTAACTCTGACTCACAAAGACGTAATCGGTCAAATGATCGCACGTTGCCACGAACTGATCCATATTACTGACGATGATCTCCAGATGGTCCAACACGTCCCCAATGTAAACTTTCGTCATGGGACTGAAGAACCCCGTGGAATTTCCGACAGTCATCATCGATCCCTGCGGTACCATCTGTCCCTGTCCCTGTCCCTGGCCTTGACCCATAGCCATCGAAGCAGGACCGTTTGTGCCGTTTGCGCTTGATGGAAGACCTGAAGTACCCGTCGAAGTGCGCTTGCCAAATGTGCTAGCTGCCCCTGGGGTATTGGGTCGACTCGGCGCAGTGACATTGTTCATTTGGAACATCATGGGGATTGGAGAAGTCCCATGGTGGGTTTCACCACCTGTAGGATTTCCAGTACCCATCCCAGCCAACCATTGCGAGTCGCGAGAAATGTGGTTCTTGTCCCCGGGTCGAGGACCGGCAGTCATAGCGCTTGCAGCGGCAGATCGTTGTGCGTCTTGATCTCGGATGATATAGGCGAGGTGGAGGAGAGGAGTAAGGGATCGTCGGAGGCGGATGAGCTGGGAAGAGAGGACGTGGAGGTGTCGTACCGTCTCGATCTGTAATGTCAGATGGGAGAATCGCAGGAAAAGATGTCAGAGCTGACCGAAGGATCTACCAGAACACTCGCTTCCAAACGAAGAATCTCGCTCTCGAATGCTTGGGATATCTGAATGTCAGCTCGAACAAACTTCTGTCGATTGTGTGAATGCATACCTCAATGGCCAGATCGACCGCTATTCGATCAGCCCGACTCAAATTTTGAGCGCTTGACTCACAAACATCAAGCAACGCTTGACAAAGCATACTGACGTCTCCTGATCTTCTCAACAGACTCGCTTCATCCTCCAATCTCGCATAGACGGGATGCAGTACTTCTCTAATCGGTTTCCTCGTCATGGTGATCAAGGTGCCTATTTCGTCAATTCCCCACTTCACTCGATTCGTTTGTTGCTCACCATCCCTGGTCAAGAACACGCACACGATACCCCTCCTGATGGGCACCATATACTTTGCGCTCAACTCATCCACCGTCAACCGATGAGCATTCTTCGCATCCCTCCTTGAATCCTCATACGACATGGACTGACTGATCATCCTTGAAGGATGTATAGTCGGTTCAAACACCCCCTGTACCCCTTCTGGCAACCTCGAAAAGATACTTTGTCTCCGCTTCGCACCTCGTCCACCTGGCCCGCCCGGCATCGCATCTGCATCTTCGGCATGATGAGATCGAATGTTTTCGCCAGAGAAATGCCAGGAAGATAGCTCTTCTGCTACTTCAGACAAGATTTCTTCGTCTTTGGCGTGCATGTGTTGAACTAGGATTTGGAGGTATAGATGTGAATTGTAAAAGTCCATTTTAGATCGTGGAGAGTTGGTGGCTCGGAGTGCGTCTTCCACTGCCAGGGGATGGAGACTGGTATGAGTGAAATCCATAGAGAGCAAAAGTGGAGCTCACCCATATTCCAGCGTGAGCGTCTTGACTACCTCCCAGTTGACTCCATCGACGTGGACTGCAGTGTCAGCATTTATCATGGGGAGTCGCCATTACTCACTCCACCTGACAGGCTTCGGCTTTCCCTCTTCAGTCTCTCTTGACGCATGCTCTGACCCCAACCACTCTTTCAATCTATCCCCTTCGAATTCTACCCTCACATTCTTTCCCTCGGGATCTGAAGAATAATCCACCACCTGGGGTCAGCCACGGCGTACCAACATTTTCCTGCAGTCTTGGGGACACACCGTGATTTTAGTCTTCCCCGTTAGATGACTCCAAGCCTCTTCGTCCCGCTTCGATTTCACATCCACACCAGGCTCGTCTCCCGTCCCTCCGCCTCCTCCCAGCCAGGTGTAGACCGGAGCGGCCGAAGCTACACTCGAGGAGGATATTTTCCTCTTTCCAGAACCACCAGACGGAGAAGTAGGATGAGGGGTTGCCCCATAATGAGGCAAGATGTTAGGCGATCGAGGTGATTTGGGCGAAAAGAAGCCAGATCGATGGGGATGATGCGAATGGTCCTTGTTATGGGGTGAAATACCGCCTGCGCTAGAAATGGCAGACGCGTCGGAAGCTATAGCATGGTCGTCGGGTATATGGGCCGTGCGAGATAGAGGAGAAGTAGCAAATCGGTGAGCGGCAGAAACTGCCAAGGCTCGAGAGTGGAATGAAGCTACATGTCAGTTGGAGTCATGCCTTGTGACAAGTCGTCTAAGAGGTGAGTACTCACTGGTCGATCCATGACCCTTTCGCAGTTCTGGACGTTGGATGTCCACACTGTCCGATGAGGCCATTTCACTGAAAAAGCGTGTATTACCCCTGGTGATTCGATGCGAAAAGGTAGAAGTTGCTAGAGGTGACGATGAAAGGTGAGAAAGGGGTAATCCTTGTACAACTTGAAACGGTCTTGATCAGTGTTCCTACCCGGACCATACGAGCTGCTCAGCTATACTCCAGATTGGCCAAGACGAACGAGGTGGTCGAGGGAGATGGGTAGATGAGGATGACTGGAAAAAAAGTGAGCGAGAAGATGTCGAGGTAGGGGGAAGCGTGACGTCAAGAAGCGAACGGAAGCAAATCTCAAGTCGTGTGCTCTACCTCCATTGACATGAGAATCACAAGCAAGTCACGGCAAGAAGAGTTCAGGGGTAGGACCATGACTGGTCATATCTTAAGCTGGCCCTCGTGAAGGAGGAGGTGGGAGGAAGCCCGAGTGGAACGGCACGAGGGTGCGGTCCAGTATCGTTTCCCGATCATAATCTCAAAACACTTGCGAGCCATACTCTCAGCGTCGATGATCGACGGGTCGAGTGGACCCAGTCGCTACGCTGGGTCCGATCTGTCTGCGACGCGTAATTTCCACTAAACATGCATCTCGTCCTGACCAGAACCGCTACCCCTACTCTCCGATTCGCTTTGCGTTGCCCTGTTGTTCCAATAGTCGAGTGTATCGAGCGGTTTGCCGGATGTAGTATCACGTCGACATGTGAAGATTGATGTGAAGATTGATGTGAAGATTGATGTGAAGATTGATGTGAAGATTGATGTGAGGGGGCGGCAGAGTGAGGGTGGAGAGAGAAGTGACGGTAGGATGAGGGAAGGAGCACGATGGTCAGCATAATTCACAATACCATGTACGGAACCTGTTATCATAGGCAAGCCCAGACGATAAACGGGAATCGATTTTCGACAGTAGAGGGGATTTGACGGGAAACTCACCCGGACATATGACAGGAGGTGGCCGGTTGAGCCGAGGAAGGAGACACCGAACAGAACGAGGTAGGCTCCTGGAGTTGTAAATGTGCAATATTGTAGCGACCAAGGTAAGATTGCGGGTTCGACGCATAGGATGGATTCAACATAGATGGGAGGAGATTTATCCATAGGTGAATGTAGGGTAGATCAAGTCGTAATTGATGGCGATGCGAAAACACAATGTCAGCTTGACGGCCTTTCACGTACGTGACAACACTCAGACGTACGGAAGTAGAGCTTTCCTCGACCTTTCATGTATGTCGGGGCCTTCTCATTCTATCTCGTCAGTCGCATTCCTGCGTATGCTCCTTCCACCGAGGATGTGATTCGCAACATGGCCAAGGTATCGCCATGTCGGGAAGAACCGGTAGAGTGACTACTAACCTGGTACTTGATCTGCAAGTCTCGAATCTTGTTCGGTCCTGCTAGTCAGTCTCGTGCCCTTGATCAGAAATGTGTCGTACGGTTGATGATGGCGTTGAACATGGTGGAGAGAGTGGTGACTATAGGTAAAAGGTGTAGCAGGTCGACAAATAGGGAGGAGGGAGGGGAAGGGGGGAAGGGAACAGGGGGATTTGAATTCTATTTATTTTCTGGATATTCTTTGTGTCACATTTAATCCCATCTCTGATTGATTTATTTCAACCCATCTCTCTCGCTATCCACTGTATACTCATATCAATCATGGATGTGTCTCAAGACTTGGCAGATTACGCAGCGAAACAGTGAGTAGAGTCCACAAGATGCTGGCTAAACTCCAGCACGAGCTCGTTGCTCGCTCGACCTGAACCAGCCCAAGTCGACCTGGGCCTCTTGACGGCGTTCGATACGACCCCTACCGATTCTACCCTCTACTCTGCCTCGCTCGACTCTCATCTCCTCGCTTTGACCCTCGCATCTACATCGACCCTCCTCTCCGCCCTCTTTGCATTGGACACTACGCCCACACCCAGCGGGCCCACTTTCCGCCTGCCAGCACCGACCACCCTCCTCCCTCGAGAGAAGCCCCTGCCCAAGCCTAAACCACCCACGAAATGGGAACGATTCGCCAAAGAGCGGGGTATATCCCACAAGAACAAGGAGAGGGATGTATGGGATGATGAGAAACAAGAATGGGTCAGGAGATGGGGTAAAGGCGGAAAGAACCGAGAGGCAGAGAACCAATGGTTGCACGAGGTCAAGGCTGGTGATGGTGAGTCGTCCTCATCTAAATAATGATAATAATGCTGATGTCTCTCCAGATGTGGACCACGATCCTGGAGCAACTGCCAAGGCGGAACGAAAAGCTCGAATTGCCAAAAACAACGCTCAACACGCTGCCAATGTCGCCAAGGCCGCCTCGTCCTCTTCTTCTTCTTCTACCAAACCCTCCACGATCGCTCGTGACGCACGAAAGAAGGAACTCGATAGGAGTCTGTTGATTTCCAAATCCGCCACGGCGAGTATGGGCAAATTCGACAAGAAGATTGAGGGGGAACCCAAATCCAAGGGTGTCAAGAGGAAGTTTGAGAGTAACATTACGAGCGAAGGATGGGGAGAGGAGAAGAGCAAAGCGATGGATGTGTTGAGGAGTGTGGAGAGTGGAGAGAGGAAGAAGGTCAAGGGGACTCAGAGGGAGGAAGGTGGGATCAGCCACAGAAAGGCGGTCAGGCATTTGGGCAGGGAAGAAAGGGCAGAGGCGAAGAGGGGCAAGTCGAGGCGCTGAGCCGTGTAGGTTGGTCCGTCGCCATCATAGGGAGTCGACGGAGGCTGGTCAACGGTGGTAAACGGTGCTATTTACTATGTATGTTACGTTTCTCTCTTTAACGCGATTTCTTGACCCCTTGAATCTGCTAGATTGCACGAGGCTCTAAAGGGGGGGCTACACTTGTCGACCTTTCACGACAAACAAGGCGTCCTTTCTTCGTCGTTTCTTATCTTGGATTCCTCGGCCGATGACTCGAGCATGTCATTGCACATTCAGCTCTGATCAACTTCCGACAGAGAATCTGTCAACCTTTCCATTCAGCATCGTATCAATGGCAAGAGTGAAAACCTTCGAATATCAAGCTTCAAAGGAGAGTTGCTTCGCCGTCGGTTTGCGGAGGAAGAGAACGGGTGCAGCCTATCCAAGCGGCCCGCGAAGAGCTATAAGAGCAGGATGCGATAAGCAACAGTCATCTTTTTCTTCGTATTCCTCTGCTCTGATCGTTAGAACCTGGCATCATCTCCGCCCACACCTCCCAAACGCAGATGAATACGGTGTACGATGACGAAAACACGGTCGTCGCTGAGCCCAATACGACCAACTTCGATGTCGTTTCCTCACAAGAGGTTACGTAGAAGATTTCCGGCTCGCGGCTGAACTTTCCGAGTCTAGAGTCTGGGCTTACCTCGCGGTCCATCGCCACATCACTGGGGAAGAAGATTGAGAATCTCATATTCGCGGGTATAAACCCACCATCCGATGTTGACTGGCAAAGATGGACAGCTCAAGTTCAGAAAGACGTAGCCGACAGGACACGCACATGGGATAGTCATCTGGCTGTTCACAGTGGTCGGATCAAAGAGTTTTCCGCCAACGGCAGATGGGATATGGAATTGACTGCAAAGTCGTTCTTCCCTGGCGAGCGCAGGTGCGGTACCACTTTTGCTTGGGGCTGCAGTTACCATCCACCTGTCAATCCCGAGTTGTCAGAGGGTCAGGATGTGTAGACGCAGAGTCGCCTCGCCTTAGATTGATTTTAGGAGGTAATTGACACGGTACTTATGGACGATAATGCAGGGAGTTGATGAGAGCGTGCATGACACCTAGAGAAGGTGACGAGGTGCCTGCATTTCTCCAGATGACAACCAGGGTCTGAACCGATTACATGCCAACATAGCACCCTGCCGTTGCGGTTTCTGTACTCGCAACCCAAATTTGACTATTGAGTTGATGATCGATTTTCCACACAATCCCGGATCACCCTAGTCATCGCCAACACCTTTTCTTCACATAATCGCGGTCCGACCACTTGCAGACCAACAGGTAGATTGCACAACGTCTCGGCGGCGTCTAAACGGCATCAGACACCTAGCTAAGACTTAGCCGAGGAACTCACAATCGTTCCAAATCGCACGCTCGACCTCGTTTCTCGCTTCTATATGTTGTTTCTGGTCCAGTGCGACGTCTACAACGGTAACTGGGAACGTTGCAGAAGGCTGGTCCAGAATGTTCCAGATGGCAGTATAGGACACATCGCCTCCAAAGCAGTATCTGCCATCAGCACACTGATCACATTCCTGACCACCTGGGTAACATCGACATACTTGGGACATGCTGGCCATGGCGTGACAGGACTGATGACTCCATCGAAAGGCCTTCTCGTACCTGAGAGCTCTTTTGTACTCATCCAAGCG
This sequence comes from Papiliotrema nemorosa, assembly GCA_032158125.1. Lineage (NCBI taxonomy): Eukaryota > Fungi > Basidiomycota > Tremellomycetes > Tremellales > Rhynchogastremaceae > Papiliotrema > Papiliotrema nemorosa. The sequence goes on along the minus strand of JASKOT010000006.1, from coordinate 147,387 downwards.
TCTAATGCTGCTTTGGCGTAGGCTGTCCGCTCTGCCTGTGTCGTCCAATAGTCCTCTACAGAAGGCTTGATTCCAGCTTCCACCACCTTTTGATGTGCTTCGGCATACTTTGACATTCCCTTGGGCCAGGGTTCGTTCCCTGCCGCGATTGCCGCTGCGATCTTTCCTCCTCCATCACCTACAAACAATTGCTGGATGATCCGACCAGCAGTCGGGGCGTCGTGCGGTGACCAGTCGATGACGGTATGACCTGCCGCCTCCAATGATTCCCTGACTTCCTTCAAGGCGCGTTGAACAGGTGGAGTCGGCTTGACGGTACCATTGTCCGAGATGAGCCCGAAACACAATTTGGAAGGGAGGGCAACCTCGCGGTACGGCAGGGGGATCATATTTGGGTCTCTGGACCACGGTTCAGAAGCGACAACCGCTTTTGTCCAAAGCTCCACTCCTTCGAGGGTAGACGACATGGGACCGTTGATTGATCTGACGGCTTCTTGACCTGGCATGCCGGATCGAGCGCCATAAGTGGCGAACCGTCCAAATGACGGTTTGAGCGAATACAATCCGCAGAACGAAGCAGGAATCCCTGAGCGTTTAGCGATTGGAGCCACATAGAGAGAGATCACCCACGGATGGATCCTCCAATATCGGTACCGACACCTACTGGTGATCCTGGACAAGGGTTAGCAAAACGGACCAGATGACGCGTGGTTAGGCGCACCACGCATTGCAAGCAGAGCGCTCTCTCCTCCTGATGATCCACCACTACTCGCTGACCGGTTGAAGGGGTTGGTAGTGTAGTCCCAAACGTTGTTGTAAGACTCAGGCATCATCATCGCGGTGGGGACATTGCTAACATCAGCCGGGTCTCGATACCGACTCTTTCAACCTCACGTTTTGCAAAAGATGATTGCTCCAGCTTCCCGCATGATCTTGGTCATTTCACTCTCCTCCGATTTCCTAGCGGGTTGATTTGCCCACCCGACGAATCCAACTGTAGTATCGACTCCTTCGACTATAAAGTTGTCCTTGAGAGAAACCGGTAGTCCGTGAAGGGGCCCTGCTGGTCCAGCGCCAGAAGCGATCATCTCGTCGAGCTCTTTTGCGCGCTCAAGGGCTTGATCATACATGATCTCTGTCAAACAGTTTGTCTACGTTAAGCGAAGCCCTAAAGAAGAGTTTACCGGTGCTTACCAGCTGCTGAGCAATGGCGGACCGTTTACAGAACGCCAAGGTGACATCGTGAGACTTGACTTTGCCGGAAGACATCTGGTCCACCAGCTTGTCTGCTGGAGTCTCGGTGATAGACACCTCGTCAGGTGTCAATATGCCGCAAGTCTTGGGGATATCCGTAACGTCCAGCACGTCCTTATTGACAGCGGTCTTGGAGAGTCGCCATTCAGACGGAATGAGCGCATCTCGAGCTGCCTGTTTCTTGAGCGCAATCGTTTTCCAAGGTTCGATGGCCATCATGTACTATACTATGAAGTTGTCTTTGTTTTCGGAGACCGGTGCCCTTATAAGGCCGGTCAAGATTACTGCGATCTAGTCTTTCGCGCAACTCCGAAAGTCAAGGTGAGGTTCCATGTCGTATTTTACTGGTCAAAGGCACCTTATCTCTCTTTTCGACGTTTGTGCGCGATAAGAGCCACTGCGCAAGGCTTGCAAGGTCTACCCGAATTCTTCTGCAGCCGAGATTCAGGATATGTGACTCACGATTATTCATATGAAAACTTGGCGTGTTTTCTCTGTTGTCGGTCAACGGCGCAAAAATACGCTAGACCCGGGAATAGCACCGGAGTTGAGCGCGAGATTTTTCAAACCCTCTCTATTCTATCTGCCTTGATCCCCAGCTGGCCAGCTCCGACGCGACGCCTTCGTCGGACTTCCATTCAAAGGCATGGAGCTAACTTTCTGATTCTTGTAGCGCAGGCGAGTTATTTCGGCTACTGGGGTGTCGACAGCCAAACCGGCGGTTTCTGGCCGGTCGAATTCCGACCTCCAAGATAGCGCTCGTTGCGTCGCAGAGATAAGCTCTCGGATCACCCACGAGTACTAAAGCCCCTGTCTCGCTTGGTGTGGTGTGGTCATTGGTCCCTTGCCCCTTTACAAGGAAGATGAGCTACCACAAGATCAACGACAAGCTTCGGTCGATATTTTGGACTGCGCCTCCGAGCGACCCCAAGGAACGAAAGCTGCTGTACAAGCTCGATGGGGTGATTCTCACCTATGTCTGCCTGTCCTACTTCAGCAACTACCTAGGCAAGTTCACATTAACCCATCGGTCTCAACCAATCTTACGTCACAGATCGTGCAAATCTTGCAAATGCCTATGTTTCGGGAATGAAGGAAGATGTAGGGTGTAGGTGCCTTGTTTCACCAACCGCCCAGCGCTAATCCTCAGTCAAAGGTAACGACTACACCTTTACAAACTCCATCTTTACTGCTGGATATGTCATTGGGCAACTCCCCACCGCCTTGATTCTGTCTTCAAACCGTGTCCCGGCCCGATTCTGGTTCCCCTTCTGCATGATCATGTGGGGCATCTGTACCCTTGCCCTTGCTTGTGAGCGTCACCTCATCTCATGCACCATATACATATACTTATGACCAGTTGTCAAGACACCTCATCAAGTTTGGGGCATTCGATTCACCATGGCAATCTTTGAAGCTTCCACCTTTTCAGGTACTCACGTATGCCCTTGCACATATTGTTGTGTGCTCGACTGACCAGTAGTACATCCTCGGATCATGGTACAAAGACTCGGAGCTAGGCGCAAGGACTGCAGTGGTGAGTGACTCGTTTGATCTCAGACCCTCACTCATCCCAGTTTGCAACGGCTGCACAAGTCGGAACGCTCTTTTCAGGAGTCATGCAGGGTGCCATCATTCGAACATTGGAGGGCAAGGCGAACCTCACCGGTTGGCAATGGCTCTTTGTCATTGTAAGTATCTTGAAAACGCCGTGTGCTGAGACGTAGGACTTTTTGATCACCGTCCCGATTGCCGTCTATGGATTCATCATGTTCCCCGACACCCCACACACGGTCAAAGCATGTAAGTTGCAATCTTTGCTCCGGTCCACTGAGACTAGTCTGGCTATCTGAAGAAGAGAGAAAACTCTGCATCGACCGCCTTCCGCCCAAAGAACACGTACGCATGACCTGGAGCGCGCTTAGCAAATCATCGAAAAAGATCTTCCTCTCGTGGCAATGGTACTTGTTCTCTGCATTGTTCATGCTATCCGCGACAGCATTCGAAAAGACTGGAGTGTACAGCGAATTCCTACTCTATCTGAAATCGACCAAGATGTACACACCGTCAGAGATCAACTATTACCCGTCAATCTTCACCACGGTAGCGATCGTGTCGACGTATGGATTGACCATCATGAGTGATCGTACGGGGAACCGGTTCATCGTCAACCCAATCATGTACGCTGCGGTATTCATCTCATCCATCATACTATTGGTGTGGAATGTCCCCCACGCTGCCAAATGGTTCGCATACATTATCGCCGGTTTTGGATACGCAGGACAAGCTTCCAACGTGAGTGACCCATCTCGCGCAGCGATGCGGCCCAAGTGCTCATACTGATATCAGTTTGCGTGGGCCAACACCCTGTGCAGGGACGATGATATACTCCGCGCCGTGACGCTCGCGTCTATGAACATGTTTTCCAACATCTGGAACATCTGGTACGGTATCGTCTGTTGGCCCGTGGTGGATGCTCCCAAGTTCAGAAACGGTCAAATCGCGACACTCGTCACTGGTGCCGCATCCGTCTTGATCGCATGCGCCATTGTATACTGCTCCAGACGCTTCCCACCCGCAAGCATGGAAGAGAAGGACTTGGCGGTTACGACTCTCGATGCGGTAGGGGAGGATCTCGACTCGGGAGATGAGAAGAACGTTCACGTTTCGACTGGAGTCGTGCGGGTCTAAGGACAGGTCTTAGACTATAGATAGCGCTGCTCGTGCCACACAAATCCCGGGCAGACGCAAGGAATAGACGCTACATTTATCTACTTATTGTGAGCTAGAAAGGAAGAAGTTGTGTGAGATGAAGATTCTGCAAAAGTAAACATCCCATTTTGGATTGGCCAAAATGCATCTGTGCAACTCGAACAGATCGATTATTGTTCTCTCTCATGCCCATGCTCGTGCGAGTCTTGTCCGATCGATCAGAGGTGAATGATCATATCTTGATGCAGCACTATCCGGATCAGCAGGCGCAAAAGCTGAACAAGGACTCGCACTATCTAGCTTCATGTACAGCTCTCCCACCGGTTGAAAGCCATATCGAAGGTACACTCCCCTAGCGTCGACTTTGCCCGGGCGGGAATCGGCCTTTGATATGTTAATCGTCATAGAGGAAGAGAAGTTATAGCAAGACATACCTGAACCTCTGCACGGATGAAAGATCCTTTGGCAGATTGAACGTGCGCACACAAAGCGTCGAGGAGGATCTTTGCGAGACCTTTACCTCGATACTCTGGCAAAATAGCAAATCTCCCCAACTTTTGTTAGCTTCCTCGTTTGGTCACATGTCCGAAGACTCACCTGAGAGTTTTGGTTGTTCAACCTTACTGCACCTGCTGGTGTATTCCCATCTAGCAGCAAGAAATGAGTGCTGTGAGCGTCTTGCCTGTCGGACATCAATTCCCATGTCAATGTCAGAAATGTCGACGAACGGATCTTCAATCTCGATTGAGGGCGGAAACCCCTTGATCATGATCAGCCAGTGTGAACGGTGGACAATGGACCCAATAACCAACCTGCTCTTCTATGAACACTGCCGGTCGTTAGACATCTTAACCTGAAGTGATATTCTTATTCACCTTTGTATCGGATGGCCATGCACTGTTCCAGCTCTACAGGTGAACATGCGGTGATGACCCGCATGGATCTCAATGCCTTCCCGATGGCAAAAAGCGAGAGACGAGTCTTGATATGGCCGGCAAGAGGATCGATGTCAGTGCGAGATCAGCGAGGTGGAGTGATATTTATCAATTGACTCGAATGGTCTCGGCCTTTGCTCGGTCCATACGGTCGCAACATAGCCGTATCTGCCTAAGAGGAACCATATGAATACCGCGTGCCTCGTACTATGGCTATCGACATGAGCTACTTGGGCTATGCCTATACCATGGCAATGAAGGGGACCGACGCGACCTGACGCGATGAAACGAGGATGAAACCTCCTTTGTTTTGATTTTTCACTCGCTCTCTCTTTCTTCGTTTTCACCTCTTGTACCTTGACAACCATCAATGGGGGCATGTCAGACCATCGACGCAACAGTATCAAGCATGGAGTCCAGGTCCATCTGCGATGCTCTGCGCTTACCCGCAAATACCGGATGCAGTTGAATGAACCCCGTTTCAACCCCATCGTCCTCATCTCCCTTTCAAACTCTGCTAAACCAGCCAACCTACCATTACCCCTCAAAGGCATCAATGCGAGAGGTGTGATTGTTTTCGGAACTGCCTCTTCTGACTCTGTAGTGGGCAATCTGGGCCAGTCGATCGATCGGTGACGAGCGACGAACCTCCTTCGAGAGTACCTTCGGACCTTTGTTTCAGCCCTTCCTTGGGACAATGTGACAATCGGAAACATCCCATCGCAAGGTATCGAGATAGACACGACTGACATTTCAGATCGGCCATCGGTCGATCCGGGTCTGGTGCAAACTGATATAAAGCTGATCTGCATCACTGATCTTCCCCCAACCCAACTCAAACGGTTCCACCCTATCCCATCCCTCTTCGACCTCCTTCCCAATCTCCACCAAGAAATCCAACCGACGGTGCTCGAAGCACTTTTGACATTCTTTCCTCACTCACACTCTTTACCTAGCCTTCCTCACTTCCGATCCTACTATCGAATACCATGCTCACTGCCAAACTCCTTGCGATCGTCTCTCTTTTGGTTTCTGCTTCCGCTGTGCCCTTGCATCAGCCAGCCAAACGAGCTCTCCCTAGACTGGGCGGTATTAATCTCGCTGTGAGTGTCAGACCTGGTTGGACGGTGGGTTTCTGGGACTGACAGACAGGGCTGCGAGTTTGGGATAAACACTGATGGATATGGTGGATCTTCCTACTGTCCCGGGACAGACCAGATCACCCACTTCACCCAAAAGGGGGCCAACCTGTACGTCCCTATACCATCTTCTCCTTGTATCCTCACCGGATCACTGACGCAGATCGTAGGGTTCGAATCCCTTTTGCATGGCAGTACATGGTTGGCAATAACCAAGATTCCAACACTCTCGATGCGGCCTACTTCACCCAATACGATAATCTCGTTCAGGCGTCTTTGAACGCTGGGGCGTATGTCATGCTTGATCTGCACAACTATGCGCGATGGAATGGGGGCATTGTGGGTCAAGGTGGACCGTCAAACGATCAGGTAAATCCCCCTCCGTGCTTGTTGCAGCCAACCTGCTAGCGAGACAAGGCTTGAAGGCTGACGCGATGTGTAGTTTGCCAATGTTTGGAAATTGCTCGCTACCAAGTACAAGGATCAATCCAAGGTCATTTTTGGTGAGCTTGTGTAACTTGGAGCGGGGGAGCTTCCACTGATCCCGCATAGGTGTCATGAATGAACCTCACGATGTCCCGGACAATACCAAATGGTGAGCGCTCTACTGAGGTGCGCATACCATCAGCACTGAGATTCCTGTAGGGCAGCGTCAGTCCAAGTTGCGGTCAACGCCATCCGAGGTGCTGGAGCCAAGACTCAATCGATTGCTCTTCCGGGCAACTTTTGGGCGCACGCAGATGATTGGCTTGACGGTGCCAATGCGCCTCTCCTCGTCCGTCACAGGGCCTGGCAAAGTCAAGTATAGGTTGCTGACTCTTCAGAATGTCAAGGATCCCGCTACGGGCGACAATTCGCTTTTGATCCTCGACGTGCACAAGTACCTTGACAGCGATGGGTCCGGAACTCACACCGACTGCACTACCAAGTGACCTGACTCTCGCGTGGGGTATAATGAGCTGACGAGAAGTGGTGTCGATACCTGGACGAGCTTGAAGAGCTTCTTGCAGAAGAATGGGCGAAAAGCTATCATCTCTGAGATTGGAGGCGGAAATACCGCTTCGTGCCAGACCAGGTGAGCCATCAACGGTGCCGACAGGGCCAAAGCTAAGTGTATGTAGTCTCGGTCAATCGCTAGAGTACCTTGTCGACAACTCGGACGTCTATGTTGGTTTCGCCATTTGGTCGGTAAGTCCCTGACGTTCTGAAAGCAGAATCAGCTGACGCATATGATAGGCTGGAAGCTTCTCGTCTAGTTACGAGTTGAGCATTGTGCCTAATGGTAACACCGACAATGACCTCTTTGTCAAGGCTATCCAGCCTCATCTCCCAGGGTATGTGTGTCCCAACAAACCCTGAGCGTAGGACTCATGTTCAGTGCATCTGGCGGATCCGCACCTACTTCTGCCACTTCCTCCTCGAAGGCCACCACCTCCAGCTCGAAAGTCGTGAGCTCAACGTCCACCACCGTCGCGACCACTGCGGCCTCTTCCAGAGCTTCATCCTCCTCGTCCAAGGCGGTCTCCTCGTCCAAGGCGATCACCTCATCCGTCAAGCCAGTCAGCACTTCGTCTGTCAAACCCACCACGTCCTCATCCACCAAAGCGTCCACTTCGTCATCGTCAAAGGCTGCTACACCCACGTACACCACGGGCAACTTCCAAAAGTACACGGGAGCTCTGAGCGGGATCGCCGCGCCAGCTGTGCTCAAGTCCGGTAACACCTACACGACCAGTGGCCGAACGTTCAACTTTTTGGGCGACGCTCTTCAAGGAAGCTGTTATGCTCAGATGGACAAGTGTCAGAATGCGGCCAATCAGGGTGGAAACAAGGGAGACTTGACTGTCAATGCTTGTAACGGTCAGGTGAGTTATAGTATCTTCTGAAAAGGGCCGAGCTGATGTGCAGCAGGTTCAAGCTTGCCTTGCTCTTGCGACTGCCTGATTGCGCGGATACTCCGCAGGACTCATGATCGACCGATGGGGAAGCGTTCAGGGATGATCATTCACGGTAGATAGTGAGTGATAAGCTGGAAGCTTCGGCTATTATATGTACGGATCATGTTGATCATGCATCCTCTTTCGTACTCGTACTGCATCAAGTACTGTAAACAACTCGCCGATACGTATTTCCAACTATCACTCATTTTCGATGCACAAAGTTTGACCTATTCCTGTTGCCCCTTCTATCGTCGATGGCTCACTCTTTAGTGCTGATGATCGCCTTAGAATTCGCCCGGCTGATATGAGCATGACTCTGTACGACGATGAAAGTATGACTCACTGCTGGTCCAAAGTACCCCTGTGCAGGGAGCTCCTTCAATGGGCATCCCAACGCATCACACCCCGTGAGGTAGTATGTGTTACCCCACCAAGTTATACTCGCTCCAGGGTAAGTGATGGCGAAGAACTGGATGATACCGGACAAACTTGCGCCGACCGTCAATCCGATCGACAATACGTCTTTCATTCAGCCCAGCTCTCAAAGCCTACGACAGTGTCACACTGGGGACGAGGACTTACAGACGTATTTGCGCCACCAAGCGGGGAAACGTCGGTAGATGTATCTCATAAATGTCCATGCTAGAGGTACGCCCGAATAGACGAATGCCCAGTTGTACGGGGCGAAATACATTGCGCCACCAATGATGACTGGTACATTCACCGCTGAACGTTAGACCTCCTCAATAACCGTGATGCCGAATGGAAGAAAGTAAAAGTAGACTGACACTTTGTGATGCTGTTTGGCCACTTTCGCTTGACTCCCCAAGCGATGAGGGACAAGCCCGCACCGACCAAGAATGCCCACATGAGGTTTTTGTATAGCCCATTGTTTCCATACACTCTCTCGGGACCAATGACACCGAAGAGGATTGCAGAGGAGAAGAACGTGGTCTGGATATCAGCTAACGGATCCGACAGGACTGTGGGTCAAGGACTTACGTAGTAAGGGCACGTCATGAGGTCTTTCTGACCCGGTGTGCAGAGATCAGGGATGGTTTCCATCTGCCAGTTGATGACTCCTGAGCGGTCAGTCAAGGCTATTCAAATGAAACGCACCAAGAGTGATGAAAGACCCTATCAGGCAACCCAACATCTGAGCTCGGAAGGTGGCCTGAGCGTTAGGGGTCGTAGCGAAATAGAGGATGACGACCTACTCTTGGCGGAACGTGAAGGTAATGTGCCAACTTTTGATCTTGAACGTAGAGAAGTGCTTGTACAAGAGCAATCCAGCCGTAGATTTTGAACTGGACTACGTCAACATAGCTTACAGAAGCGACCGACCGACTTACAATCATATTGGCGTATGGTCTACCTGGGATGGCCACACCGGGTATGATCTCGGCCAAGACGACAAGGATAATTTGGATATTCTGGGCAATCAGCACTACCCAGCGGATCCAGAAAATATAGCTCACACTCAGAGCCAGGATGATTCCTGCCGGAACGAGGAAGATGAAGGCCAGAGCGAGACAACAGAATATACCCCATACGGGCATCTGGGTATCATACACCTCCACCATCACGATACCCAGGATGATCGAGATGACTGCGATAATGGCAAACCACCATTGCTGGACTTCCGGATAAGCTTTCATGAGTTGATAGTGGACATCTTGCTCGGGTCCATTATCATCCTCTCCTTGCCCGGCGGCTTGACCGCGACGAAGAGGTCGGATCGCCTTCTTCGCTGCGTGCTTGAGGCCGTCTCGGATCTGCGTACCATGTTCCAATCCTGCATATACCAATGCCGCGGTATATTGGGCGAAGTACGCCCCGAAGACGAGATTGTATCCTGCCGAATAGTACAGGGGCGAGTAAGCCTTGTAGGCAGTCTCGTTTAAAGTCTTGTTTTCGTTCAGGATGGAGGTGACATCGTAGTATTTTCCAAACCTGTCAAAGGCCGAGTTGGAGTTGGGAAGGAGGTACGAAGAGTACCAAGTATTGGAAAAGTACATGGCGATGATGATGAGCAGACCGATGGTCGCACCGACTGACAGTCAGATCTGAGATGTGCAGGAGGTCGAGATACGCACCAAAGAGCTGGAGAGTAGCCCACCATGGGGTGATCAGCGGTGTCAGACCAGCACCGGAGACAAAAGTCCAGTCCAAAGTCGGTAATGGGTTGAGGCCCTAATTCATCAGCCAATCTCCAAGGATGAGCGCACGAAAGTGTAACTCACCAATCCGGTGAAGCTGCCCATTATAATGGCCAGCTTTTTGTTTGTCGGAGCGATCAAAGTGGGCCAGTTGAAGTACGTGAACCAAGGTAACAAGAACGCAGTGACGAACAACCAGCAAAAGCTCGCTGCTGCTGCGTAAAGACAGAAGCGGAACATGGACACCTTCCATCCGTGTACGGCCGGCTCGGGACCTTCAGCTTCCACTTGCACTTCACCCGATTCGTCGACTTGTCTCTTGTGCAGAGCGTTGAAAAGCGACACTTTGGCGAGGTTGAGAGGCCAGATCATAGCGCTCGGATAGACGAGTAATTCCCTTGCCAGACCTGCCAGACCGAATCCCAGGAATTGGGTAGATAATACAGCTAAGAACTGAAATCCCATAGCTTTACCGGTAGAGGGATCGTTGAAAAAGTTCTTGTTGGCTATAGCGATGACAATGTCGACTCCGGTCGCTGTGGGAAGTGCGACCGTGGACATGAGAGTGACTATACAATGCTCTTTGACCGTCCATGGTCCTCTGCGCTTGTCAGGTTGAAATCTTGCAGGTGCGTTCGGCGACTTACGGGTTAAAGGTGAAAACATAACCAAAGACGGAGAATCTCCGACAAGGGAGAAGTTTCGCCATGATCACACCGAAGGGGTGAGAGATGAATTGAGCCACCAATGGTGAGACGTAGATACCTGATCGTCAGCCTAGTCTGAACCCTTTGATCTGAGTCTGCGCACCCGGTTGTCGAGCCCCAAACCAGGTGTTCAAACCCGTACCGACAATCGCAAAGATGCATCCCAAGAAATACGCTCTGAAAGTCTCGCAAGGCGTCTCAGGATTGTCGATCTCCGGAACGACAGCTCGGACTTCTTCAGGTATATCACTGGGCGGTCGACCAATAGCGACGGCTTCATCGTCACCGAGATCTTGTTTGTCTCGGACGACCGATAATCCTTCGAGCTGGGGCTGAGGCGACTTTTCCTCGTATTTCACCTCACTTGACATGATGTGCGTTGTCTGAGTTGATGTGGGTGTTTCAGTACTGCTGGCCCACAGCATTCATATATGTCAGCACAACGTGGATCTCTTATCTCACAACGGCAAAGACTCCAATCGAAGACGCCCAGTACCAGTCAACATTATTAACTAGAATTTCCAACGAATCAACATTTGCTGCATAGGCGCCGTCAATACAGGCGGCTGTTTACCTGCAATCGAGAAAAAGCGCTCAACCTTGTGAACGGGAAGATGTGCTCGAAGCGGTATAACTAAGGTTACGGCTGCGGTCTCTGGGCGGCGGCGTATTATTTATTTTCACGTATCTTTTACTTTACGGCAAAAGCCGAAGGCCAAATGTCCGAAGAGTTGCTCCACCCATCCTACTCATCTCTCTTTCTTGCGTAAGGCGTCTTCGCAAGGTATTTCCAAGGCGTCTGCGTGGGATCCCACCATGTGATACACCTATGAGATGCGCGTGTGTAGGCATGCCCGGGAACATGGAACAGCGGTCCCCTCGGTCAGATTCAGGCCGAGCGGTAAAATGTCGACTTAGTCTGTCTACTCGATAAGCAAATCTGGCGCTTAATGTTCTGCTTGCCCGAGTGTTACTTGTGACTTGCGGAAAAGTCATGAATCCGAAAACACACAACTTCGTCTCCATCTACGATACCTATTGAACGGGTCGTAGCAATCAATATGTCTATCGTGGCTGGCTTGGGAGCCTTATCGTCTTTGGATCACGCACGCATAGGGACCATTACTGGGTCTAGTACCTCCAAACCCTCCCCGCGACTGTTCACACCTCGTCAAGCTGCTCGTCTGTCGTATCCCGTCCCACCTCAAGATGGGGGTTCTATCGAGTCAAAGTTCGGTATCACCTTGCGAGATCCATGGAGGAGTCTCGAAGATTTAGATCTCGCTTCTACCCAGAAGTTTATCCATGAGCAAAACGACGTGGGTGGGCATACGATAGCAAAGGGGTACATCACTGACGATGAAGCTTTCAGTACCTTACCTCCAAGCCCACCCAGATCGACCGAGATTGGAAGAAGCCGTAGAGAGGATCTATTCGTATCCCCGCACTTCTTCTCCGGAATTGCAGGGCGATGGGTATTATTATTGGTTGTTTAATCCTGGTAGAGCTCCGAGAGACGTTCTCGTGAGGTCAAACAATCTTGCTCGGGACTATGGGACAAAGCCGGAAAGCCACGGGCCAGAGGTTGTGCTCGACTTGAACAAAGAACAAGGTGTTTCACTATACATGTACAGCTTCAGTCCAAGTGGACATTACCTCTGCGCCATCTTGCAAGAGTCCGGGTGGGTATACACACAGAGCAGAGAGATCAAGCTGATTTTTCAGGAGCGACTGGCAAACGCTCAGGACCATCGACACGAGCACAAAGCAAGTAGTCGGCTGCGAAATGCGTCAAGCGAAATTCACATTCGGCGCAACATGGATCGGCGACTCTGTGCGTATTCCAGACCCTTCAAGCACGAAGTGATCCTGATCTTCCAGGGGTACTTATACAAACGCCTGATCGTAATGAATGCCGAGCAGGCTGATGGGGCTTTCGGATTCTACTATCATCGCCTTGATACGCCTCAATCTGACGATATCTTGATCTGGCGTGGAACAGGGCCAAAAGCGACAGACCAGATCGTAGGTCGACCTCACCTCATGCGCGGTTCCACAAAAGGGCGCTCTTGGCTCTTCTTTGACATTTACGAGAGCACGTCTCCAGATACGGAATGCTTCGTCGTCGAGCTACCCGCTGGTCTGGATGGCTCGGATGTTGGTACTCGGATAGCTGAAGCGGTGGTCGCCGAGCGCAAATGGTTATCAAGAGGTTATAACGGAGAGACGACATGTGCGCTGGATGTTCTCGTGAATTTCAATGACGTGCTGATCAATAGACGTCGGTACGAGGTCTGATGGAACTCACATCTTTCTTTCCAAGACGGATGGGGTCACCAGTGGTCGTCTTCTTTCGTACAATATCTCGGCGTGGGATTCTACCTCTACCGAGGGACAAATACCGACAATCGAGCTGGTTCCTCCGCATAAAGATGGACTGCTACTGCAACAGGCGAAACTGGTCGGCGATTCTCTACTAGTCTTGGTCTACCTGAGAGACGCATGCGCCGTCGTGGTATTTGCAGATGCCAACACTGGTCGACCGATCGGATCTGCCGACAGTCATGCAACTCGTGGGCATGCGCACACAACGCCTTCGGTCGAGATTCCCGTGCCAGTATTGGAGCTTCAGCACGAAGAGGACAAGACGGATCATGCTGCTGTCATTCCCAAACATGCTGCGATCACCCATCTGTCCTGCCGTGAGGACTCGGACGACTTTTACCTCACTGTGGATACCTATGTCGCTCCGCCTTACGTCTTGTCGGGAAAAATGACGCAAGAGACCAACGGCTTGGATGTCAAACTTGGTCGTTTGGTACCTCATGAAGAGGGAAGTCATGCGAAGGAAGAGCTCGTCTGTCGACAAGTCTTTTACCCCTCACATGATGGTGTGAAGATTCCTCTGTTTATCAATCACCGCAAAGACCTGGATATGACTCGACCCCATCCTACCCTGGTATACGCATACGGAGGGTATGGTGTTACCCTCGTGCCAACCCACAATGCGCTCTACGAAGCTTTCATGAGGGAGCTCAACGGAGTGTAAGTGTAAACACCCTTGTGACTACTGACCGTAGCGTGGCAATTGCGTGTATCCGAGGCGGAGGAGAGTACGGCAAGGCATGGCACGAAGCCGCTCTGGGTATACATCGAGCGGTAGCATTTGACGATTTGGCTTGGGCGGCCAAGTATCTCCATTCCAGTGGTATTTCCACGCCGAGTCGGACAGCGGTATACGGGACGTCAAATGGGGGATTGTTAGTCAGCGCATGTGTCAATCGACATCCAGAGCTATTCGCGGCGGCTCTGCCGGATGTAGGGGTACATGATCTGACCCGATTCCACTTGTTTGTGAGTACAGATAAGCCTTGTTTGGACACAAGCTGAGAGAAAGACCTTGGGTAGATACTGGACAGCAGAGTTTGGAAACCCAGACGACGCATCGATGTTTCCTTATATCCGGGACTATTCGCCGTTGCAGAATGTCAATCCAGATCCGAATGTCGTCTATCCTGCCATGCTGGTCACGACAGGAGATCACGATACGCGAGTGATTCCTGGTCATTCGCTCAAGTATATCGCCGAGCTGCAATGTGGGTATTCAGGTTCATGGGGATGCAATGGCTGATCGGCAGACATGAAACCGAAAAATAAGGGCGTCTTGTGAGTCGGCGAATTGGACACGAAGATGCTGATGGAATCTAGTCTTGGTAGGATCTATATCGACGCAGGACACGAGTGTAAGTCATTCTACCTTTCGGGAGAGTCCTGTTGACATTTTAGCTTCGAGCAAGAAATTGGTAGAAAAAGTAGAAGAAGGAGCCGACAGGCTGGTCTTTCTCGCCGCGCACTTGTGTACAGAGGATAGGGCATAGCAAGAGTTGTCTCTACCACTCAATGAGCAAACGGAGGGGAACACCAGTCATTCATCATGCATCTGCTCTTCTTCCTTCACCAACTCTCACCCTTCCGTGCATTCAGCATCTGTCACCGACGATTCCCCTTACTATCTCTCGTAGGCCGTCTGAGCGTCACGTTACCGCACCTATAATGGCGCATCATTCCGCTGACTTTGTCTCGTTTCCTCGGCTCGTTGGAGGTTGACCCTTTCTAGAGTCCGATGAGGCCGAACTTCTTTGCTGTTCATAAATAAGTAATGCGCCAACATCCACTCCTTCCGATGTCATGATGCCTGGACGAGACATCGCATCTTCGATGATAGAACACATACGAGATAGGAAACCTGAGGGTACCGTTCTGTCATAGTCCAGGCCTACTTACTAGGGCCCAGAACACAGAGCACCGGTGAATGAGCGGAAAAGCAGGGAGTGTAGGTAGATCTGACTTCCGGCTATATAAGTTGATACATCGAGAACCCACCCCGGGTTCGAAGAATGTATATTGTTGTCAACCACTAGACTACATTGCTCGACTACTTGACTACCCCAAGCAAGGCGACCACTGGAGCTACCGAGACTGTAGGTCTCTGACACGTTCGTGTGCCATCGTTCGATGCAGCCGGGACCGATTGGCTGGAAGAGGTCTCGTTATCAGGCATTGTTGTGTTGAGGTATACAGTACGAGGCTGTTCTCGGAGGGGTGCTTATGTATCATGTACAGCATTGATGCAGGTGCGAGTCCTGTCGGAGTAAAGATAAGAGCAGCAGAGAGTGGACTCTCAACATTGCAACACTCGCATTCAAGCTCCGGCTCCTTTGAAGATCTCTCCTGTCCTAGAGAAACAAGAAGTGGAAAGCCCACCGTAGAACTTCCGAGAAGGGCAAAAGAGCAGCAGGCTTGCCTGGCCCTGTGTGTGAATTCTCATGCTATCGGGAGGGGTTGTTCTCAAGTTTCGCACCCAGTCCACCTAACAACATCCTATCGGTCACGCTTCAACTCCAGCAGGTTCGTCCTGGCCCCAAGCCAGATATTCAATCCCCGAAGAAAACTCGAGTAGATCAGAGACGTCCGCACCAGGACTGCAGTCTGTCTGCTTACTCAGGGGGTCGGTCTGCAGAGGAATCGAACGCCAGAGATTCGCCACTTAGGGGGCCAAGTGATGAGGACGATGAAATTCCACTCTGATTCGAGCTATGAGTGCGGTAAGGATGAAGCAGTGTTGGATATCAAGTGCTTCTCCCTTCCATGAGCTTGCGGCTCAATACGCCTTTCTCGCCAGGTTCAAAAACATGATGGTGGGTTGTGTGAGGTGAGCCTGACATTCTCGCGCGAGGTGGCCAAAACGATGTCAGCTTCATTCTGTACACGCGTCACGTCGATTCAACTTTCATGTCCTCCTTCTTTGACCATACCCTTCTTTGATCGTGTCTATCGACGATCTCATCCTCCATACATCGGATTAGAGCAGCCGAGAAGAAGGACGAACCAAGATGTCTACGGTCACTTTTGATTCCAGTGAGCTGCCAAGTTGGCGTGTTGTATCCCAGCTGACGGTCAGTCTTCCATGGTGATTCACCAGAACTCGGAAGTGAGCGCCCTGCTTTTCTACCTGTCCACCACCCAGGAGCTGTGTACCCGACAGTGATCTGACTGATCGAATTCCTTCGCCTGAGTGTGAAGGATTACTAACACGCAGAACTGCGATTCAACGCCGCCGGTTTTGGGTGGAAATCCTATCAATCAGAAGACAACACTCCCATAACGTACAGCGGAAGTGACATACGCAGCGCATCATGGAGACGGTACGTAAATCTGTCGCACATTATTCTGCGGCTCTCCACAGGTCTCAGTGGTGTCTGACTGTCAGAGTCGCGAGGAATTTCCAGCTAAAATTGAACATGAGGCAATCGGATCGACCGAAGGTGACCTTTGATGGGTTCAAGCGAGACGTCAGTTGTCCCTAGCTGAACGCCTAATAGCTGACGATACAGGATTTAGACAATGTTAAAAGGACTCTGGACAACTTTTTCCATATCAAGCTAGAGACCAAAGATATCAGTCTGAAAGGGTGGAACTGGGGCAAAGCCGATGTCATAGGTGTGTTCCCCTGTTCTTTATCCCGCCAGTGGCGATGACTCGGGCTCATGGTCAGGCAACGAGATTGCTTTCCAGGTTCAAGGCAAACCCAGCTTCGAACTTCCCATGTCTTCTATTGCCAACTCGAACATTGCCGGAAAAGCCGAAGTAGCCATCGAATTCAACCCTCCAGAGCCCTCCCGAGCCAGCTCAAAAGACGAGTCGTCTCGTCGACCTATGGACGAACTGGTAGAGATGCGATTCTACGTACCAGGGAAGAACAAGAAATCACGAGGAGACGACGCAGAGAATGGAGAGGAAGATGGCAGTGATGGGGATGTGACAGATTACGATGATGACGGAAACGCAGTCACCGCTGCAGAGGCATTGCACAACCTGATCAAGGACAAGGCAGATATTGGCGCTTTGGTCGGTGACAGCATTGTCGTCTTTGAGGACATTCTGGTCCTCACGCCGAGGTGAGCAATTCTGTCTGTGGGGGTATGACAGCTCATGGGCAGAGGACGGTTCTCGCTGGAGTTCTTTGCAGATTCTCTCAGACTTCTTGGAAAGTCGACCGATTACCGTGTTCCGTATACACACATACATCGAATCTTCCTTTTGCCCAAGGTCGATGATCTGCACGTTCAGCTGGTTCTCGGATTGGACCCACCGATCCGACAGGGAGCTACGAGGTATCCCTTCCTGGTGGCCCAATGGCCGAAAGATGAGGAGACCGATGCTGAGCTCAATCTTTCAGAGTGAGTCTCCGGCAGCTTGACGGAGTAGACTGCTCACCGTCTAGTGAGGACATGAAGAAGTTCCCGGATTTGCAAAAGAAGTATGAGGCGCCTACATTCCAGGTCATCTCGAGAGTGTTGAAGTCTTTGACCGGCAAGAAGATCATTCCACCCAGCTCTTTCCGAACGTGAGTGGGAAAACCGTCCGCTAGTGACCGCGAATCCCTAACAACTCAGCGCGCAAGGCATGAACGGTATCAAGGCAAATGTCAAGGCTGTTCAAGGAGAACTTTACTTCTTGGAGAAGGGAATGATTTTCATCGCCAAACAGCCTATCCTCATCGACTTCTCAAAGACAGAAAGTATCTCCTTTTCTCGGTCAGTCGGCTTCTCCGCGCGTCCGATTATCGAAACTGATTTTCAGTGTGGGTGGCGGAATTGCTTCTGCAAAGACGTTCGATCTCAAGGTCGTGTCCAAAACAGAAGCTGCAGACCACGTCTTTTCCGCACTAGGTAAAGAGGAGATGGAGCCTATTGGGCTGTTCTTGAAGAGCAAGAACGTCAGGATAAAGAACGAGCTGGACGATGTCATGGATGTCGATCCGATCAGTGATGACGAAGAGGAGGACGATATCAGTATCCCAAGTGAAGATGAGAAACCGAGCAAGAAGGATAAGAAGGGTACTCAACCTCGACGCCAAGTAGAGGAGGAGGACGAGTCGGGTATGTGATACACTATCAAGCGAATGATGGCTGACCCAGGTAGAAGACGAAGATTTCCAGGAAGAATCCTCGGATGGTGGATCGCCCAGCGAGAGCGACTCGGATGAATCGGATGGAGGTGCCTCGGATGCTAGTGATCCGATGATGGAGGAAATCAAGAGGAAACAGGCGGCCAAGAGAGCAAAGAACAAGACGAAAGATACCGCTTCGGACGAAGAAGCCAAACCGGCCAAGAAGAAGGCCAAGAAGGAGGAAGAGGATGATGATTAGGTGGTTAGCGTCGGTAATTTGGACGCAGTGTGGGTGTTGAACAGGGAGGCGTGTGCATGAGTTTGATAAGAGACACCATATTCATGTGTAATGATACGATTCTATGTATATGTATCATGACAATGTTTGTCGTTAGGATTACTCGATAATGGTTGTTGCTTCTTCACATCTTCACATCCTTCTACCCCTCTCAATCTCCTCCTTGATCACTCCACCTCTGAATGCTCCTCCACCGCCGCCTCCTCTTGTTCCTGTCGTCTGCCTAGCCTCGAAACGAGCCAAGAGATACTCATCCGACATTCCACAAGCGCAATCTTGGAAATTGGGCTCACGACGCGGGATAATCTCTTCGGCGCATAGAGGACAAATCCCATTCTCGTTTCCTACGAGTTTCGGGGGATGATCATGTCTCGGATGAGGTAGTGCAGTCTGTGGACACGTCTGGCAGAGTTTATCTGGAGGGTCTTTACCGCACAAAGGGCATTTTCGGGCCAAATGGGAGAAAGCGTCGGTGAGCGGTAATGTTCCGTCTGAATGTCAGCTCAGACCTAGACTGTTGCCCATGAGGACTTACAAGATGGTAGACGGAGTTCTTCAGGTGTATATGCGCACTATAGTCAGCATCCATCATTGGCATGTGAATCAGATATAGACGCACTGAAGCGACCATTGTGCCCTTTTCAATCATCAAAGCTCTGACACTTCCCGGCCCATTCAGGGCTAGAGGATTGCCTTGTTCGTCTTGACCCCAGACTGAGAAGAGGACCTCGACCGCAATTTTATGTGTGACTGTGATTGGCGTCGGTACACTGATATTAGCTCATGACCACTTCCAAGGACCCAGAAGCAAGGGTTCAAGGGGAGAAGAACAAGCCGAGAGGGGCAAAGTATCGATTTGTCGGAGAAATATGGTACACTCACTTTGGGACAGACGATGGTCGAGCAATAGAATCCTTTGGATTCCTCCCCCTCCCCTTGATAACTATCTCCCCCTCATCTTTGCCTTTCGCTTCGGTCCCCCTCCATAACGCAGGTACTCTCGGTCCGGGATTGGGTTCCGTGGCGAGGGGTCTCGCACCAGCCACAAAGATTGGATAGATTTGGGTCGTACGTGTAGGTTGAGTCGTAGCTGGGTCATCTCGGGGCGACAAGATTGAATGGGTCTGTATCAAGCTGACTTTGAAGGAGAAGACGGTCACGTCGGCACTCGGAGCGAGGAGTTTGAGATTGCCAAAAAGCAGTGCGCCTATTGTCCACTGATCATCAGCAACCAGCCAGACTCAGACTGATCCAGATACAGTGCAGTGGGTGTAAGTCGCAGAACGACACTCACACAGTCTGATTCGAGTTTCACCTCGAAAGGTCCTAATCCAGGTACAGCGTCACGCACCAGGACGTCCAATTCTGTGATACCTCCTTGCGGATGACAATTGTACAGCAACTCCATATACCTCTCTTTCCTCACTTTCCCGACCAACCAACTTGGGCCATCTTCCGGGATTCCTGAGGTGCTTAAAGAAGCTCGAGCATTCCGAGTACTCGACTCTGCGTATCCCGGTGGGGGCACGCCTGAGATTTCGTCTCCTAGTAGCGTATGCACAGGAGCACCCGATCTCCCTCGTGGTGGGAAATTGGCGTCGGAAAGAGCGCACGTATCCGAGTCATGCCTCGTCAGAGACATGGACATGGACAAAGCAGTAGCTAAAGATTGAGCGTTGACTGCGTCCCCGGGGAGCTCTTCCGGACTGGCAGGATATCGAGGTGTTGCCGTCCCTGTCGCTGTCCCACTTGCCGTCGCACTGGCCCCGGCACTGGCGGAAGGACTACCTGATCCGGTGGATGCGTGAGAGAAAGAAGGCCGAGGTGGAGGAAGAGGAGATCTCGAACGAGAGTGTGATTGAGAATGCGAATGGGGAGTGGTAGATGTGGATCGTTTGGCAGGCTTTCGACTATGAGATCTGCCCCCTCTTCCTTCCTTCACCTCGGTGCTTTGGCTCGGGTCAGGTTCGATACCCTCAAGCTCTGCGTAGAGGTTGTGCCGTATCCTTCCGTTCGGATGTCGATCGTGCGAACATAGATTCGTCGGGATGAGAAGGACAAAGTCAAACCTGGAGTCAATACTCGACCATGCCACCACTCTCGCAGAGGTCGAGGGAAGACGAGCACGAGCATGGTCAGTCAAAGAGGACATACCTCTGTAGACCTGGCTCAAGTATAATCCCCTCATCCCCACCTAAAGCCTCTACTTTCCTCTCGAAAATCACATCCCTCTCCCCTTCTCTCCCTTTACACACCGTCAACTCGGTCTCAGTCTTCATCCCGACCCTTATCGCTTTGACCTTGACCCGTCCCATTTTGTGCGGTATCTCAATCTCGAGCTCTCCTCTCGATTCTCTATCTTTGGGTCTGCTAGGTCCGGCCCCGTTCCCATCTAGATCGGTGGATGGATCATCGGGTGCTTGTTGGAGACCTTGGTGAGAGGCATCCATGAATACCGAGCCGAAAGATGGGACGCGGATGGTCAGTCGAGGCTGGAGTGGTTCACCTCCTCTGGTGCGGGAGCGAGAAGCAGAAGAAGGAGAGGAAGGGCGAGAATAGCGTCCTGGAGAAAGGAACCGAAGGACAGACATTGTGAGGAGTTGAGGAAAGAGGTCGGTGGAATAAGACGCAGAGGTGAAGTCGAGAATAGGTTGAGGGTCCACCGCTGATCTTGATCAATGGAATCCCGCTATCAGCAAGGCGGCTGGCGCTACGAGCTGCGCACGCCTCAGACCAGGCTGAGAATGCACGAAGTGGAGACTGTCGAGAGGTGAAAGGGGTAATGTCGAGACTGGTTGAGGTAATCTGAAATCTCTAAAGATCTACCTACCTCTTCGCTAAAGACTTGTCAACACATGGGTCACCAATCGACAGACGAGAATGGTATACGAGCAGGGCTATGCATGTCCGAGCGGTTCTACATACAATCATCTAACTGTCCCTACTCATTGTAGTAGGTGTATATCCTGCGTGTTGGATAATAAGGTGGTGGCCTTGTCTGTCATCCCACTACCGTGGTAGCCGCTACTCCATCATTGTCTCGCTCTTGATTATAATCCCCTCGTCGTCGACTTCGATCGGTTGATCTTGATCATAGCCCGAAGCCGCAGATGATGATGAGAATTGTGGCTCGTATGCACCATTGACACGCCTCGACGACGAACCGTTTTGAGTTTCGAATGACCCATCTTGCCCATCTTGACCTGTATGGTCATGCTCCGCTTCGGCAATCACTTCAACTCGACCACTGGCATCTGTATCGTCCTCCTCCTCGTCTATGTCGATACACGACTCGACCATCTCCGTCAGGATCATCATCACATCTTGAGTTTTCGCATCAATATCCCAGGATAAGAACTTTTTCACCAACCGCTCGGCCTCCTTGAGTTCTTTGATGTGTCGAGGTGTCAACGCTTGATCATACAACTTTGATATCTCTCCCCGAGCTACAATGTCGCTGAATCGTCAGAAGACGGCCATGCATTCAATACTGCTGCATTTGACTGACCTGACTTCTACACCCCGCTGGACGATCCGAGCAGGGAGACCATGGGCTAGAGCACAAGCCGCAGCATTGCTAGTGAGACATTTGCCAGGGGTGAGTCTGCTTATTGAGCAGGCGTCTTGACTTGGGGGTCACGTTACGAGACACTTACCTGTAGAGATAAGTCAGTTTGGTCGTATCAGCCACCAGTTCAGTCTTCATATAACAGTGAAGAATCGGTAAAGAGTCGTCGACGATATTCCTAGTGAAAAGCTCGCTGTGGGTCAGCTTGTTTCCACTTCGGAATGCGAGAAACTGACTGGAAATGAGTGAGGACCACGGTTCTTGGGCAAGGACCATTGATCAGCGCTTCAATGACGCCAGCCAACAAGCCAGCTCCGTCCTCTGGAGTAGTCCCTGCACATCAGCTTTGAGTAGGACGGACGATGTGAGCTGACCTTTCCCAAACTCATCCAGAATCACAAGAGACCTCTCTGTCACTCCGCGAAGAGCAAGCGAGACTTGAGCCAAATCAATCATAAAGGCCGATGCGTCCTGATACATCAGCCCTGCACCAGGAACAAAGCCAATCCTACTTTGGAAGATGATTCCCTTGTCTGGATGCAGGTGTATACTGCAGTAAGTCAAGAGGTCGCTGGGGGAGATAGATTACGTTTGTCCACCACTCCGATGGTCGCGCTCTCGGCAGGGACAAAACCGCCAATCTGAGCCATGAAGACGATGAGCGCGACCTATACATGTGAGCTGATTGCACTAGGCCGGTGAAAAGAGCTCACCTGCTTGCCGTATGCAGATTTGCCTGATCCATTGGCACCAGTCACAATCATCTGCCTCGTCAGCTTGCGACTTCGTGAAATGTCCGCTAGCTGACCATATTGTGGTCTTCGGCATCTGGTCCACCTTCAATCTTAGTGTCGTTCGTGACATAATGTTCGACCATTCTTTCTTGAATCAGATGCCTTCCTCGTCTGATCTCGAGTATTGGGCGGTCAACCATCTTGGGTCGAGTCAAGCTATGATTCGATACCGCTCGAGACAACGCAAGCAGACTACTCGTCAGCCCTTAGGTTGCACTGGGTAGGGAAACACTCGCCAGTCAAGTTCAGCGATGATATCCATGATCGAGGTCACCTCCTTATCAATGTCCACCATTCTCTCGACCAGACCCTGCACAATCTCCAATTCTCGCCCTGAGCGTCAGTTCAGCAATCTAAGGTAGAGCCGTAATCTCACCTTGAATCAAACTATCGATATCACCGAACTCTCTGTCCAGCATTTCCGTCTCAGGAGTCTTAAAGAAGGTCATCTCATCCGTTGAAAACTATCAATGAGTGATTCCGCCCCATCATTTCCGATAGAAGCTCACTTTCAGCTCCCATCTACGAGGCGGCCTGAAGCCTGAGCCAAGTGGAGTCACCCGTACGAGAAAGCCCAAAGACGGAAAGTATTCCACGTTGAGCTCAACAGGCCATCTTGGGTCCATTGTCGATTGGACTCGTCTAGCAACTGCATACAAGATGGCGTGCAAACCTGACTCGTAAGCTGAGACTTGGTCACGGCGACTTCTGAGGCTCACTGTGGAATGTCTCTTGCAGCTGATCTAGCTTCTCGTCAACTCCTTGTTTAATACATACTCGGTTCTCATTCTTCGATGTTTCAAAGTCGACCTATCTTCAGCATATTCCGTACTTTGGCAACGTACCATATCTCCGATGTCGTTTTGAAACAGAATCACATCCTGAGATATTGTTCCATGCACCTTGATTGCGATGTCCAGGTTTGGAGCGCCTGAGATCCCGCATACCAGCTCTTTTACTACCCCTGCAGCCCACAGTGCCTATGGATCAGCCCATGCTGCGTCTCTTTCGCATCCGTTGCAAAACCTCACGTCGAGAAGAGCTTTCCACTCCTTATATCCACCTCGACCCCTTCGTAATCGCCTCAAATGGATTGGGATGTTCTTGATCTTTTTCATAGCCCTAGTGATCTGCTCCACTGCCTCGCGATTCATGGGATGACTGAAAAGTTCCACGGCATCGTGTCGAGCTTTGATCTGGGTCACATCTGCCAAAGGGCGGAGAAACCACATATGGAAGAGCTTATGACCGAGAGGAGTGACTGTAGTCTTCATCAGACCTATTTGTCAACTAGCAACACAATTGCAGTCCACAAGGAGACTGACTGAAAATGGAGAGCCCTTCTTTTTGTCGGGTCCCATGGGCCGATGCGTGGGCCTGTTCAGCAAATATAGCGAGGGACTGGAGGGCGTCCGAATTGATGAGCATGTGTTTTTCCCTGCTGATGAGCTAATCTCCATCAATGACGGCAGCTTCAGCTCACAGAGACATGGCTTCGATTCGGTCCACCGGAACTTCTGCGACCTGCACAAAGGAATCTTCAGAGCCCCTCGTCATGAGATACGACAGTAGACCTCCAGCCACGCACACCTGAGTATCGTCAATAATGCGTGCCTGGGCTGCTATGTAGGCAAGTCTCGACGTACAGCCTTGGGAGCATCCACGTTGACCCAGCATCCCAGTTTCACCAGATTCAACCTGATCTTCCCCATCCCACCATCTTCGTCCTGATATGCTTGATGCCCCGAAGAAGAGTGATCGGTATCTTGAACAGAACTACCATCTTGCGTTTCCCCATCAAGAACATCAGGATCGACAGTGACGGCCGAAGTGCTCTCGCCGACAGTGAGGTTGGACAATGTGAGAATAGCTTGAGATTGTTGAAATGTCTTTCCCGGTACGAGTTCAAACTTGCGTGCTTCTTGCTTACCTGTTTTCATCAGAAAGGCACGAGTCAGAGAACCAAATGTTGAGCAGCAGGGTTTGACGCGGTGACTCACACCACTCTTCCACCTTGTCTAGCACGCTATCTTGATTTTTGGACGACATGACCACCACATCTGGGTTCCACTGTTCCAGTACCGCTCGTCAGTCTTCCCTTGTATACGACAATCTCGAGGAAGTATGAAGCTTCCGTCTCCATTGTGAGACCCATGAGGCGTCATGCGTTGCCTTGAGGAAGGGGATGAATACAGAGACACCTACGGAGTATGACCAAGTCCCATTCGACGGTATCTTTCGTGTCCTCCAGGACGTTCAATACCTTTGCCTTGGTATCGTAGAAAGCTGCAGCGAGGGAAGCACCATTAGGAGCGTGTATGGCGAGTATCTAGAGGGAGTGTCAACGTCAGTCTCCTCGCAGGCTCTTCCTTGAGGTATGGGGTCCTACTGCGTGACTGCTCCTCGCTCAAGCTCTTACAGCTACGCTGGTAATAGCGGGAGAAGAGGCTTGAGGAGGCTGTAAGAGGGAATAGATGAAGACAGATATTATCAGACTCACCTTCTCTCCTTTGACCTGAGGTTCGCCCTCGTCTACACCTCCGTCCTCTTCTTCCACGCCCTCTTCCTCCAACCCCACATCATCCTCTTCGCCCTCTTCTTCCCATGCTCCAGGAATATCTCTCGGATCGTAAAGCCTCCTATGGTTCGTACCCTTCCATCTGACAGATCGAGCTTGAGAAGAGGAAGAACGAGTGTGGTCCGAGGTGAAGGAAGAAGGAGGGGAAGGGTGCGGTCTCTTGAGGTTGTTGCGCGGGGGTGTCTGATCTAAAGGTGGGCGTGAGTAGGAAACTTGAGGGTGGTCAAGGGTGTGAGGGTGAGATGAGTAGCTCCTTGACATGAGTGCTAGTGAATGGTTGGACGCGTATAGCAGATGGAGGAAGAAGAGAAGAGTGAGGAAAGAGGAAGAGATGAAGAGGAAGAGATGGCGATGAAGTGTGAGTCCAGTCAACCGTTCCAGCTCACCACCCTCCCCCGACGACCCAAACGACGACCGACGACGAAAAGGAACTGATGACGAAGGAATGCATAAGAGTCTTCCTACGGTGCTCTACCTTGCTGTATATCTTGTCAGTTGTATGTATGTTGTATAATACTACATCTCGTCTACCCTTCCCTTTTGAAAGAAACTCACAAATGCACAAGAATCGAGACACATTACTTGACTATCACCCTCCTCCTATCTTTCATCGAACTGGATATGCAGCCCACCGCGCATGCGAGCAGTCATATCAGGGTTACCACCGAGATTCCGCATGTCCCAGCCGTTCCGCCAGGGTGAAAGGCATTTTGCGCGACTTTCCCCTATGACGAGGCTCCATTCAACACCAATAGCCCCTCCTTGTTCCCTCCCTCCTCTTTGACCTCTTGTACCGTAGTCACCCCTTTTGCTGCACTCGCAAAGCTAGCCACGGCAGTAGCAGACAACGCCGGCATACCCGCGATACCCGGCGGTGGGGCGATATCCACGT
Source organism: Papiliotrema nemorosa (assembly GCA_032158125.1). Taxonomy (NCBI): domain Eukaryota; kingdom Fungi; phylum Basidiomycota; class Tremellomycetes; order Tremellales; family Rhynchogastremaceae; genus Papiliotrema; species Papiliotrema nemorosa. The sequence goes on along the minus strand of JASKOT010000006.1, from coordinate 120,958 downwards.
TGCCTCCGTTGCTTGTAGCAGAACCATTCGTCGATGGGACACCACTACCCGTGGATTCGGGTATGAATGCTAGAGGGTTCGGGTGAGGGGACGATCCGGCAGGAGGCGTATCTGTGGTGAGGTGAGAGAGGGGTACTCGGATCTCTTCTGTAGGTGTTGCCCTACTCATCAGCGGGACGCCCCATTGATTGACGTATACTGCTCACTTTGAGCGTTTGCTCGGCCCCTGACCATCTTCCAGGTCGGCAGCGGCAACGTCCGCGACAGCACCCTACATTGTCAGCTCCACACCTTCGGATTGACACCGTCACACCGGGGAAGGGGATTGTACGTACCGCCATCTGGCTCCTCTTCCCCTTCTTCTTAGGTTTCGGCTGACCATCCGGGAAACAGTAGAACGGCAGCTCAGATCTTACTGTCAGCGTTTGTCGAAACAGCCCTGGATAGTCTCGGCAGGAAAAGGTAGCTCGCCTCTTTGCCGGCCGTAGAATCACGCTCATCTCCTGCTCGTCATACCTGTCCCAACCCTGACAGGCCGCACAGAACCTTTTACTGGGATAGAACAGATTCAACACTCTACTCCCCTGTCCATCCTCTGCGCATCGTCAGCGTCTATCCCTTCTACCCAAAAAAACGTCGCTAGGGACTCACTGGGCTTCTTTTCAATCTCCAATCCGATAAAGAAGTTTTTGGTGTACACCTTCTTATACTCTTTACCCTCGAAGTCCTCTTCTTTCCTCTTCATAGCCTCGACGCTCAATTCTCCCTGACTGGCAGCCGCTTGTTCTTCTTCCGTCAGGCAGATGAAAGTATTGCTTATCCCCTTGACATTTGGATGAGCCGTCAAGATGTTATCTGTGTTTTCGAGATCTTGAACTAATGTCCTTATCCTGGATTCTACCGTTCCACTCCTGTCGCGTCAGCTGCGGCCGAAACTAGAAGCGCGTGAACTGACCAATCCTTAATACCCTCTGCTGTTGAAGCTGAAGCGACGACCTGGACATATGTCTTGTACATGGAGAAAAAGTCGACCCGCTCAAACAGCTCAGCCCACGATGAGCCGGGATTGCTCAAGATCTTGTCTGTTATCGACATGGCTGACGATGAGCTGTAGATCATATTTACACACCAGCGGCTACTCACCTCGAACAAGCTCAGTTTTGATGATGGACATGGTGGAAGCAGTAATGTTGTGCGTGGAACACATAGAGGGGTAGGCAGGAGTGATCACGGGCATTCTGTGACCTTGATCTCGCCTGTCCAGCTGGAGATGTCAGCCACACCCAACGTGATCGTCGTCAGATGCTCACTCTGGGGTTCCATACAGCGTGTTGCATGTTAGGTGGTCCAGCGTCAATCTTCTTCAGTATAATAGGCTGCGGCCATGGCCTAGCCTGTCAGCTGATTCCATGTTCAGGGGAGGTTGTAAACTGACCATTGGTACAATATTGGAAAGAAGCGGGAGACGATATGTGCTGGTGCGGCAGTGGGGAAGAATTGGCACATTCGCGCAGTGAGCAACGCCCAAGCCACACCACCCGGGAACGCCATGACGTTTCCATAAATCCCTCGCCCTGACTATTAGCTGATACTACGCCGACAGAGCGTGGCAGCTCACTCTTTGCCCATAATCGAATCACCCGCAAAGCGGTCCTGAACGTCTCCACGTTCGGTACGAGATTTAACATCATGTCCGTCACTCTGGGACCTACCTCGTCAGCAAGCGAGATAGTGAATCCAAGGCAGCAGCCATACCGTTCAAAGACCTCTGCGACGCATCATCAACTCCACGCAATATCTCATCTTTCTCAATATCTAACTGATCCCCCGCTTCGGGCAAGTTGACCCTCGCGAACAACAGATCCACCTCGACTCCTGAGATGACAGTCTTCATGACAGGCACAAAGGCAGACTCGACGGCCTGGTCGTCAGTACATCCCAAGGAGAACAAGTAGAATCGAGATTGATGACAGCCGGTGATGTAAGGTGATACCAGGCGAAGAGGCAAGGAATGGGACGCACAGAAATCTCGGTGACGGCGGGCCATTCTGTCAACATTTGCTTGAACTCTCCGAAAAAGTGTTCTCGATAGATATTTTTGGGGCAAACGCAGATTGTATCAATATCGGACCCTGGACCGTGGACTCCCAGACTGAAAATGTTAGCTCATGTCCTGCTTCTCCCTCTTTCGCATTCGCATGGCCCCTATCGTCCTCCACCCACAAGCGGCCCGCACATCGCGATAAAGGCCATCCCTCCGCGCTGCACTCCAGGCTCGGCCGATATTGACGTTGCTCTGCCGTTCGACATCCCACCAGCCTGTCCCATTCCGTTCTACCTTTCGCGGAACGTCGCCTTCTCCACATATTCCGGTTGCAGGATTGCCTACTCACCGATAAGATCCCGAAGTGTATATCCTACCTCCAGCCTCCGAAGCCATCTTCTCGCTCATCCCTTGTTTGATCGATACATCATGGACGAATTTAGCCACGAGTTGAGCAATGTTCGACAAGAGCTTTTCCCTATTCGTCAGTCTCTTCACCGGTCACTTTCTGCCTTCTACCAGAACGTAGACCGGCGCATGGAGTAGGTGCGACTTACCTGACTTTACGTTCTTGATCCGATTCAAATTGGTTCAGATCTATCAGATCCTTCATCAAAGCTACGATCAGTCTGCGTAATGAAGAGATGAGTGTGCGTCCGACTCACCCTCTGACGCTCTGATGTGTTCCTCCGTCGGCGGCTCTTCACTGAGCGGTTTGGAGATTCCCCATTGTTTCTGCTGAGACCTGATCATCAGCTGTGTCAATGTGATCACGATGTAGTCTACGAACCCAGACATATCGGTTGACGAAAATGAGTGGTTGTATTGAACCGTATTAGACGCCGACGCCTTTCCTTTCGATTCCGATCTTCCAATAACTGATGTGTCGACCTAGACTACCTGTGGTGCTGTGTAGTCGTCTTGAAATGCTGCAGTACGGTCGTATGCATGGAAGGTTGACGATGAGGACAATGAGAGAAACGTTACAATGAGTGCATGCAAGGGGCGTCGGCTCATAAGCGGCGATCGCCGAAACATGAGCGGGGCAGTTCGTGGCAGATGATGCGATAGAGGGCATCCGTCTATTTGGTAGGTATGACACATGCATCGGCAGAGATATACAGTCCATGTTCATTGGGATCGCAAAAGATCGTCAAAGAGTATCAGAGAGGAAAACTATCTTCGTTTGGCAGCCTCCAGGGCATGTTCAACTTCAGTCTTTTCCTTCTTTTCCACTTTGGCGAATTTGGGTTTCCAATCCCTCTTGATAGGTCCCTCACCCCTCTTCCTGTTCTCCTCCTCGTTCCACCCAATACTAGCCAAAAGCTGTCCGAGCTTCCCACTGGCTCTCATCTCCTCGATCTCTTCTAGGTCCGCGGCGATGACCCGATTACCGATCATCGCCAGCGCACCGTATTCCACAGGAACGCCCAATCGCTTCAAGACTTCCAAGACGGATGCTCTGTCTGGTCGGTTGTGCACAGGGATAAGAGTCGGGTGTCGCTCTGATCCGTGGATGGCATGGAGGAGACCGAGGAGTTCGTGAGGTTGCTTGTTGAGCCCGTCAACACCGTACCACACCACCACGTCGTTGGCTCGTTCGGCCTCGAGCTCTCCTAGGGCCGTCTCATCGGCAGCATATCCTAGGACAAGGTTGGCATCGAGTGGCTGGGACGCATCAAAGTTCTGTGGGAGAACATTATAGGTCGATTGGAGGATATAAGATTGGAGGGCAAAGAGTTCGTGAGTTTCGGGTAAGGGTCGAGGAGATGGTCGGGTCGCCTTGGGTGGAGCTGGATGTTAGATCTATCCGGACAGCAGGACTGGGGTGTGGACTTACGAGTAGGGTTTCGAGCCACAACTGGAGACTTGGGGACTACAGCACGTCGGCTGAGTCGTCCAGCAAAGACCTGAGGAGGGACATAGTCCCTGTCCCGGGCATCCGTCCAATCCTTGATAGGTTCCACAGCTTCCGAGAAGCTCTTTGCATCTGGAGCCCAGGCCATTCTTCTCGATGCGCTTGCCGCTCGAAGAGAAGGGAGTCGACTTCCGGGTGCAAAGCACAGTAGCATGATGCTGGACAATACCAGAACGCCGAGGAAGATCAGTCGGAGCAGAGGTCGCGGGAGGGATAACGATACGGTCTGAGTAGGGATGTTGGTAGGGACCGACAAGAGGTTCTTCTCAGTGACCACTTTGGGCGAGGCAGGGACAGAGGGTGAGGGCGTGATCGTCAAAGTAAAGGTGTCTTTGCGCGTGGGGAATGCAGGGGTGTCGAGGTCGAATCGAGATTGTTGAGGGGTTCGAGGAGAGCGCGCCTTGAGGGTGGTCCCATCGAGGGATTGACGCGGTACGAGATCGGGAGGAAGCAACGAAGCCAGAGAAGTCAAGGCGGGCGATCTGACTCGGGCATCGGCAGGTAGAGAGGGAGGGGATGGAGGAGGCGAGAAGAGGTAACTGTGGATTGGCGAGGTCATCTTCGTTGTGGTAACTCCTTGTAAGTAGTCAAGCGCGCAGCGTCCAGTTACAATACGGGTAGGTCAAGTGAATGTAGTGTGGTGTCGTCGAGACAAGAAGTTTCGCTAGGTGTCCCTACCAGAGGTTCACCGAGATCGAGGATGAAGAGTGAGTGCTCGTAATGTGTTGATCAACAACAACGACGAGGACGGAGGGATAGAAGTGAAGAAGAAGTACGACCAGTGTTCTTGTTATTATTTACGTACCAGTACTCGGCATCTTGGACGTGTGGACTTTTGCGGCTCATGTTGCTTGTTGTTCCAACGCGTCTTGAGCAGGAACGAGAAAAGATGCCAATTGAGTTAGCCCCGGCCCGAAGCAATGCCAATCGGGTCGTCAGACGTCAGAGGCTCACACGATACCCTGGCAGGGGCTTTTCAGCATGGGTGGGAAGCACGATGGGAATCTCTCCTTGTATAAGCTACCTGCCTACCTACCCTGGGCCTCTGAAAGAGACGAGGACAGTCCAAGAAGAAGTGGCGTGTCACCCAAAGGTAATAGACGCGTCGCGTTGGATCTTCTTTTTGGGTGGCGAAAACACGCGTACCTCTGAAACACGTGTGGCGTTTCGACGCGTCTCGTGGGATGTCTCGATGTCAGCGAGACTTCAGTATCCCGTCCCAGAAATCAACTCGCTGGCAAAGCCGCAGAGGTGCTTGCTGGTACCTATACTGTCGACGCAGCGAGGAGAGTAGGGATCGTATCGCACAGTATACTTTTGAAACGCGCAGGCCAGCCAAGCAACATTGGCTCAATCCATCCTTTCTCGGTCACCTCCTTAGGCGAGACAAGAGACGCGCAAGCAAGCTCGTCAACGGTTATCATGCGTATTTAGCACCCCGTCCCAATTCCAGTATAGAGCCGTACTCCCTCTGCCAGGACGCCTACCACACCAATTCACCACATCTCTGCCCCTAGTCAACACAACGATATCCATACTAATTTCCGTCACTGAGCCCATTGATCTACCATGAGTGTAGCGACATACGGCCCCGCCACCTCTTTCGGGACCAGCTACGGTGGATGTGGCCCATCAGCAAGTGACCTGTATCCAATCTACGCACCGCAGTCCGGAGACGGCTATCACCCGACATTCGACCAGATCATTTCGACAATCAAAGACTGCAAGACTGACCTCGAACGCATGTCTGATGCAGAGTACGAAGGTGCAAAAGCAGGGGTCCGCGAGGCTTACCGCAAGACATTCTATGGCTCCCTACCATCACTCTCGACAGGACGTCCGAGGCAATATGATTGGCAGACGAAATCGGAGTGGGAGGAGACCTTTACGGAGCTTGGAAAATTGTTCAAATATTCACCTGGAGATATGGGCTCGGAGATGTCGAAGGATGTCATCGACTTGGCATTCAATGAACTTTTCTCTACCTCACCCTCTGGCAAACACGAGACTCCCAATGGGGACTTTGCATCCTCCGCCCCGATCTCGGCGCTCGACAGCGGGTACAGGGAGATTGTTGCTCCCAGTATCTTAGACGAGTGGTCTCGGCCCAATGATAGCACGATACAAGTAATCTCCCGGCCGGGATCTTACAGAGGATACGATAGAGGAAGCAGAATCACCCAAAGTCAGGAGCGCTTCAAGGAGAGATTCAGCCGCTATCCTAGCTTCTCTGCGCCGATTTCGACCATCCAGCCCACTGTCGGATCTCTTGGTCCTAGTCTTCTCAACACGATACCCCACTCAGCCATGTACTCTGGTCTTCATCCATCCCTACACAACACCTACAGTGCAAGTCCGTACTCGCAAGCCCTGTCGTCCAACTTTACACAGGTCCCAACCAATCCGCTCTGGTCCTATTCACCCTCGTCAATTGCGTCACTCAACAGCTTGCCGAGCCATCTACCGCCGCGGACGAACGGTCTCTCTGGGGATTACAATGGCTCATTATCGCCGACATTTGCGCTGTCATCTTCGCCGAACACTTCAAGCGGCTACAGCTATCCTCAACCGTCATATCGATCTTTCGTCTCTAGCCGTCCAACAGCCAGCACCATCATTGACAGTGAGTAATCTACACACTGTTGAGGGTCCCAGATCTGACCCGTGCGTAGCTAGCCTCCCATCGAGACCAGAATCCACAGCGGTATTACTAAGATCCGCCCGGAAAGGCGCCAAGCAGAATCGATGGGGGACTCAAGCATCTCTTCGAAGTCAGAAAGGCCAGTCAATGTTGAGCTCCAATCTGAGAGCGTCGGAGTACATGAAGCCGCCCGCCGAGGCTTCAATGACGGATATGACTGGTGAGACGGGAAGGAGGAGGACAAAGGTAGCATTTGGCGATACCAACGAGGTAATATTGATATAAGATGCATACACCACAATCTTCACTCGGTCTATCCAGCTCTCCTGTCCAACCCCCGCAGCTGTCACTCCTGTCACACGACCATGTACCATGCATGCTCGTTGTCAAGTTCACTGGAATCATGCTAAGCTTTCGCCACCCATCTGATCGGCGAGGTGGAATGGGAATTGATGACGTAACAGCGATCACCCTCGCACTCCACCGACCAAGGATTCCGATCAACTTTTGGTCAACGTCGACCCATCCATTCCATTCTTGACATACTATCCTGCCAAGACACATTCAAGCTTACATCGGACTACATTGGGATAGACGTAGAGATGCCAACGACCTCTGCATCAGAATCCAAGCCGAAGAGGGGGAGCACTCCAGATGAGCCTAGGAGCAGCACGACCATCCACCCTGTCAGCCGAAATGATACCCCATCCACTGGTCAGCCATCCTCCGAGATTGAACGTCTAGATGGTCCACCTCCACTGGGTTACTCTCTATACGCCAAACATCGTCGTCGGAACATTGCCATCTTCTGGACATTGGTCGTATTCGACTCTGTCGCCATGCCCATTGTGCTCTATTTTGCACTATGGTATCACACCTCTCTTTCCCCCAATGCCGTGTTCTCCATCGTTACCGCAGCAATAGGAGGAGTCAGTATCGTCGACTATGCGTGGAGATCATGGCGATTGATTAAGAAAGACAGCGATTGTCGAGTCCCTGGGAGCAAGAGATTCAGCGTGAGCCCCTTTGACCCCTAGCCGGACGTCGCATGGGGCAGATTACTGACGAGCAGTTTGACTTTTTTCACCAATGTTTCACGACAATGTGGACTGTAGTCATCGTCGAATTAATAGTCGGCACATGCCCTACCAACCCCCCTATTCGATTACTCGCCATGCCCCTCGCCTCTGCATTATTCTGCTTCACCCTCATTCTCGCCGCTATAGATTATATGCGATGGCGCAAAATCCCCTCTCCCTTTGCCATCTCTTCTCAGCCGAAAGGGAGTATACCCCGACCGTCAATCTACAACATCATAGAAGATGTCGTCTCCGTCGATGGATGCGGTGGGGCGGAATTTAGAGCTCGACTGAGTGTGCGGTACGAGTCTTCGCATGCCTTCAGACGGATGATCAGTCGGGTGGGACTCTCATGGTGGATCAGTGGATTATTCGTGGCGGTCCTCACCACTGTGCTGGTATCCACCTTGACTCATGATGCGGCATTTGTGGTCGGATGGAGTGTACCTTTCTTCTGGGCAGGTATCTGGGCTTTGGGAACGATATTGTACGTGAGGAAGCAGTTGAGGTACGAGGCGGAAACTTGGAACAAGGAGGCGGCGGGCGTGAGTGAAAGTGTCTGAATCGGAGCACAAGTACGTGTGACATCCTGCCTGTGTGACAAGTGACAATTACTACTGTAGCCATAGCATATCATGTATTCACGACCTTAATTCTCCTCGACCGAGACGGAATGATAATATCTCTCCGCCTCGTCGAAAGGCAACGTACCGTTCCGTGCTTGTTCTGCCGCACTGTCAGCAGATCTGCTACTTTACGGCGTCCTTTCACCTAATAAGGGTGAAAGGAGACCACCGCGTAAGGCTCGACGGAGCTCGAACCGACCACAAGCAACGATTCTCTCATTTTCTATATATATCAGAACCACATATATAAAAGCCTTTGCTTCTTCGACTCCCTAACACCTTACCACCACCTGCCATCATGCCGAACCGAGACGACAACTCTGATAAATCCTCCAATGGAAATAACGATCCTGACAAGACTTCCTCTACTGATTCCCATTGGCGAAAAGATCTGGGACAGTCTATCAAGTCTACCATCGAGACGACCAAGAGTGACATCTCGAGTCTGAGTACAAACGTTACCAGATCGTTTGTTCAGACGGTACAGCCGAAGGTGTTGGGGTTCGTACCTCCGACTCGAGCGCAGGCAGAGGAAGCCAGACGCCAAGCTGCTTTGTCCAGGGCGAATACGTCCAAGACCGTTGACGCATCGTCAGCGGAAGATGAAGAGCAGCGAAATCGAGAGGAAACCCTACGTCGATGGGGAGATTCGAACTGGACTAACAACTAGTCTGATGGTCCTTGAGCGGACAATGAGGACTCTGTCTCACTGGGTGTGGGCCTGTGATTGAGCGGCGGCGTAGCGGGTGAAAGTTATCAGTACATGAATACTCATACTATCATGTGGTAAATGAGCAGCGACATTGCATGGTTTGATGTACCCGAGCAGCAAAGGTCTTTTGGCAATCAAGAGCTGAGACTCTGCAGTGGCAACGAGCTGCAAAGACTGTGAGCACAGTCAACGGGGAAAAACCCAGCCTGATTGGGGCGATTGGGATGTGATATTGCGAGGGTGACACCCATATAGTGTATTGGCTCAATAGCCCCAACTTGTGAGTCGCTCATTGATACTGTAGTGCCACTGGGTCATCGCCACAGGCACACAAAGGCCTCGTCTGAACGGAGAGGCTGAAAGGAGAGTCACCGGCTAGCGTCCCCAGGAGAGTAACGTTTGTTGCAGCATATAGTCTCACGCATTCCACGAAATTCTGTATAACTCTTCCTTATTTTTTTACTACGACTCACTTCACATTTTCTGCCATGTCCAGCGGAGACGATGACAAGTCTGGAAAGTCTGGAAAGTCTGACTCCGAGAAGAGCACACAGGGGACACTGACCATGCTCTTGTCTGCGGAAAGATCGGCGAGGGGAACCATACGGTCCATCACCGAACCCATCAAGGGCCCGTTGACCGATTCAGCCGTCAGCTTTCATATGGAAAATGTTCATCCGAAGATGCAGGCCAATCTAGGGTGGACGGTTTCGTCCACTCAAGCAAGCTCCAGTCAAAGTGCACAGTCGAGTGACACAGCTGAATCGAAAGGTTCCAAAGCCGAAGCAGAGCGGAAACGACAGGAAGAGTTGCTCACGAAGTTTGGAGATGACAATTGGGTCAACGACAAGTGATTGGTTTCCGAGCAGCATCATGGATCTGCGTTATCTCAGTGAGGAGACAAGATGGGTGAAGGTTTGAGAGCCTAGGAGATTATTGTTTATGCATGGCGTATTAGAGGTGGGCTTCAATGAAGCAGAGAGCAGACTCGGTGTTGGCTGCCCGAGAGGGGCCCTCTTTTAGCCACCCACGCAGACTGGGGAGCGCTGAGAGAGGTGTAACGTGAATACTGCTGTTGAGGAGGTGGGGACGGTCCCGAAGGCTCAGCATCGTGAGAAATGTCGCCCACTCTGATCATGAAAGGATGAAAGTCGACCGACTTTGATTGATCTTGCACACGTTCGCATGACGCTTTAGGCTGACATAGTCCCCTGCTGCGTTGCATACCAAAGTCTTCATTCGCCGCTCGACATCCTTTGAGTAGCTCCTACTGCTGCGCATCATCGCCTGGACTTCATCCTCCCAGGTCTTGATCTCTGGCTCCATTCTCGCAGCTCTCATAGAGCTCTTGCCTTGGACACCTCTCCATTAGAGTCCCGGTTAGATAATGCCAAAGCCAAACGACGTCAAGGAAGAAGACAAACCGAGCCTTTCAGATCCTTCGCGCAACGGTCAACCCAGCAGTACCGATATGGGCACTCAGTCTTTCACGGCCGATAGATCGACTCCCAATCAGAGTAGCAGTGCGGGAAGCCTGCCGAGCATCCTCAAGGGAGCAAGGAGAAGTTTGGAGAGCCTCGTGAGCGATGTGCCACAGATCAACACAACGGGATTGAGTTCCGTCCATCAGCAGGTAGCGCATAAGTTCACTGAAGGCGCTTCGAAAGCGATGTCAAGCGCTTCTCGGAACGTCCAAGATAAGGTGAACAAACTGATGGATGGCAAGGCAAGTGAGCAGGAGGACTACATCGAGGAACAGAGAAAGAATGGTAACTTTGGTCCGGAGTAAGGGAGACGCACCATAAGGACGCAGTCACGAGTATGTATTTGATCATTGGTGGATCAGATGTTCGACTTTTGGTGTTGGACACTACGGCGCTCGAGCTGAAGTGTGCTGGCTTTGTTCGAGCTTGATCCGTATCTCTCTGGATTCGATGACCAAAACTCCGCTGGGTCGACCGAGGGTTGAACGACTGAGTCACTCAAGCGAGGTATCAATGGAACACCACGTCTCATGACGTCTGTACTTCCCAGACGAAATCGAACAAAGGGGACGATCGATGGACCGCTGTCACGTCCCCGTATATATATAGCAGTGAATCGCGATATTGATTGCATCAAATCTTCGCCTCTTCCTTCAACACGGTACGTGACTCCGACTACTCCTAACCTCGACATGAGCTCCCATCATACCATTACTGTTATCACGACTAACACATCGTACAACTTGACCTCTGCACAGCTTCAACGGCTAGCGGAGATACGATCTCCCACCGAGAATTCCATCTGGCGTCTTGACGAGCTGTTGTCGAGTCACGACAAGCTGCGCTCCAAAGCTAGCGAGCATCAGTATCGTCCCGCATCGCTGGATACCACAGACGCAGCTGGGAGGTTGAGCAGCGCCAGTCTGGCTGAACTTGTTACAATCGTTGCCGGGTCCAGAGCGCCTATGCCGCTCAAGGCTTTGCTCAAGCCGGAAGCGAAAGACGAAGGATCAGGCTGAGCGAGAGAAGAAAGATTTTTCTTCATTGAGGTAGATCTCATAGTCAGCGTCTATGTCTTCTCTGCGTCGTCGTCGTATGCAAGTGTTCGAGGTAGTATCACTTGGCCGAAAGCCGAACGAGTTGGCCGATGTTAATCCCCTCGTTGCGGGTTCCTCAACTCACCGTCGACTCGCACTGCCGGCGATTATTCTAGCACCCTCGCAGAAGCTCTAGTACACCCGGCATGGACTGTAGATGCATAGAACATGCGAGAAGGCTCATGCTACGCTGTCAAGATTGCATGGGATCACGTGATCTGCCCGATGGGGTATCCGCCGGCTAAAGAGATAACTCGCTGTTCATTTCATCCTTCTGAACTCCTCCTTGGCATTACAGAAAGGTGGTCAGACAGACTATATAAGCAGCATCAACAATCCCCAAGAGCTGTCCGTTCGTCATCCTTGCTCACCGCTCACCTGCTTCTCAGAACGCGAAATCTGCAATGTCGATGGATCAATACAAGTGGGTTCTCGGAGGTTGGCCGGTCGTCCTTCGGAGTTAGCTGATGACAGAGCCCTCGTCTTCGACTGTTATGGAGTGAGCCTGGTTTCATCGTGAAGATCGAATGCTGATATGCCAGACCCTAATCGACTGGGAATCGGGAATGTGGGAGAACCTCGCTCCTTTGCATACGCAAGAAGGAGCACCCTCCCGATCAGACCTGTTTCGCGCGATTCACCCACATGAGACGAGGATACAGAAGGAGACCCCTACAAAGCTGTATCCTGACGTGTGAGCTTGAAACACCTCCAGACTGATGGGTCAAGCTAAGTCGCTAGGTTGAAAGAGGTCTATATGACAGTCGCCAAGGAACTCGACCTGAAAGCGGACGAAGGTGAGTCATGCTTCTTCTCTCAAACACGAAAGCTCCACTGACTAGCCTAGATGCCGCATCAACATACGGAAACTCTGTAGGCAAATGGCCATCATTCGAGGACACGCCGAGAGCGCTCAAACTCCTCCATGATGCTGGACTCAAGCTCGTCATCCTCTCCAACGTAGACAACAACTCTTTCGAAGGGTGAGTTTGACTATCATATCCATCCATCGGCAGCTAACATTTTAGATCGAGAAAGCTGCTGGAGAAAGAAGGAGGGACATTCGATGCCATTTACACCGCTCAAAAGGGTGAGTCGGCCGGAAATCGTCTTCCGGCTTGGTCTCGCGCTCATGCACAGTCGGATCGTATAAACCTGACTTGAGGAACTTTGACTATGCTATCCAGCACGTCAAAGAGGACTTTGGGATTGAGAAAGATGAGATTTTGATCGTGGCCAATTCAAAGTATCACGATGTTCAGCCGTACGTATCGCCCAGAACCCCCACGGTTCCCCTTTCACTCCTGAGGCTTGCAGCCTCATCACACCCTGCGTGCATTACCCGCTGCACCCATTCCCCGATCATCTCCCTCATTGTGCACGCTGACTTGCAGTGCCCATAAGAAAGGCCTGAAAGCTACCTGGATCGACCGACCGTCAGCCGTCATGGGTGTCTCATCGTATGAAGACGTCGAGCCGGACTGGAGGTTCCCCAGCATGATCAGCTTCGCAGAGGAGATCACCAAAGGGCGATTATAGACGCATGTATGACTGTGAGGCTCTCGCATCACCGGCTGTTCAGCGACCGGGAAGCTGGACCAGACTTGCGTCTCTAGCAGTGGGCGCCTGGGAGAGTTCCTACGCCGCTCGTAGGTCGATCCTAGCTCCGCTCGCAATCAACTGAGTGCTGTTGAGCACCATTCTCAGGCGAAAATGCGATTGTAAAACATTTCGAGAGACTGTCGCCGTCAATGCAGGCTGACGGAGGGTCACACGACCAGCGGTGCACACGTTTCTACCTCGAGAAGGGACATGAGACCAGACCCCCAAATCAGTATCCAGACCATAGAGGAGAGCTCCTTTCCGTTCTTCGGCCGCTTCATGAGCATCACCTATGACCGAGAATAGAGCATAGAAGTGTCTTGGCAGTGTACCCATGGCACTCACCGATAAGCAACGTTTCAACCGTTGTTTACGCTTTTCACCTTTGGACCCATGTGTCTTCTGCTCGACTAGCGTCTTTTCTTCTCTGCATTTGACTTGCACGTTTATCATCCAGGCAAGGCCCAAGGCCCAATCATGCAGCGGATGGCGGGGGCTAGGTGTCTACCGTGGGTACTGGGCGATGCTTAGACCGGACGCAAACTCCACGGCCCTGTCGACCGGCACGAGTCCCCTGCTCCCTGCCTGTAGACTTTCCACTCCACCTATGCCCCCTACCTATGTCCCCTCTGAAAGTTCTAGAGCGGTGATTGGTAGGCCCTGATTCGATAGCAAATGCAGCATCGATCAGCTTGTTTAGGCTTGACCTCTCGCCATTCCTGGCCATACGACCCTCGAACTCTATCACTCCCCGAACCTATCGATCCGTCTGTTTGCTCGAGTTATTGAAGACTTTGTGCGACTCGAACAATGTACGCAATGGTATATATGAATGCTCCATCAATCTCCACTCTCCCGAGCACTCCTGCGCAATACTCCTGTCCAAGATGCTGCTGAACACATTACTGCTCATACTCGGTAATACCCGTCTCATACACAGCAATGCCCTAGCCGTCCACCCTACACCCACCCCAGACCTGTACGCCGGACTCGATCAAAGCGTCTTGACCAATGCCGAGCGCCTACAGCTCGGACTATCACCCCTGAAACCCCGGCAGCTGTGGAAAGCCGACAGAGTACAGAGACGTCAAGCAGAGAATTCTGGGTCGCCCAGTGTGAGCGAGAGCGGATTCTTGTACGCTGTACAGAGCGACGGTACCTCTACCGGATGTGTGATCTCGGACGGAACGTGGTATGTCGGTGGTGAGTTGCGAGATTCTACCAACCTTGACGATGGACTGAAAGCAGGCACCTGTGCAACGTATAAGCAGGTCTTGAGCGGTGATTCTGCTACATTCTCCAGGTCCAAGGGTCCATGTGAGATCACTTCTGGGACATTCTCCTGCGCGTCTGGAAACACAGCTACCATCTTCGTCATGGTCAGTGGATTCACCCTTCCGCTCACGACAGCTGACGGATAGGGCGACGATGGGACTTTATCTTTCTCTGGGTCCACTTTGTTCTCGGCGGACCAGGTACCTTCGAGCAACGTCCGACAAGCGATTTACACGGGGGATGCGCATGCTACGCCAATCTCGCTCCAGTTCAAGTTGAAGGAATCGACCACTTCTGCCTCGTCTTCCGCTTCGTCTACCGGATCACCTGTAAGCAGCACATCTCATGTCCGTGGAGAAGATGTGTTGACCTCGCAGTCGAGCACCTCTAGTGCAGTATACCCCACCGGGACTGGACTTACCGTGTGCTCAGCATACGATCCGTCTACTTTCGGCCAGAGCTGCTCCAGCTCTAGTGTCACCGATACGTGCTGCACCGACTCGCCAGGAGGACAGTGAGTTGGAGACGATATGGTCCCGCTGGGGTTTGCACTGATACTGCAGCTTTTTGGGTATGCCCACACCCTCTTTCCCATATGGTCATGTAACCTGACAAATAGTGACCATGTTCTGGGATACTGGAGCACAATCTACGGGTCCGAATAACTCTTGGACACTGCACGGTCAGTCGGAATCCTAGAGCGGAGCTTGTGGTGTGGCGCTAAGTATCGTAGGGCTTTGGCCGGACAACTGTGATGGGACATATGAGCAGTTCTGTGATGCCTCGAGGGAATCTACCGATATCCGAGGTGTGCTTCAGAATAATGGACAGACGGATCTGTTGAGCTACATGAATGTCTACTGGAAAGACTATCAAGGCGACGATGAGACGTTTTGGGAGCATGTGAGTGTAGATGGCTACTCTTTCCGCTTGTCCTCTCTCGGCAAGGACGCTTTGTGGGGGGTTGACTGACAATAAACAGGAGTGGAACAAGCATGGAACGTGCATCTCGACATTGGAACCTAAATGCTTCAACAAGTATCACCCTCAAGTGAGTCGTATCAGCCTTCACAAATCTCCTCAGTTCACCAATGCGAAAGGAAGACATTGTGATCTATTTCAACCGGGCGGTTAGCTTGTTCAAGGGATTGCCTTCATATGACTGGCTAGAACAAGCGGGCATTGTGCCTTCTGTAACAGCCACATACACTTTCGCGCAGATCCAGGCGGCTCTGAGTGCGAAATTCGGCGGAGGGATCAATATCAACTGTGACGGGAATGTGTTTAATGAGCTGTGGTGAGCTTTCTCAATGTCGTCAAGGAGCAAGGGTTAATGAGAGGTACCATTATCGGACCCAAGGAGGAGTCGCATCTGGCAACTTCATCGAGTCTGCCGCCGTAGGTTCAGGCTCCACCTGCCCGTCGTGAGTCATCTTACTATTCTTGTAGGCTGCAGCGCTGATATAGATTACAGAACAGGCATCCGGTTCTTGCCTAAATATGTCGACACCACTGCACCCACTCCATCATCGTCATCCTCGTCGTCTGGCACTGCTCCTACTGGCGGGACAGCTCCTGGGGTCGGGGTGAGAGGGTTCATCTACCCCACATATTCGGACGGGACGGTCGAATCTGCAACTTGCCTCATTTCCGATGGTCAGTACAGTACCACACCCATGCCGCATCGCCGCCCCGATCTCTGGTGATGTGGCACAACCTGACTTGCAGGCTCATGGTACAAAGGCGGTTCGTGCGCGGGCTATACCCTCCAAGCGGGCTCTACAGCCGGGACGTATCAACTCAAAACGTCGAAAGGTCTTTGCGCAATTTCTGCCACCACTTCAGCGCTCACCTGTACATCGGGTATTACCTCCGATCAAGCAGCCGTCGTCTCGATCGACTCCAAGACGAATATGATTTCGGTATCGGGACAAGAAGGGTGGTCGGCCGATGCTGTTCCTGCTGGATCGACCAGACAAACTGTGTATCTCGGCTCGAAACATGGTGTGGCCTTCACCCTGGCTTTTGTTGGACAATAAAAAATTAGCAATTAGGGAGACGATCAATGATCATAAATGCTCCTCATATACGCTGCATCAAGATTGATCCTCTTCTAATGCAAACACCTGACTGCTCCGGCAAACACATCTTTTCCTGGACCGAATTCTCTGGCGTGTTGGCTCTCAACAGCAAGGGGTCTCCTCACCATTCATGCGCGTAGTTGCTCTCAGGGTCCGAGGGCCAAATATCATCAATCACATTGCCTCCCCCGCCAGCCCCATTATTAGTGCCTTGGGTGTTAGTAGCTGGGACAGAAGCGGCTTGAGTAGATTGTTGATGAGACCCGTGCACAATGTCGCTTGAAGGAATCGAAAGACTCGCTGAATTGCCGGTGGATCGAGTGTCGAGCTCGAACAACTGTCCACCTTTCATGATGTATCTCTTGCCCGAGTAACTATCAGTGACAACTGTACCGTTTCGTCCCCAGGACCCTTCTTCCCTTCGGGGGACCGAGTAGGGCTTGTGCCCGTTTGAACTTTGAGTGGAGCTAGACTTTGGCATAAGAACGAGTGAGGATCTTTGTCGATTGTTTCTTTATCAGCAAAGCTAGGGCGAGTGGTAGTGTCTGATAAAAAGACAGTAAGAGGTGACGATAGCCAAAGACACGCCTCGAGGCCTTTATCTGAATAGGAATATACGGATGCGCCTGCGAAGCTTGGAACGTGTGACCGCGCCGGCGAGATTTGTAGCCTTCACCGCGGCGAAGCTGGACTTCTGCGAGGGGCAGGCGAGAGGTCCGAGGCATCAGCGCGCAGTCAGCGGACCTTCGTCCACTGCGAGACGGAGGAGTGTGTCAGAAGTTCACACTGTCCTTTGACCAGTCGAGAACTCTCGCAGCTAGGGCGACAGGAGAGAGGAAACTCGAGGAAGTGAACAACGTCGAATCGCTCAGCTCTCAGCGATAGGGGTCCGTCTGCAGTCGTGGCCTTGGGAAACCTTACACAGCCATGACTCAAAGTCAAAACGATTTTCTGTTTGCGATGGTCGTTGTTTGCAGTCCTGAACCAAACGGAAGGCTCAGAGCACTCAATCGATTCATCTCAGCATCTCACAGCACACATCTACGAACGTTGTCTATCCCACGATCCTCGAGCCCTCTACGATTTCTCAGGTCAAGAAGCTTTTGCTCCGGGACAACAATCACGAGGACTGCGTGTCGCGATCATTCGTACCCTCGGAAGTCTCAAGAGAAGTCCCATTGACGCCATTGGTCAAAGGCGTGTCACTTTGGGCGGTCCTGTTGGCAGTCTCACTCGTGGAGTCCTGTCCTGGATTGGACCTTTCCATGGCGAGTCTTGTTTCACCCAATGGAGGGTCATAGTCGTTTGAAGGGCAGATGCTATCCGCCAATCGTACCCATCCCCGATCCGTGTATTTGCATTTGCCATCACAATTAGAATGGGAGGCGATTGAAATCAAGGACATCTTATTAATCTCGTTGGCTCAGGTGAAGGTGAGGTAAGAGAAAATACAGCAAGTGATAGTCTGACAAAGAGGTGTGACTCGTTATGGGATCGGATAGCTGTACGGGTGAGGTTATTGAAAACCAAATGGTCGAATGGCAGGCTCTTTATAAAAGCATAGCATAGACCGACAGAATATTCTGGTCAGAATTTTCTGCTTCTATCTCGGAAGACTTCCTCATCGAGTGTCAGCAGTGTGTACTCAAGGAGGGAGAAGGCACAAAGCTCTGTACGCCCAAGTCATTCACACGCTCCTTTGATCTTGATCAGGGCAAAGTGGACTGATCATGCCAGCTTGAACAAGAGGAAAAACCTCGAATGTTCTATCGACCTTGAGACGCTCTCGTGCCACGAGCTGGAGGAGCAATGGTCGGATCTACTTTGGAAGGGTCACCGAAGAAGCCATGTCATGTATCGTGGCAGAATTTGGGTGAGGAAGCAAGCATGCTCAAGAGGATCGTTGAGACCGCTTCAATGACTAGACCAACTACATATGTATGCAGCCAGACTCTATGAACAACGGCGAGCGAGTAGAAGACAGCGTCTTGTTCGTTATGTATATTACTCGTACATTGTTGTAGCTTCGCAATTGATTGCGCAGTGGTAGATTCAGAGATTATGATACATGCTCATCGACTTCCAACCTGAAGCTGCACCAGTTGAGTCGCTAGTTCTTCCAAAGTGGACCATAAAAAGGACTCAAATGCTTGATTGGGCCTTCATCGCCGATGATAACGCTCACGATTCTCTCATGATTGACCGATCCCTAATGCGTCACCTGGAAGAGATCACCACGAAGACCCATTGAGGGTACCATGGGTGGACCCGTTGGTGGAAGCGTTCTGATTCACCCAGGTTCCGCCCCGAAACACCACACTGATGGAGTGCCCCCGAAGATCAGTCATCGTCGTGACGTCTCCTTCTCGAGGCGGGCCGTGAACGTATTGTCCCTCACTCGTGTGGCGAGATGCAGCCTGTGAGCCATGGGTCGAATTTCCATTCGTATCTGTGGTGGAGCTGGAGTCTGTATTGGTCGCACTAGGCATGATGGTGTTGAGATGAAAGATTCTAGTAAGTAGGCGAGTCCTGTCACACAATGCATTATATATACTTACTCCGTCACTACTAGTATGCTCTCCGTCATTCTACTGTATGCGTCTGCTGTGACGGGGGAATGGCGGAGCATACGATGCGAAGCCCCTCTCGCATGATGGGTGAGGGGGGAAAGCAGACCTTCATGTATCGTGACCCATTTCACACTTGTCCCGCTCTCCTTTGAGTGCTCATGGGAAATCTTCCGGTGGAGCGCCCAGTCCTACGTCAGATGAGTGAGAATGAAGGGATGTGGAGGACGGGTCTACACCTGGAGTGATCAATGTCCACCTGTAGAAGCGATTTGGGTGGGAGCCCTTTGATTCCCATCACATTTCCCTACGTACGTCACATAATGGGATACTGTTCGTCTTTGCAAGGCGACTCATACTTCTCGCGAAGTCGAAAACTCCCCGTGTCGCACATGTAGCGTAGAACATGGGCGGGTCCATTCCGCCTCGCTCGGCTATCCGGCTAAAAAGTCCTACAACCGTACCCCGCATTCGACACCTTGCGACCGATGACTAGTACCTCTTGACCTTATTGACAGATAACGCTGAAGCCATGTCGACAATAATAGGGACATGCTGTTGTGGCAGAATAGAAATCACCATACCCACACCTCCCGTTGATTCGCTTTCAGTATGCCGTGAGTCTTACGGCGCAGGAATGGCCGGTAAACTGATGGTAAGATTGTACGACATGCCGCAAGTCTACCGGGGCTTTGTAGGCATAAAAGGCCAATTCGATATGTCTACTAATCAAGTGTAGAGCCGAGTACTGCTTGAAAGTCAAACGAGGGGATGTGAAGACGGAGGAGGGGTCGATGAAAGTCTACCAGGAAGTTGGGTCGAGCGGGAAGACGATTGCCCGTCTGTTCTGTCCCGAATGCGGCTCGTGAGTGTACCTCCAAGTGCTCATGGCCTGTATATACCGTAGGATAGTGCAATAGGATGCTTATCATCCAGGCGGACGTTTGATCGATTGGAATCCGAACCGGAATGGTACTACGTCCAAGCAGGTGTGTCCATTATTGAAAGATTCCTCCTCTAGTTGCGTACTTCTCAAAGTCTCGACAACATGCTTGCTGACCCCTTACCTGCTATATCATAGCTGACGTGTAGGTCTCTTCCCTCCGGGCAATATACCACGACCGTACAAGCACATCTGGGCAAAGAACATGGAGGAATGGGAGAGACCGATACAGGGAGTTTCAGTGTATCAAGAGGAGGGTTGAGAGCCTTCAAGCGGAAGTCGGGGTTGCTTATACGCTCTTCATCATGCTTCTAGAAGTATCCCCACCCAGTACCCAGTCCGATGTAATGCAACCGTTGTATGGTATGTTAGCTGCTACCAATATGCCCGCCTTTCGGTGACGTTATTCGGGTTCTTGACCCCATCTCATTAAAGTTCTCATCAATCTTCAGTTTCCACCCTTCAGCCCCGCTCTATGTCTCTCGACGGGTCATGTGCGTGTGGTGAACATGCTCTGAGTATACCCAAACCTCCCGTGGACTCTCTCAATACCTGTCGTCAGTCTCCCATAATTTGGACCCTCTCCCATAATTTGGACCCTCTCCGCAATGAAGCGCGGCTCAACTACCGTCCATCACTGATCGGCAGATTGCACTTCCTGCAGAAAATTCACAGGCACCGTGTGAGTCCCAGGACTACATCTTATCGTCGGTGTCACGATAGTCATGTCGATTGACCATCCCAGTGCCGCACATTTTCTACGGGTGTCCCGATCTGACGTCAATTTCGACCTGATCAAAATGGGTCGATATTCCTCCAAGGGTGATTTGACAGGTAAGACATACACCAGGTACTTCTGCAAGACGTGTGGATCGTTAGTCAGCACTGCTATTGAAGGGCTAAAGCTAAAGCGAAAGGAGCCTGCTCGACCTGATGGAGACCGATCCCGAAATCTACTGGGTTCACGCAGGTATAGTACATCTCTCATCCCACAACGTTTACTAATATCGAGGCCTGTTCCCTCCGAAGTCCTTACCTGCTCCATCTTTGCAAATTTGGACCAAGAACATGGAGAAGTGGGAGGAGGCTGCACCTGGAGCGGTATGCCGACTTACCCAATTGAGTTAGGGGACGCAGAGTCTTGCATCATATGCCAAATACACATCATCAGACAGGATCATCTAGAAGAGGTCGTTCCTTGGCATTGACAGCATGGCCATGTCTCTTGAGCGTGGTGTATAGCGAACGCGATATAAGCTAGAGGAGGAGTGGAGCCGATGTGGGAAGCGACACACTGTTGAAACCCATCGCCGCCATCCCCGAACCCATACTTCACTCCTCTTCTCCCTCCTCACACCCCAGTCAACTTGCCATGCATGACCTCGGATGGTACAGAAACGTGCACTCCCTTACTTCCCGCCCTCGATGAATGCATATGATGGCTGTGCGTGTGTGCAAAAAGCCGCCTACGGAGGATCCGATAATGGTGTTTCGGAGGGTCCCCGAAGTGTGTGTCACTTTGGTCGCTTCCTTGTTCGCCTTGATGTCGACGCCCAGAGAGGTATATAAACACCCCCTCACACGGCATAACCTCATGCATCCACCCATCCATCCATCCCGAAGACACAGGTAGACACCAGACTAGCAAGTCAATCGTACCGACCCTTCCTCATTCATTACTCACCACATCTGATCTCCCTACTTCCGCTCAACATGGGTCTCCACGGTGAAGGGATCGGCGGTCTCGTCTTTCTCATCCTCTACACGATCAATTTCTCCATCCTCATGTACGGCTACACCACCCGTCGAATCATCTTCAAATCAGTCTACACATTCCTCCTCTTCCACGTCGTCCTCCGATTGGCAGCTCAGTCCGTCGCTATCGCCATGGGCACCCAGAAACCCTCGGACAACTTCAACGTGGGACTTCTCATCGCCTTTTTCGTCCTCGCTGCCGAGGGGTACTTCTCTTTGGTCCTGTGCGCGTATAGATTCGTGATACACCATCATCAACATGCCTATCCCATCGACGGAAGTTGGTTGGAGGGGAAACCGGTCAAGAGTAAAGAAGGGAAGAATGACCCCATGTGGAAGAGGTTCAAGAGAGCCATGACGGCCAGGGATCAAACGGGAAAGAAGGATCCGTGGGTGATGACTATTATCCACTGGGTTCTGATCGGTGTGAGTGATTGTCCCTACCACCTGGAGGACCAGTGGTCGAGGGAAGGCTATCTAATCTTGTTCTCTCGTAATCATCGCCAAACCTTGCTCAACCCGGCAGTACATCTGTCCCATCCCACTTTTCTCTTCCATTCGCACTATGGTCCATGATCCAACAGGAACAGGTCGAGAGCATCACTGATGCATAGGCCAACACGATCATTATCGTAGGTGGGACGCGAGTCAATGGGTCGGATTACGGGACATCCGACTTTTGGTCCCGAATGAACACGGCGAAAATCATGCGAGCGATAGGTCAAGCCATCTTCCTCATCATCAATCTCTTCCTCGCTGTGTTCCTATACCTCTCGGTGCGTCAAGATCGTTCCGCCTCGGGAACACTGCCCCTGGGATGGACGAAGTTCTTCCGCGTCGCGTCAGACCACGGTGAAGCGGACGCTGCGAACCGACTCCCTTCTACCAAGATTAACCCCACTTTACTGGTCTTGATCATCGCCTGGCCACCACTTATCATTCGAGGTATATTCGGTCTCCTCCAAGCGCTAGTGAACCCCGTCAACTATGCTCATCCCGATGCTTATTCTTCCTTTAGCGGATTTACCAAACTCTTCATCGTCATGGAGAATGTGTTTAGCGTCTTGCCGGAGTGGACGGCTTGTTGTCTATTGTGTTCAACCATGTTCACCCAGGAAGGAGATAGACATCGGCATGTGACAGGAGAAGAAGGGAGACGTCTGGGGTCGGATGCAACGGTGATGGGGAGGCTCGAGTCGAAACCTTCCAAGCAGGGAACACTGGCTTAGGCGTTTACCCTCTGCCCACACGGATGCGAGTGAGCCCCAGGATTAGCGTGTCTGCTCCGTGATTATACAAGAGGCAGAGCCCTGATTAGCTATGACTTTACATTATGGATAGACGTTTTCTGCGATTGACGACGATATTATACTTCCACCATGTATCATTCGAAGATTGAAATCCAGGCCATACATCAAGAGAAGTCGCGCAGCAGCCTGCGTCCGCTATCACTATGCTCAAATACGCCATGACATGTCAGTATTTCCGACCGAGGAGTTGCGAGCTGGTTACAGGGTAGAGACGTTGGTGCATCAAGAATGATTACGTCTTCCGATGAAGACCAGGGGAGCCAATAACACCGCTCCAAGAGCACAGCATGCCTTGAACATGAGCAATATTGATCACTTTGCAAAAGACCACTCACCCCAGCTATCAAGAACAACATCTCTGGCTTGCCGACTTCCACCAAGAGCGCGTACAGCCCTCCGAGGAGTAATGGTGATAACAATCGAGCGGCATTCCAGACCATGTCCAGCGCTGCGAGGGCTTGAGCTGAGAAGGTCAGTCACTTTTTATCGGAGAAAGAGGATGTAGAGGGATTGAGTGAAGAGATGACATACTGTTCTGGTCTTTAGGCACCAGACCGGTGAAGACCGACTTGAAAGTGGGATTATCGCCAGAGCCCAGAGCGAGGAATCCGTAGCCTGTGACATTAGTGTTGATCAGGATGTAGCTGCGCAGCCATGACGCACTGATCAAAGCTTGTTTAGGGGTCCTTGACAGCGAGACCAGGATCAGTGAGACCGCGTCGAATACGACCGATACGAAGCACAAGATGACCTGGAACATCAGCCAGATACTGTAGGCCTCAAGAGGCCACAGAAGAGCGCTCAGCGGCGATTGTCTTCAGGGGGGAGACTTACGTCAAAATGGTTTGCCTCGTCTTTCGCTTCCTTCTTCCTGAAACTCTCACGCTGTATCAACCGACTCCTCTCATTCAGATGCAGAGAACTTCTCGAGACTTGGTACCGATGGTATAATCTTCTCCCGCCTCTTTGCAAGAATGGGAAGATGAGCAAGAGGTAGGCGAACCGAGTGAAGGTGAGGTATGCGAGAACCCACCCGTTCTTCTATCAGCATGTGTCTACTTGGGACAACAAACCTCTTCAGGTTGAAAGCCGAACTTGTCGCTGAGGTAGAGTAACGATGCCGTCGCGATAAAGACAGTCTAGCGATTAGCCCAGGCAAGTCCTCATCCGGGACGGCGGACAGCGATGGGCAGACTTACCCCGCATGTAGTCGCGAGTAGACTTATAGTCACCAGGAACAACCTCCACTCCACCTTGCCCGTCTTTTCATTCCGATGAGGCATCAACAGCCCCAAAGGCTGTACAGGCGCAATGACAGCTTCCATCGTATCTTCCAACACCTCCCTAATCCCTCCTTCATTATCTTCCTCGTCATCATTATCATCCTCGTCGTCTGTGTGTGTGCCAGCGTCCGAGGGGGCTTTCCTGTCAGACGGCGGGAGAGTCTCAGGGACGAAAGTGAATGCGTAGAGGGACGCGAGGATCTGTGAGCCTAAAGCTAGGTAGTATGGTAAGAGGACGATAGAGGAGTATCGGGACGCCAAAGCGGAGATCACTGGTTGTCAGTGGACCTTAGGCTGACGAGAGGGCAAGCGGAAATCCTGTCAAGATGGTCGGATATACGAAGAGAACTCACCGTATCCGATACCTGGACCTAGTAGACTGACTGATTCGAGGTAAGAGTAAAACTTGGTCCTACCCATCAGTACATTTTACTGAAAATGTCGACCGATTTCAGGGAAAGGAGAGATCGAACTCACCGTTGTTGTTCCGTAGCCACGTCCGAGACTGCCAGAGCAGGAACAAAGATCGCTTTAGTCGAAGCAGAGACGAATATCCCATTCAGCGCTAGTAAGATCCAAGCGAAAGTCTATCATCAGCTCTGTATACTGTGACTTCGGAAGTAAGACTCGCTGTGTTCTTGATTAAATCTGAACATGAGCAATATACCATTGTTTTGCGTTGTAAACTCACAAGCAAAAACCATAGAAGTGGTCGCGATGGTAGCCAACAATGGCAGAGTATAGAGTAAGGGTCGACGTCCGTACCTATCCGATAATCGCTGAACGTAAGACGTCGACAAGAACGCTATCATCAGCACTGTACCCACGTCTACCTGTTATAGACTGGACATACAGCATATCCCGTCGAGGACAGCTAGACCAGTCATGACGCTCGCTGTCAATGCGCCCACACTGGGGTCCTGACATAGTTGATCGTTCTTGTCCGGTAAATGCCCGTTCCGCCTTATACTCTCGAAGCGGCACATCAGCGATCTCTACTCATCAGCTAAGACTCGGGACACTTCGAGCTGACTTGAGGGGTCAAGTGGGATCTAGACCTGGACAACGGATCGGAGGATGGGTGCACAGGAAAGACGGACATACCACGATGAGAAGCGCTGTGGCCGCCGTAACGCTCGGTCCGATCGTACACAAGAACGTGAAGGGGAGCAAGCGGAGCACAGCTGATCTTCCCTTGTTCTGAGGAGCCATCTTGGGTCGCACAGAGGTTTGAAGATGTTCAGATTGAATGGTCCTCGCCATGCCGATTTCAACAACGTCATGAGGTCGTCGTATCACGTGACCGCCGAATGGGCCAAGTCAAGCCTCACCGCTTTGCATGCACCAGGAGGATATGCACATATGATGCTGATCAGATGTCTACACCCTAATGAGCAGCCCTGGGCAGAAGTGGGGTGTCTAAGGATGTCATGAGCGATGAGATGGTATCACAAATGTCGGTTGACGGGGAGACGAGATTTCCGGAAATCTCCATCCATCCATTCACCCCGTCGCACTTAAATCGAGACTTGAAGTATTTTGCAGTCGACTGGATACAAAGATCTGACCTGAACGGTGGCTTCTCTAGTCTACGAATAACGAAAGGGAATGACGGTCAATCCTGAAGAATCAGCCATCACGTACAGGCGCATCGACCCGGCCGATGGTGAGTCCTCAGCTTGGAAACTCACACGATACGAGCTGAATGGAGTAGATGATGAGTTCGAGGTAGCAGTCCAGGTGATGATCTCCAGCTTTTCAGTCAGCAAGTATCATCTCTCCTCATTTCCCTCTGCACGCGACTTTCCAATCAGAACTTCACTGACAGTCAGTGCCAACATGGGCCAAGTTTTACCGAGGTAAAGATACCTCTCGAGCACGCGCCAAAGCGATATACTACTTGCGCTCAGTGGGGTATCTAGGTGAGATATGGGGAACGGTCGATACACACGGAAAGATGGAGAGTGTCATTGCGTTTATACCCCCCGGTAAAGCTTATACCGAGGCGTAGGTTGACCGTCATTCTGTCTGTCTCTGGACTATCAGTCACAATTGCTGATCAAGCAGTCCCTCCGTCAACGCGGACAACGAGGCATTCTTGGATACACTGGGAGGAGATCGAGTACCCATTCCGGCCGGATCGTCTAAAACGACCTTCTTGCATCCAACTTACAACTCTGAGCAGGTCCAGAAAGAGAGCTGGAACATCATCTTAATCGGGACCACACCTGAATCAGCGGGAAAAGGACTGGGCAGGAGGTTGATCCAGATCGTTCTGGACAGGGCGGATGAGCAGGGGCAAGGTGTTTGGGTCCCGACTACTTTCGAACCGAGGGTTAGTGCCGTCCCGCGTCTATACCTCCTCAGGGTTCGAGGAAGTCGACCAGATGGAGAGTGGACAGTCAAGCTGATGGCCAGATACCATTCTACGAAAAGATGGGCTTCGTGCATGTCAAATCGATGGATCTCGTTTCTGATCTGGGAGACCCGGCCAGCGAATTTCACTTGTACCGACCTCCGTCGCAGAGGAATCCTTAGGTACGCATCTTAGTGGTCTGAATGGGGAATTGCCCAGTACGGAAGGCTCTTGGTGGCATCTCGACAGGATCACGACACCAACGAATAGCGGGGTCATTGGGCTTGCCTAGGCCGTCGTTGCCAAGTCGATCGTCCTAGATTCACTTGTCATCCAGGCTCGGACAAGGAGATCCGATCGAATCAGGTAGACTAGCGTAGAGGAGGATCGCGTCTGTCAAAGTGGAGTTAGGTTATAGGCTCAAATACCTGCAGCGATGAACGAGACAGCTTGAGGCGGCGACTTTAGCCAAAGAACGTCTTTGACCATTGTCCGTCGAGAGCACCTGTCATAGATCTGCTCAATCTGAATGAGGAGGATACAACAGCGGACTACAACTTCACCGCTATTGCCTTGACCGACATGCTTGTACATCTTGCAGACTCTGACGTCAAAGTGACCCAGGGGGCTCCGCCACGAGGGTGGATTTCCGACCTGAATGAGCCCAGATTCATCGCGGCAAGACCATTTCGATCCATGACTCTCATTCCCTCCTTTTACAATGAACCGCCAAGTATCCCCTTGTTCAGATCCTGGCTCAACGATCGCGGAATTACAGTACATGAGCATCTGCAGTTGGTCCAAGATTCAACAGGATGCAAGGTAGTCGCGCAACAGGCCATCCCGCGGAATAGGGTCTGTGAGTTTGTCGTTTTTGCTTTGCCGCCCTTAGCTGAGGACATCGCAGTGTGTACTGTCCCGAAAGACAGACTGTTATCTCACAAAACATCCCAGTTCTCGACTATATGTGCTGTTCGTGAAGAATCGACTGCCGCAGAGTACACGTTACATCTGGCCTCATGTCTCCTATACGAATTGCGTTTCAGCACGGAATCGACTCATCATGGGTGGTTACAGCTTTTACCTCGGGAGATCATACTTCTACCCACCTTCTGGGGAAATCAGGATATATCAGGGGAAGACGCACATGATGCTTTGAAATGGATAAAAGGGACTGAGGTGGAAAAGGAGCTCAGGCGGAAGGATGAAGAAGGATTGTCCATGGTGAGTTTATCTCACGGCCACTCGTTCTGGGTCGTCATGGGGAAGAGCGCTCATGGGCTAGTCGGACATACAATCCTACTTTGACGGAGTATCCCATCTATTCCCCACTAGTCCCACTGCCACTCGACCTCCCTCATTGTACGAGTACCTCTATGCCTACTCGATGATCTCCACTCGAGGCTATATTATCGACGCATACCATATCATGGCTCTCGTCCCTTTCGTCGACATGTTCAACCATTCAAACACAAATCACACCTCCCTCTTATCCGACTCCGACTGCTGTCCGACTTGCGGCTCTCTTCCTCTTTGCGCACATGACAATCAAAGTCTCCCTGCGGAGGAGAACCGAATATCTCATCTATCCGCACAATACCTAGCGAAAGTGGTGGAGGAAGGTCAGAACGTCGATATGAGGGTTGAGATGGATATCGAGGCTGGAAAAGAGGTGTTTAGCTGTTATGAGGAGAGTTTATCCGCTGGGAAATGTATGGTCGAATGGGGATTCTTCGATCCGACAGCCAGCGAGGTGGATCTCAGGTGGACCGCACGACAAGTCTTGCAACCGGAGTTCGGAGAGATTTACATGGCTCTCGTTGGCAGAGGTCGAGTACGCTCCGAGCTCGAATCGACATCAAATGTTGACGGCTGGATCGACGGACCGGATGATCCTGGCTGTTTTCGCGTTTCACCCACTGGTTCAATCTCGCTCAATCTGGTCGTGGCGCTGTACTTGCGAACGGTGGAAGAAGATCCAGAGAGTATAGAAGCGTTGGAAGATGCTCTAGTCCGGGATATCCAGAGAGTGTGTGGTAATGACAAGACGACGGAAGGTCCTGGTCGGCTGAGAGGGGAGATCGTCGATTTGATGGAGACGCGTCTGAGTACCATGTACCAGCCCGAGCTCTCGATCTTGGATCTACAGGCGGAAATACGGGTGAGTCATCTGTCTGTGCGAGTTCGGAGTGCGGGCTGATGCATCAGAAATCTGACCGATGGTCATTGTCGGGCATGGCCATGCGATTGTCATTAGAAGAGCGGAAGCTATGTGAGATCGTCAAGACCAAATGGCGGTCATGAACTCTCGTAACTACTTGAATACACCTTGTGGGTTCGGTAGTGCGTAGATGCCAGGCAGATCTGGGTTGGGAATCCTTGATCAGCTTTCCAACGTGTTCCTATAGATCCATACCGACAGTATGGGCGCTTCCCGGCGAATGGCCGGAGATCCGCGGATGAGAGATCTACCACCCGATCCTCACGGTTTCTCTCTTCTGCTCGACCCGGTTGACAGATATATAAGCAGACCCCATGAGATGCACAATCCTCTATGCCTTTCTCCATTCAGCTCGCTCGAACTCTCCTCAAGCCAGTCTTGACGCGAACAATGTCTACTTCCACCAAACCTGCCATTCTTGCCGTGGGGTTGCCTCTTAGTATGGGACCCCAAGGGCCCATCAAGGTCGCTTGGTCCGACACACCCATTTCTATCCCAGAAGAATTGGAGAAGGTGAACAACATCATGGCTGAGAGGGGATATGACTCTTATGAAACACTAGAGTGTGTCGAAACAATTTCTCAGGAGCTCGACTGATCAGCAGAGTACGACCGAATGACGTGCGGGGACCTGTCACTGCCAAACTGCAGTCTAGGCAATGGTGCGTATAGTCTGTATCACACAAGCTGACGACAGGGACGTGTTGGTCGTTGGTGGAGGACTGAAGACCATCCCAGAGATGGTAGGAGCCTTAGAAGAACTCGTAAATACAGCAAAGGTGAGTCACGCCCAATGGCAAATACTGGCCTACGAAACATGGAAGGGCGCCTCTGACCAAGCCAGGAGGTATCACCTTCCACTCGAGTCATGTTCGTCTCGAAAGGCCCAATGTCGTTGTTGGAAACAGTCGAGCGGTTCGAGGCGCTTCAGGCGAAACAGTGACTGGCGTAGTTGCACAGTGAGAGTTTCGTATCCATCGTTGCGCTTCATATGTATTCTACCTCGTCACGAGATGTTGGGTACGGAAGGTCGCATGTATCGACTTCGGATCAGGTGTACACCAATCGAAGATTCCGCAAGGTGAGAAAGGTTTGCGCGGAACGAATTGGTAGATAGAATTTCATCTACCAGCTGCCATGCATTCAGTAGCAACTCGGCCGAATATGGACTGCTCGCCTGTCTGTCAGCCTATCTATTGTCGACCTCATGCAGGTAGATGTCCGAGGGCGCCGATGGTGACTCGGTTCAGGCAAGTGGTAGAATCCCGCGGCACGGCGTCTAGCCGCGATTCAACGTGAGCTCAAAGATTGGTGTCTCTTCGATCACCTATATATACCCATGCGTGAGCGTTGATATCTCACACCGATGTGCTCAAGTCCTACAGCACGATTCATGAGCCAGTCCATCGCACTCTCCAGTCGAAGAAACATCATGTCTGCCTCATCGACCTCCTCGAAGCCCGCATTCCTACTAGTCGGCTTACCGCTCAACATGGGCCCGACGGGACCTATCAAAGTCCCGTGGTCTGATGTCCCCATCTCCATCGCGCAAGAGGCCAAGGACGTGACGAAGATCATGAAAGAGAAGGGTTACGATTCCTTTGAGATCATTGGGTGAGTTGAGGAGTCATCGTGCAAGCGCAGAACTAAGATCAGGACAAAGCCCAATGAGGTCCGGCAGACGGTCGAGCCAAAGCTTCGTTCCAGACTTTGGTGAGTCGCGATAGATCTTTCGTTTCCCCTCGGGAGCAAGACTGATTGGGTAGGGATGCATTGGTAGTGGGAGGAGGATTGAAGGGTATCCCTGAAATGGCCGGCGCCTTGGAAGAACTGGTCAATACAACCTTTGTACGTTGACAGAATCCTTCAACCTCTCGATTTGACTCAGTAACTGACTTCTCAGGAGGTATCACCTTCGACCCGAGTCATGTTCCTGTCGAAAGGTCCAATGTCGATGTTGGAGGTGGTCGAGCGGTTCGAGCAAAGGCAGACTCAACAGGCATGATCTCAAGTCCCCTTAGCTCCTCCATCGCCTTGTATCCACTGTACATGTAGACCCCCTATGCATCACCCGTGTTCCGCCTCTGCATCTACATGTAGCCTTCATGCATCACCAAAGCGAGGGGAAGTGATTTGGCCGGCGGTATATCTACCGGCGAATGCGGAGACTAGACGGACCATTTAATTGTCCGCTCTTCATCGGGGGTTTCGATCCACAGAAACATCATGTATAGCTTGATCGTAGACTTTTGTCAAGCGATACACTCTCTGTCTCTGCCCAGATCTTAGTCAGAACGTCCCCAGAGATGCCCCTTACTCTTGACTTCTCCAACAAGCTCGTCCTCATCACTGGTGGTGGACGAGGAATCGGATGGGCCGTCACTCAATCCCTCGCCAAAGGTAGGTTGAGTACCGCTCCGAGGGACTCGTGCTGATGTATAAAGCTGGCGCAGACGTAGCCGTCACATACACTTCTTCCGATCCCACTACTCAAACCGACAAGCTCTCCCAAGAGACAGGGACCAAGGTCAAGGCGTTCAAATGTGAAGTGACGGAGAGTGAGCAGGTCAACAGCGCCATCGAGGCTGTGGAGAAGGCGTATGGGAAGAAAGTCGATATTGGAATTGCGTGCGCGGGTATTACACTCTGGAAAGACGCTCACGACAATACCGATGGTGAGTTGCTCTACGGCTTCTTGGACCGAGTTGAGACGTCTAGACGACTTTAAAAAGGTGTTCGAGGTAAACACTTTCGGTGCGTATTACACCGCTCGAGCCCTCGTCCGATCTTGGCTCGACGTCCCCATCGCCGTCGATGGATCCTCTCCAGCCAAAATGGGTGAACCGAGAAACTTGGGCAAGCAGATATTGTTCATCTCGAGCGTTTCCGGTCTGGTCGCTATGACTCCTCAACACCAAGCATCCTACAACGCCAGTAAGGGTGCTCTTACAATGCTGTCCAAGGTGAGTCCCATTTCATCATCGTGATAGTCTGTCAAGGACCCCTCGTTGACGAAACAGAGTCTCGCTACCGAGTGGGCACCGTATGGTATCATGGTCAACTCGGTCTCTCCGGTATGTACCGCATCGATGAAGCCAAGACCCTCCTGACTCCGCAGGGCTACGTCAACACCGATATGATCGCCAATCCACCCGATGAAGAAGCCCGAGCCTGGTCTCAGGAATGGCAAAGGAGGACTCCGGCCGGACGGTGAGTTTACAAGACTCGTTACAGAGGCAATCGCTGAACAAGGCCAGATTCGCTAGCGCCGAGGAGATTGGAGACTTTATCGCTGTGCTCGTTTCAGACAAACAAGGTGGAATGGGCTGGATGGTCGGTTCGGACATTGTCATTGACGGAGGTGAGAATACCGGTAGCGTAAGGTGGGATATCGGCTGACGTTCCAGGTTACACGACTCAGTAGGCGTTTGCGATGGCTTCGCTCAACTTTCATCTGTCTTGGGCGATCATACATACTTCACGTAGACATGCCTGAACGCATACTCTCCCAGATACCCTCATGCATGCGTGACCAGTCCACGTTCCTCGCTGGCTGTATGACAGATCTGAGACGGACCATTCTTTATGCCCTTTTTTCGCCGCAAATAAACATCCGCGTGGGCGTGCACTCTATGATGATCGCATCGAAGCATGCTCCGGTCTTTCAGGTGGACGGGTACATGCATCTTGTTCAATCATACCTTGACAGTGAGTGCATGCTGGGGTTTGAGCTCGATACACCATGGCACCGCAGTACAACACTTGCGATTTGTGCAGAAAACGAAAGGTGAGAATCCCACACCACCCCCACACTCAAACCCTCCTAACCTCCGTCGTGTAATCCCCTTTCATCCGCTCACAGTATGTGCAGACACGGTGTGTCCCGGACAATGAAGATGAGGGTGGATCTTCGAGCAATATACGGTGTCGAACATGTACACGGGCCGGAGCAGAGTGTACCTTCTTACGAGGGTACCAACGACCGGGACGACCTAGAACGTCTACCACGGCTACTTCGGGTACAATGACCACTGCCAGGTCGAACCGTGCGGGGTCGTCTTCGGAGCGCGCACTATCTCAGCCAGTCAGTAATGCTCGAGAGGACGTCTTTCCATTTTCGCAGATTACCCATGGGAGTCATCCGCATCAAGAAACCCACCATCAGCTACATCATCAACAACTCCACCACCCTCCCCCGCCGGCGCCACAGCATACTCAAAACCCTCCCGAACATGGGCTAAAGCCCAACCTACTACCTCAACAGGATCCGATCCTCTCTTCATTCAATCATAATCCAGCGTTCAGCCCAAACGTACCCATTCTCCCCGACATGTCCCCTATGCCCATGGGCAATCCATCCATGATCAACAATCCCCCTCTGACTACTTCCTTTTCATTCGCAGACAACGACCCATTCGGAGCCGACAATACGGTGTCTTCTTCTACACCCTGGTCACTTCTCACCGACCCACATCCTGATCCCCCTTCCGCCTCGTCTCAACCGACCCGACACATCCCTGGAGTTCCGGAACATCGCATGGCGGAATTGACCAGGATAAACAGTATACCCATCACCTCGGGTATGCCGCTGGAAGATGTGGGGACCTGGGGTGCCATGATGGAGATTTTGTCGGTGTTTCTGCGCTATGTTCAATCGCTCTTCCCACTAGTGCACCGGCCGAGCTTCTCTCAAAAGCTGGCAATGAGGCACGATAGGGTTGACAAGGGTTTCGCAGCTCTAGTCTTGGGTATAAGTGAGTCGATCAATCTAAGGCTCTATGGCGACGGAGCTCATCGCAGTCGCATACACAATAGGGCAGAGTCCCCTGACTCGGCTCGGCAACTACTCGAGGCAGGAGCTGCATTGGTTGCAGAAACGATGTCATCAAGCCAGTATGCTCAAGGTGGATAGGAGGTACAAGACATTGTCCGTAAACCAAATAGCGACCCTCATGACGTGAGTTGTGCCAACGACGTCGGGATCAGTGTTGACAATCAGGGGATACTTTTACTGTCAGTCGGTTGGCGAGACGAATCGAGCCATCGCGGTATTGGCCGAAGCTTGCCAGATCACCCACGTGCTCTGCTTGAGGACGCCAATGGACGATGTGGATTGCATAGAACGAGAACTCAGGCGGAGGGTATTCTGGCATGTCTATGCGGTGGACATGTGAGTGACGTTCTCCCCATCTATACTATCACTTCTATCATGTTCCGCGCTGATAGCAGAACCGAAGCATCGGCAGGATACCCTATCCATTTGAACGACTTTGAAGGACTCGCTCCGTACCCTCTACCGGTGGACGACGAGATGCTCACCACCCAAGGCGCGTTCCCAGCTCGTGAAGGCGAATCTTGCTCTTTACTCGGGTTCATCGGTGTCGTCCAGATCTTTGCACCCATGGGCGAATGTCTCTCCCGCCAACGTCGCGTTCGATTACGTCTTAACCACGGAGACCCCCTCTCGCCGCAGGAACTTGAAGTGGAGAAGGCTTGGATAGAGAAAGTCAGGAGAGAATCCGCAGATCGCATGGATGCGTTGCCCAGGTATCTCAGGGATCCGGAATGGGTGGGACAGGATGAGCCGGGCGCAGTCTTGGGAATGCAAAGGGCGAATATACTCGTCACGGAGGCTTCGTTGCAGTTCGTTCTGGTGCGTCTTCGCGGACAATGGCAAACACGCAGCTCATAGTTAGCTATCATATGCCGATGATTTGGAGACAAATCCCGCCACGGCAAGTGACGAGCGTACACGGATAGGAAGGACAGCATTCAACGTCTTGTGCTCTTTACCTCTTGACGATCTAGCAGCAAACGGAGAGAGCATGGTGAATCACCACCTACGATACGAGTAAAAGCACTGACAGCTCAGAGGGGAAAGATATTCCGGATGATGCTCGACATGTTGCGAGGCGACAACCCGACAGAATGGGTCAACGAACTTCAAGATTGGTGCTCTTTGTATAGTAGAGTTCAGTATGTTCAATTAGCAAAAGACGATCTGCAAGGGTTGTTCGACAGTCGGCCTCAGACCCCAGTCGGGTTCGATGTCTCTGCGTAATGTATCGAAGTCTAGAGGGTGTCGCCCTAGACGCGCTCAGTATACAGTATCCCAAAGATTGGCTCCGGAGTAGACATTCATACGCAGCACGCCTCTCAAGTCGCACTGACAATCGCCTACGACCCTTTATTCACACCTTTACGGACAGATGTTCACCCTCATAAGGTCCCCCAAAAAGACTCATGGCTTTCTGATAAGTGTCCCTCGCCTCCTCGGGGTTTCTGGAGAGGTACAACTTGGTGACAACGGTTGAAAGCCCTGGATCCAGCGTTGTGATCCCCTTCATGAGCAATTTCAACCGGTTTGCTTCGGAGTCGGAATGCTCTTCGAAGGTCGCTTTGGATTCTCCTGCGGCATCTTCACCTTGCAGCATAGATTGAACGGTCAGGTAATCTTTCACTCCTTTCTTTTTCAAAAAGTGCTCGTACAAATGCTCGAGGTTGTACGCCACGGGCTTGCCAAGTTTGGTGTCCTTCCAGAGCTTTTTGTCATCTGACAGCGTCGAACAAGCTGTATTGACCGTCTCATTCGTCCGACATGTAAGCAAAGGGGCAGATTCTTTGCCATCCCAGTCGGAGGTTACCCAGGCGAGTACAAAGGGATTCTTGCCGATCCCGAAATGTTTACACAAAACAGTCCCGCCTTGCGACACGCTCTCGTATTCCTCGTCAGTCTCACAGAATTCCACTTGGCATTCCGTATTTGCGAGTTTGAACTTGGACTTCGCAGTAAAGTCGGCGCTCATCATTTGAGAAACTCGACTACGCCAGTCTTTCGGTAGCTTGCGTGTACCGTTCTTGGTGACCTTCCTCCACGCTGATCCGAGGGAATCTCGAACGGTAGCTAGACCTTTCCAGAGTGAAGGCTCGGGCACAGATTCCACCTTGTCCTCGCTGATTGTGTCCCCGTTGACCGAGTGCAACTTTCCCTTCAAAGTCAAGATGGTCGTAGCTTTCTTCTCCAACAACGTGGGAACGAAGGTCATGCGGTATGTTGACACGTTCTGTTGCGCCGAGTCGTCGGCAGAGGCCGATGAGGCTGCGACGTTTTCGGGAACGGCGGTGTCGCTCGAGGCGCCCGCGCTGACAGAGGTAGTCGATGGCATGGCCAGCTCAGTGCGATATTGATAGTAGTGTAATTTTAGGAGATGCTCTCGATCACAACCACGTCTGAACTGACACAAGTATGGAGGTATGGAGGCAGAGAACAGAATGTCATTGTTCATTTATATTTATAACGCTCTTGTCACCCAAGCGATTGAATGAGAAGCAAGCGCATACGACCTTCCTTGCATCATAGAGGTATTGGACTGCCTGAAACGCATTCTGATACAGCTGCGAACTGAGAGCGCTTCTTTAGCGATTGTACGTTTTGGCGACGCAGAGCGGGGCATCCAATGAAAGGAGCGCCCGATATATCGTCTAAAAGAGCGTCCCATACTGCATCACAGCTGGACCCTAAGAATCAAGTACCCTTCATACTGCATATCGCCAACGGCCAGCCTCTTATCGCTACTGCATACACGAGATTGAACAGCAATTAGGGGCAAGCTCCGACTCTTCCGTTCCCAAGCACGTTTAGCATATCATGGAACATAGTTCTTGCCTTCTCCGGCTCCGTGACTGTACATTTATATTGGACAGTCGTCCAGACGGTGTAAGGCAACTCGAATGCGTTTTCCTTGACAGCGACTGCGTTTGCGATGCCCTTCTCCAGCAATTGCATTGGATCTTGGGACTCTATCGCCTTGTTCCTCTCGTCTTGGTCAAGGCCCATGTCAGACTGCGGGTACATCAAATCCGTGGTCAGATATTCCATAAACAGTGTCTTTGGCCCTGGTCGAGCGTACAATCTCCTGGGCCACACGGACAGCTTGCGGAGGCTGTCATGATCCAAGTACATCGCTTCGGCATCCTCCTCTGCCCTCATTGTGCTGCGGACTGCCAGGCGCAGATGGGGCAGAGATGAAGAAGACTGCAGGATACCGATGAACGGACCAGGGCCAGCAATGTTGCACAGTTGAGTGAGCTGGATACCGCCCAAGCTTCCAGCTGATGTATCATCAGTGTGAAAGGTCATATTCAACTTGTTTCCTTTCCAGAAAAGCGTCATTGCAGAAGTAGCGCGAGTCAGGAGGTCAACCAGTGTTGGTATGTCTGATTGCTGCAGCTCTTGACTGCCTTTACCAGTCAAGACAATTGTGAGGGCATC
Organism: Papiliotrema nemorosa; assembly: GCA_032158125.1. Classification (NCBI taxonomy): domain Eukaryota; kingdom Fungi; phylum Basidiomycota; class Tremellomycetes; order Tremellales; family Rhynchogastremaceae; genus Papiliotrema; species Papiliotrema nemorosa. The sequence goes on along the minus strand of JASKOT010000006.1, from coordinate 83,693 downwards.
AATGAAAGGCGACAGCCTGCCAATGGTTTCCCATGCTTTGAGCTCTGTAGATCTCGCATCTGCCTCAGTATCGTGAGATTCCTGGGCTCCCGGAGGCTCCACCAAGTAGCCACCAAGGTAAAAAGACTTGCAGTTGGATTTTAGGATCGGGTAGAACCTCATCGTAGCTCCTGTAAATTCCGCCAGCCTGGTAGCAGCTTCACCATGAGCGTCGACGGTAGAGCCTGGCAATGATAAATTTGTTCCAACATTTGGAACGCTGGTGAGAGCGCGAGTGATATTGGGATGTTCAGACATTGTCAAATCTCAGGTGAATCGAGCAGTCGGTACTCGAGGTGCCCACAATGATGGGATACTGTAAGACGATCTGTCGACCTCAGATTGTGCTTATATAGACAGGCCCTTGCCACTTTGGCAACAATTCTCATGAGAACGAAGAAGCCCGACTAACGAGCGAAGAGGCTTGATTGTTTTTTTCCCTCGTATGAAGCGCCAAATACTAGGCATGTCCTTTGATCCAGAGCATCCGTTCCCAAGCCTCTCGAGAAAGTCATTCCGACCGGAGCGCTTGGGTACGCATTATGCCCCCTGAAAGAAGCCACAACCAGGATGTGGGAAGATAGCCAGCGTTCACAGGCACTGAAAAGATTCTGTCAGATCATCTAGGCTATCGTGAGAATCATCGAATCCTGTTGCTAAGGGAGTGACCACCTCTTTGTCGGCTGCATGTGCCAAATCCCTTGAAGCTCTACACACTCATTTACTCTCAACGCCACTCGCATCCTACATACATCACTCTGATGAGGTGTCAGTTGACTGACCCAAGACCGTATCCCCCTCCGGATGATCTCCCACAACTTTGGTCATTCTGTCAAAGCGATGCTTGTCTTGTGCTGGGTCGTCCACAACGTACAACCGGTAGCTACCCTTCTTCAACGCTTCGTCGTAATCTGGAAACTCATTCAAGGCTTGAATGTAGCCCAACGCACGTTTTGCAGACACTCTCGATGGGTCTCCAGACATGATCGCCATCTGAACTGCCACCCCATTTGCAGCGCTTCTGAATCGATTGATGAGCATCCTCTCGGCAAGAGCCTGGAACTTTGTAGGATATTTAGAGATCTCATACTGAGTCATTTCCGAAAGTCGCGTTGTCGACCACAAGTCGTAGTTCGTCAATATCGATTGGGCTGCCTCTTCAGCAGGCTCTGTGCTGAGGGTCACAATTTCGTCCTTTTTCCCGTCGTCTTTGGACATGAGAACCCCGATGAATGGCCGTGTGATGTTGTATGCGGCGGTCACTTTAATGCTGTCAGCGTTGTGAGAATCATATAGAGGGTCACGAAAAGTGAGCGATATCGGAATCTCCCCCATCTTGAAGTCCGTCTTGGAAGTTGCAGCATCAAGCTGTTGAGCAATTGCAGACGTGTCTTCCTGGCTCAACTTCTGAACGCCATCGTCTCTCACGATTGTGTGCGTGCCCACGACAAAAGGGTAGAGGCTGGCCATAGTCTTCCACATACCCAGCTCAGGCGCCTTTGTTGCAGGTGTGGACCATGCTTCGCCATCATTTGAGGACATATGACATTCAAGCTCGAAACGCTCGCCATCTTCCAAGACTTTGGGCCAAAAATTGAACCTGATCGAGAGGGGTCGTTCCGACTTGCCAGTGTCGAGATCGGTCGCGTCAGCTCCAGCCTCACTCGGACGATTGGAGAGGTCGGTGGATGTGTCTGGCACATCGCCTTGAGAGGATGCAGTTGACATGGTTGTCTGAACGCTTGATGTGCTTGAAGGAATCGCGATAAAAACTGCAGGCAGTTAAAAAAAGAGAGTGAGAAGAGAGAGAGGGTTGTGGGCGATATATATATGCCTCATTAGTGAAGCGAAGCTTGTCTTTTCGAAGCATCTCACGAACGAAGAGCCATCTTTCCATTGACAAGAGTTGATCCATTCAAGAACACGGAGGGTGATCCCTGATGCGTTTCCGATTTATAAAGGATGAGTGTGAGGCCAAGAGTGGGGGAGATGAGTATATTGAATGATCCACGGCAAGCTTCTGATTGCGTTCAGCTACACTGCCTGCGATGCATGTCAACGCTGCAGCCTCGCATATAGGAAGCAGGTCTGGGAGAGGGTGATGCGGATGATTTGCTCCATTCAAACTCTCCTATCACCCACACACACACTCGCCCGCACACCCGCTCATACCCCCACCTAGCGTCGAGGCAGCGGGTACCTAGCCGAAGCAATCGAGAGAGCCATGCGGGTCATATGCACCTGAAAGCGGGATACAAAAGGATGCCCGAGGTGAATCGTCTTCAAGGTGATTCGTTCCCCATTTACCCAACCCATTTCCGCCCATTGCACGGTCGCGCAATATGCCTCTCCCAGCCGATGCGGATACCGTCAAGATCAGCGAAGGCATCGTGAAGACCTTGCACGAGATCTTTGGTGTCCATCCTGGCAGTCGACCGGGTAAGCATCATCCGCTTGAAAAGCTGTTCTAGCTGATGCTGATGGATAGCACACGCCAAGGGCATTCTGCTCTCGGGACAGTTCACCCCTTCACCGCAGGCAGCTCAATTGTCCACCGCTCCTCATTTCCATACTCCTGTACCCGTCCTCGCCCGATTCTCCTCTTCGACAGGTCTCCCCGACTTGGCGGATACCGACTCGAATGGAAATCCACGAGGTCTGGCCGTTCGATTTGTCCTCGGCGAACGACGACACACCGATATCATAGCTCACAGCGCCAACGGGTTTCCCTCGAGCAACGGAGAAGACTTCTTGTCCTTCTTCATCGCGATTAAAGAAGGGAAAGTCGCAGAGTACCTTGAATCCCACCCCAAAGCTGCGGCATTCGTTCAACTGCCCAAACCCTTCCCGGAGCACCTATGGACCGAAGACTATTTCGGTATCAACGCGTTCAAATTGGTGAATGGAGATGGAAAGGCGACTGCTGTGAGGTACCACATTGTGGCTAGTGAAGGTGCAAAGCATTTGGCGGACCACGCTGTTCCTTCGAAGGATCCAAATTGGCTCTACGGCGAGATCGAGGATCGACTCAAGGAGCGAGCCATCGATTTTGATCTTGTTGCTCAGATTGCGCAGGATGATGACGCTACCAACGACGCGACGATTCGATGGCCGGATGACCGACAGAAGGTCCTCCTCGGGAAGATCTCCATTCAGCGACCAGTTGAAAATAACGAGGCTGAGCAAAAGCACAGCATCTTTGACCCTGTTCCTCGAGTAGACGGCGTTGAACCCAGTGGTGACCCCTTGATCGGCATTCGAGCGGCTGCGTACCTCATCAGTGGGAAGGACCGTCGGGCAGCGTAGCGAGTGGGCTCTTCGTAGAGTAATCTTAGCTAATGTACCCCACGATGCAGCTGAAGATCAACGATCGGAACAACTCGATGGCATTGCAATAATTACTAAAGTAGCTGACTATAACACACCCCTTCCTTGCTAAAAGGTTCACCTCCTCACATTACCTTCTGAGTCCAAGACATCAATTTAGAACAAAAAGTCGGAGATCTTCTTCCCGGCAGATTTCTTGTGACTGGCTCGTTGAGCATCGCTCGCCGCAGTCAACGCCTCGATATAAGGAAGATCCGAGTGGAGATCGATATCCTTTGCCGGGATAGCCACGATGAATGGTTTCTTCTGGACAAACACCTCGAAGATCTTCATAAAGACGTAGAGACCGATAAAAATGATGAAAGCTCCGTAGGTGAAGATGAAGTCTGGAGCCTTAAAGTTGCCAGGCAACATGAGACCGTAACCACTGACATGTCAGGACCCTGCGTTTTATTGAAGGTGGAGGAACCTGACCTGCAGATGAAGACGACTGGAGCCCAGAAGAGAACCCAGTAACCTGACCAAGGTTGCCAGTACCCTTTGACAGGTAGGAAACCAGTGTTCAGCAAGCCTTGAGCTTTGAGTCCAGCTCGGAATCGCAGGTAGGTGCTGACATGAGCGAGTTTCAACATGATGGACTTCGCACACTTACACCGAAATGGCGACCCAGTTGACAAGGTTGGCGCCTCCCACGATAGAGGTGAACCAGGTGAGGACGATGACGGAGCCTTGCGATACTGAGAGGTACGAGATACAAGAGTAGAGGAGGACGACAATGACGGCGACGTATGGGACACCCTTCTTGTTTTGTCGCTTCAAGATGGCGGGTGCTCCACCTCTTAGCGCAAGAGCGTGAATCGCTCGACTCGTAGCAAATACAGCGGCGTTACCGGTGGAGAAGACCGAGACGAAGATCAGGGCGTTGATCAACGAAGGCAGGACAGGGATATTGAGTCGGTTCATAGCTGTTGTTGTCAGCGTTGAGGTTTAGAATAGGGTGACGAGTTGCTAACGAGTACTCACATATGATGTAGGGAGACTTGGCAGCTCCGGGTGCACCAGCAGCGATAGCTCCGAGAAGATTCTTATCATCCGAGGCGGTGTTGATGCCGACACAGAAGGCTCCAAGGACGTAGAAGAAGAGGATACGGTAGATGGTCGAGTTGAAGGCTCTAGGCATGATCTTTCGAGGGCTTTTGACTTCTCCCGCAACCAAGGAGATCCAGTCTGGTCCACCGACACTGATCATCAGATCGGACAAAGGGTGTACGGGCATGTGTTCACTCACGCAAAGCAGCACCAGATCAAAGCGTCGAACACACCCTTCATCCTCAAGGCTGGAGTATCACCCACCATAGGTCCAGGGTTCTTCCAGAATCGGAATGCATATCGATCCTTCAACGGGTTCCCGCCGAGCATCGAGATGAAAGGGTAGAGGGCGAGACCGATCATGAGGAGGACTTTGGTTATACTGAGCCAGAACTCTACCTCGCCAAAGATCCGGACGGACCAGAGTTGGAATGCCGCGTAAGAGGCGATACCGACTGATATGAGGATGGCGGGGTGGAGAGTGGGGTCCCAGTAGGCGACGAGGACATTCAAGGCGGTTAATTCGAAACAGACAAGTGAAGCTTGAGCAACGCAATACTACCACTCAGCCAGTATCTCATTCAGGAGGGAGGCTACAACTCACGTTCCAGCCGATCGCTCGACTGACAGTCTCGTCTAAGAACCGACCAATAAAGGTGATAAACCCACCATCTATTGGAAGCAGGGTCGTCATCTCGACCAAGCAGTTGCTTCCACACCATATGACGAACGACCAAATGATGACACCGAGAACTAGACCCAGAGGTCCAGCAGAGGTGAGGGGACCTCCAATGGAGACGAACAGTCCTGCTCCGACCGCACCGGAGATGGCCAGCAGCTGGACATGTCGCATTCGCAGACCTCTGCCTGTCAGTGTGTGGGAAAGATGAGAAGATGAGTAGGGGGACATACCGATGAGGATCATTGGCGAGGTCATAGTCGCTCAGTGGGCCTTGTTGATCTACAACTGTAACATCGAGGGTTGGATCGAGGTTCTTCTCGGCCCCCTCGACGCTCGAATCGAAAGCTTTGTTCTCCATAGACATCATGGAAATGTGGTGGATGTTGGGTTGTTCTCGAGACAAGCGGGGTGTTCTGCGCCTTTATATGATCGGAATGGGTAATCTCACCATCCCCAGATATGACCGTCCCTCTCAATCGTTAAGCGAGGTCGACAGATTGTGGTCTGGTGATACTGACTCCGCTGGATACCGTCAAAGAAGACATCCGGGGGGTATCTATCAGGCTGCCCCTTCCAGTTCCCTCTTTAGCGAGGTATCGATAGAGCTTGGCGGTCCGATTACACTGATTTTGAGATTCACCATTGTGTCTCCACATTCTCAACTCGAAGCGTAGGACCACAGAGAATTGCCGACGGTAAAGCACATCGTGAGAAGGGGTAAATGGGGTGTGATCATGGCCGAATGTGAGCGAACCAGTTCGGACGAGATGAACAAGCCTCGAAGAGGTATCTAGAACGAGTAAGAACAGAGATTCCTGCAAAGCTTCTGTGGGTCAAGCATGATGGGCCGGGACCTGCCGTCCGAAGCCGCTCGGAAGGGTAGATACCCAGGCGTAACGTCCAAGTGATACCTACAGGCAATTATCCGTTTCACATTCGTTCTTATCCGCTTTGGCGCTTTGTTAGCTTCCTTTGATGCCATGCTCGATCTCTGCTGATCTGCTCGATTCACCATGGATGTGTTTGTGGGAATGAGGAACTTGACCTCGCTTAGCGATAGAAGGTTTGATTGAGAACGCCACCTCGGTGAGACGTCCATGTCAATCTGACCGCTCTTCTGGCATCCTTCCTAAACGAGGTTGAACATCCCCGCAAGAGTTTGTCCGAGGGCTTCGGACGAGGATCAGATGACAGCATGTCGAAATGTAGGGGTTGAAATGACTTGGCCGACCTATCGATATCTTCTCCCCACTATTCGCAGAATCAAAGTGGGCATAGGATGAGCCTAGCGAGTAAAGACAGCAAGATATTGATTGTGGGTGGGGGAGGTACGATTGGGTCTTCGACAGCGCTTCACCTGGCTCGGCGAGGGTATAGCGATATTCGGTTACTGGACAAGTTTGAGAACCCATCGGCCAACTCAGCAGGGAATGACTTGAACAAGGTGAATACCCGAATGTGACCATGGCTGAGGGTCAGATCGCAGGAAACGACTCGGCGGGGATTTGGGGTCAGATAGGGCAAGAGGCCTGGCATTTATGGAAGACCGATCCAGTGTTCAAAGCGCATGCGCATGAAAATGGACGAGTAAGTCCAGACGGGGAGTACTGATACTGACGTTCAGCTCGATGCAACGAGTGAGCCGGAACGAGAGGCAAGATTGAGGGCAAGATATGAGGGTATCGTTGTGGAGGGTCGGGGTCATCTGGTCGATTGGGTCGTGGGCAGACAAGCGATAGTCGAACGACTACCTCACCTTGCCAACTCCAAAGTCGATGATGTGAGTCCGAAGCAAGCTCGAGTATTGCTGATGCCAGACTTGGCGAGGTTTGTGGGTGAAGCAAGCCGGATGGGTCGCTGCGAGAGATGCGCTCAATTCGGTGGGACTCGAGCTGCGAAGATTGGGAGTGAAGACGGCGTTCGGGACTTCTGGCACATTCAGGTCACTCTTGTTGTCGAAAGAGGGCAAGAGATGCGTGGGTGTGCGAACAGTGGACGGGACCGAATGGGAAGCCGACCTCGTGGTCTTTGCTGCTGGAGCATGGTCGCCTACCCTGCTCGACTTGGAGGGACAATGCGTTTCAAAGGTGGGTGAGCCGTAAATCGGCGCTGAATCCAGGCATGGGTTTATGGGCATGTACAATTGACCCCTGAGGAGGCCAAACATCTAGAGAAGATACCGACCATGTATCACAGTCAGCTGGTAGGTTTTTACGCCTGAAATTGACGGTGTGACTCACATAATAGGGCTTCTACATGGAGCCACAACCAGGTACCGGCTTAATCAAACTCGTGAATGAGTTCGAGGGATATACCCACAAAGTTCCCTGCCGACCATTCGGAATGGACCGGGACATAGTCATGTCTGTACCTCGATCACACGCGGAAAACCCCACAGATACCTTCCCGACAGAATGCGAAGCCGCCATAGCGAAGCTTGTCGATACTTGTCTCCCTCATTTATCGGGGAGACCACTCATCAACAAAGCCATGTGTTGGTGTACCGATACTGTGGATTCGCAGTGGTTACTGTGTGAACACCCTCGTTTCAAAGGGCTCGTAGTGGCAACGGGAGATTCGGGACATACGTTCAAGATGTTCCCCGTGGTCGGTAAACAAGTAGCGGATCTGATCGAGAACAAGGTACGTAGAGTCTTCCTTGCTGGATTTCACGTAGCTGATGATTCTAGCTCCCGGCAGAGAGACGACACTTGTGGAGGTGGAGACCGCAAGTTGGGGATAATCTCGGTACAGGTCGAGCGGGACCCCAGCCAAAGGATCTCAACGACGTGGAGGGATGGAAGCATGATGCTCATTTGCCGTCTAAACTGTGACATCTTGGCGCTGGATTATGAACTTAGCAAGACTGTAAACGCTGTTCGTGTATGCGACGATTCTCCGTTACTCGTAGTGTCATTCAGCCATGGAGATTCCAGCTGTCGAAGGCAATAAACATTCGCTTCCTGCCACGGGTCTACGTGTTCCAATCTTCAGTGTCTTCCACTGAAATCTGACTCACTTTGCTCTCACATTGACTTCAGACGGAAGCTCGCATGCTATCGTCGCCGGTGCCAGAAGCCTGGTTGGTGCCTCTCATCGCTCTGAATGGGACAGCAAGTCACGTGACTGATTTCGACGTTGAGTCGAATTCCGACTCGGGCTCGACTGGCATGCTTCATGGGTACGCTCTTCGGAGCTGACGAGAGCTTTCAGCTTCGTCTGGCTTTCAGCGAGAGTGCATTCATATCTGGATAGCCATGAAGGATGTGTCTTTCGATGACCTACCCCTACAGCGACCTGGTCCGCCTCTCAACGCGTGGGGACAATTCGGGCCGGATGACGAGCTAGGACGACTCAACCTTATAACTCCCGAGGTGGTCAAAAGGGGACTAGCCGCTGTGAAACATGGGCAGGTGATCAATCTCAAGTCAGTCGTCAATCGGATCATATCTCATGTAGACTGATGTATAGCTTGCCCTTGACTGCGACGCCATTGTCCAGTGTGCGAGCACCGCTGGAACACAAGGTGTAAGTGGAGTCTAGAATGCCCTGCTTCAGAACATGACAGGCTGACAGTTATGACAGCTTACACCACGGACACTGGAACGACGACGAGGTGACTCTGAATACGCAGTCGACGTCTCAATGGGACGGATTAAGGCATTATCCATATCAGGATTACCCGGAACCGGGGAAGTATCTGTAAGCAAGACATTCGGTTAGATATTCGATTACTGAGGGCCGTAGATACTACGGCGGAATGACGAGTGAAGAAGCCAAGGATGCCAGCTTGGTCAAATGTGGAATACAAAGTGGGGAATGTATTGCGAGTAGAGCAAAGGCTGACGGGCAGACTACGCGCACAAACCTATCACTTCGCGAGCTCATCTCCTTGATGTCCCGACATATCTCGCCAACCACAACTTACCACCTTTAAATCCGTTAATCGAAGATAAGATCTCGCTCGAAACTCTCAAGGGGATCGTCGCGGAGCACAATCTAGACTTGCAACCGGGAGACATCCTCGTGCTCCACACCGGTTTCTTCGAAGCTCTATCCCCTTTGTCTTCCGAGCAGCAGACGGCACTTGCGAATCGTAAGAACAAAGGGTAGGTAGGGGTCGAAGCGACAGAAGATGTGCTCCGATGGCACTGGGATCACGGCATTGCCGCCGTAGCGACCGACACGTATGTGATAGTCGCCCAACGGTAGTGCCGTGCTGATGTACAGGGTCGCATACGAATCTTATCCCTTGAACAAATGGCCTTCCCTCCATCAAACGTTTCTTGGCGGATGGGGACTGCCCATTGGGGAATTGTTCGATACTAGGGAACTGGCCAAGCAGTGTCGGGCATTGGATCAGTATACTTTCTTTTTGGCGAGTATGGCTCTGAATATCCCCGGAGGTATAGCCAGTCCACCCAATGCTCAGGCCATATTATAAACTAATGCAATGTCATATGGACTCTCGTAAAGCTTTGCATTTGTCAAACTACCTGAATATTCTTTCTATCGACGAACCAGACTCCCGATGGTACCTTCAGACATCTACACGACGTATCGAAATCCTGGGCGTCAGCTGTGAACCGAGACCTTTTAATATATCGACTCACCTGGAGCTTTGTCAAACTCTTCCTGGGTGTTGATATGAGTACCAGGAACCGGTCGTCCGCCTTCGGTCTTGTCTCGTCTCCTGTTCTCATATCGATAGTACGTGGTCATCCCCAACATGATGACGAGACCGAGACAGGCAAACGCGACGTTTACACTGCAACCCTTCTTGAACTGGGGTTTGTCCGTGGAAGGGAAGCTGGAATCAGCACTTGACGTGTCATGTTAACGGTGCACTCACAGGAAAGCAGCAGCGAGGGAGAGACATTGACCGAGAGTGTTGAGCATACCCAGCGAAGCGGCTCGTTGAGACTGGTTACCGGTGTTACCAGATTGCCAAGCTTATCATCAGTACGCATCTCACGAAGAATGCAGGATACGACTTACAAATGACGATGGGAATGTTGGTGTATCCAGCGACGACGACGCAGATGCAAGCAAAGTACCGAACGTGCAATTCGGTATGAGTAGGCTTGTGCGCGTTGATGGTCAAGAGCAGAGTCCATCCGACTAAACCGATCAAGAACACGCATGCCGCGGGGATTCCTCGAGTTTGTTTGTGGTCCGAGAACGAAGTGAGGAGGAGCATGAATACGAGCGCGACGACATAGGGCGGGACGGTGAACAGTTGGGCCTGAGGATCAGTTTCTTGTCGCCACCATTCCGCTTCGACTCCTTCTCCACTTCCTTCTTCCTTCTCATAGAAATGAAAGCTCACCTTTGCGTTTGTGTAACCCAGACCCTTGATGATAGTGGGAAGGAACCCTCCCACTGATCCTAGACCCATGTTCAAGCAAGACTGAGGGTCAGCACGGAAGAGAGGGAAGGAAAAAGAAACTCACATAACCGACAGACACGACATAGGTCTTCCAGTCGGTGAAAGTTCGTCGGACACCGTTCCAGTCGATTCCCGGTCGGTCATCGGTAGAGTTTTCAGCCATGAGTCGAGCGATACAGAGACTCTTCTGCTCAGAGTTGAGTAGTCTACTCGATTCAGGCCGAGAAGGCATGAAGAGTGCCACGCAGATAGCGAGAAGTACCGACGGGCAACCTTCAATCAAGAATAGAATCCTCCATTGAGCAATGGGAGTGTTCTTGATATGCTGCACACCGAATGCGATCAGACCACCGAAGGCGCCCGAGAGCGAACCGGCAGAAATGAAGAGACCGACTCGTTTGGCCAAATCTCGCTTAGTGTACCAGAGCGAGAGGTGGAAAGCCATAGCTTGACCAAACATTGCTTCTCCGATACCGACAAACAGTCGACAGACGTATAGGCCGGCTTTTTGATGAGCGGCTGCTTGACATGTAGCGGCGATGGACCAGATGAGAGCTCCACAGGCGATGGTTCGGGAAGGGTTGAATTGACGAGCGAGCAGTGTTCCGGGTACCTGTTTATGAGCGATGATTATGGCGATGAATAGAGAGTAGAGCTCACAGAGAAGACGATGTAAGTGATAAAGAAGCAGCAGAGGGCGATGGAGTCTGATAGTCAGCAATGTGATCCACCTCGAAAGCGTTGTACACCCACAGTTGGTGTCGTTGTTATCGAGCACTTGCTCCTCCAGACCTTGAAGTCGAGCATTGGCCCTGATGGTCAGCGCGGACCCCACTTATACACCGTCGATACCCACAAGTTTCCTCGGTCGAGATACGCCGAGAGGTACAACAAGACGGCGAAAGGCAAGATGGTAAAGTCTAGCTTCATCAACAACTTCCTCACAGCCTTGGAGTCCTCCTCGTATGGCTCAGCAACGGTCTCGCCCCTCGACTCGGCTTTGCCCAGGGGGTTATCATAATGCTGCGAGTGGGGCTTTTCAGCCTGGGCCACAGAGAAGTTTGCGTGTAGGGTCATCTTTGAGGTGGGTAAGAAGACTGGGGGGAATGGGGCATCTAGTCGTCGGTGGGTCTCATTTTTATATGTCCGGGGTCTGACAAAGGGACCCGGTCGACATCGCTCCGGACATTTCGATTCTTACAAGCAAGATTCGAAAATCTATCAAGGGGCACTAAGGGACCCGTGGGAGGTGCATCCAAATATAGATCTAACAGTAGATTGTACGCAGGCATAGTCGCAGTCTAACCTTTAGAGGCGTTCGGCACGTACAGATAATGCCGACGGTTACCGCCACATGTGGTGTATAAATAGCTCGTGATTCAGGTACAGTGCTCGTGTCGACCCTTACTCACCGTCCCGGCTGAGTGCCCCACACGATGCGAGATCTCTGCTTCCTCGTGAGTTTTCGGAGAGTCAAGGTGGGATAAAAGCGACCAATGCCGAAGGCGGCCAACTCAAGGGTCAGGTTAGGATCAGGGCACCAGGTTCTTCGTGCTCATAGTTGTTTTTATCGAATCTTTGTAGTTCATCACGGATAAATGGGATTTCCCGGTAGATCCCTAGGTGTTTCGTGAGCTGCCGAGAAGGTCGGACCCTTGTTCACAAATCATCAAGGAAGTCCTTGCATCACCATTCAACAAGCGGGAGAGTCTACTCATACATGCAGGGTCAGAACTCGTAGTTTCTCGAGAGCTCTTCCAACAGCCCATACTGCTCCGGCTTCCATCCCAGTCTACTTTGCGTCTTCTCACTGGTCGCCGGATCGTCCATGCCCAAGACCATCCCCACAAAACCCCAATGAGCCATCGCGTCTTCCGGTGGCACGCTTTGCGTAGGCAGATCCAGCTTCTCCCCGATGTACTCGGCAATGTCCTTCATGTTGACCTTCTCTGCGACTGCGTGGAAAACCGTACCCGACGCGACGTCCGATTCAAGCGCTGAGACGTAGATCTTGGCAGCATCGTCCACATGACAAGATGACCACATCTGATCGCCTTTACCGACATATCCCGCATACCCAGACTTCTTTGCCGCAGCCACTCGTTCGGTGATGAAGGCGTGTCGGTGAGAAGGACCATGGTTGATAGGTGGGATTCGGACCTTGTAGACTCGCAAACCTTTCTCGACGTACTCACTGGCGAGGAGCTCGGATAGACCTCGCGGAGGGAAAGTCATAATGTCGGGAAAGTCTTCATCGGCGTCTTTGCAGAGGAGTGTCCCGCTGGTATAGATGAAAGTACGTCCAGGTCGAGTGATAAGGGCGTCGCACATAGCTTTGATGGCTGCTCGATCTTGTTCACAGGCGGTGCTGTACCATGTTGGATCGGATTGATCGTCCATGCCGAAAGCGGCATGAATGACCGCATCGGCCTCTTGGGCTTGTTGAGCGAGAACATCGAGCGAGGTCTGGTCCCCTCGGACGGGGGTAGCACCACGTTGAGTGAGCTTGGCATCGGAAGTCTCGGATCGGGAGAGCGCGACGACAGTGTGTCCTTTGGCGACGAGCTGGGGGATGAGGGATCCGCCGAGGAGACCACTGCAGCCAGTGACAAAGAGCTTCATCTTGGAAGGGAGTGGGTCCTGGGTGTCGACTTGATGGGTGAGCCCATGCATAAAGTCACCCATATATATACACACACCCAGATGCGCGCTGCCAATGTGATGTCGCCGAGGTGATCGCTCCAACAGGCGGGGTCGGCCACCGAAGTGATCGACAAAGGGGACACCAGACCGTCGGTCTCATTTCGCTGGAATCAGATCGCGGCATGGGGTCTTCCACATGCATCAGGGTACTGCTACTGCTGCTTCCCAAGCCACGCCAGAGCAGCTGCCGCCATAGCCTCGACTCCAGTCTGCAAGGTGGGATGTAGAACAGGGGCGAAATCAGGACTGTGATTCACTGGCAACTCGTGCACCTTGCCCTCCTTTTTCGCTCTACCAAACACCTCGGGGTCGGTCCCGCCTACAAACCAGTACACACTGGGCACTCCCCAATCTGTCCCAAAGCACCCAAAGTCTTCGCTGGCTGGGTTAGGCCCCGTGTGCACCACCCTTCCTTGCTCGAAACGGTCCTTCATGGCGTCTCTGACGGTGTTGCTCGCCTTTTCGTCGTTGACATTCAGAGGGTAGCGATCGATTGTCTTGATTTCAGGCTGTTTTGGCGCATTGGAAGCTTGCGCTTCGGCCTTGACAATACGCTCAATGGCATCCAACACTCTCCTCCTCACCCCTTCGTCCAAGGTACGTATGTTCATCTTGATGGTCGCCGTATCGGGGATGACATTATCCTTGGTTCCAGCTTGGATACTGCCGATAGTGACTACTGCCTGATCTATGGGTGATAGCTCTCTCGAGACGATGGTTTGAAGTCGCATGACGGTCGAAGCGGCCATGATAACTGGGTCGATACTCGATTGCGGCATCGATCCATGTGCTCCTCTCCCAAACAAGGTCACCTCCAAGCTATCCGCCGCGAAGGTGATAGGTCCGCTGGATCCTGATATGACTCCAGCCGAACCAACCATGACATGTTGACCTAGTACTATATCCGGTTTGGGGACCTTGTCAAACAGTCCATCCTTGATCATCGCCTGAGCTCCTTCTGCAGTCTCCTCCCCAGGTTGAAACACCGCTACCAGTGTGCCTTTCCATGCGTCTCAATGCTTTGCGAATACCCGCGTGACACCCATCAGCCATGTCACATGCATGTCGTGTCCGCAAGCGTGGGTGATAGGAGTTCCATCTTTCGTGGTTGCTGTACTGGCATAATCGAGGCCTGTTGATTCTTTGAGGGGCAAAGCGTCCATATCGGCCCGCAACATCACCGTCGATCCTTCGCCATTCCTTAAGACTCCCACTGTACCCGTCCCTCCTAATCCTTGGACGACTTCATATTCTAGCGATTTGAGGTGTTTCCAAGCGATATCAGCGGTCCGATGTTCGTTCATCGATAGTTCGGGATGCGCATGGATGTCCTTGTACACCTCTTCTAGCTCGGCCAGGAGTTCAGGGAGCTCCTTGAACATTGAGGAAGCTTCTGACATGGTCGATACAGATGGTAGGAGTTGTACATTGTGGAAAGTGGAAAATGAACCCTCGTCACCCACGTAAAGAAGGTGGATCCTATATCCGCAACTCGTACCGCATGACGCATCATTCAAGCGAGGGTCTGCAGAGTGACTCGGATGCGTATGCATGTAGCCAGAATGTCAGAGCGACATGCATTGTAGATGGTAATACAAGACGTAAATGCAATAGTGGATGTCAAGTACTTGACCTATGGATGTCGCAAGCGAACAAGTAGTATATATGATAAACTGTAACGGCTGACCGCCTGTATTCGCTGCCATTATCATCTGGGAGGATCCAGTATCCAACAAAATTCGGTAGCATGGCGTCGGCCAAGATGCGTGTGTGGCCTGCGTGTGGCCTGCCTGTCGCCCCGTAAGTACACAGGCAGAATTCTTTCCGATTCCCCTCGTTATCACGTCGCTTCCACTCCCCACATGCTCATCCCAGGCTCATACCCGACGACATGGTGATCCTTAATCAAGACTATCCCAGCACCCTTCCCATCCCCACCCACACACGTCACCAGCATCGTCTTCTCATCGACGCGCTTGATCTCTCTTGGCTGAAAGCAGGGGAGCTGGATATGTCCTGATGGATGTAGGTGTCCAGCTCGATTCATGAACATGGCTATGCTGTCTCCTTCGCCAGAATACGGCGGGAGAACTTGTCGATTGAGTATGTATATTGTATCGCGGTGTGAGTGCACATCGGAGAGGGCATGTGAGGAGGTGCGGTTCTGCAGTGCGGAGGGAAGGGTGGGATGGGAAATGTCAAATGGTTGGAGGTATCCTTGGGGATCTATCGGTATGGAGGATACCGTCGAGGATTTCTGAAAGGCAAGGATCATATGAGCCCCTGTAATCAGCAGCAATCTAAATCACAGATGAAAACGCACCATCAGGGGTGATCACAGCATGCCTTGCCCCGTCACCCTGTTCGCTCGAGATGAAATAGGTCTGAACCAACTCCATTCCTCTTGAATCCAGCTTCATCATATGGACTCCGTTCATCCCCAGGTCCGGCACGTAGAAAATCTCCTTGAGTTGTGGATGCAGTACGATTTGATGAGGATGAGAATCGTCTTCTTCACCTATGAGAAAACTGTAGGTCGAGTGATGGTGTATATAAGGCCATTTCCTGACGAGTCGATGGAGAGATATACTGGGCGAATCGTACTTCCATCAGCGACACGAGCAGCGGACAACTCACATTGCTGCATAATAGTCTGTCTGTAACCGTGGTACAATACGCAGGGTAAGATCCACCGCTGCCTGGCGTTCCTGCAACTTCCAATATATCCCTAGTCCGACGCAGAGCGACTATCGTGCCCTTTCTCACTTCGTTTGTTGCCAAGAACACATTTCTCGCCTTTGGATGGCGTATCAGATGCGTGGGGAAGAGGGACAATGTGCTATCTATGATTGTCAGGGGCGATATCTTGAGATCGGGGTAGGAGACGAGTTGAAGCGGAAAGGTTGTGTTGGATGGGACGGAGACGAGGTATTCGACTGGACTGAGGTAGCTGTAGAACCCCGAACCGACGATCAGGCAAGTTGCGACGAGCCCTAGCACAGCGATCCTCCTCTTTAAGATAGATTGGCGAGACCATCGTACCCATGCCATCGAAGTGAACGGGGAAAGAGAAGTATCAACAGGGGAGTGTTATGGGAATGAAGGAGATCGAGCAAAGAAAGTCGGTCACGCCGAGATGATTGTTGATACCACTTGGACTGGGGACGATTCCACCAACATCAAGCATCACAACGACAGCGAGGGACAAATTGGAGGGGGAACAAGTCGGAGATCATGGTGCTGTCGATAGACAATACATCGCTGGCAGAAGAATCGCACGATACATTGGTCGAACCGAGCTCGTCGTCTTTACCGCCAGAACCTCCCGGTCTTTCAGGCGGCGGAGATAGTATCAACGCAGACAATGAGCCCATAGTCAGAACACGATATCTCAGAGCATGTGATAGGTGTCGGTGAGTACGCCAGGATCGTCGTGCACTGACAGATAGCTCCCGCAAGGTCAAGGTAGTCGAGTAGGTCTGCACCGGCTGACGATAGTGTGACACTCAAGACCCCTGTGCTCGATGCAGAATCAAGAATGTACCGTGTACTTTCAATCCCCCAGCTGCGGGTACCTTTGTTATGCCCATCAAAAAGGATAAAGAAAAGGAGAAGGAAAGTGCATCAGTGGGAGGGACGAAGAGGAAGCGATCTGCTACTGCTGCGACTCCAACACCCAGTGGACCCTCTCAGATGTCTCGTACGTTCACCCTCGTCAGCTATATGGTAGCACTGAAGCTCACGCCCAAGGTGACGCTCGAGCCAAACTGGACGCGGAAAAGGTGACCCCGGAGAATACACACTGGTACACATCTCATCCTGGCACCTTCCGCATAGTCGGGACGACATCAGGTCTACCCATCCTGTACATCGCATAATACTCCGATATCGTACAAGCTGACGATCAGAGATTCGGCACGACAGCTGCTGAGTATCCGAGGGAATGCTCCTCCTTCCTCTGGTTCCACATGGGATTACCTCAACTCGTTGATGCAGGGGAAGACGGAAGACGAGACGACCAATGCAGAAGCTATCAACAATGAGACACTGGATGCGGCAGAAGTGGATGGAACAGAGAACGGAGCTAGGAATCTAGAGGAAGCGTTCAACATCTATGGCGAGGTCGCTGCGAAGAGTGAGCCCATCTGTGTGAGCGAGCTGATGGTAGTACCCGGGGATCTGCTGGCATCGCTTTTGGACCTCTTCGTCAGTCGTCTGATGATAAGAACTTCTGTGGACTTCAACTCATAGTGCAGTTTCGTTTGATCCACCCATCCTGGCCCATCCTGCATGCCGATAGGTTTTTCAATGTTCGCCTTTTGGCAGTGTCACGTTAGGTAAATGACTGACTCTGACAGGACACGGAGCAATGGAATGATCCTTCACATGGTGCTATGGTAGTAGCCATGTGCATGTTGGCTTCACGATACAGCTCTGACCCTCGAGTGCTCTCTCCAGGAGGTGAGTACGCATGAGGTGGCTCTGGACCTCACTGATTATAGGCGACCCCTCGACAGCCGGAACACAATGGCATCATCTCTTCCACAAATTGTTGGGGACAGTCCACAGGGGAACGTTCAAAGATTGCCTGGCGCTCTTTTTCGTCTCGCAATTCTATTGCGTGAACAAGGTCCCTTCGCCCCTCTCTTTTCACTACTTTTCAGCTTGTGCGGCGTACTGTATAGATTTTGGGTTAAACCGGTATGTCCATTCGTACAATCTTGACTGATTGAAGGGAATATCCCGCCAAAGTACCTCTCGATCCGGTAGAGCGTGAAATTCGACGGGTGAGTCGAACGCTTGGGTTGTGTAGGGGCAAAGGGCTAAGACCAGCGCGCGGGATGGGCCATCTTTTGGTGAGTTCTTGCCTCAGGTTGTAGACTGAAAGTCAGCTACAACATGCAAATATCGGCCATCTTTGGTCGACAGCAATGGTTCACTTTACAGATATGGGACAACCGGATCCCTTCTTCATTCACCGAAACCGCCGATTCAACCTCTTTGCCTATTTTGATGGATATTCAACACGTGATCATATTCAACGAGATGATTCGCATCTCCGCTGTATTGGACATCACGCTCTGGGCAGTGGTGCATCGACCTTTATTCGCCGATTCCCCCTTTCTGGCAAAGATCGCATTCAAGACGGATCCCTTACCGCAAGACGAAGAGGGAATGAAACAAGCCGAAGAATCGCTGAACGAGTGGAGAGAGTGAGCTTCTTAGTGCACGCGAACAAGCTTACGGTCAGATCATTACCACCCGAACTACGGCAAAGGGATATCTCAGATCGACCCAAATCGCCCTACTTTTCCATAGCGTCGGAACAAATTGCGGGAATAGAGACGCTCATCGAGATTCTGTTGGCGGCTAGAAGACTTCAGTTGACTCTGGCCACTCGACCTCTTGACCCGGATAAAGAGTCGGCGCTGAGGGGACCGTTGGTACAGGCTGCAAAATCCATGATCACCTCGATGATCCAACTTGGACCGGCTGATTTGATTCACCAGGCTGATATGCGTGAGTGAACCTTTTGAGCTTATGCCATCCGATGGGAGCTCACTTCAGTCTTTGCATATAGATGCCTGGTGGCTTCTAGACTTCTGCTAGCCGCACTACTCTCGGCCAAATCGCAGAGGGATTGGCAAACAGAAGCAGAGTGTCATAGGGCATTACAAGCCACCGCGATGCTGCTCGACATTTTTGCGACGCGGTTTCCAGCTTCTCGATGGGCTACTAAGACTTTCGAAAACACGTGTAAAGGTAAGCCCTGGTTGTGGGATTGTATCGGGAATGGCTCGTCTGATGGCAGTGTGCGGAGTAGTCCTCACGCATGCCGGGTCTAATCAGGCGGTCTCGGCTTCCGGCATATCAAGCGCGTCTGGACAAGGGATCTTCTCCACTATGGCAGACTCAACAGCGACCATGACAAGGACAGGGCAAGTTGGATCAACTCACGACGCCTGGCTAATTGTTGACTGACAGGATCTTTGAGGACAGTCCGGTGGATGCTCTTGACCCTGGCGCCCTTGATATCTTCTCGACCTTTGGCATAAACTCTGTGAATCCTACTTCTTTACTGTCAAACCCGGTTCAAGAGGCGCCAACGATGATCGGCGCCCACCCATTGGACCAATCGATACCGGCACCTTCATTCAATTTCGACACGGAAGGTGTCCCCCAACCAGACGTGGATATATCTTGGTTGTTTCCTGGAATTCCACTCTGGTCAGATTCAGGGTAAATGATCCCTCGCTCTGACTTGTGCATGCATGTGCGATAATCGTATGAAGGCTGACTGATGGGTTTGAACGTAATTACGGCTGAACGGGCCAATCCAAGGGTCCACCATAGTACTGATGTACCGCTTTGCTGATCAGGTACCCATCCAGGGCCTAATAGTAAGCCGTGATATGCTCTCGAATCACCATGAAACCGTTGTGGTACAACGACTCACCTCTAGGCCCAAATCTCGTCCCCAGCCAGATTGCTTGTACCCTCCGAAAGGGACAGTTGGGGATACCATTACGTACTGGTTCACCCAGACGGTACCTGCGCTCAGTCTGTAATTCCGTTTTAGGCTGCTTGTTGTGGATCTACTCACCCGCTCTCAGCTTTCTGGTCACTCGGTTACTCTGGCGCAGATCGTTGGTGAAGATTCCCGCGGCCAAGCCGAACTGAAGATGAGCTCAAGAAGTCTGACACTATACTCGAGGCGAAGGAAGAACAGGACGAAGAGGCTTGGGAGATCGTGCAGGGACCGATCGCTTACAGATGTATCATTGGCAATCTTGAGCGCCTCGACCTCATCTTCAAACCTGAACACGCAAGATACCGGTCCGAAAATCTCCTCGGCTCCAATCTCCATAGACATGTCGACTTCTGAAAAGATGGTCGGCTCGATGAGATACCCATCGCCGGGAATAGCATTACCTATCATCAGCGAGAGATCCCTTCCGTGACCTGTCTCTGCCTCACCGCCCAGAAGGACTTTTGCCTTGTTTGACGCTTTACCAGACTCAATGTACCCCATGATCTTGTCAAATTGGAGTTTAGATACCTGTGGACCTTGGAACGTGGTCGTATCTAATGGATCTCCCACTTTGATCTTTTTAACAGCGTCAATGTAGAGGGACATGAATTTGTCGTAGATTGAGTTTTGGACGAGTACTCTCGAACCGAGATTGCATGATTGTCCACCGCATTCAAAGGCGCCTAATCATTAACTCAATCAAGGGCAGATCGAGGCTTTTGACCGATGAGAAAGACCCAGAAGTGAAACCAAGGATAAGGTAGACAGTGCGGGACGATATGGCGAAGAGGACGCACCAAATGCACACCATTTGGCGGCTTCTTCCAAATCGGCAGAATCAAAGACAATCATGGGTGATTTCCCACCCAGTTCCAATGAGACCTGCTTCAAGTTTGAGTCGGCGGCAGCTTTGACGATCTTCCTTCCGGTGGGGGTCGAGCCTGTGAATGCGATCTACACACATTCAGCCTCCATTCGGGTGATCAGTGGTCAAGAGGCTAGGTCGAGCGACTGGCATGGGGAAGGAGCTGTGATTCAGAGAGACTACACACCTTGTCAATGTCCATGTGGACACTCATAGCTGCGCCAGTGATTGCTCCGGTCCCATTGAGGAGGTTGAAACTGCCAGCTGGATACCCAGCCTCATGCACCAATTCCGCAAACTTGAGTGTCGTCAAGGGAGTTTGTTCTGCTGCTTTGAAGACGATCGCGCAACCTGCCGCTAGAGCCGGAGCAACTTTCCTGCATGTCAGCTTTATCTCATGCATACCACTCCACCAAAGGAACGATGGAGGGGGACAATAGAGGTAGGTGAAGAGAGACGTCGACTTGCCAGATCATCATGAGCAATGGGTAGTTCCAAGGCACAATCTGCCCAACCACACCTATCGGTTCTTTCCTGACCATGCAGAACTTTTCTTTATCGTCAATCTCGACAACCTTGCCTTCGATCTTGGTCGCCGCTCCTGTGCCGTTAGCTACTCCCCAAATGATCCAGAGGTTATCATTAGTCGATGAAGAAGACTGACCAGCGTAGTATTTAAAGGTCGTCACTCCATCTTCGATATCCGCCCTGCACCCTACATGTCAACCATCATCTTCGACACCGACAAGCACAAAGATGGAAAGAGGTAGATGAATCTACCCACACGATACGGGCTTCCCACAATCTATAGCTTCCAACTGCGCCAACTCATCCTTGTTCTTCTCCAACAATTCCGCTAGACGAAACATCAACTCTCCCCGTTGATTAGCCGACGATTCAAGGCCCCAGGTAGTCTCAAATGCCTCTCGAGCAGCCTTGACTGCATCATCTACATCTTCCTTTGAGGCGGTATCGACCGTCCCGTGGACTTGTTCTGTAGCGGGGTTGAGCGTCTCCAGTGGTGGACCTCGACCTTTGACCCATTTCCCACCGATATATAATCCAGTGGGGATAGCGACGTCGTTGAGGGTGAAAGTGGGGTATGACATTTTGTGCGTATATCGTGTGCAGAGCGATCCGGTGTATATGTCCTACAAGGTCCTCGACTTTATGGGTGCATAGATAAGTAGGATCTTGTGTGATCATGGTCCATGGTGGAGGTCAATCCCGATCGGCCAACGGCGGAATCCCGAGCCGAGATGGTGTCTACCTACGACGGACCTCCCGTAAGCCAAGTCATCGAGAGTGAGATATGGGGATATAAGAGAAATCGGAGTTGTGAGATGCATGTCGTAGTCTAAGGTCTCATGATGTCCAGCGCTGCAGTCCTTTCCAACGCTCTCAAGGAAAACAAGAAACCCCTGGGTATATTCGTCACGTCAGTAGAGCGACCTCGTGACTATTCCGCAAGAGACTTGCGCTGAGATGTAGTCTACCGGGAGCAGCACTCATCAAGACGGTCGCTGCTGTTCCCGGCATCGACTGGGTATTGATAGATGCGGAACATGGGGATATCTCGGACAAGGATTACTTCATCGTAAGGCTTCGACCCCCCTTTCTCATCCGCACAAGAAGATGTGAGAGGTGACCACTGACCGTCCAGCTCAACAACATTGTAGCTTCTGCTGGAGCTAGCCCAGTCATCAGAGTCCCCTCGGATGAACCATGGATGATCAAACGGGTGTTTGATTCTGGCGCTCATGGAATCATGGTGCCCATGTGTCATAATGCAGTGAGTCACAAGTCACCGCGCCATGTCTACCCGCACCTTGCACGTATGCTCTGGCTGATCGATATAGGAGATTGCGCGAAAAGTAGCCAAGGGCAGTAAATACCCTCCAGTAGGGATAAGGGGTGTTGGCCATATCGGGGCTCATTTCGCATTCAACATCACCGATGAAGAGTATGGGAATATCGCCAATGATACTTTGGTCACTATGGTCCAGATCGAGTCGAGAGATGGCCTGGAGAACGTGGATGAGATTGCTGCTGTGGAGGGTATCGATGTCCTCTTTGTCGGTGAGTATTGGACTCCGAAGCACAATCTTGACACATACAGGCCCGTATGATCTGGCCAAACAGATGGGAGTAGAATTTGGAGGGAAAGAACACGAAGAAGCAATCTCAAACATCCAACAAGCAGTCAAAAGGGCAGGCAAGAAGTCGTCCATCTTTTGTGGATCCGGTGAACAGGCCGCAAAGAGATTGGAGCAGGGTTTCGATTGCGCGACAATCACGCAGGATAATGACTTGTTGTTTGCGGAAGTGGGCAACCAGGTCAAGGCGGCTCAGAAGAAGTAGAATTTGCATCTTGCATGTATGGGTGTCTGGCCTCGAGTCGTGTCGGCAGTATGATGGGAGAGCAGCTGAATCCTCAAGACATGGCTTTGAGATTGTGCTGATACTCCTGAAGAATAGGAGACTCATACGAACGTTTGATCGTATCTCGAGGCAATCAGCCATACCCAAGCAGAGCCTATGCCGATTATCAGGTGACTGCCTGATGTACTCTTGCAAACTCATACATATGCACTCTACAGCTACGCCCTCTACAACTTGGCGCCGGCTCTCATCGCTTGTTGCCTCTTGGTCGGTTTCTTCAGCGGAGGGAACTTGGCATAAGATCCATCCGGAGTCATGCGAGCGATATGTGATCGACTGATATCGTTGACCGAGGTGCACCCGCAGAGCGCCATGGTAGTCAGGAACTCCTCATACAAGAGGTCCAGACCGAGTTCCACCCCTCTTTGGCCTTTGTACTGGTCGTCAGCGTCAGACTCATGTGTACAAGACGGGTTCACTCACGGCCAGACCCCAGATGGGTACTCTGCCTACCCAACAGTAATCTGCGCCTATGGCCAACGCCTTGAAGATGTCCGATCCGCGCCTTATCCCACTGTCCATATGCACCTCGATCCTCCCGGCCACCGCATCCACCACTTCTGGCAGAGCGTCAATCGCAGCGAGTGAACCGTCCAGTTGTCTGCCACCATGGGTGGAGACTATGACTCCCGCTACCCCTATCTCCACAGCCGTCGAAGCATCTTCAGCCGTCGTAACTGGGAGTCAGGCCACTTCATTCTCATGATACCCATCGCAAGAGAACAACTCACTGCCTTTGAGGAAGACTTGAAGATGCGTCTTGTTCACTATCTCCTTGAGCAACTTCCAAGTGACTTCCCGACTGTACGACACTCGCGGATCTCCATCTGCCATACTGTGCACGTCTACACCTTCGGGGAGATTTGGGAATTTGAGATGCCGGGGAAGGGCAAATTTGTTCTTGTGTTCATTGTACCGTTTGCCCAAAGTCGGAATATCCACAGACAGTACGATGGCTTTACATCCAGCCCCTGAGATTAGCTCCTCCACGGTAACACCATACTGGACTCACTTTCTGCTCGTCGGACCCCGTCCCAAGTCACGCTCACATCTTCCGTGATGCACAATTGCATTCCATACGCGTTACCATACGGCTTCCCAGCTTCGATGACGTCTTCGATGGACTCGTTTGCGTACTGAGAGAGGATCATGTTGACTCCTGCTTTACCGGCTGCTCGACTGGTGCCGAGTTCACCGTCCTCATGAGCCATCTTGTGCATTGCTGCGGGTGCGAATCCAATCGGAATTCGGGACTCAGACTCAGCACGATTCAAATCTTCACGCAGCTTTGGGGCTCACCTTGACGCCGAAGCATGGAGTAGAAGGATCCACAGCAGCTACGTTTACCGCAACTCGACCTCTCAGCTTGATCCGGTTGAAAGCCTGGGTGTTCTCTTTCAGCCTGTCCCATTAGCCCTTCCTCAGCCATGGCTAGAATGATCCAGACGTACGTAGCCAGATCCATCGCTCCCTCGTTGTAATACTGCGCAATGTGGGTGACCATCTTGGCGGTACCTTCACGCTCTAGATCGGCGATACTGAACACCCTGTCATCTCCAATGTTGACCCTGTTCATTGTGTCTTTGTCCTGTCGTGCCGAACGTCTGGTCTTCTGTGTACTCTAGCGGGTGGTCTATAAGAGGAATATGAAGACTGTCGAAAAGTAAAAGACGATGCATGAGACTCAGATATACCTGCACTAGATAGATAGGTTGTGGGATACGATTGGTCCGGTGCGAGATATTTCGGCATTCCCGCAAGAATCCCCGCAAGAATCCCTCCAGCAAAGCGGGATCCCGACAGTTGACAATGCATACACCCATGTCGTACTGGTATAAACCCGAGTTCAGACTACGCTAATCGTTGTGCCATAGTGAGGATGCACCGTAGGCGATGCATCGATTAGGGACAAGTTCACCCAAGGCTCACCTGCATTAGGTTTGCCTGCGGCCAAGACCATGGAGCCCGGAGACCGGCTATATTGTGGACAGTGCTGGATTCCCCGTACGAATCGTCTAGAACGCGAGAGTACTCGACGATCACTCTTGCAAGTACGAGTGAATGTATCCATCTTCGTCGCCCCACTAGATACGTGAATGTGCTCTGGATCAGATCGACTTTGCAATTGTTGGACCTCGACATTGTCAATTCCGGGTCGACTCACAACCCCCGATCGAGTGGGCGTTCTTGGCTGTGCCTGCTTACATTCGGCATCCTGTGAGGATGTACGATATACCCACATCATCTCCTTGACAACGGAAGGTGAGTTGTAAATGCCTCACTCGAGATCATCGTTTCAGGTGTCGTTTCGAGACCGCTCAAAGGGGGTACCCTTGTCGGATAATTCTTGAAACAACACAACCATCTCGCGCCTTACAATCCCTTCTGCTTTTCCTTTGTTTTGCACCTTGACCCTAGATCGTGACGAGCCTTGACGACGTTTGGAAGACCATGCTGGTACTGATGCTTGGCGTTTTCCTATCATCATTGCCAAAAGGATGATGGTCGACGAGGTGAATCTGTTCCTCGAGGGGTTGATGTCAGATTCAAGCACTCAAAGCGACACTCTACGATCTCCCCACACCATCCTTGTTCCTCAATTCTTGGCTCATGAAGCAAGAGCCGTCTCTCTCAACTTGTAGAGCCTGAGAACCGTGAGGTACAAGATCGGCTCGAACCCCTGCGAATCCGGCCCTCAAACAATCCTTGAAGACCCTATTCACACCAAGATATTCGAAACCACACATAGTCGGCAGATAGGAGGTTCAGGCTCAGCTCATCACTGTCCGTTTCATCCTTTCGATGGTGGTGGATGCCCAGCGGTTGAGCGATGACGATTGGGAGAAGAAGAACAATGTGTGCCGACGGCTTCGAGTCGTGGTCAAAGGTATAGATATATAATGGCTCGATCCCCTCGAGGCATTTCTTCATCCTTCTTCATCTCACCCCTCTCACCTCGACCTCCTCCTATTTCTGATCAAGTAGATTGATTCTACTCCGTCTCCAATACTCCAATCACCGACACCACTCTCTTTCGATCAACTGACTCTCTTTTACGAAAAGGCTACTCCAATCAAGATGATCAACAATGTCAGTGCCCTCACGCTCATCATCGAGCTTGAAGTTACTAATGCGCAGTCCAAGATGATCGTTCTGCTCGGTGCCATGCTGGCGGGAACCACCATGGTCCACGCTCACGGACACGTCAGCGCGTGGGAGATCAACGGAGAGACCAAGGGAGGGTTCAATCCCTCGAATGCGGCTCAATACGGTCCCACCGCTGAAAGACCCACTGACAACTCTGACCAGGGTGAGTCATATAGTAGAAGACTGGTATCGGTCCGACTAACCCTTAAGGGTTCACCGATTACACTGCTGCCAAGGTGGCTTGTGGTGGCTCGTCCGCCGGATCGGGTCTAGAGACTTGGGACTTGAACGCTGGAAGTACTGTTACTGCTACCTGGAACACTTGGCCCGACTCGCACAAGGGTGAGCCAACACGACTCTTCTCATTTGGCTCTATATGTGTTGCATAACGTCATCCCGGTGATCTACAGTACTCAAGAGTCTTCAGCTAACACTCAGGTCCCGTCATTGAATACATGGCTGCGTGCCCTACGTCCGGGTGTGACGGCGTCGATGCATCCACTCTCGACTGGTTCAAGATCTCCGAAAAGACCAACGATGGGTCAATTGATAACTGGGCTTCCGATACGATCGTCTCCACCCTCAAATGGTCCTTTGACATTCCATCTGATCTCGCTCCTGGAGGGTACCTGGTCAGACACGAAATCATCGCTATGCACAGTACGGGTGCTCCTCAAGTCTACCCGTACTGCTTCCAGGCCAACTTAATCGGATCGGGATCTGCAGTGCCTACCGACACCACCACCTTCCCCGCTGCTTACAACCTGAATGACGATTTCAAGACTTGGAACTTGTACAATGGACAATCGCCCTCCGAGTTTGTCGCTCCCGGTCCAGCAGTGTATGGTGGTGGATCGGGCGGAGGGTCAAACCCACCCACTCCGGCACCTTCCACATCGGAGGCTACGCCTGAACCTTCGTCGTCGGCTGCACCTGTCCCATCATCTTCAGCCGTGTCATCACCTGTCCCCTCGCCCACTGATGGCGGTGAGGGTGAAGAATCGCCCAGCCCCATTCCTAGCACGTCCACCTCGACCGTGGTAGTATCCACCACATCCGCTGCCACTCTGTGAGGTCTTCCCCGGTGTTCCACTTGTAAGCTGACACCTACAGGACCACCTCTTCTGCTGTTTCCACTGCATCTCCTGGCCCAGTCACCGGTGGTGGCGAGCTGGGTGGACCCGCACCTCCTATCACTCGTAAGTTACAACATCCGTCCTGACCTTATAATTTATCCCTTTACACTGCTACCATTACTCTAAAGTTTGGGACTGATATGACAGAAAACGGAGACAAGTTCATCGTCAATGGCGGAAGCTACAACGACGAGCAATCGGCGATTTACGCGAGCTGTATGATCCAAATGGCAAGTCCCTGTCATCCTTCTCCCCATCCTCCTCCATATCCTACCAGCTCTATCTTCTAAGTTTTCACCCTGTGGTAGAGCTATAAATGGTCTCTGACATTCAGAACAAGTGCAAAGACTACGCCAACTCTCTCCCCAACTCGGAAGTCTCGGTAAGTCAACTCATATTGCGCATTGAGTACCTATTTGGGTGTGAGCTGAGTCGTAGGCAACATTCACCAAGTGTGACGCGCAAGTCTCGACTTGCGTCTCTGCTTCGAGCCGAAAGCGAGCCGTGATGAGCCGATACGCCAAGCTCGGTCAGCGAGTCTGGTAATAATTGTACTCCCTCCCTCAATCATTGGCCAACGGGACGGATCAGGTTCCGAGGAGGCTCCAACATTTTTCTTTTGATATAGCTTTCTGATAAAGCTTTCACTCTTCTTTCCTAAGCTGAGACGTTGATCGTCGAAGCGACTTTCTACCATGCAACTTTTTCCCCTTGTCTGAGGTATCTTTCGTATCTACAAAATCGACTGGAATTCTGTCTAAGCTCAAATGTCACCAGCTTCGGTTCAGGCCCGGGTATCTATGCATTCGTAAGATCGTCTACGATTCGTTAAGGATGACTACCTCTCCCCCTAATCACCCTACCGCCCCGATCGCTTTGCCCATCTCCATGATTAATAGAAGACTTTTCGAGAATGCTTGTTGTGACTCGACGGTGGTATTCAGGTTCATCAATAGCTGGGAGACCGATCTATATCGTTGTTCTATTTGGTTAATCCAGATGGGCATTACGCTTTTTCGCCCGAATGCGATAGCGGCGCCGTAGGATGTATCCCAGTCCCAATAACAACGCACCGACGAATAAAAGATGTATCAAGCCATATCTGCACTCAGCATTTACTCTGGATCGGAAACGAGGATCACAAGAGACCTGAGAAAAGACTGACCCTGCGTCCGGCAGTCTGACAGATTGGGGATACCTGAACAGGTCATGCGGATCGTATTTCTGCTTGATCGTCTGTAGGCGTTTATAACTTGGACCATAGACCATCGAAGGGTACAGCGCAGCGTCAAGTTCCGGATCGACGTATGCGGGATCTACAGGTCAGCCCCATAAATTGCGTGGAATTCTGTACTAGAGTACCAGGAGGAAGAAAGATACTTACAGACCGCTTCGACAGGTAAGAGATGTTCCGCCATTCCCTTGACAAATCCGACCAAGTCCCTCTCCTGGCCCTTTTGAGAATCCTCGACCGTCTCAGGAATCTTGGCGTACAACTCCCAGACGACTCGTAGATCCCGGTGTCCGAAGGCTGTGGCTTCTTGAGGAACTTTAGTGATTTCGGAGTGGGGTCCACCGAGAAACGGAGAGAGGACGAACCAGTCTAGACCTGTGGAGGGGTTTTGGGTGGGCGAATGGGAGAGGAGTCTAGAGAGGTGTGGCTGGATCTGGGCCGAGGTGAGAGGCTTCTTCGTCAGAAGACTCTGTAGCGTAAGCGGCAATCGCTCAAGCTAGGGGACGTAGGCTGATACGGCTTTTGCCTGATACTCGACGAAGAAAAGGCAATGTCGGTCAACTGTCTAAACTCACCTTGGCGTAGAAATTGACGTGCTCGTTGATATTCAACGGTCCTCGATCTTCCAGTCTCGTCCAGTTGCCTCCTACCTGATGCATCGATTGCAGAAAAGCTACACCATCAGCCACACCCCTCGATATATCAGATTCACCCACTCAATGGTCTCTTGCCTAGATGATACTGCCTCTCGCCGATATCCTGCAATCGCTCCTCAAATTTCCTCATCACCCGTCCAAACTCTTCTTCCGTCCCAGAGTACTGACCGAGCACTTCAACTTTCGTTCCCCATCCCTCGGCGCTCGGCTCGGGTGTGACGTGCCAAGCGAACATTCCCATTTCATTGGTCGAATCGCTCGACCCGCCGAAATCCTCGAAAGCGGCATAAAATGCCGTTGCTCGGGATATGGATTCGGCCGTGGGTGGGAGAGCACGAGGCAGGAGAGTGAGTTCGAAGTACATCACGGAAGGTGGGACGGGGTGAGTGCGGAGTCGGAATGTATGTGCTATTGCGAGAGAAGATCCTGCACCTCTCATTCCCTATGATCAGCACGTCTACATGCCTTGTTGTGATGGGGTGTATGCGCACCCAGTATAGATCCTCCTTGTTCTTGCCTGAGATCGTATGCCTCTCCCCATTTGCCAGCACCACTTCCATCTCCAACAAATTATCCAAGAACAACCCGGCAGACCTCGAACTCCCTCCAAACCCACCCGCCAAGACTTGCCCTCCTACACCAACAGTAGGGCACGATCCAGTAGGTAACATTCGACCGAAAGATTCCAGGTAATTGTTCATTTCGCCAAGAAGGACTCCACTGCCTACGGTAATAACCTCGGTGTGAGGGCTATAATGTAAAGTGTTGAAGGATCGCATGTCGACCACGACGGATTGTTCCGGGGACCTGTTGTTCGAAGAGTGGGACATCTGAGTGGTATTTGAGCTGAAAGCTCCCCCCAGAGAGTAGGCAGCATAAGAGTGTCCTCCTGAACGAGCGACGACGGGGACACGGGAGAGTTGAGCACAATGAAGTGTTACGGATATCTCTGCGGGCGTGGATGCTATCCCTATCAGCGGGACACTCTATGCACAGAGACGATTGTAGATGGTTAAGAACGTTCTTTACTCACGATAGACGATGAGCAAAGGCGCAATTTCCTTCGACAATCGAGTGTTGTAAGGTTCCGACGCAAATGCCCACAGGGGTGAATCGGGGTCCAACACCGTGCTCTGTCCATGTCGAGTGGTTGATGGTAGACCTCTACGCAGACATTGGACCAGATCTTGCTTGGCCACAGGCATCTTGAGCCCGCTGAGAGTGGTCAGGGGTGCCAGATGTCGGGTCGATGGATGGGAAAGAAACGAGAGTCACAATTTCAACAGAGTGATCCCGCGTGGCTTATCTTATCGTCAGGTCTAGGATCACTCGAGGGTCGCTGGCATGCTCGACTCTCAGACAGCCTGGATATATCACCTAATAATACGAGAGATGGAAGGAGCAAGATGCAAGTCTTCCTGATGCATATGATGGACTTTCAATACACGATTTGAGCTTCTAGCTGGGCGGCTCTGCCGCCCGACATTGGCTTGACCACTCTCAAGGAGTCTTCGGCACATTCAGACGGTATCATGAGCGTCTGACAATCATGATGACACTTCGACACCTTTCCGCCATACCACCCCACTTGGAGAAACTACCCCGTCCAGTTGAAAGTCGTTTGGCGTAGTAGGGACCGTCTCGCCCAGTGGGAGGATCTGACACGATAGAGCAAGGGCAACTGTATGGTCAGCCTTACCCACAACATGTAGCATGATGTATGTACCGAGTAAGGGTTTCGGCCTTGCATGGGCGTATCGGACCAGAAAGCGATCGTAGAATGCCTTGCCCCTTCCGAGCTATAGGTGTCAGCAAGCGTGCCTAATCTGTCCACTGTCTTGCTCACTCGATTGCACTGCGAGTCAAACGCAACTCCGGGAAGAAGGATCAAGTCGACATTATCGGCTGCATCATCCATGACTGACGGTCAACTGACAGAACCAAACAGTTCGAAACGGCATACCGTTTTCCCTAGATTTGCCCTTTATGTCGAATCTCTCCAATCCTGGGTCCAAGATGCCCCACTTGTCAGAAGGACAGCCCTCCAGGTCGGCCTGAGAATACAGCCTAAGCATCTCCATCAGAGGGTTCTCTGATCCCGGCTCATGCTCTTGAAGCGTTGGTCGATCCTTCGTCGAGGACGAGCTGGCCAGTTGAGATCCGTCTGATAAGGTGGTTGAAGGAGGTGAACTAGCCGCGGGAGGGAGGTAAGGCGTATACAGATTCTTGTCTGGGTGTCAGCCCGGTCGTGGAGATGTATAGGGGGACAGCGTACCGGAAGACAACAGATCTTGTACGATACCATCCGTACGCAGCTCACCCTTCTTCATGGAGAGATAACACGCGACAGAGCGTGCATTCTGGTAAAATGGTGATCTTTTCAGAACCTCAAAGACCGCTCGAGCTTCTGGCTGTCAGTAGAGGTTTGGCTCGGCTCAGCACATGAGACCAACATTGCGTTTCCAACTCTTGATCGGTGAGTTGCCTCAACTGCCTGAGCATCGACTTCCGGAGAGCCGCCTTGATAGCGAATGCCGATGCCATGTCTGTTGTCGTGCGTACTGGTGCAGAAGACTCCTCTACCGACGTACTGTCCATCGAGCTCGTCGTGGTCTGGTGTCAGCAAGATCCGACCCCGTGTCCGACTCGAGGGGGGTCTCATTAGAACCGAGTTTGTAAATGCATTACAAGATGGCCGAAAGGGATTACGAACACGGCGCGCACCCATTAGACATTTTTGTAACCTCCCTTGCCTGATTACAAACCCATTTTGTAATGCATTACAAACACCCTCCCTGAGATTTTCCGATCGATGATGCTCTTCGACTTTTTCAGACAGATCTCGACCTGCATCTCGACCCATCTTGGACCACCTGTATGCCATGTCTCCTCGCGTTCCGAACCTCCCTCCTCTGCCTAGGACGCTGATCTTGGACTACTATGACTCTTGTGAGCTGTGACCCTACCGTCGCGTCGAGGCGAGCTCACGTCCTAGACACGAACAACATCTTGACCCTCTTCACGCAGCTCTACTCGGACAGCGAGGTCTTGCGGAAAGTCGTCGTGGTCAAGGCGGACCGCTATACATGGTAGGTGGTGATATGCTTGGGTGGCGCTTCGCCTAAGGTGTAGGGACGAGTTTCGACAGGACGTGCTGCCAGGTGTGGACTGCATCATCCTGTCTCCAGGACCGGGATCACCCGACAAGCCGAGTGCAAGTCGTTGCCTGTCCACTGAGCATGCGTCTCGCTGATCATCAGGATATTGGCTTTGCACTGGACCTGCTCAGGCTGCATCCCGTCCCCATCCTAGGCGTTTGCCTCGGTCATCAAGCCATCGGAGTCGCGTTTGGGGCCAAGGTATGCCGATTCGTGATTTTTCGCTCGATACGTAGCTGATGCAGGCAGATTGTCAACACGCCTCAAATTACGCACGGCCATGTGGTACCTATCGCGCCTGTCCAGCCTGCCTTGGGTTTATTCGCTTCACCAATCTGGAAAAGCGCCCTAGGCGAGCAAGAGCAATTCGACGTGGTCGTATATAATAGTCTGACCATCGACCCGGGCAGTCAGTCTCCTCCTTCCAGGACTGTTCACTGCGCTGACATGTTCAGGTCTGCCGGAGGAACTTGAAATCACCGCTTGGTCCGTCCCAATCAACGGACGAGCGCCTACCGTCCAGGGGTTGAAGCACAAGGAATATCCGATATGGGGTGTGCAGTACCATCCCGAGGTGCGTTTACCAACACATTTGGATCTCATCGGATCATACTCACTTGCTAGTCAATCTCATCGACTCTTGGGTCTTCGCTTCTCCATTCCTTCCTCGACGCAGTGCACTCCCATCACTCCTCACCCTCATCGTATCCCTCGCTTACCGAGGCCCTCACCTCATCATGCTCTTATCGAATCGCTACTGCTCGAAAATCGCTCTCACGACCATCATCTCGACCTGCCAGTGCTTGGCCCACCCCTCCCATGTCCCCCACTGATTCCCACGATTCGACTTCCACAGCTGGTCCATCCTACTCGATCCGCATGGTCGAGCGGCACGTGGTCGTCGGGCGCTCACTACAAACGCAAGAAGTCTTTGAACAAGTGGTCCGATCGAGAAAGGGTAAAGAGAAGGCTATCGGAGAAGTATGGTTGGATGGTGAAACGCCGACCCGAGCAACAACGACCTCCCTCACTGCCCCTCCATTCCTCTTCACCTACTCCCTCTCCTCCCGCACTATATCGCTACACACGCATGAAAGTGTGCATCAGCTCACGCTGGAGGACGAAGAGACATTCTGGGATTGGTTCTCAGAATGCCAAGTGGATCTTACGGCAAAGTCGGGTTTACCGGGCAAAGGATGGAGAGGTGGATGGGTGGGTTGGTTCGGTTATGAGATGAAAGAGGAATCTTTGCAAGGATACAAGCGGAAAGAGCGGGGAAGTACGGAGGAAGATGTGGACGCTTGCTGGGCTTGGACGAATTGGGTTTTGGAAAGAACAAGTGATGGAGGTTGGATCATCAGGGGGTTGATCGACGACACGGCCAGATCAGCTCGACCCTCAGAAGCTCGACCGGAAAGTCTGACGCATTGGATGAGTCAGCTGGGCATTGCGCCTGGACTGTCGTCGGCAGATTTTGACTCCATCGCCAATGGTATCGAGGCAATATTGTTCTCTTCCTCTCCAGACTTCGACTTTGCCCAGC
The DNA here is from genome assembly GCA_032158125.1 of Papiliotrema nemorosa. Lineage (NCBI taxonomy): Eukaryota > Fungi > Basidiomycota > Tremellomycetes > Tremellales > Rhynchogastremaceae > Papiliotrema > Papiliotrema nemorosa. Next base: position 49,751 of record JASKOT010000006.1, on the reverse strand, counting down.
CCGCGGGCGGCTTCCCATCATTCACCCCTGTCTCGAATGGAGAGACGTACCAAGCCAAAATCGACCTGTCAAGGGAATCCATCCGACAAGGAGACAGCTACGAGCTCACCCTCACTACTGCTTTCCAGACTTCTCTCGCTTCAGAAGATCCCTACTCGCTTTACCTCCGCCTGAGAAAGTTCAATCCGGCATACTACTCCAACTTCATCTCCTTTCCATCTTTGATAACGCCTCGCGGCAAAGGTGTCCATGTCTTGAGCTCCAGCCCCGAGCGGTTCCTCAAGATTGAAAAGGAACAAGAAGGACGGGTGGTCGAAATGATGCCTATAAAAGGGACAAAGGCGAGAGTCAAGCCTGGACAATGTGTTTGTGGACCGGAGACTGGATGTAGGGGGAAAGATAAAGGGTCTCAAGCTTGTGCGGAATTTGGGAAGATGATGGATATCGCCATTGGCAAGGAGTTGCAAGGGGATCTGAAAGAACGAGCGGAGAATCTTATGGTGAGTCAGACTACCCAAATCTCACGTCTCGTCTCAGTGTACGGTTTCGTTGTTGCTAATCGGCATAGATTGTCGATTTGATACGATCTGATCTGCTGTCTTGCTGTTTGCCATCAACTGTCACCGTACCCAAGTTGATCGCCTTGGAGAGCTACGGAGTGCATAATCTCGTCACTACCGTAAGAGGTCTCTTGGCAGACAACGTTGGAAGTGTGGAAGCCGTACGAAGGTGTTTCCCTCCTGGTATGTGGCTCAACGGGACTTCAAGTGGACTTGCTCTGACGGCGTAGGGAGTATGACTGGAGCACCTAAATTACGATCGGTCCAGCTGCTCGAAGGGTTCGAGGATCAACGGCGCCGAGGAATATATTCTGGTGAGCCATATCATTGCAGACTAGTATGCAAATGGCTGATTGTAGGGGCTCTCGGTTACATCTCGGTCGACGGTCAGACGGACCTCAGCGTCGTCATCCGTACGATCGTTGTGGAAGGACAACAGGCCAGTATCGGTGCTGGCGGAGCGATCACCTGGTTGAGCAAGCGAGCCAATGAATGGGAGGAGGTGAAAACGAAAGTGAGGAGTGTGGTGGGAAAGGTCGAAGATTGAGTGATTATTCGCGATCATCTTATGCGGACTTCATCGTGTCTCATACTTCTGCTGCGCAAATCATTCATCATGCATCACTCAACTAGCAGCTATCCGCTATCATTACCTTCGGATTCTGTGCTATCCCCTACGCACCCAAGTCCATGTGATCGAAGTCCTCCGGCAGCGCGCCTGCGTTGCTGTGCAGATAAGCCTTTTCCACTTCGGCCGTTATTAATTTCGACGCATCACGGTGAGCACTGCCGAACGTATTCATGTTCACCAGAAATACCATTGAGAGCGGATCATGCGCTGTTGCATCACCTTGCTCATCGTCTGTACTAGCGCTCCATGTGACGGGTAGATCGCATTCCACATAAGCGTGGTAGTCGAGGTGGACACCGGTGTCTCCAATTCGAATCAGCATAGCGTTGTCCGGCTGCTTGTTCAGCTGCAAGATGAAGCAGGGCAGGTCGTCTTCAATGTCAGAAGATAAATGCAAACCGTTGATCTGGGCACTGAGATGATCACGGGCATCATTCGCCACTACAGATCCATCATTCGAGGCCGTAGAACGGGCAAAGATCTGTCGAGAGTCCGCCGATGCATCTGACGGAGCTGTAAGAGCTCTGAGTGCTGGACTCTGATCTGAGGGGACTTTCCATAATGTATAGGCGGAGAGAGTCCAATCATCGTCCCATGCCTCATTATCCCCTTGTTCGGCATCTTCTCGCGAGGTATGGAGTGTTAAAGTCAAATCTGGATGTCTGTCGTTTGTCCACGGGCTCATTGACATCACACAGGTATGCTGGGATTGAGCCTGGGAGAATGTGATCTTCGTAGGTAAGAGGCTTTGAGGTCCGGCGTGCAAATCACGCAGAGTAGATAGTGGCAACGTGGTACGAACGAAGATGCTGTCTCCGAGTTCAGGTGAAGATGTGTCTGATCCTGCTTGCGAGACTGGATCAACCATGTCGATATTCGAGCTTGAGTCTGAGTCTGTATCAGAGTGAGGATCAGGTAAATAATCGTCCTCCATCTTCTACTGAAGCTGGGTGGTGGTGTTGCGATGTGTCGAGCGTGCAGTAAATAACAAACAGTACGTCAGAGAGTCGATCAAGTGGACTGGGATGTGCGATGATGAGGGGGCTGCAATGCAATGAACACTATCACAAACGCCCTCCACGATCCATCGAACCGAAACATGGTGGTTGGATAAGGGAAGAAAAATCAAAGGGTGTATACTGTAATCTGCGGACAGTGAAGCGGAGTGCGTTGGATCACTCGCCGACTATGGGTGACACGGCGAATCCCTTCGCATCGTGGACCGGATGAGACAAGTTGTAGCTGTGATTTCAGAAGATCGAGGAGCTCCAGCCTGAGCTGCACGACATTGGGGCGCTGAATGAAAGCGATGAGTCTGTTCTCACCTCGTCCCTGATCTCGCGACCCACTTGTCTCAACCCCCTACAAGCTCTCGAGTTGGGGCCAAGATGTCGGGAGACTTTGGCCATAGCGATTCCTTGCGATATCCGAAATGTCGGCCAAGATCTGTCATTCGAGGGTCCTCGGTAAGATTTCGAGGCCCAGCTACAGTGACCGCCGATGGGTGCAATGGCAACACCTATCAGGCGAGTCTTGTCAGTATGCGTGATGGAGAGCGGATGCCAGTGTTGAGACCTGCCATTGCACCACACAACTCGAGCGACAAGGGGCACATGATGAGCGACTGGTGATGTATGCCCAGAGGACGAGGGTCAGCCAAAGAATAGACCATTCCACTCCTGATCTCGGACTGACCTGCTTTGTCACTATCACCCTCTTCGACTCCAAAGAAACCTTTTCTGCTCGAGACATTTTCTTGCATTAGGGTGACTTCCCCAAGTCAATCATGCGTGAGGCACACCTTTTGATATCTGTTTTACGGTGTAGCACAACTTGACGTGACAGCAACCGAAGAATGGGAATCGAGATGGTAATTGTCGCAATCTCTTACCCCACTCCCCACTCTTGATGCTACCAATACCGTACATCGGCTTCCCGCATCTCGCCTACATCTCATACAGTCCGACGTTCTTCGTTACAGGTGCAAAGAGAGCAAGACCTGATTGACAGGTCGGAAGGTCGGATTGGATTTGACCAATCCAAAGCTCACCCAGCGCTAGTTGATCTCATCTCTGGGTCTCGAGCCGACCATCTAGGGTTACCAAGGAAGGGCAAAGCGGTCGTTCCTGGTTGTGGGAGGGTATGTATCATGTGCAACGATAGCTTTGAGCTGATAGAGCAGGGTTACGATGTGGACCTATTGGCCAAACGTGGTTTGGACGCTTTAGGGGTGGATATAAGTCCCACAGGGGTAAAGGCAGCTCAAGAGTGAGTTCAGGTTGAGATACTAGGACACAGCACGGCATTACACGCCGAGCTTGGTCGTGGAGTCTAGACGATGCTGACTTGCAGATGGCTCGACAGACAACCTACAGACTCATCTCATGGCAAGAAGGAAGTCATAGCAACGGATTACTTTGAATGGGTCAAGGAGGTCCCTCATCAATGGGATGTCCTGCTCGACTATACGCAAGTCCTCTCTTTCATCGTATAGCTCTGCTTCTATGCTAACGCTTGACAGATTCCTGTGTGCTCTTACCCCTTCTCTCCGATCCACTTGGTCGGAAGCTCTCTCCATCCTCGCCACGCCTGCACCATCTACCCGACTTATAACACTCATGTATCCCCTTCCCGACCCTTCATTCACCCCACCCAAAGAGGGCGATCGACAAGGACCCCCTTTTATGCTCACGGTGGAAGACTATCATAGGTTGCTGGATGAGAAATGGGAGTTGGTATATTGTGAGGATGTACCAGAGCATCAGAAACGGACAACGGGAGCACCTGGTGGGGAGAAGGTCGGTCTTTGGGCATGGAGAGTATAGACACTGATATGAGACCCCATGCCAATCATGCATTGGTATGAGAGAGAGAGCAGACTTATCTGATCCCATCCACTCAAGTTGACGGGATGACCTGCACGAACTGGACCTGGGAGTACTGGCGGGTCAGTATTCGGTCCTGGTCGACAATGGACTCACCATGGACCACCAATCCCACACGGAATCCCCCAATTCCTGCGGTGACGTACTCGCGTTAAACAGGGCCAAGATCGTGCGCAGTACTTTGCCCCGCTGCGTATCAGTTTTGGGCCTCGATAAAGTCCAATTTTGACTGACCATGGCTTCTCCGTTGGATGCTAGGTATTCTATCGGTATACTGGAAGGTTAGCTGGCACTCGCGACGAGAACTGGCACGTAAAAGAGACACACCTGGACAAAGTCGAATAAGCCTTTTTGGCAATCGTTTCTCGTTCGGGTCGTAAATCTTCTTCAGGTCGTAAAGCAAGTCTCAAGTCGAGCTACCATGTCAGCAAGTGTCCTTCGATACCCCTGTGAGGGCTCAGATTCCCTGGGAGTGACAGACTTACCAGGGCGAATTCGGCACACAGAGCCGTAATGCAGATATTGGCCTGTTGAATCCCCTTGATCGCCTCTTCGTCGTCCATCCCACTCACCACCCCTACCCCCCCTACACCACCCATCCCCCCACTAGGAGTCTGCCCTTTTGCCGGTTTATACTCTGACGGCAATGTATCTGTGATCCTCCTCAATCTTTCCACTGCTCGCTCGAGCCACCTTCCCAGAGTAGGCAAATCTTGACTCGCCTCTGGGTCGTTGGACAGTGTCCTATGCCTTGATTGACATTCTCCGATGATGGTGAAAATCTTGATGAGAGTGACGAATCCCGCTATATAGGTTTGCTTTGTGGAGAAAGGTTGATGAGGAGAAGGCATGGTGGACGAGCCGTGGATTTGCGAGGGGATGACACCGGAGAGGTGTTCGTCGTCTAGCTCAAGAGGAAGTGGGGGTAAACCTTCTTGATGGTGGACCAATCCATGACCGCCGTTCATTACGTTGGTCCTGTAGGTTAGTATCCCTCAGGCGAATCCGTGAAGGTGGACACCACGCACTTGTCCGTTGTATACAAGTGCCAGAATATTCTTCGTCCGAGCTCAATATCAATAGCTGAGCTGCCCTCGGGTAGATCACGCGCGTGTAACCGCAATGCGTAAATGCCTCGCTGAGCATCGCTGAACAATGCAGATGTGAGCTCTTGCTTGTTGGTAGCTTGACTAGACAATATATCACTACAGTTCAGTCCAATCATTTGTGATTGAGAAGAGAGACAGCTCACAGCTCGATCGACGCCGCGGTGATCAAGCTTGGTCGGGCTGATTGTCGTATATGTATGATACGGCTCCACCGTTGACAATGCTCCATCAAGAGTAATAGTCGTTCCCGCGCAAATTCTTTTGACATCATGCTCAAAGGCGACTGACAGATTCTGATCAAGATCAGTACGCAGCACATCAAGCAATAGAGGAGGGATGTGAGCTGGGACTGACGTATAAGTGACGATACTGAACAAGAGACCCCTAAACGGCTCGTCTCGAAGATCTCGCCGATTCAGGACATCCATGGCGAAGCTCGGCTTGTGCACGAGCGGAACGAGTGCATGTTGATGTCGCATAAACAACGAGAAGAAGAAACAGAATTCCGACCAGGTTCCGATGGATTCGACTTGAGGTACGGGTCCACCGAGGTCGGAAAAGCTGTCCGTCAGATCCGGTTCGATAAACGGCGATTGCCTGTATCGAGGCGATGTCAAAGAGGACGCCGACTCACTAATCCGATTGGGAGATCGGCAGAGTGGAAGACGTTGCTGTCCCTGGGAAAGATTGTGATACTCCTGCAGCACTTGGACTTGGTCCAAACCCTCCCATCCCCCCTCCTACGGATACTCCTGTTCCCCTTGGTTGACCACCTACCATTCCATCCTCTGCCTGACCTCCTGTCGCTGTCCTACCAAGGTCAAACGATCCGGGGTTACTTCCTGACGGATCCAATCTCCCTATACCTGCCATGCCCTCGTTTGGCTCGCCATCGGGTATATTAAAGTCGAAACTATGTCTTCGACTGAATAGTCCGGACAACCAAGGAGGTTGAGAAGTTGTGTTGGAGTTGATGCTATTGTTGTGATTGGGAAATGTACTGTTGAAATTGTATTCTCCAGGTATGACACCTTCTAATGCTGTTCTGGCCGAACCGAATATCGACTCTCGCATAGATCCCCAATTGTAGTTTGTGCTTTCAGGTTGGCCCTGAGGAGAGATATCGATATTGCTCCCGAGGTGGATATTGTCAATGATACCATGATTTTGGACTGCCGAGTTTGTCGGGTTGAGGATATGATCGAGCTGAGTCTGAGTAGAAGGGACGGGAGGGGGAGGTAGAGGTGGGGAAAGAAAAGGGTTGGAAGTAGGAGTGAGCTCGTAGTATGGCCGAGGTGCAGGATTGTGACTCTGACTACGGGTATGAGTGGATGTCGCTGGCGAGTGGTCTCCAGAATGGAGCACAGGATGTGATTGAGAAGGGTTGTGGGTAGAAGTGGTAGATTGACGTCTGGGCTCAATCGGGCGAGAAGGTGAAGCTGATCTGTTGGGCGTCGAATCACGTTCCCTCGTTGTCGACCTTTTCACTGAGCTAAAGAGGTATCAGCTACTCCATCTCGGTAGCAAGCGCCGAGACTACACGCCCGACTCACCCCAGAGGGCGTCCACTTTTCTTGAACTCGTACTCGAAAGTGCAATCAACTCCGGCCTTCTTACACCTTCGACAAACCCCTCGATTCTTCTTGGTAGGTGAGAACGGTCCATCACCCGAGAATGACCGGTAACCTCCATCTACCTCTGTGGGGTTCCCCGTCGAGGAAGAATCGACCGACAATGTCGTCGAAGAGGATTCAGCCGGATGGCATTTTACCTAGGGTGAGCGGTGTGATCACCCAACAACCCACTTTCAGACTCCTGCATCTGTCGCAGGTTGTAGTAGCATTGGTCAGTGACTCTTCCCTCGTCGGCATGATGCCTTGAGCATGCGCCTCGAGCACTGCAGGGAGGATGTGAGGGAGGAACGGTGGGTGTAGAGTGTTATAATCGCCCGATCACCCATTGGTCGGTATATTTGGTTCCGACAACCATACCACCGTAGAGTACTCGAGTACTGTACGTATTCGTAACATTCTATATGCAGATCTTAGCTGTAAAGGTCAGAACACCTTCAGAATGCACACGGGGTTATGCGGCTGAATGGAATGCATATGACATTGCCTAACAGACCAAATCAGAGCAAAGGGTCGTAGTTTCTCCCTCGGACTGCTTCTCGAATGATCGCCTGGGTCAACTGAGGAACCGAATCTTGCGCCTATACAGTCAACGATGCTGCGTCAACATGTGCCGTAGGCGGCCCAAGGAGACACGTACAACATGACCTGCCCGCTGAACCCTCATCAGAGTATAATCACTCCCTGCGTTCATCACGTCCCCATCCACAACAGACCCCTCGGGAAGCGCGTCAAATCTATCCCCATGCGCTCGGAACTGGTCCAAGTGTCGAGAAGGAAGCCGTCACATCTGGAGGATAAGTCGCTTCCACGGACATGGCGCCGATGTGTCTCACCCATGAAAGACTGGTCCGCCAGCCACAGATCGTATCCTCAAGTCCGCTGTACACTGTCTCATCAGCGGGGTGGGCCGAAGAGCGACGAGGTGTGCTGACCAAAGAGCTTTGTCCCAGCGTTCAAGATAGGTTCAAGTAGATGGAAGGCGGATTGAATGCTAGATTCAGCTGACGTCGAGAGGTTCACCCACTTGTCCGAGTGGCTGAGAAAGCGAGGAAAAGCAGGTCCAATGTAGTTCCACTTCAGTAGGTGCTCCACGCCAAGCTGGACGATGAGCCATCTTTTACTCTGTCGCTCCGAGACAGCATGAGATGGGATAGTTGGTGCCTCACCAGTCCTCGCACAAATGGCTTGTTCATGAACGCCGTGAGTGAGTCCTGCCACCAAAAGCACTTGTTACCAGGGAAACACTTTCATTCAGCTGACTTCCCTGATCGATCTCGTCAAGAGAGTATCGTCAAGAGGACCAATCCCAGGAAGTCTTCACAGGAGTCGTGACACTCACAGCTTCCTCAGACCGATAAAACTTATTTTGCAAAACATCCTTCCACATCTTATCGACGTTCCCGACGCACGTTTCGGTAGCAGTCTTCCTAGCTTCCAATGTTCCGGTGGACTCCGCAAAAGCCAAAGCGTCGAGACATTCCGGGGTTCTCGATTGAATCTCTCGACATGTCTCGGCGGGATAAATGACTGGGGTGTCGACACAGGTGGTCTGGTACTGCCATGAACTGAGGTGAATTAGAGTCGTAAAGGACAGTGTAGAGGGTCGACAGGAACTCACAGCTCCGCTACCACGTCGCTGAACGGGTTGCCGAGCACAGTATGGTCCACCTGTTTCCGTATCCTACTCCAGCTTGGATCGTTCTCATTGTGATGGAGGATCGTCGATGCGATGTGAGGTATCAGCGTACCACCGTAAGAGATGGAACTGAGCACAAGTGGTTGCCTGAATATGAGTTATTTTCGCTTGCTACCCCTTAAAACGTCAATGAATGCTGCTGAATACTCACGGGATAAACTCTGGGAAAGACCGCAGAAATGTCTGTAGAAACACATCGAAATCCATCGCTGCGCCAGCGCAACTGTTCGTAGGGTTCTGTGTCGCTTCATCAAAGGTCGAAAATCCTGTCCCGATTGGATAGTCAAGCACTAGCAGGTTTGTATACCTGGTCCAAGGGTACGGAGCAGGCTCGAGGTACTCCGATCCGTCGCCTTGACTCTCGACAGTCAGGTCGATGTCGCGTTTCAACTGACATGGACCAGCACCTGTATCATGAGTATCCGCTGTTGCTCATTGGGATAGTACCTCTGCGCACCGATGAAGGGAAAATCGAACCCGCTGGCTCCTGGTCCACCTTCGAATTGTATCACCAAACCTTCTTCACCCGTCCTGACCGCCTCGTCCGCATGGAACAGCGACCAGAACATCTTTCCTTCGTCCAGATGCACATATCCCGAAGTCACGTCGTGAGTTTCAGCTCCACAGCTTAATTGGTTTTGTGCGACGATTTCCAGTCGGGCGGTCGTCGGAGATAGGAACGAGGACGATAACCCAGGGATCGCCAAAAGCCCGTTGATCAGCGATGAAGAGATGCCCGTTGATCCAAGCATGCTTGCTTGGGATCCGCCTTGATCTGGATGAGCTGCAGATCCAACAACAATGGACCCGACCTTGGGTGCATCGTTGTCGAGTGTTGCCAAAGACACAGTAGACACCCACAGGTCGAGATGGGTTTAGCGCGCGGCACCAGACTTGCTCGTCGACCTCTTGGCGACTTTTCGGTCGAAACATACCATCCGTGAAAGATGCATACCATGTATACCATACAGATCGAATTGTCAGGCCTATCTCTGCACCACTCACATGCGATAATGATGTCAGTAAGTACTGATTATTGAGAGTAGTCTTTGGGGGATGCGTGGAAATAAGGGTACTCTACTCGGGTAACGCTCTCTGGGTTTTGCCGACGATTCACACTGGGGGCTCTGGACAATCATGACACTACCTTGCAAAACCCCCTGTGCCTCTTCTGTACGAGCTCTGCCTTAGCCACTTGACACTGTTGACCAATGCCATCCCATGTCGACCCTCCCCGCTCTTTGGGAAACCGGATATTTCAGGCCTTCTGGCTAAGTGTATTCGGCTTTCGCGCATTGGGACGAGCGATCACCCTCTGGCCATTGTACCTCGGCAAATGGCCATTCAAGCGCCTCGTCCTCGTCTCTCTTTTACGGCAAGTGGGTCCCCTTGAGCATCCTCGGGATGTCATGCCCGCTCTCACCACGGGTGAGGGGATCAGACTATGGGCACAAGACCACACGCTGGAGCACACAAACGAGACGATACCAGTACCTTCCGAGCCGGGTGAACAACCATTCCCGGATGTCACATTGCACACCATCTCCCTCAAGGACTCGACAAGCTCCCCTAAAGTCGTATTCTACATTCATGGAGGTGGATTCCGGAGTCCGCTCAACCCCAAAGGCCAACTACCGGCCATCGTATCGATCGCAAAGACGTTGCGGGTATCTAAAGTCCACATTCCGGAATACAACCTCGCCCCGATGGACACCTACCCAACTCAACCGGCGCAGATCTACACCGCGATACAGCAACTGATCTCTCAGGGCACGCGTCTGAAGGACATCATCTTGATTGGGGACTCGGCCGGAGGGACACTTTCGTTATCACTCTTGGCCCATATTCTCCAACCCGCCCCTTTCTATCCTGCGTTCACGGATGTGAACCCGGGGGATCGGTTCCATGCCACTCTCCTGATCTCGCCTTATGTCAGATTCCATCCCACCACAGCGACTCTGACACCGTCTTGGATCTCCAATGCAAAGTTCGACTACGTCTCGCACGAGTCAGAACTCCGCTTTCAACAGTGGTATCAGCCAAAGGGAGAAGTATGGGCAGAGCCGGCGCACTCTTCCGTCGCATCTGGCTTTTGGAGCGACATTCCCAGTCGGAGCGTGACCATTGTGCTTGGCGAATGGGAAAATTTCAGAGACGACATCATTGCCTTTGGTAAACGGATGGAGAAGGACACGAGGGGAGGTAAGGGGGTCGAGATGCAAATGCTGGTCGCTGAGAAGGCTGTCCATGTGGAGACCGCATTGGATGCAGGACTAGGGTACGAGGATGGCGCGATGACCAAGATTCTACATAGCTGGGCCGAGGGTCTTCGATCGGAGTGAAAAATGGTTAAAGACAGGAATATGAATCAATCGAAGCCTGGTATTCAAATCGGCGTGCGCGATCATGATGCGATGGGCAGCACACGATCGTGCACCTATAGAAACAGCTCCGACTTGTGCGCATTACATTCTGCCTGAACCAGCAGGTGCAGAGATGACAGCGAAGGGAAGGCTACATACCTATGTTGAGCCGGGAGTGCCGGATGTTACCTGAGATCTTATCAGAGGCAGCCGGTGTCCCCGTCGAATAAATCGAGCCAACGCCTGTCGTGCAATTTCGTGTTACGTCTGTGAGCAATCATGAATACAGATCTTCTTCATCCTTTGTGAACATCTCATCGACGGTATCGCTCTCAATGTCCCTGCAGCTCCAACGGCTCGGGGTCGATGATGATCTCTCGCTCCTCTGGAAAACGCTCAACGCTGGATTCCCTCTTCCACCCGAAGCACCAGGTCTCAATGCGTGATACCCCCGACGAGGCACCATAGAGGGAGATCAAGAGATAGTCAAGCGTCTGAAGGCGAAGCAAAAGCAAAATCGGGAGCCGAAAGAGGTACATTATGTGTTAGCGACAATCAATGGGGAACCGGCAGGAGCCGTCATTTGGCTCGTCTTGGACAAACCTCAGTCTACTGATGTGCGGGATTATGCTGGACACGTAGGAGTGTGGACAGATGAGAGGGAGCAAAGGTTCGCACAGGAGTTGTGGGATAGCTATATAGCTCCACGGAAGGCATGGATCGAGGAGTCGGTCAAGAAGGGCAAGGATACCTGGAGTGAGTCACTGTTTCAGCTCCATGTCAAAATCCCATAAAGCATCGGTTCTGATGTACAGTCCTTGAATGGCTCTCAGTCCTTCCTATCGCGAGGAAAAGGGGTGTCGGCGAAGCGCTCGTCCTGTACGGCAGAGATCGAGCCGATGCCGATGATCTCGAGGTGGGCAGAAATCGCGTGCTGAGCTGATCTACCAGTGTCTTACAGAAGGAACGGCAATGGGTAGACCTCTGTATGCTAGGCTGGGGTTCGAAGATCTTGGAAGCATCCCCTTTGATGTGAGTGAGCAGTTCAAGGGCAGACCCCTGCCAAATCTATGCGCGATGCGGAGGGTCAGGCAGTGATCGGTATACAATCAGTCCTGCACCCGCTCTTCTCACACCCATGCATGAAATACGAAATCCATCAATCACTAGCAGGAGTTATCGTCTGATGCGCCCCAGCTATGTGGAAGGAAGGCGAGGAGGCACGACATGACCTTCTGCCTGCCTCGATGGGTAGAGCCGGTCATGCGAATGACGTCGAAGTCGCTTCACAAACCGACCTTTCAATCTTCATCTTTCATGCAACGAAAGACCATTGTCTACACCCTATCAAGTTGCTATTTGCTGAAATATGACGGGCCCGCGGAAGCCAATAGTCATCACATTGACGCTAGACAAACAGACCCATCACTTTTTGACGTCTCTCCGGAAGAAATACTTTCCTCCACATCGAAATCACCTCGAAGCTCATGTCACCCTCTTTCACGCTATCCCCGCGCATCGATATCACGAGGTGTCTCAGGAGATACAGACCATATGTAGTCGTACAGCACCATGGGAGGTGTTTGTGAGCGAGCCAAGGAGGATGGGGAATAGCGGTGTGATGGTTTCTGTCCGAGATCGACGACAGTCGATAGAGTGGTTACATCGAAAGTTACTCAAATTCTTGGAAGACGGGATCAAGGAGGATAGGGATAGATTGACGGAACAGGACAAAAAGCATTGGGGAAAGGTCGCACATGTGACGATACAGAACAAGGTGGAGAAGGAGGAGGAGGTGTTCAAGTGTCTAGACGAGGTCCAAGAGTTGTTTGAAGGGATGCAAGGGGACCACGACAAGGTTGGTCAGAAAGTTGGCGAGGCAATTGGACTAGAATTGTATGTGCTTTCCGTATTGAGATCCGGTCACTGGCAGCGCGGGCGACTGCTGATGGTACAGATGGGAGTACAAGGGCGGGCCTTGGGACTCGATCAAGCAGTTCTACTTTGAGGGCAAAGCCTAAGTACAACGCGGGAGAGATCGCCAAATAGCTCCATGCTCGTAGCTGTAGATCGAGACACCATTCGCACATGATCAACGGAATACAGGACATTCTGCTTGAGAGCTTTCCGATCAGAAGGGGAATCATCTGATCGACAGCGAAGAGGTTCTGGAGAACACCCCTCTCTCATCAACCTCGATCGTTTGGGGGAGATCACAATAGCCATGGGTTGATCATCCAAAAAATAATCGTCAGCAGTGATATGCATTCGGCGAGTGATGCGCACGAGAGCCATGAGTCCATTCATCATGAAAGGGGCCAGGACGACATTGCTGTGTTGAGGCTCATAGCTCAACAACGATGTGTTGAAGGTCGGACCATTTCGTGCAGCTTATACAAACATGTAGGCAGCGGGCGAATTCGCCCGAGTCTTATCGGCAGGTGGGTTATTCTTAGCTGTCAGCCCACTGCTATCGTCCAGCTTCGAAGTCGTAAGATATACGCACCTACCCATCCTGCACCTATCCATCCTGTCAATGCCGTCCGAACGGGAGTCTCTCTTGCTAGAGGCCGTACTGGACGCTCTCGCTGTACCTAAGGCCTACGATCGCGAGGTCCGGATTGCAAAGTCACATGCTGGTTCGTATGGCTGGGTATGGGAGCCCGAAGGGAGTTTCTATCGCTTCCTTTCGGATTCCGAGAGTCGCATCTTCTGGTTCTCTGGACTTCCAGGAACCGGCAAATCTACACTGCTAAGACACATAAAGCAATGTGCCGAGCTTCGGCCTGTCCTTGAACAATGGAGTGCCGACCGGGAGCTGGACATTGCAAGCTTCTTTTTCTGGGAAAGCGGTCTCGTCTCTCAACGATCTTTTGAAGGAGCTCTCAGGTCTATCCTACACCAAATTCTCAGTCAACACCCGTATTTTGTTCCTCTCGCATTTGCAGAGCTATGGACGTTTCTGCAGACGGCAAGCACGGCGGAACGTGTCAGACGACTGTCCAGCTGGCAGCTCATTGAGCTGCGAGCCGCTATTATCGATCTCTTCGCATCCATCGAATCGGAGGGGCAGCGAAAAGTGTTCCTGTTTTTCGACGGCATCGACGAGTTTGAAGGTGATCCCGAGGATATCGTACAGCTCCTTCGGGTCATAGCCGTCCACCGATGCGTCAAGATTTGCGTTTCCAGCAGACCCTGGCCGATATTCGAGAGAGCATTTTCAGATCAACCACACCTACGCTTGCAGGACGCTACTTGGAAAGACATGGAGGATTATGTATCGCAAAGTCTCTCTGACGTAGGCTCAAATCTGCCCGAGGTCGTTCGGACCATTGTCACAAGAGCTGAAGGCGTGTTTCTATGGGCAACAATTGCGGTCAACGAGATCAATCGTTGGGATATACACCTTCGCAACGATCCTGAAAGCATCTCAGGACTTCCTACCGGACTCGATAACCTTTACGATCACATTCTTAACGGCGTTGCTTCAGATCCAGAACGTCGGCATACGGCAAACGTACTGCGGCTTGTCACGGCTCGAGAGGATGTCTGTGCTTCGACTCGGAACGATGACTCGGCCCTTCTGACAGCTTGGGATCTGGTTTTATCGATGAGATATGAAGACAGAGCAGCGTTGTCGTCAGGACTAATATTGGTGGATCAACAACGAGCGCTAAGATGGGCTCAGAAGCAAATCGCATCCACCGAAAGATGCTCCCGGCAGCTTATGAGATTCTCTATTGACTTGGATACGCCTCAACGCTCCACCGTCTCATTCTACCATCGGACCGTACGGACCTGGGCTCGAAGCGAGAAAGCGGCTGGTCTCCTGCGCTGGTATGAGGGGGAACCCCACTCGACCCTGCTTCGAACGATATTGCTCAGCTGGAAAGTGACTTCATCACAGAAGTCAAGGCGGACGAGAAATGTCCTAGGGTGGTGGTCACAGATCATGACCGCCTTTACGCATGCTCGGCTCGCTCCTGATAGTCATCAAGATCGGATATTCGATCTGATGCTGGAATTAGACCGCTCTCTGGACAGCCTATACCTGGCCCGCCAACAACCAATGTCGGCGCATCCACTCAAATCACTGGACAGCTGGGCGAGGAGCTGCTTTGGCACTCTGGAATCGCGGGGTCAAATGCCATACGAAGATCCTTTCCTCGCTCTCGCTGTCCGATTTGGCCTGACCCATTTCGTCAAACGGTACCTCGCCGCTGGCCATTATGTCGAAGGCGAGGGGTATCCAATCCTCAGCTGGAGCACGGTGTACCTATTCAGCCGACAAGCCTCGATCTATCCGCTCACGGAGCCTAAGATGGTAACAGCGCTACTTGTGTACGGCCTTGATCCCAACAAGCGTGTTACAGCACCAAAGAAGTGGGATGAAGATGAAGATCGGCCCCCCAAAATCGTGCCTTCACCTTGGGAAACAACTGTCGAGGTTTGTCAGCAAGCTATACGCCGCGGTTGGGTCAATGGCAGCCAAGATGATTCGGCTAGATGGGGGTCAGCAATCGAATCTTTTCGCAAACACGGTGTAGATGAGAAGATCATGGTGAAAGCGACCCATAAGGATCATTCAGAGCGTGCGGATATGATTGTTGAGCGGCTGCAAGTGATCGCCCGATCAAGAGTATGAACAGGCTATCTGCAAGAAACGCCATTTGTTCCTCCCTTCTGCCTATGATCTGTCGTCATCACGCTCATGCCGCGTATACTGATTTTTCTAACGGTTGAGCTCACGCAGATTGCAATCGGGTGTAGCTTCAGTAAGAGGCTCCGGCATGCCCACTCACAGATTGCAGGATATGTCCAAGTAGTTGGCATCACCGGAAGTCATCGGCATGGTTTGAACTCATTTCCCGGCATCAGTGCAAGAAACGCTTTGGGCCCGAAAACACAGTGGGGTCCGGGACGTGCATGTTCACATTACGGCCTGCGCATGAGAATCCCAGCTGTTCGCAATCCCTCATCGCAGCGCTATCCCGTCGTGGGCATCGTTCTACATGTCTATGTTTCTACGCTCTATGAGTGAAGTAAGGCGCCTTTAGTAGACGAAGAGGGCAATCAACAGTTGTGCGTAAGTTTGTTCTTCGGAAACTTGTAACCTGGAATCCAGTCAACTATCAGGTGCAGCGTCTACAACAGGAAGCTCACCAGCTGCCTCCCAAGTTGTAAGATTGTTGTTGTTGTACACCTCGCTATATTCTTCAATGTATTTGGCAGTGGGGTGGTCTGAATGATCAGCTCCCCTTGCCATCAAGGAAGCCACAACTGACCATCAGGATCACAGCCCACCGAGCCGTCTCCATTCTGGTAGACTCGCACATAATCGATCCTCATATAGTTCGGTAGCTCAATATGGTTAAAGTCGACGTTTTGGAAGTTGTTTGACTACTCGTCAGATGACATGGAGGACGGACTGGGCCAGCGCCAACTTACCATTCCCAAGTTGAACACCTGACAATCAGCCAGCGCGGACCGGAGAACGATTGGCTTACCAGTGCCATTGGCTCCTCTGCGATGACTCGTTGTCCCACTTCGGTTTCTTCATTGGGTTTGAGCGACGTCCCGTACATCTTCCAAGCGTTCTTCCCGTCGGATGACCAGAGGATATAACCTTTACTCCTGTCCTCCATATTGCTAATGTATTCCACACCAAATTCCTTGAAATTTCCGGACTCAGGACCGGGTTGATCGATGTAAATGTCATTCGGGATAGCGGTGAGTCTCGAGCAAGATTGCTGATACACTCCGCCCAAGTATGTATTGGGATACGTAATATCTCTGTCGTAGATCTCCACGGCACCCGGGGTGACATTATCAAACTTGTATTGCGAGTCGTATGGCGCGATCTGGTACGTTTGTGAGACTTCACCGTGCCCCTCGTCGATCACTATCTGGGCCTCAATGATGTCGATCTCTGGTACACCGCGACCCGTATTGTGATCCGGTCCCGGATGAGGTTCGTCCGGACAAGTGCAAGAGGAGAATCGCTGGCCAGGGAGATAGCTCAAGGCTGAGCCCTGTCCGTTGTCCAAAGCTGCGGCAGGGCCAGTCTCATTGACATAGGTCTGATTGGGAAGAATGCCGACATCGCAGGAATCGTACGAGTAGCTATGATTTAGCAATAACCTTTGGGACCGGGTGGGATGCACTCACGGCCAGGTACCTGCTCGTTAGTAGAAGTAATGACAGATCTGTCACTCACCATCCGTTGTCGCACCGTACCCAGGTCGGCCCAGATTGGCAAAGAGCCAAATACCAGGCCAGAAACCTCCAACGGTGGACACTCCAGGCAAGCTCACGCTGACTTCCACATAGGCATTCTTGTTGAAGCACAACTTGTTCCACGACTGAACCATTCCTGATTTGAAGTTGAGTCCGCCGATAGGCTCCTGATTCATCGTGATGACCAAATGACCGTCTTTCGTTGTGACTGCAGACGGATGATAGTATTCAAAATCGCTATAATCAGCACAGAAGCGAATACCGGAGCGTGGCAGGATAGGGAGCTCACTTTGTTCCCCAGTAATGCAAATCGACAGCTTGAAAGAACGGGTCATCGCCATCCCAGAATGTCCTTCCATCCTCGTTGAACTCATCCGAGAATACCAAGTCCCACGTTTCTCCATTGTCCGCTTTATGGGTCATCGCATCGGCCGGTGTATCCGGATCGATCAAAGACGTCACCGCATTTCTTATCGGGAACTGTCCAGTCGAGTTGATGCCTCCCAGATTGTACCCGGACGTCCTACCCCCAAAACGCGCGTGAGTGTCGTTGTAATACTGGATGATAGGGTACCCTGCAAAGAGCACCACAATGGCTGCCAGAAGAACCATCAAGCCTAGAGCGTTGAACCACCCTCTCCAAGATGAGATATAGACTGGTGAGGAAAGATCAACCTTGTCTCGAGCGGAGAAGGTGTGCAACTCATCGTCCAGATCATGATCAAATGCTCCAGGCATGGGGTTCAAGCCGACAGGAGAGGAGCTGGGGGAGCCGGTGAGGGGCGTCGTGGAGGAACTAGTAGCGAGGCCACCATGTCGGTGGGCGAGTGACGACGACCCCGAGGCAGAAGGTCCAAATCGGTTGGCTATACGATATGGGCGCCCCGGAGAGGCAGAGGGGAGGGAGGATGATGACATGGGTGATGGGGAACCGATTGGTTGGGGCTAGAAGAGGTTCTTGTTGCGATTCACGGCGGGTCTGGGCCTAGATGATCAGCTGGAGAGCAGATTCAATGTCACATCGACGCACAGTGGTCCGCTCGTTTGTTATCCCGCCAGATTTAGGGGCTCTGTTTTGACCGGTCGTTTGAGCTGCAAAAATGGAAGAACCGTATCGCCTGATACCTGGCATATGGGTCGAGCGTATTCAGCCGCAAGAACCTCGAGGATATCCGTCGAGTGTGAATACTGTCAGAATGCTATCGGTAAGATGGGATTGTTGAAGTTATTGTCTGCCCCGTCACCGCATTTCTGAGATACCTGACGCATCTTGGAACGAGGGACTAGCAATTCTGTTACACCTCGAATAGATGTTTATCCGAAAGAGCTGATCGAGAGCCCTGCATCCTCTCGTGTGAGTGATACACACTGGTGACATGTCTGGGAATGGCTCGTCGAGAACCCCTGATGGAAATACCGATCCGAAGGGTACGAAACATCCCAACCCTTTTCATCCGTATGTATTCTCGTCTTGCGCCAAGCGCTGGATCGCGTGCAGTGTTGACATGTGCGTCACAGGTCAGGTTGTCAGATGTTGCCAGGGTTGGGAAAGCAAGGCGAGTCAAGTCAAACGACGAGGTGAACATCGCATTCAGGGGGGACCCTTTGATCCCTGGCCATTGCCGCAGGAACACCATTTCGAGGGTGTTGCTGACGAGGGGTTTATCCGTATCATCTGCAAATCCAAATGGTGCCCTGTTCGGCCGTGTGACGGGTTCTCATGCTGCTTATTACATGTATTGATGCATTGATAGGGGGAACCAATGTGTTTATGATGTTTTGGATCGGTCTTGTTTATACGCTGATAACTGTTTACCAAGCCGTCTTTCCCCTCGTCTCGATGGGCAGCAGAAGCATCACAAGCCCGGTTCTGTACCGTTAGGACATGATTCACTCTACAGAAGGTGACACTTACACGACGTAGATACTGGCTGATGCGAACACTGGCGCGTCGGCATTTCCGCCTCCCCAGATGGCAATGACCGGTGCGAAAATTCCCGTTATCCTGTTGCTGGCCGAGGCAAGGGCGTCGCCAGTACCTCTAGAGGGTGTGGGAAAGACTTCCGGGGCGTAACCGTACAAGACACCGTCTGCAAGGTCAGCTTGATATGTCGAAGCGATCGCTGCACACTCACAAAAGGCATTCTGGAAGAACGCAGCAACGCAAGTCAAAGCGTTTACCTGGACCGACGTCTTGGCTTGAGTCAGACCGAACAAGACCACTCCAGCTCCAACGGTGAAGAATGACATGGCAAACTTTCGTCCTCCTTTACCCCATTCTACCAAAGCTGCAGCGGCGATGGAACCGGGAATACCACAAGCGGCTTGGTAGGTGAACGCGGCGTACGTGTCGTCTAGAGAGGATACACCCAAGTCGGCGTTCTTGGCCGCGAGATATGTCCCCAAGAAAGCATTGTACAGCGGGTAGGCGAGACCGATAGCCGCGTAGCAGAATATGACGAGAGAGGTAGACCAGGCGAGACGCGGAGTGGAGAAGAGCGATTTGACATGTTCACCTGATACATCGTCAAAGGAGTGCTTGACAAGCTCCATGGTGGAGAGCTTTGTCTTGACGGTACCGACGGAAACGTCGTCCTCGTCGAGATATGGAGCAGCGGCTGTTCTAAGGTCGTCAATGGAGAGGGAGGAGGTCTTGCCGTTTCGCTTGGCAATTTGGTGAATGACCTCGACGGCTTCTTCGTCTCGTCCAATCGAGGCAAGGAATTTGGGCGATTCGTAGACCGGACAGATGAAGAATCGAACCACCCTGTATTTCAGCAACTATCACGGGTGTATGACTTGACCAAGGCGTACCAGAGGAAGATCATCATGGCTCCAAGCGTGAAAAAGGTATATCTCCATCCTTGGTTGGAATCCCTGCTGCAGTATGATCCATCCGCCGCTGTACATAAGTCAAGGCTCTTATGATCAGGGCTGAACATACGAGTTTCACATCCATATTTCGCAAGGAAACCCCACTGTACGGTCAGCTTTGAGTTTTTGGACCGGTCCAGCCCACTCACAGCGATCAAACTACCTGCAACCTGTCCGATGGCCCACCAGACACTCAAGAGGGTCAACAGATATTGATGCTTCCCCGGGATAAACTCGATAAACATGGTGCCATCCACGGGGAGGTTTCCACCGACACCAAATCCAATGAATGCGATGAATAGCGCGAGTACAGCAAAGTTAGGGGCCGCTCCAGCGACCACACCAAAGATACCTCCAACCACCAGTGTCGCATTCCAAGCAAGTCGTCGCCTATGATCAGCAATGGTACTTGAGTCACAACCCACCCGACAACGTCTGCCGAGCATCCCCAGAAAGAAGCACCGCAGATTAAACCGGCGTACAAGGCGAGGGAAAGCAGCTTGACGTATCTAGGTCCTCTCCACTCGTTGGCGATGGAGGGCAACAGGATAGCCACTCCTTGCAACCAGATATTGTCGGCAAACCATCCGAAGCCTTGAATCAGCCCTGTCTCAAAACCTTGACGACTGCTACTCACCGGCAGTGAAGAAAAGCTCAATCTGGTACCTGCCCATCCCAATCTCCTTGATCGCTTCATTGATCAATTCACATTTCGCCAAAAAGGCAGGCTTGATACCCGCCTCTTTTGCTCCGGAAAATTTGTCCGTGGAATCGACCTGCTTCTCGTCGGCTTCTTTGTTCGACAGTTTGAAACGTTTTCCGGAAGAGAGCTCTGGCGCAGTATCAGTCGGCGAATCAGGGTTGGGAGTGTCTGAGACAGAGGGATGCTGCTCGGTGTTGAGAACGGTCAAGGGAGACATGATAGAGCCTGATGAGACTAAGCTACAGTGATGGTATATGTTTGGCTAATTGATACAAGTTATCTGTCGAATGAGCGGGTGGATGATGGTCAAGTGAGAAGATGAAAGATCTCAACGAGGACCCCCATAAAAAGAGTTTCAAAAGGCGACTTCCCCTCGCTGGCATACATACTTTCCGGTCCAAGACCCGGGGGGTGGGTAGGGGAGGTCGAATCGCTTGTAGAGGGCTATACCTCTTCGGATACACAAACATGCAAGTTTTCCAAGCTCATGCCGATAAAAACCCTTTCCCTGTTAAACCGGAATTGGGGTGCTACGCGGTAAAAGTTGATCCCTCGCTGGAACACCCGTATCATTTACGTCTCAAGTGATCTCATATGTGACATCAACGGCGTAACCAGAGAGGTCCATACAAGCATAACACGATGTTCTGCGGATTGGTCAAGGGCGCATGGAGAGAAGAAGAAATTTGTCCGAGGATCGAGTGGTTTGAGGGGGTCCACGAGTGCCATCCTCGCTTGGGCAACTTGGCCGGGGTTAAAATCCCTTAAATCCGGATCCATCCTTCCGGCGGCTTTACATGCTCATGTGCTCAAACCATGGACCAAAGATGCAGATGCAGGCACTCAAGCGGAGAATCTGACCATAGTGACGCCATCATTGCGGAGGAGAAATGCAACGATCTCAATGGCGGATGTCGAGCTGCATGATATCCGTTGTTTTAGCTTGGCGTTGGCTGTGTCCCCCGCCACGACTTGTTTACGACAAAGGAGGTAGCCAAGACACAGCCCATACCGCTAAGCCCCACCGCGAGATACAGCGCATGCCTATATCCCTGCAAAAGCACCTCGGGATCGCTCGACTCAATATCAGAGCTGTACCTCTCGACAGTCCCTGCTATTCCTAGAGCGAGTGAAATCGAATAATTCACGACAGTATTGACCAGAGAACCCGCCATGCCTTGTTTGTCTCGAGGCATCGCATCACTGATCATGATAGTGCCAGCGGGGAACGACATGTCCTAAGGTCATCAGTAACGTACTTGTGCGATAGGGCCTGCGGCGTACCATTCCCCAGGGCATGATCAGAATGGAGATGAAAGTTTGGGTCCAGTATGTCTGATGGAAGGGCATTGTTGCGGCGAGTATAGAACCGATGCAGAACGCAGCCATCGCAATCATCATGATGAATGCAGGGTATAGGCGACCGATAATCTGTCCCGTCACGAGTGCCGCCGTGAGACCCGAGAGAGCGACAGGGCTGAACCAAGCGGTGGACAGGAGGGGGGAAGCGTTGCGTAGGATCTGGAAGATTTGCCAGAGGTAATAGATCCAGATCCCAAACGAGGCCCAGCCTAGCCCAACGCAGATGAGAGTGACAGTGACTTCTGTGTTGAAGCCCCCGGACGACCCTGTTTGACGAACTTGATGAAGGTGCAGCAGCGTGAACAACAAGATCAGACCGACACCGCAAGCGAGAAGGACGCAAATGTAGGGGGTCGCCCAACCTTGAATAGGCGCTTGATTCCAGGCGATGTTGATGAGGATCATCCCGACGAGGCCGCATATAATCGAGAGATATGGTGCGACCTGGGACCATTTGGTGAAACTTTGTTGAGGCGCGCTCGCCAGTACAACGTGGTCCGGTGGTAGAGACAGCCTCGCGAGCAAGGCCAAGAGGATGCAAACAATCGCCAAGATCCAGTATCCCCAAGGCCACCAAACGTATTGTGCGAGCAGACTGGAGAATGCAGCACCGAGCACAAATCCTCCGGGAGCCGTCGCACCAAACAGACTGAACATCATCTCCTTCTTTGCCCCAGGTGGGTAGTACTGGCCAAGAATGGCGAGTGCATTGGGCAACAACAAGGCAGGTCCGATCCCCTGCATCGCCCTGGCCGTGTCGAAAAGGATACTCCATCCGCTGAATCCGCTGAATCCGACGACAAGAGACCAAAGGGCAAACCAGAGCCAACCGATAGTAAAGATCCTTTTGTGGCCGTATTTGTCCCCTAGAGTCCCGGAAAATAGGATGAATGTTCCGACGGTCAGGCTGTAGGATGCTGGAAACCAAGTCATTTGCGCGGTGGAAACGGAAAAGGTCGAGCCGATGATATGGAGAGGTGCTATCGACTGTGCGAGACCAGCTTGAGTGAGGAGTTGAGACATACAGATGGTGAAAACCATCAGTGTCTCTCGATACACGGGGAGCTGGTGGGTAGTGCCCAGTGGTGGGCGGGCGTTGGACACGTCCTCCTTGGATCGCATCTCACTTCCGCCTTGATGTTGGTATGTCGGGGATGTCGAGTGAAACTCGGTGAGGTCTGGCTGCATCATGTCCCCGATGCTTTTGGCTCACACGAGCGTGGTCAATTCGGTGGAGTACGGAACAGCGGCTACACTGCAAGTCGCGACGTGATGGTCTTATAAAGTCAGCCGGAAAACGTGGCCATTTGCTTGGATCGTCTCCGCTTGTGCGCGGTTCTAATCTTCTGATTATGCAAGCATTCTCAGCTGTCGCCCACAAAGAGTGTCCAAAGAAAGCATACGCGAACCCAAAGGTTTTTCCGATGTGAACGGATGGCCTGATGAGGCAATCAATTTTTCGCTCGAGCGAGGCTCTGTCCCTGTACTTGCTCGGGACTTTCATCTTATGCACATGCAACATGCACTGCCGTAGGACTTGAAATACATGCTCCTGGGCTCGATCGCGACCGGCGTCGCCAAGGCAGCTCAAGGAGAAAAGCCATTGTTCAAATCAGATTCACGGCAGCTGCTTTACACATGCCGTCTTCTTCCTTCAGATCCCGCTTACGGACACCATATGAGTCCTCGTGGTGCATCTCCCTGTGCACCTTCAGACTATTCGATGAAGCCATTTCGCGGCTCCGTATCTCAACGACTGCTCGAGTCAAACACCTTGGAACGTATGCCTGCAAGTATATTATGCGAAAGCTCATACGATCAGCACGAAGAAGCAAGGGAGTTTGCATAATCGACTTACTGCGCCATTCTTCCCTCACTTCCTCTTCGCCTCCACCGTGACTCTTCCCATCATCTCCGGCTTGACATACAACGCGTAGATCCTAAAGGAGAAGGGGACCACCAGCAAGGTCATCAATCCAAGAGTGACTTGCGGACTAAGCACCGCACCGTTCTTCACATCCCCTTCTTTCAACAATTCCGCGATAAGGAGAGGTATCAGAAACACCTCTGTCCCAGCTAGCATGGTATAGGTCGCGCGCCGACTGTGTATGGCCCAATCGGTCAGCGGGAGACCGTGGAGTAACGCAGGGGTCATCCCGAATATGATCAAACCAGCAAAGATGCGGATAAAGAAAATGGTCGTAAGGGTAATTTCTTCGGGTCGCAGGATGAATAGACCCATGTACTCCTTTGGATGGGATAGCAAGGGGATCGTGACCATGTGGAATAACGCTTCACCGAGGAATGCGCGACGAACAGTGGTTGCAGGATCGTGCTTTGGGAACGTGAGCGCGGACATGATGGGAATACGAGACGAGAGGTGGGTGCCGCATGGATAGCGGTATCAGGTTTGATATATCCATATACATCTGAGCTGGCCGCGATGGGAGGACCAAATGATCTATTCGTCATCTCACTGTCCATGTCAGCAAAATCTCGATCGGCATCCAAGCGCAAGATTACCCTGAAGAGTAGAGGCTGATCGCGCCCACGAGAAAGATGAAGCTGCCATGACAGCTGGATCAGCGGTATGACGCCGCATTGGCCGATCGGCTCAGATCGCTACGTGGGACGCCATATAGAAGGCTGTCCCAGGAGTGACCGATGCAATAGTAGACTTCATGAGTTGAAGGCAGAAGGACGAAATCATGGTTACATGCCGGACAATATGCACAGTGCATTATGGAAATGGAGTGCGAGGCCGCAAGACCTCACAAAGCGCGTCTCAAATTTATATCACGGTTCATCTCGCAATGTTCTGAGACTGTCTTAGGACAGCTATGAGGAAGGCCCAGTAGATCTACCAGCGGTCGAAGGGCGTCACATTGTCCCCAGGACGCATCTCCGACTACAGCCTCGCCCGATGACCGGAATCACCCCCAGCAGAGGTCGGCGTTTGATCCCTGTACTGCTTTGCAAGATTAACCACGTCCAGCGCGGCTCCATAACTTGCGAGGAACCTGGTCATGAGAGATACCACTTGACATCGACTCACCCGACACCAGCAAAGCCATACGCATGCACCGCACCGACTGGCCTCCCCCGATCTCCCTTTGGCAGATCTGGCGCAGGTTTCCTCCATCCATCTCCGAGTCGCCGCCTTTCCAGCTGCACTCTAGCACCCCCTTCCCGACAAGGACGGAAGCCCACATTGACCCCAATGATCTCTATATCTCTCCACGAAGCACCACCATCGGCAAGGAGCGGGTCGAGCTCAAAGCAGGATTTCAAGGTGTATTCCGCGGCTTTGTAATTTGGCAGTGTAGACCAGTTGTTCTTCTCGTATGTGCCCCCGAGAATCACATGACCCTCTCCTCCTGGTCGAGGTATGATATAAGGCGGGGCTTCTTGCGCTTCGGATCAGGAAAGGTCTCAAGGGGTGACATAGGAGACTTACGAGGCGCTGGATCATCCGGCTTGAGCAGCATGTTATTTCGGAATGTATCGGCGCGCATGATCGTTCTGACTGCCTTGGGCGCCCTGACCAGTACCGTCTGACCTCTTGCAGGGTAACACTTTGCATCTTCCACGCCTATTAGGCTCCTACTCCCCAATCCAGACGCATTGACCACAAGACTCACGCTTCCAACCTCAGGAAGAGAGTACGCTTCGTCGAGGGAGATGAGCTTCTTCCGTATGATGGGGACACCTTTGGCAGAGACGAGCTCGGCGAGATATTGCGTGTATTTCGGGGCATTGATGTTGAAAGAAGTGAATTTGTGACCGTAAGGAAAGCCACCAGGGAGCGGTTCGTCGTTGTCGTCGACCTCTCGGAACTGCCGTCAGCTATGTCATCCGATATGTCGAGCCGGAGCAGACCACAGACTACGCATCAAGTGAAAGATGTCCGGGTTTCCACGTACATCTTCAATCATGTGGGAGAAGGGCACATCCTCTTTGGGTACCCTTGTTTGGTAGACGTCTACGAATTCTGCTTTCCCACATAGATCAGGTCGTTCCTTGTTCAGCTCTATGAATCGCTTGTACGTGGCGATATCCCATTGTAGAGCTCGGGATTTGGGGTCGGGCTCGAAAGAGTGCCAGTTTGCTCCCTGCCGTGAGTTCTGTTCCACATTGGCCTGACATGGTCGTAACCGACAAGAACGTCGACTCACAGCCCAAGGTGAAGCATGTCCCGTCGAATAGATGTCTTCCGCAAGATCTCTAGCAATGATTGCCGGTTTGAATCCCTCTTTCAACAACTCCAAGGTGATCGTCAGCCCGATGACACCTGATCCAAGGACTACCACATCGTGTCTGTCCGTCATGTCCGAACGCTGTGTATCGCGTTGTCCATACCGAGTGACTGGAATCTACGCTGAAGAAGCAGATAGGATCAGGATGAATGAATAGTGGAGGTCCTGACGTTCGGGTTCGGCGCAGCGGACATTCCGACAATAGAGCCGTGGGCGCTTAGCCCTCCACTCTTGGACGGTTGATAGAGACTGCCGATAAGGACTCTAAGCACCTTGGGACCGATCTGTAAGCAGCGGGAGATCGATGGGCCTCTCGGCGGTCTCGAGTCGGACAATCCGCGCCGTTCCCGGGCAGTGGGGAATCATCCGTACACCTCGACTCGGATGGACACATCTGTTCAACCACACGTAGCTATTCCACTAACCTCGTCAAAATGACTCCAATCTCAGAAACGCAGCAAGGATCTTCCTTTGACAGGAGACGCTACCAATGCACCGAGTACCGGCTTGCTCCTACGCACATGATACCCAACTCTCGTTATCCCTTGATTCACTACCGACCTATCGATCCGAACGAACCGATTCCCAAGCCCAGTTTGTTCTTTGACACAGCACGTCAAAACAATTGGGATCCACACTGGCTCACCCGGTATGGAGAAACGCAAATGTCGCACTATCACTCGTACACCCACGAATGCATGATCGTTCTGAACGGTACCGCGACGATTCGCTTTGGCGCTGGAGATACGACCGATGACATGCACGAGAACACGTATGGGAAGGGATTTGAGCCCGGAGGCCTAAATCTCGAGTGCAAAGCGGGCGACGTTTTGGTGATTCCGGCTGGTGTCTCTCACAAGACACACAAAACTCTGCCCCGGAAACCATTCCTCTTGTACTCGCCAGGTGACGGACACGGCATTCCCAAGGACTTTAGAGAAAAGATGGATGAAGTGGATCTGGAGGGATTCGTCATGATGGGGTGCTATCCCAAGGGCTTGGGCTCTTGGGACTACGCTTTGGGTGCCGAAGGCGCCATGATCTTTGCTCATACTTGGTCGGTCCCGCCTCCAGCTAGGGATCCACTTTTCGGTACCGCTACCGATGGGATCCTTGGATGTTGGACCGGCCCACCAGGGCCGTATGTGGAGGGGATGGATCAGAAAAGATTGGAGGAGAAGCGGGACTATGGGTTGCATGAGGTCGATGAGGTCGAATAGATCTAGCTAACTTACCTTGCATGTATCGTCTCTCCTTGCGTCGATGATCACGCCCATTCGAGAGCAATTGCTTGACATTTCAAGGCCGAAATGTACGCACAAGTCGACAATGGCTCCCCCTTCGAGATCGCTGTCTAAGTCCATTCCGAGCTGCATGTACTGTATAGCATTCGACCTATATTTTCCGACAAGATGAACTTTTGCAACGTTACTTGAAGACCCTTCTATACAATCTGAAAACGTCTCCCCGCAGCACTTTCTGACCTTTCCCCTTTCTCCACACTTCGAGTACGCCTCTCCCTTTAGCTACTCTTGACCGAGTTCGAGTTGTCTGCGCAAGACCAAGGCTTGGACAGGTGTCCACCGTCGAAAGCCGTCTTAATGTCCACGATCGACCCGTAGGTCCCAGAGACTAACATGAAGAAACCCAGAAGGACTACCAGAACCGCAAAGGCGATGTGCGCCTTGATGTACAGTCCTCCGTCGTTTCGTCGGCGCCAGTTCATGTGCAGCCACATAAGACCACAAGGTATAAGCGATACCAGTGGGCCGAAAAGTGACCCAATGAGAGACGAGAGAGGACCAAAGATAGGAACGCCGGAACAGAGCACATAGGACACCAACGTGCACCCGGCAGTACAGGACAGCCAGATTGTCCAATTCTTTGTGGTATTTGCGGCCAGATCTTCCGCGTTTCGCCGAAGTCGTACATAGATGTACTTGGCAGCGTACTGTTTTGTTAGTATGGCCTCTGTTGAGATAGTGAGAGCATGCTTACATGGTTGAAGATCAAACTTGAGAACAATATACCAGGAAAGGCAATACCGTAGACGACCTTTTTCATCAAGACACCTGCGGACCCGGGCGCGGGACTGGCGACGTATTGTCCACAGTACCAATACACGACGATTCCGACCATGACATCGATCGAAATGATGATCGACTGACAGGTGAAGAATGCCTTGCCATATTGCCGAGGATCTCTCATCTCTGAGATGATGGGGAAGCTAAAGTATGGGTGAATGGTCATGCAGTCATCGCGTCTGATCACTCACAAGGCAGGAGTACCGGCAAGGGTGAACATGATACCTCCAATCACCGACGCCGCCTCGGCAAACGTTGGCTGAGCTGTCACGTGTACAATCTTTTCGAAGGGACCTTCTTGGGGAGCAAGAGCAGGTCGATTGTTGACGCCAACGGCGATGAGCAAAGTCAATACTGATCAGTATCAGTTTTTGAATCCCATTGTCGGACTCACCAGCGGCTCCGATGGATACGGCACCAGCGTAGCCGAGCCAGCTCAAGCGGGCAAGGGTTCGGACACTGCAACCAATGAACACTAGTATGGCAGACACAGCCACTAGAATCGCAGTGCATGTACCATGTGTTGACATGGCATTGAACGCGACCGAAAGCGCGAGGATCCCCGAGCCAGAGCAGGCAACGTAGACTGAGACGTCAATCGTCGTTGCTTCTGTGAACCTACAAAGGACCATCGAGACGGCAATGACTTCTCGTCCGAGTTTACCGCCAAAGATGTAGCCGATATCGTCAATGGCATAAATGTCAGGATGTGCGAGCTTGAATCCCTGGATCTGATATGTGCACCCTAAGGAATCAGTCAAGTCCGTTTAGATGTGAGGGGGGCTACTCACAAGTGATCAATGCGGCGACTGCCAAGAACATGATAACGCCAGGTACGAGTCCCACGACCTGAAACAGGAAAGGTATAGAGAGGACACCGAGACCGATGTTGGTCTTGACCATCACGACGACAGCGCTCCAGAATGTGAGCTGTCGTAATCAGCTCTATGTTCTCCCCTGGTAGAGGGTGACTTGCGCCTCGATAGTTGACTCTCCCCTCACCCAGCTCACCAAAGACCTCGTCATGGATGCGGCCATCCCGTTGCTTGAGTGCTTCAGGATCACTTGCGTTAAGCGTTTGGACTTGCACCGAATCGGTCAAAGGGTAAATCCCGTCAATATCCTTGTGTTTCGTCTCGTCCATGGTGTCTTGCGGGTTGAAAGGTTGGGAGATTGACAACGAAGCGAGCTTTTGCCTTATATCGCAATTATGACAACCTGGTTGATCGGCGAGAGCGGATTATCCGAACCCTTCACATGTCGTTATCGTTCTTGTGACCGGTTTGAATTGGACAGATCTGGACACAGCGGACATTCCGATTGGGCGGCGCGCTATCATTCAGCACAGCGACAAGGTTGCCGCCAAATGCAGGACGGTCCGCTGCCGACCTCGGAATGTTGCCCCGCCGCATGCACGGGAACGCAGATAGACAGATATGAAGGGTCATTGGGCACTTGGATACAGAATGACCTTGGTGACTTGTCACAAACCTCCCTCACTCCTGCTTGGAAATCATGTCCGTCACCGAGGCGCTTTCTGCTTCCATTGCCAATGGGTATCCCAAGCCGTGTGTTTCGTGAACTGTGTCGAGACGCGAACTCATCATCAGTGATCATCTCGACTTCTCCTGGGCTCCTCCCCTGTACGAACAGCACATTTTAAACGAGCGCAAGATCCGAATCGGCGTCATTGGCGCTGGGTTCTCAGGCATCTGTGCTGCGATCAATGTCCTGGAAAATCTAGAGAATGTGGAGTTGATCGTATATGACAAGGCAGACGACGTGGGCGGGGTCTGTGAGTCATATACTGGGTGGTCAGCCGCGGACTGAACCATCAGGGCATCAGAACCGATACGCAGGAGTCGCTTGCGATGTCCCTTCACATTCATATCAGTACTCCTTCTGCGAGAACACGCAGTGGTCCGCCTACTACGCACCTGGCCGAGAGATTCATGAATACCTTCGACGGGTGGTGAAGACTTATAGGCTTGGCGCATACATCAAAGTGCGTAAAATATAAACTGCGTGAGCGCTGATGAGCAGCTCTCGCATGAGATACAATCTGCTACTTGGAAGCCGAAAAATGGGAATTGGCGACTAGCAGTCAAGGACCTGGTCAACAACATTGTACTGGAAGATCATGTCGATTTCGTCTTTTACGCGACAGGATTGCTGTCCAAACCCGTCCTTCCGCGAGTGCCAGGTACATCCAAAATTAGCACCCCACGCTGATCCTAGGTATCGAAAGATACAAGGGCAAGCTGCATCATTCTGGAACTTGGGATTGGACGAAAGAAGAGCAAGACCCCGATTTCCGTTGGTTGGATACTAGGGTTGGAGTCATCGGGAATGGCTCATCCGCTGTGCAGATTGTGCCTGCCCTTCAACCGAAGGCTAAACAGGTTCTAAATTTTGGACGCACCAAGAGTAGGTCTATACGTTGACGGTGGACTCAATCTACAGTGTGGCTGTCATCCGGATATGGGTCAAAAGTGTTGAACAAACTCAAGCCAGACTCGACAGATGGCCGGAATCGTGAGCAACCATTGTGCTTCAATACTGACATCACAGACATCTTTACAG
Organism: Papiliotrema nemorosa; assembly: GCA_032158125.1. Taxonomy (NCBI): domain Eukaryota; kingdom Fungi; phylum Basidiomycota; class Tremellomycetes; order Tremellales; family Rhynchogastremaceae; genus Papiliotrema; species Papiliotrema nemorosa. Next base: position 18,774 of record JASKOT010000006.1, on the reverse strand, counting down.
ACGAGCAGCGAGCAGCATTCAAAGATCCCGCGGTGTATCGTGCTTTCAGAAAAGAGATCGAAGCGGATCTTGCCTCGACTCACGAGCTCACACTCCGAGGGCATCCGTTACAAGACATCTTCAGGACGAAACTGACCGACATGATGGCAAGCAAAGTCACGACGAGGCCCGAGATTGCGACCGTTCTCACGCCTGACTTTCCCGTTGGTTGCAAACGAGTGACCCCTGGACCAGGTTGGTACAGCCCTGTCAGCAATGTTCTGATCATCTAGGTTACCTGGAATCCCTCTGTCAAGACAATGTCGAGCTGGTCACTTCTCCGCTCGAGCGATTTGTCGAGAATGGCATTATCACTCAGGATGGCCGTTCATACGAGTTGGACATGATCATTTGCGCAACAGGCTTCGATGTGAGGCTTATTCCCGGATTCCCAATCTATGGAATCGACGGCGTCAATATACAAGACTGCTGGGCGAAGGAAAGTCGATCGTACCTGGGGATCACATGCTCCGAGCTGCCCAACTTGTGGGTGGTAACATTGAGCTCAGCTTACGTCCAGCTTCAACCTTTTGGTGACGCAGGCAGCAGTGGGTTCGGGCTCAGTGCTGGTAATCCTCGAACGACAGGTTTCCTACGCGGTCCAAACCATACGAAAATGCCAGACCGAGGGGTATAAGTCGGTCGTCGTGAAAGAGCGAGCTGTGCGAGACTTTTTGAAGTTCACCGATGATTATCACAAGCGTACAGTGTACACGACAAACTGCAAGTCTTGGTATAAAAACGGTGCATCTGGGGAAGCCACCATCCGCTCCATATGGCCTGGATCTGGGTTGCACTGCTTTGAATCGCTCAAGAACCCGAGATGGGAAGATTACGACTGGGAGCGGGAGGATGATCTGGAGCACAGCATGAGCTGGCTCGGGAACGGCGATGTGTCGCCTGCTCTTCCCAAAGACTTTACGCACGATGTGATGCGAAGCGCACACAGAGTAGGCCAATAATACGGGGGTATGGCTGATGCGCAGCAACACGTGTTATATGTCGACTAGGACGATCTCAGAGTGTAGAGTCAAGTGATGTGCATTCACTCGTCCACTTACACCCACGAGGGGACATCGCCGGATACTTGTTGTAACCACCATGCAAAATCCACAGTTGAGCCATTTCCGTCACCAGTCCCCTCTGCATTCACCTGAGCAGACCCATCGAGCATACTAGAATTAGATCCTTCAGGTATCCCCGTGGATTGCACCCACGATGACACTGGGTCATCTGAAGATGCGCGACCGCTGAGATTGGCCGACCTGACATAGCTCGCAAAGGATGGCTCCAATGCAGCGCTATCAGGCGGCCGGAACTCTGCATCGAGGCTTTCCAGAGTCGGCGAGACGAGGTTGGTATGTTGTGATAGGTCGAGTGGGAAGGGCGCGTCGGAAAACCGCTGATCTTGAGGTTTATGTGTTGGTGAAGGCATTAATGCCCATGGCGAGAAGGAGACGTTGGGTGCGTTGTCGAGCGCTTTGCCAGACGCCTTGTTGATGCGACTCAGTGGCCTATACCATATCTGCGGCGACAGGGAAGACTGATGGACCCGCTGCGGGGGCAGGGAAATTTCGCATACTTTGATCAGTTTGACGTCGATTCAAAAGTGCCAGACATACCCCGACAAGTCTCGTCAAAGACCTCGGCAGCCCCCTGCGCTATTGGCAAACCCCATGCGACGCGCCAGAGTAGCAGACTGCATGCTCGGATAGTCGCCTGTGTTTTTGACAACAGTGAGGTGTCGTCATCAGCCTTCGCCGACAAGTGACACGCAATAGTCAAGCGTCCCGACAGCAAAATGTAGTAAGCTGCGACTGGGGTCAGACCATCATCTCCATGTAAACTCACATGTACTACACTGAGCGAGTAGCCCTGTTGCGCCCATATGAACGTGCAACAGTATCATCCCCCTTGCGGCCCCAAGCAAGTTTGTACGTAGTTTGTCGCGGTGCTCTTTTGTATGAAGATGATGCGAGTTGACTGCCGTCGCGAGCTGCAGTCTACGGCTGGCAAGTATCATCGTCGTCATGATCTTGAGCGCCAAGACGTTTTCGGATGACAAGCTGTACTCTGGATCGCGACGACGACGTTCAGGAGGCCCCCGCATACTCTGCGGCATGTCCCTATAGTCAATCATTCTGAAGATTGTGAAGACTCACTCGGCCCATTCCTCGAGCGCAGATTCCGCATCACCCAACGCCAGCTCGTCGGAAACTTCTGGGATGAAAAGAATTTTGCGACTAAGGCGGGTCAGGAATGGTGCATTTTCGAAAAATGGTCTATGGTGACAAGCGTTGAAAGCCTTTTCAAGCACCCCAGAGCCGTAGATGAGGCGGACAAAGGATTCTACATGGCGACGGTCGTGTTCGCGCTCCCAAGCCATCGTTCCCTCTGCATTGGACTCTTCGGGGAAAGGTGCTGGAAGTCGAATGTCATAGTTCCAGAGGTTGAGCATTGCCGCATGGCCGCAAATAGTCGCGAGTTGTTTGTCAAGGCAATAGCAGGCCCAGGCTGTGCGCTACGGGTAAGCTCGGGATCCGAAACTGACCTACGACGCGGATCTCATTTTCGACTTGATCGTTGCAATTGTAGCTCGATAGAGTCCTAAAGGTCAACGCTGACGACTCTGACACTTGCCTGTGCAGTCCAGCATCCAGCCCCTTGGCGACCGCCTCCGCAAAGGCGACTTGACCCAACGGATGAGGGGTGTGGTCAACGCAATGGAACAGTGACAGGAAGAACATGCTTTGAGTCGAATAACACACGTCGTCATGATCCGTCGCTCGCAGACGCAGGCGTCTAAAAAGGTCGAGGTAGCGTACACTTGCGCTACCGTCGCCGTCTGCGGATCAGCCGTGAATTGCCAAGACATACCTTGACCTGTGCCCACTCGGGGGTCTTTTGAATAACGCGACGCCAACATACAGACAACCACCAGTAAGGCAGTGATGGATGGGTCTCGCCATTGGACGATTTCCTGAGCATCAGTAGTCAAAACCTCCCAGGCAAAGGCGTACCGATAGGAACCGAGTCTGATGCAGGATGGGCCAGATTGGATGGATCGTTTGAAACTGCTCGTCAATACGATTCACAACGTGAGACTGACGAAAATGGTACACAGAGACGCCTGTAGGTCGAGCGGAACTGCATACTTTAATGACAGATCTCCAAGAGATACTCACTAATGTCCGTCACCTCACTGAATAGATCATTGGCAGGTGCCGTAGGCGTGATGACACGGTCCGGAAAGTACTCCACATCTGTGTCATCTCCAGACCCCGAATCACGCATAGTCCCTGCAGAACCTCCTTGGAGAACCCTTTCTGACCCTTGACCGCGGTCTTGAGAGCCATCCTCATCCCCGTCGTCCACCAAAGACACCAGCCAATTCCACTGGGTCTCGTCATCCCGGGCACTTGTCGAGATCTTTTGCGTCTTGAGCTGTTTCCGAGTGACGTCTCTGCGCTTTTAGCCAGCTGTTGTGACCTGAACACACAATAAGGGAAGCCCGGTCGTCGATCCTGCGAGACGGGGAAGTCCATCACGAGCCGTGAAGACATGGTATGTATCGCGCGGATCCAGATAAGCGTTGTGAGGGGTGGAGACGTCGCTGATAAATGCATCCTCGCGCTGTACTTCTCCGATACCCGACTTTCTCTTGCGCTCTAGACCCTGCGCCTCTTGAGGGGTGGATGACTGCAGTGTGAGCGCTGGAAACGTGAATATTGGGATGAGCTTACGGATCTGGGTGACACCGCCGGCTCGTGGGAAACGAATCTCCCAGTGTCTGGATTGAGGAATGTACATTCATGCTTTCCATTCTTGCATCGAGAGCATGGCAGGTTTGTGTCACACTGACAGCGTCAGCGTGGGTAGCTGATGTGGGGGACAGCTTGTCTGACGGACCTTGACCTTGCGACGTCTGAAAAAGTCAGTCAACGCGCTACATCTTCCAGCTTACCGACATCGATCGCATGCTCGTAGAAAGCGCGTCCTAGTCGGTGCATCATTGTCGGGTGCCGGAAGTCTGGATGACGATGCAGCAGGCAGATCGGCATGAAAGGATGACATGAGGAGTGAAAGGGTAGATACTGTAGCAATGTCGTTTGACCCGGTGTGGCGGAGAAACCGAGGGTTTCGTTGCAAAGTGGGCTGTGAGCGTCGAGGAGCACCTCGTCCTCCTTTCGACCCACAAGTTGGCGCACGGGGAAGGGCTTTCTCCGGTCGGCAGACAAGCATCCCAAGCCAGGACGCCTCCACACGAGGCACGAAATGCATCACAAAACCGGTCCGGCACACGAGTTTTCGAGTATATTCCACCTCTCGACGCTGGTCTACTCCCACGCTACACCGAGTCATGTTCTACAACGGCATTGTCACATATTGAACGATACTACAGGGTAGATCACTCATCAAGTGGCTCGCTAAACGTCTTTCTCGCTCGACTACTAGTCAGCCCGCAAGCAGACTCTGAAAGTGGTCTCGACTAACACAGCATACCAGAGTCCAGACAACAAAGCTTGTCCGTCAGCATCTGCTGGTCTGCCACAGGGCAGCTCACCAATCCCGACAAACAACACACTAGCATAGTTGAAGGTATTTGCTGCAACGGGTAAAGCGATTGGCTGTTGTCTCAGCTGTGCGCGTTTATTAGAGAGACTTGCCATGCAGAAGAGAACCAAGGAGAACGTTATCCAAACAAGTGCCAATGCGTTTGCCAGCCATCCCCAGCTTCCCAAGTAGAATGGGGCAGTGCTGATTTGTTTTCGACGGCAGCACATGCTGATGGCAATGGGTATCCCGTAAGATACATTAACCGAGATGATGCCAACATTAATAAACGCATTGAAAGCGGTCGACGATCCCAGCGAGATGCAGAGGATGACGATTTGAATCAGTGCTGCCGTTAACGCCTTGCACAACTACTGGTAGAGGCTTACTCTGGGTGACGAGGGACATCGTAGGTTGGAACCTGCCATCCAATCTTGTCATCAGGTGGCTGAAGGGAACTGCTCGGTCTCGCGAAACTGAAGAGTCAGACGGAATGCATCGTGTACTTTGTACTCACAAGCCCAAGTCGTCCTCGAAGACACGAATTGACAAGCGATACTGTACTGTCACGACTCGGATGTGTACGGTCCGAGGGTACTTACGCGCACATCAAGCCGCTAAAGACGACGAGGACCATTAGCAACTGACATCAACGAGACTCAACCATGCAGATTTGAGACTCACGGTAGCTGCGACGTCGCTTCCGGTCACACCTTGAAAGATGGTCGGAAGGGGATAGTATCCCGCTGCGACATCAGCAAGACATTTCATTGTCCGAGCAAAGGACAGACGGGCGGCGAGGATGGTCTCGACAGGAGGCAGGGTAAATAGGAGCCCCAGTATCATGATGAGGGAGGTGACAGTTGCTGTGGGTATCCCATACGCCATGGCTTTCGGGATCTGCGCACGTCAGCGTCTTTCCCAAGACTGCAGTTACGTGGAGTGCTGGATCGGCGACCTCGTCCGACATTGCAGCGATCATGGGTGTCGCGCACATCATCTGTCCCATAAGCACCTCCGCAACCGTAAACCCCTCACATATGCCGCGGGAAGTAGACCAATGAAAAAGGTGAATCCTGGTCCCCAGCCCGAGTAGCTATAATCGTATTGGGTAAAGGCGTATCTCGCACTTCGAAATCCCAGCTTGTGCGTTGTGAGCAAGGTGATGGTAATGATAATCACCCCGAGCCCCGTCCATGCGGCGTTGACAATCTGGCTGTCACTAGATGGTCTTGCAAGAACTTACGTCTACTTTGGGCATGAACCGATGACCTCTCCATGTGATGATGGTTGTGATCAAGTATAGAGCTATACACGCCAAAAATTTGTGCCAGGCCACACCGGGGTCTTCATGCGTTCAGACATTGCTAAAACGAGACTTGGGATACTCACAATCCGGATTATAAATGTTTACTACACCTACGATGGCTAGCACCGTTCCGTAGTGAATGCTCAGCGTTCTGCTCGTGAGTTTCACGTGGGCGTTGGTGGATTTACAAAGTCCAGAGCGAGAACATGTACTGTGAGATTCAGTTTGAAGCGCTCGTGATGTAAGCAAACACACACCACCCATCCCGTGACATAGCTCAAAGGTTTCTTGAAATGGTATGGGGCCAATGCATAACTCCATACGTATGGTCCACTAGAGGTTTCAGCAAACGTCGAACTGCTGCGAAAAGACCTCACCCCGAAGTGGGAGATCGGCTCGCAATCTCGCCCATAGATAAGGCGATACATTCCTCCAAGATGGACACCAAGATGAAGCCCCAGAAGTACACGGCTGAAGGTAAGAAGGGGTCAGATTGATCAGTGCAACCTACCTGGGCCGCCTCCTACCATGGCTACATCGGTCAGCTCGATCTGTTGTCTATCGCGGCCCATGACTGACCCGTATAAGTACTCGAAGCGAGAACATAAGGGACTGCAAAGACTGCAAATAAGCCATCAAAGCACTGTCTGGGGATGGCGGCAGCACGCACGCGACAACAACATTCCTTGCATTTCAATGCTCCCTCGATTCTAGCAATTTAGGGAAGACATTCTTGTGGGAAAGACTCACCCTGTGCATCTGGCCGGCAACCACCTCGGCCACCACACCGTCAACCTTGGTTTCTACATCTTGAGCTCGGGTATCGGCTGAATCTTTCTCGTTAGGTTTTTCCATTGTACTCAGGGAATCACTTGGCGCCTACATGAGGTGCGATGCATGCTTGATGTTATAGGTTGCTGAAGCGGCAATACCAGTAACGGGATTCGGCGATTCCGCTCTGTTGTGGAGGTCTCATTTTGAAAGTCCCAAAGATAGATCTAGATCTCTCGGCGTGGGATCGGACATTCCGATTGGTTATAGTCCTTCTAGACTGTCGACAATCTTCTTGATCGTCTTTGCGACGAGCATAGCATTCATCGATATGGCGCCTCGGGAAGGCTCTGTGGAATGGTCACCCAACGATTATCCAGATATCGGTCTCAAGACCTGGTACTCGATACATCACGCGCGAGACTTTGATCAAGATCAGGGCGTTCTTCCACTGGTCGTTCTCCACGGCGGTCCTGGTAAGTAGTGATCACACAGGGCCTCTGATGGGATAGGAATACCTCATGGGTATCTGGTAAATTTAGTACAGGCGTTTCCCGACCGGCCGATCATCTTCTACGAGTATGTCACCCTTTGGGCGACCCGCTGAGTAGAGCTAGTCAGTTGGGATGCGGTCAATCCGAGTATATAGACGCAAAAACGGGAGCGCTAGTCTGGAATCTCAAGTCCTTCCGGGAAGAGTTTTTCGCCGTATTGAAACACCTCGGTGTTCAAGCTTGTAAGACTTGTCATCGTCGGTTTGTCCTGATCAACAGGCATTCTGTACGGGTGAGTATTACCGCCGAGTCCACGGTCAAGCTGAGTCGTTCCCAATTAGTCAGTCGATGGGTGAGTGGCGTTCCTCGCAACCACCTGTAACCATACAGGTGCATACCTTGCAGCAGATTTTGCGGCAATGGCTACGCCCATCATCAAGGGCGTTATCATCTCCAGTGGTTTCGCTTCGTTTCCAGAGCTACAACGGGTCAATGACGCTCTCGTCTCCTCACTGTCCTCAGGTACGCAAGACGTCATTCAAAAGGCGACGCGATCAGGGGACTTTGAGAGCGAGGATTTTGCGCAAGCATCCCAAGTCAGGCTCAATCGCCCCATTGGCTAGTGCTGAGACAGCTAGGAATTTTACGATCATTACGTGTGCACGGTGGCTTGGCCGGACTTTCTGAACGACGCGTATGAGGCTTTCAAAGCGCGCCCAGAGGTCTATTGTGAGTAGAGCTTGTGTATGTACGAGCTGACCACTAAAGCGTTCTGTGAGTATCCGGATTTTCGCGTTGCTTGACAAAGGCTCAATACAAGTATACGGTCCGAGGCAAGTAGCGTACAGTACATCTCCTCCGTGATGAGCTGACTGGCAGCGATTTCACGGTGACTGGGTGAGTCCACGTCATGATGCACGTCTGATGTATCGTAGCGCGTTGGCCGGGGAGGACCTCTTTGACCGGCTTCCGTCGATTCATGTGCCGACTCTCGTTTTGTCCGGTTCCCAAGATTGGCTAAAAGACTGTCAGCCTGCGTTGATCAAGAGTATGACGGGAGTTCTGCCCACAGTGCGCGTGATCGAGAACAGTTCTCATTTTCCACACATCGAGCAGGTCGAGGAGCACAACAGTAAGTCGTGCGAGTCAGCGTTAGACTCACCGCTCAGGCTTGCTTCGAGAATGGATCGAAGGCAACTTGGGTCCCGCGAGGTGACTAAGACGTATCGATACAGCGAGACACGTTTGCAGTGAAGTCTGTTCATTGACGGAATGTCCCGATGCATTGAGCACAATGGGAACGGACGAGATACATAACACGAAAACAAGAGATCTCCCTAATTCTTACTTAGGGGTTAGGGGGTTACACATCAATTCCGGGGTGGGGGGGTCAAAAGCCATCTCGTCTCTGACAACATATCCTGGTAGAATCACACTGTAGGGGTGCATATCTATCGTTTTTGAAGCTCTAGGATCAGTATTGGGTGAGTTATAGCTGATCACGGTACTGACCCCCAAGCTCGCCACCGACCCCCAAGATTGCCACCGGCCGTGATCCAAGTTGACTTGTCCGATATGCATCATGCATCGTATGCAAGGACGGTCCCTGGTAGAGAATTCAATGTTGAACCAGGATCTATCATCAGCTAAGCTCTAAGTGGGGTGTGGAAGAAATCAGACGGAAAGAACACTCACCTCGGTACCTCTGGACCTCAAGCGCGCCACCCGACCCATACCGACCAAGTCCATCAAACCCCAAGTCCTGATCCATCCACCACCCCTCCTTGGATCAGCTATGCTATCCAATGGATGAGAGCTGTCCGTTGCAGCTTGTGTCGGCATTCCTTGTAGGAGCACCTCACACGGAACGGTGACCTCTCGTGAATTTGATAGCGGTGACTTGGGTCTCCAGGTGCCAACTTGCAAGGGATTGCGTATGGATGTGCCCCGCTCCTTGCTGTCTCAAACATCTCCATGATCTCCTCATCCGACTGATAGGTAGACATCAGGTGTCGGAAGATGGCCGCTCGATCACTTGACGGTGTGTGGAAATGCCACCGAGCTTCAGGATCCAAAGATTTGGTGGGTGACCGTAGACCAGAGTTCCAGCCGAGACTGTTGAGTATGTCCGTCAAGGCTTGGATTTGTGCCTTGGTTGGACGGTCACTACCCCTTCCATGGAATATGTCGGCTTGAGCGGCTTGTTGGTAGACCCAGTTCGCGTCGGCAAGTAACCCTTTGCGGGTGATGACTTGAGCTGAGAGAGTGGTTGGTGGATGTGGTCCATCACCGAGTCCCAACCAATAGCTTGGATTCAAGAACCCAGTTGACTTGACCAGCCTATGTGCCTCTCGAAGACTGTGTGCCTTGACGGTGACCTCGATGCGGAAACCCCCAAGAGCCTTGTCGTCCTTGCCAGTCAACGAGTGTATCATCCGTGAACTTGCTGCCCCCTGATTCTTGACGCCTCGGAGGGACCTTGGGATGGCTCATTGTAGCCGGCTGTTGAACGACCTGATCACATGGAGCACGTTTGGGCACTTTTCAGTAGCGCATACCGATGGGGGACTACCCGACCACCGATGCAGGCAGGCAAGGCAGCGTTGTCCACCTCTTGTTCTTACAGCTTGTCATGTCGCTTCTGCCGAGGCGGTAGTTACTCCATTTATAAGATGTTGAGGGAGAGTACCAGCAGCAGCAGGGCCCGGGCGAATTCGAAGTACCCAGAATCTCCTCGTGCAGGTGGGCTAGATGCGAGAAGACTCGCATTTGGGGCAGCATTTGATAAGTCAACCCGCTTCATAGCGTGGCGTATAAGGTGGACATACTGGCGAGATCCGTGTCTATGCAGTCCAGGTAGCTCGGATGAAGTGGAATGACGATTTTCCGCTCATCGATAGCGCGTGTGGGGTCTCATCGGCTTCGTGGCGGTACTGCAGCATGTACTTAAGCCTTTTGCCAGTGTTGTATGGCATCTCAGCAATGTCGGCTTGAGCAACGAAGCGATTCACTATCGTTTTAGGGTCGAGGTCCCAAATAGACCGGAGTTATAAATACTCATCACACTAAATATAATAGGGAGTTGACAAACGCCAAATGAGGACAGCTGGATACGATGATGCATCCTGAGAATTCGTAAGATGAAGAGATTCTGGCGAAAGCTTGGAATTTGAGGTCCACCGAGGCAATTACATCAGGTCAAAACTAATCTACAGACAACGACTTTCCACGGAAGAAGGTCTATAAGTGTCGATTACGCCCGTGACGGGCTCTCCTACGCGTTCGCTGCATCTTCATACTCCGGTCAACGAGCTTCGAATTGATTCAATTTCCTGTAAAATCCGGCCCTTCAGAACTGCACCCATGGAAGATGTCAGCCAAAGTGAAAACAGTCAATGGTTCGGCGAGAACCACTTCGGCTGCACGTGACACTCGACCGATCGATGTCGAGTGTCTTCCGGTAGAACAATTATCGTTTCAATTAATTTCCTCTCGTGGATAATTGATCTCCTCCGACCTCAAGCATGGACGGTTATCGATACGAACGCGCTGATGAGCGCTGGAGGCGGACGGATACTATAGAAATTCTATCAATCGTCGATACAGAGATAGCCTATTTCCCGCTGGCATTTGTGCAGCGAGGGGGAAACAACACTTGGCAGTTCGTGCTTGATATCGTGCGCCTGCTCGTCGTCGAAGATCCCGTCAATCCAGGTCACATTTTCACACGTCCTCAAGATGGAGCTCCTGTAGATTTATCCTCTCCACCGCGGGCTGGCACTTTTCATTACATCCAGGAAGGTATGTCGCATAATTCACATCTGATCTCTAATTGAGCAGGGGTTTGCAGCGAGGTGATGTTCGCGCGTGGACCTGAATACTTCAGCTCGCGTTTGGTACCCCAACTCCTTTCGGATGAGACCACTAGGTCTGCCTCCAGTCGCGAATCCCGTAGCCGTCCGGAACAGGTGAGTTATGCTATCCTCTCCCATACTTGTGGGCGATTTATCACTCAGGCTCGTTTTCTCAAGACTTTGATCGGCCGCGATAGCGGCTGTCTGCTCACCGATGTGCCTTTTGATGAATGTGTAGCGGCTCACATCGTCCCCCAAAGTCGACCCGATGTAAGGAATTAGTAGTACTCGATATTGTCAATACTTAAGGCAGGTTTACCGCGAGATATTACGAAAGGTCAATCCTCCAATGTTTGGAGCGTCGGCCGGTCTGCTTTTGACGGGTGATCTCTATCGAGCCTTTGATCGACTTGACTGATCATTGTACCTCAAAGTAAGCCAACATACACCGAGCCGGCAACTTACAGAGTCAGGACGACATTTATTACGTTCACTACTTCATCCCCAGCACTCAAGCGAAGCAGGATCTGCATGGGAAACAGATTCCGATTAGTAGATTCTCGAAAATATACGATCCACCAGACGCCCGGTTAATCTCATGGCACTACAAACAGGCGGTGAAGGCTCGCATCCGGGGCTACGCCGTGGGCATGGCGATCGGGCCGATATCGGCTTCCACGGGCTCCTCGACCACTAAGCGGAAGCGGTTATGACCTCCGTCGTCGTGCCACGCTAGGCTGTACTACGTTTTCGTACCGATGTATAATGCTTCCTAAAAAGCAATGTCGCTTCAATGCCTCACAACGGATGGAAGTACCGCCGCGGGGTGCAGCCAGCGGCTACAACAACCTGGGTAACCTAATCTGAAGACCGAGCATTGATCTCGCGAAAATGATCGGTCCTCGCGAAGTGAGACTGTGGTCTCCTCAGCACAATGCTTTACGCCATCACGCTTATCACCCGTCTTCAGGTCAAAATAGGTTGTACCGTCGCTTTCAAAACCATTCAACTTGGAAGTTTAGGTCTTGCTAGGGTAGAAGAGCTATCATTTGTATATCAGGGCGTCTTTAGTACGATCTTAAACAGTTTTGTCCTTTACACCTGATCGTTTCCGGGATCTCCCCCTTCTCCTTGTGCAACGACCCATGGAGCTGCGTGCCATGTCTCTTGTTCTTGCGGCAGATAATCCCCAATCACGGTCATATCTCATTCTCAATCTCCGTCGATAGTCAGAATATGCAAAACCCAAATGACTGATTGTTCTGGCAATGGCTAGCCCCCAGTAAGCGGAATTTCCGGCGAGTCCGTCTGAGCAGCGCAGAATACTGCATGCAATGTTTGCAATGGTTTAGGACGCATCTTGGAGGCGGGCGGCAGTTCAAGTCTACTATCTAGTACGCCTTCCAAAGGAACCGTGCCTACTGCAAAAAGCCATCTTCGAGGTTTGCATTGGATGACGGCCAAGACGTTATAGCTGCCTAAGATACAAAGGGAGCTACTGTACGCTAGTGATGTTGCGATTCAACAGTGCTGAATTGCTCGTTCTGACTTGGGAATACCAATTTCGCGCCGGCTCGCCCATGAAGGGGAGGAATGAGGAAAGAAAATCGCTAGCTCGAATTCACAAGATGGTGCAGAATGAACGTGCAGTCTCCGCACCAAAGATTCATTCGTACCCTGGGGACCCAAGTGGCAGAAGATGCGCTTGGAGTGGCCCTCTTTGATACATCCACAGTAGCAGTTCGGCAAGCTGACTAAGGCCACCGTGTTTTTCGTCGCATGTATTTGTGATTACGGGGATTATAGGGGCCTCTTAGCCACTGATTCTCAGTCCAGAACAACCATGATTACCGGCACAATGTGTGTCACACAATCAAAGCTGATCAGCAAACAGTAATGTCATAGTCTCGAAAGCTGAAGATGTGAATCCGCCTGGATCGTACAGACAAGAGCCTCGGAATGTCCCTTTGTAGCTTTGCGTGAACTCCTGGACCCATGCATCTGATACTTTTTGAGAGAGCGTTATTTCTGTCATTATTGTCGCCGTCAGCTGACCGAAGTCATGAACCTCATTTGGCTCTTCGGGGTCCGATAAAATCGATGCAGCTTGCGGTACCTAGACAACCAGACCTGAAGGCTCAGACATTCACTGGCCTTTCAGTTCTCAGCAGGCTGTGTAACAACAAGGAGGGTGATCGACGATATGATCGCGAGGTGCTTTAGCCAGAGTGGGACACCGACTGGATAAGCGCAATGAAGCTAAATGGAGTCATCGCCTCACTATGATGGGCAACGACAGTCGACATCAGATCGAGCAAAATACCTTACAGGGCCCGCAAACGGTCTCGGACGGTCTTGGTTGAAGGGAGAAAGAGTCGAACAACAATGGCTTTGCAGCTCGAATCACTTCGAGTCCCTTAAAAAGCCCGACGGAACGGACCGTTCATTACGTAAGAAAGGTTGACTGAAACAGGGGGAACAATGACCTTCCGCGCTGTTTAAGCAGCTGCCTTCGATGTTCTGGACATAGCACTTGCCTATACTGCTGATCGGGCCATCGCGCAATACCACGCATGACCTGGCAGGGGATGCGAGCAATAGTGCAATCATCTGGATGACACCTTGACCATTACCTTTGTGTGCACTTTCCTCCGTTGGGACTGTTTGATAAGCCTCTATATCGCTATATCCATATCTTGGCGAAGGATGCGTGCCGAGTTACACGAAATAGCATCAATCGTTGAAGGTGAGACCACAGAACCAGTGCGAGGTGAACATCAACTTCTAGTCTCGTCCCAGCTCATGGACCTACTCGTCGTCATGAGCCCAAAGTTTTGACCCTGACGTCCAAGCGCTGTCAAAGCCTAGTGACTCCGTGCTCCTTTTCGACGGCGACCTTTCAAAGAATACTCACTGAGCGAAAACAAAAGAATACATAAATCACGATGCAATCGTTTGTTGGACGTGACATCCTTCTTTTTCATTAAACAACGAGCATACCGCAAACCGACCGGTAAGCATTGTCATGCGCAACACTGAATTCATGCTGAGGGATTAGACCATAATGACCGACTTCTACAGCGTTCCATTCGTGAACGCCCCCTTTTTCACGTTGATATTCACCAACGCCTCCGCGAGCCCCTGCACTGTATGGATCGCGCTAAATGGGGAGTGGTGGGCGGCGCCTCAACTCGAACCTGGAGCATCTTTCCTTCCCGTACCCGTCTTGGAAGGATTCCAGGTGGACCGGAAAATTGTGTCCGGAGCGGAAGTCGACCATTACAATACGCAGCAACCCGGGACCTATGATTCTCAGGTCGAAAGCATCTTGCAGCAAGATCACTTGATTCGGTGGCAGGGGTCTTTCCACTGTCATGCTGCTCAACTCGGTCGGGGTGTGCGCGTGGAAATTCTATAGGGAAGCTGGTCGGCTTCTTTGGTTCATTCTTTGAACCGAAGGTATGGGGTATTGGGCAAGTGAGGTGTAGGGCGCCGAGTACACATCAGTATGCATTGAATTGCAACGATGCAAGTTTTTGGGTTCAAGAAGCCATTCGCAAACCATCTTTTCTGATGTCAGGTGCGCTCTGAACCATCGTATAGCTCTTTGAAACTCCAACTTTGATCTTCCTACTACTGTCAACTTCGAGAATCAGTCTACATGACAGGCTTTGGTAGTGCTAACCGATCACGAGTCTCCGCGCTCGCTGAAGAATTCCATAAGCATAAGCAGATTGTCATTCCTGCTGTGCACCAGGTGACGAGCTCCTTGCAGGACAAGGAATCCATGACAATCGTATAATTTGAGTGTCTACGCTTTGCGTCACCGCTGACAGGCAGCAGCCGCGGTCGGTATGCCCAGGCAATATTACAGACATGAGGAGGAGCGGAAAAACAGGCGAGGGTGGATGAGGTCCATGGATACGTCGTCAAGCTCAGGTTGTCCCGCTTCGATCCTGCGTGCGCTGCCCGGTTCACCACTCAGAGTCAGTGGTCCCATGTTGCGTGACTGAAACGCGACAATCGAAGGTCCAATCGCAAATCCACCTCACAGACAACTCATGGTGTTTTAGCACATTCGCTCTCATTGTCGTTCGTCACAATCGTAGCGATGTATCTAAACAAGCATTTTAGATTTAAGTTTTGACACCGGAGAACAATGGGCGACGTGCTGCGGCTTTGTTTACTGAAACTTGACTCATTGTAAGCGCGCGGATCTCAGCGCAGACTGGGTCCCGGCTTCGGGATGAAACTAAACTTGCCTCGTCCTTTAGGTACTATACACGACGACGTGGGTGACAATGGCCATACTTCGCCTTCAAGTCATCGTCTACTCTGACCGTTTGGACCATTCGACCATGCGAAAAAAGGCTGTATCTCGCGTTTCGAGATGCATTTTCTCGTGCTTGCAGGATTGGATCATGAAGTGAAACGCAACACCGAGTTGGAGTATCTTTTGACGTTGATACCCTCAGACCCCTTGCTATCCACATGTCATATATCAGCCGAGCATGCGACATACAGGCTCCCTTTTCTCTTGGTGGGACGATCATCTTTCCACAATCGAGTGAAAGACGATGTCGCAAGGGGGCTCATATCAGACCTTACACCCCATCGGGAGAGGTGGATTTGGAGTCGTGAAACGGGCTAAGAGGGAAGACACGGGAGAGGTAAGCAGGCATACCATGCTCGAAATGCCCGTCAGCGCATCGAGCTCACTCATACGCTCGCGGCCATAAAATTCATGGCAACAGGAGAGGATGCTGCTTTGAAGTCGCTATGCAAAAGCGAGATAGCAGCTCTGCATCAGCTGGACCATGAACACATCGTTCGGTTTGTCGATCACGATATCTCAAACACTCAAGTGATCATTGTGATGGAATACTGCAGTCGGGGGGATCTGCGATCTTTGTTGGATGCCGCGATCATCGCGAAGCAAGTTTCGGCTCCATTTGCGACTCTAACTGATGAGAAGGCGAGCCTTCCCCAACGAGACCATCACCAATGTTTTCTGCCAATTGGTGTTGGGGCTACATTACTGCCACCATCCGAAAAAAGGATCCGGCCAGGTAGTGCTCCACCGTGACATCAAGCCAGAGAATGGTGAGCTACCCCTCAAGAAGCAAAGATAAGCTGAACTCGCAGTTCTGATTGATATGAAGGGGGTCGTCAAACTTGCCGATTTCGGACTGGGTAAAGTCTTACATCACATTGATCAGAACACCGAGTCATTTGTGGGCGTGAGTGCGTGCAGTATAGCCGACATTTCCACCGCAGACCAAGGGATATTTACCTCCCGTATGTAAGGCAACCGCCCGTCCCGATCGGCGGAAAGTGATGTTTGCCAACGGTCAGGAAATGCTGCTGGGCAGACACTATGGCTCGCGAGCGGACATCTACAGCTTCGGTTGCTTGGTCTTCGAAATGTTGATGCTAAGGTATTTTATCTGTCCTCTTTTGAATGGGAGACTCACGTGTCAGGACCCCAAAAGCTGGAAAGAGAGGGTTGAGCCGAGGACTCGACCTTCTCTTGCCTTCTGTTTGCGATCCCGACCTGGCTTCCATTGTTGGCAGCATGTTGTCACTAGAGGTAGCGGAGCACAGGCCGAGTGATGCCTGCTCGAAGCTGATGTGATAGCCTAAACGAAGACCCTCTGCGGCCGATCTTCTCAGCGAAAGGGCAGTAGCTTTGTGGATGATGACCGAGAGGACAGGCGTGTTACACAAGGCTGCAGATCCAAGGTGTGTCATGCGCGCTGAACAAGATTGCGATTGATGCCAGACTCATTACCAAACACTCTGACGGGCGCGCCCTTGGAGGAAAGGTCAAGGCGGATCTTGATGAGCGGGAAGCTTCATTGGACCAACGTGAAAGCGCGCTTAAGACGTGGAGGGATGAGCTCGCAAAGAAGGAACGGAATTTGCGACAAGCAGAGGAGCATGTGAGGAAGCTTGAAAAAGAGGTCAAGAGCTGGGACAAGAGATTGCGGACGAAAGAAGCCACGTTGGAAGCGCAACAGCGGAAGTGAGTCAACGAGGACGGCGATGTGGTCATCCTTTGCCTACGACTGACATCAGACTTGACTTCCGCAAATCAGCATCGCCAAGGTCTCCTGCGCCTAAGACACCTAAATCGCCAAACACTGCTGTGCGGTTGTCTCCAAGTTAAATGTATGAGAGGCCGAAATGTACAGGGAGTGCTTGGGGAATGTAGTGGGATCCCGTGCAGCGAGATACAGCAGGGAACAGGCGGGAAATCAACCAGAGTTTGTGATATGCAGCATTTCCTATACTGATGGCCAAGTCCTCGATGACCTACCTGTCTTCGTTGCAAACATTGGCGCCACCGAGCTTTGGCGAATGCCGTCCAAGTCTGACGCTGTCGCAAATTTGCATACCGAATCAGCCATCTGCGCGGCCTCGGACCTCAGATGTAGCCGGTTGAACGTAGGGTCAGGGATCTCCGTACCAGAGTGGTATTGTGAACAGTCCCAAGCCGAAGGTTTGACTTCTTTAGACAGTAGAGTACCGTGCGGTGTGTGGACCAGTCCCTCATAGAACGTATGTCTCTTGCAACGCTGCCGAGCCAGATGAGACAATGGACCGCCTTCATTCGGCTCATCAAGCCATACGCGCTGATGCTCTCAGTGGAGCTGCAGAATCTACGGTCGTGCATGATGGGTCACGTAGAGCTCAACGTCACCAATCTGATTCAGTCCCATTCCCATTGCATATCGCATCCTTTATTGGGAAAAAGCGCTGCAATTGAAAACCTGACAAAGCTTGGAGTTGGTGGACTTGCGCGACCGTGCTGAAACGTCCCGCAATATACCCTTGTCTTTTCTTTGCTTTTTTTTTTGTTTTCTTTGTCACCGATACACAATAAGTCACAACCTGAAACAAATAGGGACACTTCAGACGTTCCAGCGAGTTACCATACGGTCAGCATGCGCCTAGTGATCGGTGTTCTTTTGTTCTCTGCAACGACTTCGAAACACAGGAAGAAGCTAGGTCTGAGCACCGAACAGAGTCTGGGCCATCGATCACGACTATGAAACGACCTTCAGGCGAAGTTATAAAGACTTCTAGCACGCTGTTTCCTTACGCTTACCTCCCACTTCCCCTCTCCCTCCCATCATCATCGACCACAGTTCACCAAGGGTTCAAGGACTGTGTGGTGCGATGCATGAACATTTCGACTCAAGGCATACAAAATGATGAGTCGGCAACCTGGTCAACGTCAGACTACAGCAATTTTTGAGACAAATAGCCTCCGATCTCTATCAGAAGCTCATTGATCTGGCCCACCTTCGTGTCTCTACTGGCAAAGTTTTCCGCCATGATCTAGGCACGTGCTCACTACGCCCGGCTTGAGGAAGTTTCATGTCACCAAATGGCCATTCCTCCGCAACCTAAGACAAAAGCAGCAGCAGGCAGGGATTGTGGGGAGAAGCTTTATCTTGACGCGCATGATGTGCTGATGATCCTCGGGGGCCGAGGAAGGTCCTGATCGGGATCGGGGGCACTCGGACGGACAAGGGGATATCAGCTTGCCAATTCTTGGACTGATCGCCTCTCGTATTCTAGAGTTGTATTCATCTTTCATGCCAGCCTGCTCACCTAACCTATTGCCCGTCTTTGATTACTGCAATCGATTGGTGTCACAGCAGTCACATATCCTGGACACAACGCAGATGAGTTGCACCAATCAGCACAATAGGCCATTGCGATTAGGGGGTTAGGGGGTTAGGGG